>CM061137.1:113660843-114260843 GCA_030789695.1 Scilla litardierei | reverse complement strand
GTGACCTGTCGATGCTGGGATCATCTGTGATGATATTTCTTGACGTCGAAAATGACGGTGGCGGTGGCAATGGGGGTTGAGCGTAAAGATGGTGTTGCCTGTAGATAGTGGCAGTAACGGTATAGAGCATGGGCATCAACGATCTTGGTTAGGGTTAGAGTTTGGTAAAGGAGTATATGAATAATGGATTTTTGATTTTTTGGATGATTTTTTGGATCTAACCGCAATGGAAATCTAATCTAAAATTAAAGGGGGGACACCATCTCATACCAAATTTGATGTAGAATGAGTAGGATTTTGAAAGAATTGGGAACAATTTGAAGAGCAATTCGAGAATTAGGGCTTCAAAGTTTTCACTAAGTTCACTTCTCGAAATTTGATCTTTCTCAGGGTAAAGTGTTTAATTCACTCATAATTCTTTAATTTATTCATTTACTAAAATAAAACGATCAATATGGGTAAAGTGTTCCTAGGGTGACTCCTTAGATTAAATCTAAGGAGTCGCTCCCATTTTCTCCCATCTCCCATAATTTTTTTGCATTTTATTTTTTATGGGGTTGTTGTTCACATCATGGATGATCAACATACCAAAAATCAAGTCATTCCAATATTTTTTGAGCCCCCATCTACCCCTCACAACTTCAACGGTCTGAAAACGTGATTAAAACCCCACGAAGTTGTGAGGGGTAGATGGGGGCTCAAAAAGTATTGGAATGACTTGATTTTTGGTATGTTGCTCATCCATGCTGTGAACAACAAGCCCATGAAAAAAAATTCTGAAAAAAATGTGGGAGATGTGGGAAAATGGGGGCGCCTCCTTAGATTGAATCTAAGGAGGCACCTTAGGATCCCTTTACCATATATATATATATATATATATATATATATATATATAGGAAAAAGGGGATCTAAGGTGCCTTCATAGATGAAAATCTAAGGAGGCGCCCCCATTTCCCCACATCTCCTACAATTTTTTTGGAAATGTTTTTTCATGGGGTTGTTGTTTACATCATGGATGATCAACATACCAAATTTCAAGAGATTCCAATACTTTTGAGCCACCATCTACCCCTTACAACTTCAACGGTTTGAAAACGTGCTTAAAAACCCACGAAGTTGCAAAGGGTAGATGGTGGCCCAAATAGTATTGGAATCCCTTAAAATTTGGTATGTTGATCATCCATGAGGTGAACAATAAACCCATGAAAAAAATTTCAAAAAAAATGTGTGAGATGAGGGAAAATGGGGGCGCCTCCTTAGATTGAATCTAAGGAGGCACCTTAGGAGATCTTTACCCATATATATATATATATATATATATATATATATATATATATATACACTAGTCATTACCCGTGCCCATAGGGCACGGTTTATTTAATGGCTGAGTTTTTCTCCCCCACAAATTTCAAGTTCCCCCAAATTTCATGTTTTCCCACAAAATTTCAAGTTTCCCCCCAAATTTAAGTTTTCCCCCAAAATTTAAGTCCCCCCAAAATTGTCATTACCACCTAGGACAAACTTGCTACGTATGACAAAGCTTTGTCCTAGTAGGATAAGATTCAAAATCTTCAAAGAACTGGAAAAAAATGGTCGGAATGGGTGAGAATAAAAAGTGTGGGTCGGTGTGTGGGGAGGGTCCATGGGCAAAAATACAAAAACTGGGGTTGTATGTGCAAAATTCCACACATCCTCTTTTATCCCTCAAAATCTCATCTCTTATATTTTCTCTTATCCAATTTTCCTGTTTTATATAATAGATATCCAAATTCTCTTATCCAATTTCTCATGTCCAAATTCTCTTATCAATTTCTCTTGATAACATCCGTCTTTTATATAATAGATTACCCGTGCCCATAGGGCACGGTTTATTTAATGGCTGAGTTTTTCTCCCCTACAAATTTCAAGTTCCCCCAAATTTCAAGTTTTCCCACAAAATTTCAAGTTTCCCCCAAATTTAAGTTTTCCCCCAAAATTTAAGTCCCCTCAAAATTGTCATTACCACCTAGGACAAACTTGCTACGCAGGACAAAGCTTTGTCCTAGTAGGATAAGATTCAAAATCTTCAAAGAACTGGAAAAAAATGGTCGGAAGGGGTGAGAATAAAAAGTGTGGGTGGGTGTGTGTGGGGAGGGTCCATGGGCAACAATACAAAAACCGGGGTTGTATGTGCAAAATTCCACACCTCCTCTTTTATCCCTCAAAATCTCATCTCTTATATTTTCTCTTATCCAATTTCCCTGTTTTATATAATAGATATCCAAATTCTCTTATCCAATTTCTCATGTCCAAATTCTCTTATCAAATTCTCTTGATAACATCCGTCTTTTATATAATAGATATCTCTTATCCAATTTCTCTTGTCCAATATCTCTTATCCAATTTCTCTTGATAACATCTCTCGTTTGTAATATAGATATCTCTTATCCAATTTCTCTTGATAACATCACTCTTATCCCATTTCTATTTTCCAATATCTCTTATTCAATTTCTCTTGATAACATCCCTCTTTTATAATATAGATATCTCTTATCCAATTTATCTTGGCAAATATCTCTTATCCAATTTCTCTTGATAACATCCCTCTTTTATAATATAGATATCTCTTATCTAATTTCTCATGTCCAATATCTCTTATCCAATTTCTCTTGATAACATCCCTCTTTTATAATATAAATATCTCTTGTCCAATATCTCTTATCCAATTTCTCTTGATAACATCACTCTTTTATAATATAGATATCTCTTATCCAATTTCTCTTGTCAAATATCTCTTATCCAATTTCTCTTGATAACATCCCTCTTTTATAATATAGATATCTCTTATCCAATTTCTCATGTCCAATATCTCTTATCCAATTTCTCTTGATAACATCCCTCTTTTATAATATAGATATGCTTACAACTTAAAATAAGTTTCATTATATCCAATGCGGGATTAAGCTAAAATAACTTCAGGATTGAAAAAGGGAATGAATATGCTCTTCAAAAATTTCTTAATGTTAATAAATTAATTTTACTATGGTAATTTAATCTTAATTTACCGTACACAAAAATAAATAATTTTTATTATAGTAATTACTTTTAATTTAGATCACATAATAGTAAATAACGGTTTAATAAAATGCAAAAAGCAAATAACATAAGAACCAGGTTCGGACCCTTGCTTATTACTGCAACCTTAATTGCTATTATAATTGAAAAGCAAACCTCTTACAATTTTTAAAGATTGGTTAACCATCACTATTGCTTAACTTTTGAACAATATGATGGTTACCGTAATTTTAGTAACATGATTGGACTTCAACGAAACTGAAAATTATTGGAATAAAAACTGAATTTTTATTAGATAACTAGGCTACAAATAAAATGTATCCTTCTCTCCCAAGACGTCAATTGATAATGGACTTCTGCACCTACCCCGAAGAACATGAACTATCTCTCCCTCATAAATTAATCAAATCAAGCATGAATAGTGGCCGGCGGCTAACCCTAGCCTAATATTAATCCACCCTCTAATCAAATTACAAGTTTGCCATTATAATGAATAATTAATAGAAAGGAGTATCAAGTAATTGCGAAAACGCCCCTTTTAGTCTTTGGCGTGGCCCGGCTTTCCCTTTGGTGCGTCGTCTCCCCCTTTGGTGCGGCGTTTGTACACAATGAGCCCATCACTACTCCCCCAAAAGAGTCATCTTGTCCTCTAGGTGGAAGTCAGGAAATTGCTGCACCATGACGTCCAGTGACTCCCACGTGCTCTCATGCTCTGGCAAGACCTTTCACTGTAATAATACCTTCCCATCTCCAGTGCTCACTCTGCGTATATCCTTCAGCTCCTCAGGCTCCAAGATCACCTTCATATCATTTGTCAACGTCTCTGGGAGTGATGTCGACGGTATGTGTACCCCAATAGCCTGGCAAAGCTGGGACACATGAAATACCAAATGAATAACCGATCCTCGGGGTAACCTCAACTTGTTAGCAACCGGTCCCACTATGGCCTCTACCTCGTAAGGCCCAAAATATTTAACAGCCAGCTTCGCATTCCTCATGTGGGCCAAGGATCTCAGGTCTCAGCTTTAAATACGCCATGTCACCCATCTCAAATTGCACGTCTATGTGATGAAAGTCAGCCCTCGTCTTCATGATCTGCTGAGTCCTAGCCAGATGAAGCTTCAGCTCCTCCAAAATCCGATTCATCTTAGCTAAATACTGCTCCACATCTGATACTGGTGTTGTCTCTTGCCCATAATGTAATAAATGTGGAGGGTCATGACCATATAAAATCCTGAAGGGTGTCGTCTGGGTTGCGGTGTGATATGATTTGTTGTACCAATACTTTGCTCATGCTAGCCATCGGCCCCACTTTTGGGGGCTCTCTGAAATAAAGTACCTCAGGTACGTCTCAATATTCCTGTTGACGACATCAGTCTAGCCGTCCGTCTGGGGGTAGTAGGCTGTGCTCCGTCTCAACACTGTACCCTGCAACCTGAACAACTGCCAAAATCTGCTCAAGAAGACCGTGTCTCTATCAGAGACAATGAACTTTGGCGGCCCATGCAAGCGAACAAATTCCCCAGGAACACCTCTGTCATTGACACTGCGCTGTAGCGATGCCTAAATGATATAAAGTGTGCATGCTTGCTGAGGCGGTCTGCCACAACAAATATGACAGTCTACCCTCCTGACTTAGGCAACCCATCAATAAAATCAATGTAGAGATCCTTTCAGACCCGCTCTGGAAAGGATAACGGCTGAAGCAACCCCCAAGGAGCTATCGCCTGGTACTTGTGACATTGGCAAACGTCACACTCCGCAACCATCCTCGAGACATCCTTCTTCATCCCCTTCCAATAGACCTCATTCGCCAGTCTCTGGTAGGTTTTGAGGACCCCAGAATGTCCTTCCACTGCACTGCTATGAAACTCCTGGAGTATGGCTGGAATTTGTGTAGAAGTACTCGGTAGTACCAAGCGTCTCCAATATAGTGTCGTCCATCCTGTATAGCATAACCTAGATGTTCTGATGACCCCTATAAAAGCGCTGCCCATATTTTTACCAACTCCTGATCCTGCTCAACCTACTGCTGCAGTGGATCCCAATCCCGTATCACCGAAACTGACAAGGCAGCCAACTGTAAATCCTCATCCCGTCGTGACGGTTCGTCAGCCGCCTTATTCTCCAATCCCCGGCGATACTCGATCTTAAACATGTATCTTATAAGCTTCTACAGCTACTTCTGATGCTCCTCTGCCACCATGCGCTGCTTTAAAAGGTATTTGAGACTACTCTGATCCGTGCGTACCAAAAAACTCCTCCCCAACAAGTATTGCCTCCATATCTGGATGGATAGGACAATGTCCATCAGCTCCATCTCGTAGGCCAATCGTAGTCTGGCTCTAGCTATCAACACGTGACTGTAATATGCTATGGGCCGCTGATCCTGCATCAAAACTGCCCCCAATCCGTATCCTGAAGCGTCTGCCTCCACAATGAATGATCTGGAAAAGTCGGTCTGTGCCAGGATTAGCATGGTAGTCATGTCATTCTTTAAGGTCTCAAAAGCACTCGTCGCGTCCTCACTCCAACAGAATTGATCCTTCTAGAATTGATCCTTCTGGAATAGCATGGTAGTCATGGCATTCTTTAAGGCCTCAAAAGCACTCGTCGCTCACTCCAACAGAATTGATCCTTCTTGAGTAGCTCCATGAGTGGCCAAGCGATCGTACCATAACCCTGCACGAACCTCCGATAATAGCCGCCCGACCCAAAAGTCCCCGCAGCCCCCTGAGAGTGGTGGGACGTGGCCAGTCCAACATTGCCACAATCTTTGCTCTATCAGCTGCTATCCTCTCTGAAGACACCACATGTCCCAAGTATTCCACCTGTGGCTGTCCAATTAAGCAATTTTTTTGCTCGCAAACATCTGATGGTATTGCAACTATTGAAAAACAACCTGCTGGTGGTCCAAGTTCTACTCCAAGGAACGACTGTACACCAGGATATTATCGAAAAATACTAGTACAAATCGTCGAAGGTATGGGACGGAATACCTTGTTGATAAGAGCATATAAGGTAGCATGTGTGTTAGTCAAGCCAAAGGGAATGACTAAAAACTCATAGTGGCCATCATGTGTCCTGAAAGCAGTCTTGGGCACATCCTCCCTGCGCATCCTGATCTGGTGGTAGCCTGATTTGAGATCGATCTTCGTGAATATGGCTGCTCCCATGCAACTCGTCCAATAGCTCGTCAATCACCGGTATGTGGAACTTATCTGCTATTGACTCCTTGTTTAATGCTCTGTAGTCCACACAGAAGCGCCAGCTCTTATCCTTCTTCTTCACCTGCAGTACATGACTGGAAAAATGGCTCACACTGGGCTGGATAACGCCAGCATGCACCATCTCCACCACCATCCTCTCAATCTCGTCCTTCTGTGCCTATGGGTAGCGGTAGGGCCTCACACTGATGGGAGATACGCCTTCTTGTAGAATGATGGCATGCTCGTGATGTCTAGGTGGAGGAAGGCCTCGAGGCTCCTGCAATACATCCTCAAACTGCTCCAACAGCTGCTGCACCTCTCCTGAAACGGAATGCTCGCTACTGGCCTCAGCACCCCCTCTCCTGCTAACACTACTGGCCTCCGCACCCCCTCTACTGCCAACGCGTACAATTCTACCAGGAATCCACCCCCTCTGCTTGGATGGTCCTCATTATGGTCTCCAGCGAGACCAGTGCTCTACATAGGCTAGGGCCCCATGTATGACCACTGCTCTCCCATTCTACTGGAACTCCATCCTGAGCAGCTTCCAGTTCACCGTTATCTTCCACAATGTCTGCCACCAAGTCATGCACATGATGACATCTATACTCCCCAAGTTTAGTGGAAGGAAGTCAGCTATCACCTGCACCCCTTGTAGCGTCAGCACCAGTCCTCTATATACTTCACGGCTACTCTCCTTCTTTCCTGCCTCCATCATAACACTGAAGCTGCCACTGTTTGTCAGCTGAAGCTTTTGCTGGGCCACCACTCTCTTGGAAATGAAATTGTGTGTCGCCCCACTGTTAATAAGCACCGTCACTTCTTGGTCGCCGATATACCCCCTCAACTTTATGGTGTGGTTCGGTGTGAACCATACCACGAAGTTAAGAGAAGCTTTCGCCACATCTAGCTGATGAGGCTTAGCCTCCTCCTCCTCAGCTGTCTCATCCTCCATATCAGCCACATCGTGCTCATCCTCAAGTAGCTGCACCTGGAGCTTTCGCCCTGCGCACTTGTGGCCTGACGTGAACCGCTCGTCGCACCTGAAGCATAGACCCTTATGGCGCTTCTCCCTCATCTCTGCGTCAGTCATCCTCCTAAACTGTCCCCAGCCTGCGGTGTACTACTCTTCTCCTTAGTGACTGGATCCGCTCCCGTAGTGGCCCTCTGCTTCCCTCCTATCAATATCTGGCTACGGGAAATTGGCCCACTCCAACCACGTCTCGCCTTCCTCTTCTCAAACTGACAGTCCTTCGCCATCTGGGCATATCCATGGCCTCCATCAGGCTCCGAGGCTTCTACATGCAGACCGCTACTTGAATAGTGGTCTTCAGCCCCTTCATGAAGGTACTCTCCATCATCTTATAAGACACACTATGCACCTGTTCTGACAAGGCATCAAACCTCTCTAGATGGTCCCTCACGGTGCCATACTGCCTAAGTGACAACAGCTGCTCCCTACATTCCCTAGATGGTGATATCTGAACCTCTCCATCATCTGGTTCTTGATCTCCTCCCACGAGTGAAAAGGATGCCTCGCATTCTTCCACTGGAACCAAGCGAGGGCCTTCACATCCAGACACAGTTGCCGCCTCTAGCGTCTGCTTCTCTGTCAAGTGAGAGACCCTGAAAAATCTACATACACTGTAAATCCACGACATTGGATCATCTCTTTTGAATACATGCATATTCAGCTTCCGCGGCCTGTTCATATTGAATATCCACTGGTCTCCTCGTCCCTTGCTGTGTCTGGGCTGGTGGTAGTGCTGCCACCTCTCCTGGTGCCGCTCATAGCCCCAACATTGGCCTCCATAATGAAAAACCATGACCCCCTCGTGGGCGTCCTCCTCGACCCCCAAGTCCTCCCCCGCTGTCGTCTCTAAACCTGCCCTCGTGCTCCTCCTAGAAGTCTCTGTAACCTCTCCCAAAGTCTCCAGGGCATCTATCATGGGTGTGGGATGGAGGTCACCATCTGTCATCACAACATCGAGTGTCGGAAGGGTCCCGAAATCCTCCTCCATCAACATACTCCTGAAAAACTCCCGGGTCAAATCCATCATCAAAACCACGTGCCAGGTCATCCGAATAAGGCTGAAAGTCACCGAGGGGCCGAAATCCATCCTATCGTGCACCCAAACCCCCCATGGGGGTCTTCTCTGGTCGGTGGGCCCCAGCGGCCCTGGGAAAGGACCGTCGGGCGCTGCAGAAGGGTACCGGGGCCCCAGCGGCCCTACCGCTGGTCGGCGGGGCCCTGGGGGGTTCACCGCCCCCAGGTGACTCTGGGGGGTGGTGTCGGACTCCCACCGAGGGTCCAGGTGGCCCGTGGGGGCATGTGGAGGAACCCCCGCCCTAGGCTTCTGCCGCAGCTTCTGGGTGGGGTGGCTAGGCCCGCTGGCCTCCCGTCTCGCCTCTTCCGCTGCCGGGTCGCTGCTATCAAGATCCGTGAGCCTTCCGTCCTCCGTATCCATCGCTACATGCTTCCCCTTGTCCAAAGGTGGCATCTTTGTCGCTGTTTTAGGGTTCGCGTCCCCTCCTTTCAATTGCGCGAGATCTCCCCAAATTCAAAGATGATTTTTGGCTAAGGCTTCGCCGTGTTGATCCAACTTCGAATCCACCCTCGTAAATTGCTCATCATGTGCCGTTAGGGTTCCCTTCATTCTAGCGATTTCTCCCGACAATTTCTCTTCCACCACATCGATCCGATCTTTAGATCTCGTAGCCGCCGCTATGTATCGACGTGCTTTGATATCAAAATGATAGGAGTCGACGAAACTGAAAATTATTGGAATAAAAACTGAATTTTTATTAGATAACTAGGCTATAAATAAGATGTAACCTTCTCTCCCAAGATGTCAATTGATAAGAGACGTCCGCACCTTTCCCGAAGAACTCAAACAACTATCTCTCCCTCACAAATTAATCAAATCAAGCATGAATAGTGGCCGGCGGCTAACCCTAGCCTAATATTAATCCCCCCTCTAATCTAATTACAAGCTTGCCATTATAATGCATAATTAATAGAAAGGAGTATCAAGTAATTGCGAAAACGCCTCTTTTAGTCTTTGGCATGGCCCGGCCTCCCCTTTGGTGCGCCGTTTGTACACAATGAGCCCATCATAACACGATTTTACAAATAATCCAATCATGAATTAATATTCTAAATAGTATGCAAATCGAACTAAAGTAAAAATAGAGTTCAAAATAAAAATAAAATTATACCATCATCAACAATTAACACAGAGTAAAAGGTATTAGAGTTTAAATTCTTAATGTTGACATCTACTGTATTGAATTATTAACTGTAGTATCCTCGTAAGTGAGACTATACACCTTTTGTGGTCAGAATTGAAATTTTGTGTACAGTCTGAAGTATATTTTTTCCTCAAAAAAGATTGGAAACATTTTCTGTAGACGAAACACAGTTATTTTCTCTGTATTTCTATATCTTCTTTATTTTTGAAACCATCTATAATGCTCAATTTATAGTTGAGAATTGAGAAAAAAATCACTTTCAAGTCATTAAAAATATCTGAAAATTAAATTCGTCAAAAAATTCTGTGGTCAGAATGAATGATGCAAAATTTTTTTCATCTAATAAAGATGTTTGTAGGTAAATGTATATCTATTTGAAATTTTCGTATCTGAATAGTACAAAATTGAGAAGCAACTCAATTCAAACTGCACCACAGTAGGTGACCCATTGCATGGATAGTTGTATGCCAACCAATATGCACACGCCATGTCGTATGGGTCCTGCGTCGGCAACGCTCTGTGCGGGAGAGCTTGAGCCACGCACCTGGTCGTGGGCCCCACGCGCGTAGCACGCATTGCGTGTTTGCGGCTGTGCATAGGCACCACATGTTAAGGTTGCATGTGGCCTGCCATCCAACTTCAGTTTTGGTTTTTTATTTTTTATTTTTCTTTTCTTTTAATTTTTTTAAATATTATATAAATAAATATATATATAATTAGAATAATTTGGAAAAAATATGTAATAATTCAATATATATTTTTTTCAATCCTTGTGGACCAAAATAAATAAATTTTCGTACATTTTTCTTAAAATAAATGTGTCCTAATTCGATTATTCATTTTAAAAAATCCGTATTTTGAAGAAAAATTTCAGAAAATATCAAAAAAATTGAAATGAATTTTCTTTTGTAAAAATGATTTTTCCCACTCTTACCAAAGTTGAAAATATGAATTTTCAATATATGAGTTGTGTGTTTCATTGAATTTGTTGAATTGACCAAGTCTGAATTTGTGGCAATCGTCACATGGTTACTTTCATCTCCACATATTTCAACAAACATGTTAGAAATATTCACAAGAGTTTGTTATCATCAAACAAAGAAGGTATCATTCTATTGTTATATCCAACAATAACAAACTAGAAAAAATATCAAATTAAATCAAATTAAATCCTTACAAATAAATCCAATCCTAACCTAAATCCAAATAAAATCTTAACTAAATCCAACTAAATAGAACTTGATCCTCATCACCACCTCTTTAGGGAGAAGGCCATAACATCTGAATACAATATACTTTAGTCCATGTAACACATTCTCAGACTGGTAAAATTGATCAAAGAACCATGCATAGAGTTGAATCTCATACTCAAAGAAATGTTTAAGGTTTTTCAGTTCATGAATGACCAAACGAACATGCCTACACAAAGAAATCTCGTACAATATATCAAATTATACTCAAACTAGAAGTTTTATTTTTCCACTATGTGGAAGGAGTCTGCAGCTTCTGCATGCTTATTTCACTTAGACAGGCTGGGTTGGGTTGGAATGGTATCATGTGCTTGGTCCTGGGTACTTTTTGTGGGCTTACATTCTTTTATGTACCATTTATATTATCATTGATGTAACATCTATCTTCTGTTTTCATTAGACATATGTCACTTGCTTTAGATACAGCCGTCTTTTGGATTTTCCCCCCCTACTGCTACATTAAGTGGAAAAGCCAAGGTGGGTCTAACCATCTTTAGATACTAAATACTGTACAATATTCGAATCCTCGTCTGATAAAATTCACGATACTTGTCAACACTTCCATTGACTCCAGGCATGAAATTTTTGCTTTTGACAGAGTCCTCCCCTGCAACTATGAAAAGATTATTGACTTTCTTTTTTAATGAATCTTCACACATGATATATCTATTTTCTCAGAGAACTTGAATAAAAAAATTGAAGATAGCTTGGATTATTTGCTTTAAGTGGGAACTGAATTGTTAGGAGTAACTCAGATATGTCGTACGGATTACCATTTCACGACTTGTGTAAGATAAATAACAAATTCTTTCCCAAGATAAATATCAAATTCATGCACTTAATTCTCTCTTGTTGACTTTTGAGGCAGGGGGGAAGGAAAGAGAGCTGCAGAATGTCTGAGAAATGCTTTGCGAGATTACAATCTTAAATTCAGTACTATTCTTAATGATCCAGACTTGGCCTCATTTAGAGCGTTGCCAGAGTTCAAGGAATTACAAGAAGAGGTTTGCATTATAATGACATTCGAAATATGAGCACATGCATAGATCATACTATGCATTTTCTTTTGTTTTTGTAGGCCATGAAAGGTGGTGAAGATGTAGGGTATGGATTCCGTAGAGATCTCAAGCTCATTAGTGAAGTTCAGGCACCATTTCGGGGTGTAAGAAGGTTTTTCTATGTAGCATTTACTGCTGCAGCAGGCATTTCTTTGTTTTTCACTGTTCCCAGACTCATAAGTGCAATCCAAGGTGACGAAGGTGCTCCCGACATTTGGGAGACCGCAGGAAATGCTGCCATTAACGTTGGAGGTAAATTGTTTGAATATGTTGTTCTGTCACATTCTGAGTGCGTGAGCTTTGCTGTTTTAATATATGATTGTGAGGGGTAAATGGCACTAAAGACTCTAACTAATGATAACAACTGGATTTATATTCAGTGCATCAAATGGCAAGTATTCCATCTTGGTTAATTTCTTGTTTGATGGATACATGTCTATCTTACTGAGTCATGCACCCTTGTCCTAATAATGTAACACAAATTTATTTAATAACTTGTAATATTTGGCGGAAGTGTTGCTGCTGCTACTGTTCAAAGGCTTATTGATGCATGTTCTTTTATCATAATCCATAAGCTAGAGTTTCTGGATATATTCATTGATTGACATGGTCTGAAAAGCACCACTTTCCAACGGATCCTGTGTTCTGTACTTCGACCTTCATTTACAAGTTAAATATATTTATATTTCCCCCTATTACTAAACTTTTACAAGTGAGGCATTTCTGTGAAGGCCTTCCATGTAGCGGGAAGGCCAACGGGAGGGAGAGTGTTAAGTCTGCTCAATATGCATTTTCCCGGCAAATGCACCACTTTTGTCATGTCATGTTTTGAAAAGACCTACTCCCAATCTGCTTAAAGCATGTCCTAATTTTATGAAATTGGGTTATTGGTTTATTGGCATATTCTCACACATCCTTCTTTCTACTCCCCAGTCAATGTTGTTAGCTTTTCTCAACTGTTCCTTTTGACCTGCCCGCTTTTAAATGGGTCAGTCCTTTTGCTGTCTTGAAATGTGATTTGTTATTGAATACTTGGCTTTTGACATGTTTCTGATGAAGTCTGCTTCATGTGTCCTTTTATTTCATTTCTCATATGCATGATACTGGAACTATTGTAAGGTTTAGTTATTTGGAGAGATTATGGCAGAGCTATATTCATGATCCCTTTCAGTTTCCTGTCTTGGATCTTGTTTTTTTAAAGCTTCCACATTGACAGAATAACCAGGCATTTTTACTATTATGCTGACAGCTTCATCCAGTTGTAGCTTAATTTGATTGTCTGGAGTTCTAGAATTTATTTTGCTCACCAAAAAGTGAAAACGTGCTTTTGCCTCATATGTTTATTCCTTAAATTGACCAAGCTTTTGAATCAGCGCTCTGTAGGCATCGTTGTTTTTGTGTCCTTGTTTATCTGGGACAACAAAAAAGAGGAGCAGCAGCTTGCTCAGATATCACGGGATGAAACACTATCAAGATTGCCCCTGCGCCTTTCAACCAACAGGATTGTCGAACTTGTGCAGCTTAGAGACACAGCTAGGCCAGTGAGTATCGTGTTTCCTGCTCTTTCTCGGTGCCTGTTTCTCATGAATGGATTCTATGGAACAGAGAAATTCTTCTATCTCATTTTACTGACAACAGTGCTGTTTCATGATTGACTTGGCTAGCTGATACCTGTTGAGAAAAACTTTCCATCATTGACTAAGCAATGTTCTTAGGTTATTTTGGCAGGAAATAAAGAGACCATTTCTAGAGCTATAGAGAGGGCTGAGAGGTTTCGAACCGAACTAGTGAAACGTGGTGTTCTTTTAATACCAGTTATTTGGGGTGATTATAAAAAGGCTCCTACGGAGAAAAAAGGTTTTGGACTTCCTTCAAAAGCTGCTGAATCACTACCTTCGATCGGGGTTAGATTCATTACTTTCTTGCTGCAGAAAATGTGATTTTATTTGCAACCAAGTACATATGCAAGCTTTGTATGTTTCATGAGTGTCTGCTTACCTGTGTTATGCAAACATTTATATAAGACCATGCATTCTTATAAGCTACCTCAGTCTAGCTGTTGAAGCAGACCCAATTGTTTAATGTGTGGTTATAACTAGCACAAAAATGAGGTCCGACCACAAGCTTTTTGTTGTGTAGCTGCATGCACAAAAATGAGGTCTGACCACAAACTTTTTGTTGTGTAGCTGCGTGGCTTGGGTAATCTTCAGCTAGTGCTGGATCTACTCTGTGTGCGTTGGTTTTGCTTTGTTTTAACGTATGTTCTAGAGCTAGGACATTTGATTCAGTTAAACATGGGGTTTGTGCTAAAACTCTTTTCGTCTGTATGAGCAACTTCAGATGCTCTGAAGATGAAGAAGCCTTGATTTTCTACTCTGATATCACTGACGTTTTGTGTTTACTGTGTAATATGGTCTCATTGGTTTTCTTATGTATCTATGTAAAACCGAGTGTTCAGATAGAGGTTCCTGCGGCTAAGGTAGTTATGAGTCTCATGATGAAATATTGTTTTTTTATGAAAGTGCTTGTTAATTTAAATCTAATTTATAAATGGTTATATTATTTCTAATTGAAGTAAGAATTCATAAATCCTCATGCATATTATCGTGGATATTGCAAAATCATGTTTTATGAATTAATGTTCTTTAATAGTTGTTCCTATTGTTCACAGCAAGCAGAATTTTCATGCTGTAATTTCCTTGCCATGAGGGAAAGGAACATACTTGATGTAGAGTGTATCTCCATTAGCTTTACAACACTGGATTTTAGTATGTCTTTGACATAGATCCATGTGTGTCTTTAACATGGATCAATGTTAAAATCATTCCATTAGAAGGTTATCCCTGCTAGTTTTTCATCGGATACAGATTGTAGAATGCGTCGATCTTGTTTGCATATACCGACATAATTTTACCATGAATCTTCAAGTAGACCTATAATATTTATTGGCTAAAAGTTAAAGTTCTTCAAGGTGAATGCCATGTTCTTTTTGATACGGGAAACTTTGCTAGCTATAGCCATTAGGATCGACACTTTTCATGTATTCTGATCTCTGACAGTGTTGTATTCAATTATGATAGGAGGATTTTGAAAAGAGAACTCAATCCATAACTGCAAAGTCACGCTTAAAATCTGAGGTGCGCTTTAAAGCTGAGGTTGTGTCACCTAGTGAATGGGAAAGGTATAGTGGTTCTTTACTATATTGTGCCTATGCTTATCTGGTGGTTTATTTGCTATTAAGATGCCAAATTTTATCGAATGCCCCTCTTTTATAATGTTTATTTTTGACCTTTGACTAAATGAGCTACGCCTTGGAGCATCTAAATGTTGCCAAAGGAGAGAATACGTGCACATTGTGAAACCCTGTGTACATATAATATGTCAATATACCAATTTAGGGAGTGCCTTGATGCTCCACTCCTAGTGTATGTACAGTTGTTCAGACTCATCTATTGGAGGTTAGTTGGAATCAAGCTTACAATGTCATATCCAATGGAGGATAGATGATAAGTGATATACTCCTGGAAATTATTGTGCCTTGCATGCTGAATTGAAAATCTATATGTGCACTTGAAGAGCAATGATGATAAAAAGACGTCAAGCTCAACTATATGAAAATTAACATACATCAAGTGAGCATCACGACAATTGTAAGTTTAAAAACTTGACGTAAATTGCCTTGGACACAAGAAGTAGGATTTAGCTATGTCTAGTTGGTTATCTAGAGTACTTTCTTTCTCTGTTAATCTATTGATCAATTTTTGAACATCCCTGCTCTGACTGTACACAGTGTATGTCAATGTTGGTGACACTTATGTTGACCCAACATACTGTTAGGATTAGGGTCCTATCACATACATATTCCTTGTGTGCACTTGTTTAGCGCAGAACATTTTTAGGATTCTGGGTGTTTCAAACTTGAGAAAGGGTTTGTGCCTTAGAAGCTATTTCCAGCTCAAGCAGATGCAGCTCATAGCTTCATTGAAATTGTCAGGATGATTTCCTGAGCCATGTAATATGACATATGAAGCCCTCTTTCTCTTCTTGTTTGACTCCAGTATAGTCAAATTTATTAATGACCAATGTAGCCTTTCCTAATACCCTCTGAGCATGCCTTCCCAGAGAGTTTTCTCTTTCCGTTTGAATTAATTATGCTGCAATCTGTCAACAGACTGAGCTGAACCAATTTGCACCAACTTGCCTTCTGCCTGTTTGTTGTAAACTCTCAATTTGTATGATTGGCTACTTTATTACATTGGTTTGAATTTAACTGAAACTCTCTTTAATAATAGTTTACATTTATCATACTCATTTAAGACATTGATATTCCATTAAGAGATCAAGCTACTGAATCAAAAAAAGGTGCAAAAATTGTCTTGTTTAAAATTCTCGCTGGAGCCAAACCATTGAGTTTTTGTGTATTGATATGATTTTTATAGGTTTTTGAAGTAGAAAAAATTTAGGGGTTGGGTACGAAGGTGGGATTTTTCGGGAAAGATGAGATTTTTTAGGGGATGCCAAGAATCGGGGAAAGGAAGGATTTTTATTGAGATAAACTAAAAATAACAAAGGTAGTGGTCACAATTATAAAGGTGGACCGGTCTCCCAAGCCGTCAATTATAGAGGACAGACACACTCTCCAATAAAGAGGAAATTCTCTCAACCTATCACAATTTTCTTTACCTAATTAAGCATGAAATCCCTAAAATTACGAAAAATAGACCACTATAAATAATAAACTAAAAATAACAACTTACAAAAAGACCATCTAAAACCGAAAATTACGAAAAAGCACCTAGAAATCTGAAAATTACAAAAATGCCACATAATGGGCCAAAACCGCATATCTGTTCTTTTTGTGTGCTCTTATCATTACTTCGCCATCGAAAAACCATATTGTCCTCAAGGTGGTGCGTGAAATCCATGGACGGGCTACTCCAAGTGGAGATGCTCATCTCCCCTGGCTCTTCTCTCTCCACCACATCGTCGTCCTCATCCTCGTCCACTATCATAAGCTGGAGCTTGCGAACGCCACAACAATCCCGGGGTAAACCTCTCATTGCACTTGAAACACAACCCCTTAACTTCTTCTCCTTCATCTCAGCCTCGGCCATCTTCTTGAGTTGCCCAACCCGATTGTGACTCGTCACATTTCTCTCTGTTGGTCTAATCTATCCCTGCCGATGCCTTCTGCCCACCTATCGTTGTCTGGCTGTGAAAAGAATAGCCACCCCCAATCTGTCTGGCGACCTCAATCAATTGCGTCAGGTCCATGGTCTCCATCAGTCATCTAGGCCTATGTATACGGAGCTCGGTGCATATACTGGGCTTTAGCCCCTTCATAAAGCTCCCCTCCAGTGTCTCCTCTGAGCTGTTTCTGGCTCATCTCGAAAGTGCCTTGAACCTGTCTCTATACTTCTATACAGACACATCCTACCTGAGTGCCAGCAGCTGCTCCTGTAAAGTTTCTCACTGAGTATCTCGAAACCTCTCCACCAAGGAGTCCTTGATCTCCTCTAATGAGCAGAAATGTCGTCGCTGCTCCCTCCACTAGAACAAAAAAGTGCATTCCCTTCAAAACAGATGCATATTGCCTCCAATTTCTGCCTCTCCATCATACGTGTCACCTTGAAGAACCTCTCAACACGGTGGGTCCTTCTATATGGATCATCCCCCTCGAATATGTGCCACTTTAGTTTTCTCACTCACGCCCACCCCAAAATCTCCTTGATCTGCTCGCCCACCAACCTGCCTGTGATGATGAGGATGATAAGTATCTCGCCATCTGTCCCTGTGTAGCTCATATCCTCTCTGTGAGCCTGTCTCTGTCTCCATATCCTTTCTAGTCATCATCACCTCTACTGTAATCTCGATCATCCTCTCCTGGTCCAGGTAATCACCGTAGTCCCCTGGGTACTCCTCGTAGGTCGAAAGTGAACACCGTCGTCTCTCTGTGGCATATCGAGGGCCATGTGACCCGTAGAAGTCGTCACCATCGTCGATCAGCCTCAGCGGGGGTCTACAGGGGTTGCCTTGATGGTCCCGATAGGTTGTCGGGTGGCCGGGGGCCTTAGGTGGGTCAGACAAATAGCTACGGGCCGCCTGAGGGCTGCGGCGACCCTGGCGGCTGTGTAGGTGCTAGGGAACACCTGGCGGGGCCGCCAGGGGGCCACTAGGGCTCCCACGGCCATGTTGGTTTCTGATGAGGTCCTGCCTGGCTATCAGAGGGCTGTGAGGCCCCTGGCGGCCCTGCATGGCCTTGGCTGTGTTCTGTGGGGATGCCAATAGGCCGCGAGTCACCCCACGCCCCTGTAGGGGCTCGGCGAGCCCTTGTCGAGCCTCGCTCATCTTCAACGGGGCACCCCATGGTGGGCGGACCCCTGGGGTGGTGGGGAAGAGCCGCCACCCTCCACAAATCCAGCCTTGTCATCCTTGAAGGGGTATCTGCATCCTCGTTGAGTCATTCGATAAATTCTTTCGCCTTTTTCTTCCATTTCCCCATGGATTTCGCCTTGGGGTCTCAAGATTGTTGGATTAGGGTTTGTATGAGATTATCGAACTTTGCACCACGCGAATCTATCTTCGCATCCATCGCCTTAGATCTTTCCTCGGTTGCCTTGAAACTTGCCTCGCTTGATGCCCTACGTCCATGTATTTCTTCAATTCTTTGATCTCGCCGTCGTATTTTTCATCCAAAGTTTCGAACTTTTCCTTGATCTTATCGCCGTCATGGATCATAGATGCTCTGATATCAATTGATATGATTTTTATAGGTTTTTGAAGTAGAAAAAATTAGGGGTTGGATAGAAAGGTGGGATTTTTAGGAAAAGATGAGATTTTTAGGGTTTTGATGAGAAGAATTGGGGAATGAAAGGATTTTATTGAGATAAATTGAAAATAACAAGGTAGTGGCCACAATTCTAGAGGTGAATCACTCTCCCAAGCCACCAATTATAGTGGACGGCCGCACTCTAATAAAGATGGAATTCTCTCAACCTCTCACAATTTTCTTCACCACATCAAGCATGAGAATACTGATGCGATCTGATATGAAATTCTCAGTAGTTTTACTGTATGCAATCAAATACCTAATCCATCCGACCCTTATAAATAATAAATTGAAAATAAAAAATTACAAAAAGACACCCTAAAACTGAAAATTATGAAAAAAGCCCCTAGAAATCCGAAAATTATGAAACTCTTCCTAATGGGCCAAAACTGCAAAACTGTCCTTTTTGTGTGGTCTCATCAGAGATGTGTACAGCATAGCTTACCTTTGTCGCTGTGTACTTTAAGTTGCAATCTTAGAGCCTCAACCTAATTATTAGTAATAGATTGCTCTGCGCAAAGTGCTGTAATTGTGTTTTGTAATCTAAGAGACCCAAGTTGTAAAATCCTTGGTTGTTGCAGTCATTCTTCAAGATGAGAGTGGATGAAAAGTACTAATTTTTTTTTTTTTTGGGGGGGTTGGGGGGGGGGTGGGGGGGGGGTGGGGGGGGGGGGGTTTAAGATGGGCGGTTATACTTGAGCTTCCAAAGGTAGTTAGTGATAAGTGGATTTTGGGAAATCCTTGGAAAGCGGTAGATGTAGCAAGGGGTTTCTTTTGAACAACCCAAACGTCCTTGTGTTTGTGGCCTGATTCTCTCTCTCTTTCTCTACAATCTCTCAGCTTATCTTTATTATTTTTGATCTGTTGTATTTTGGATATCTCATATACTCTACATCTGTGCACACATCGATTGAGAGTTAGTCAGATAGATTAGTGAAGTTTTGGGTTTACCCCACGGTAGACCATATATTCTGTCTAAACTGACAGACTGCATTTCATCACAATCAAGTTGACGTGCATTTCATTTAATTTCCCTATTCACCACCCGCTAGGGCACTGAAACATGTAATTGCATTCTAGTTTCTTCTGCTTATTTTTCTTCAGCTCTCTTTTTCTTCAGAGAGAACCCTCGTGGCTTCTTTCTACCCTTTATATTTCACTGAAACATGAAATCGATGATGAAATACTTACTTCCATGTGGGAAGTTGACCCAAAGCATGGTCAAACCGGGGAAATTAACCAGAACGCACATGGTGAGGGTTGGCTCCTTCGGGCGTCGGGCTGTTTGATGGTCCAACGCGTTTTGTACCATTGGATCTTTTTTCTACTATTCTATCAGAATAATCGAAAATCAAATATTAATAATAATTGGCTGCTGCAACAGACCCAAGAAACTGAGCGTTCTCCCCTTGTACTCATTTGACTTCCTCCTCCGAACTCGTTGCAACAATTTCATATCCCGCTTCTTCAGCTTCATATTCTTGAAAGCGAGATCCACCATCGTCGGTGATGAGGACTGCCTCGCCATCAATGGCGATGATGATGGCCTTGCTCGTAAAAGCTTTCACTTTTCTCGCCCACAAACCCACCTTCTTCAACTACTGCCTTGGCTTTGAACGAAAATGATGAGCATCAATTGTATGGAATTTCAAGGTTGTGGGATTTATGTTGAAGGGTTTATTCATTGAATTGGGTTGTATTTTTGGGGGATGATAGAGGGTGAATTTGTGGGATTGGGCACCACTCCACAGCTCTTTGTTTTTAAATTTCTCTATTTTTTTCTTTTTTTGGGTTAAAAATTGAATATTTTTTTTAATTGCTTGAGAAAAAGTTTGGATTTTTGATGGCTTGGTATCTCTCTTATGGTTCTAGTTTCGGTGTTGTTTGAAAGAGATCATATTTTGATGCATTGTGTTCACAAGAGAAGATGAAGGCAACTGTGGCTGAGATCTTCCTTCTCCTCTGTCCTTTTTGCTTGCGTGTGTGATGTGATGAAGAAGGCGGCGAAGAGTGGAGAGAAAAGAGAAGTGTTTTCGACCTCTTGATCTCTTACACACCGCGAAGAGTCTTCACCACTGTGGCGCATTGGCACTTGCGCTTCCTCCATTGGTCTTGCAGCACCATTGTGCAAACGCCCATGCTTCATGTTGCTGCTACTGCTTCTCATTAACTGCATTATATTATAGTAACTCCAGGACTCCCTTGTTTATTTTTCCTTCTAAAAAGGTATGAACAAAATGACTTAATGCTGTTACGGTGATCTAACAATGTGATTTGTATATTAAACCAGAAGACACCAATTTAATTGTTTTGGACATCGTATAATTTTTTTCCCCTCATTTTATTGGATTTTAGATGGATACGTGATCAACAAAAGTCTGAAGGCGTTAATCCTGGTGATGATGTATACATAATATTGCGGCTAGATGGTCGTGTTCGACGATCTGGAAAGGTAAGCTCATCAAGCCAATTTCACTAGGCGGTTACAACCTTACTTGTCACAACATTGTTATTAGGTTGAAAATAATTTCTGCATCATGATGCGGTGCTTCACCTAGCCAAACAATTGGTCTGCCTTTATATATATAACAATTGAGGGGGACCTGCCACGTCTATGTCCTATGTGGCAGTGTCCCCTCAACCGTGGGGGAATCACCCCCACACAAAAAAACCCCTTTGCCCATCCTCCATTTTTACCTCCGACGATACCGACACACATCCCCACGCTTCTCGCTCCTTTTCGGTTGCGCGTGTGCACCGCGCACTGTTTGTGGGGAATATTTTTTGCGCCCGTGCACGGGTAATTTCTTGTGTGTGTGTGTGTGTGTGTGTAACACACGTTCTCTCCTTGTTGCTTGCAAACAGTATACAATAAAATTAATCTCATTATATGTTGTTTTGTGATGCAGTACGTGTGCTCTCAACTTTGACATTGATGATGCCCTTAGGTCACAGCAGATTGCCATTTTTCCTTCTCACTTCTTATTCAGAAATTATTTTGTAAAAGTTGGGCAATCATTCTCGTTTCTCTTGATGAACATAACAGCAAAGCGTGCGCGTCTAAGTTGCTCAGCAGTCGCGTGCCATAAATTCGTGTCCAAATTTATTTGGTTTCTGATACGTATCATATTATCGCTATATGCCTAGGATATGATTTAGAAAAATAGTGAGAAATAAGGAAATTTTGTTTTCTCATTGATTTTACATGGAAATACGTTTGTCTTCATATTTCACTCGATTGGCTGACTGATTTTTGTCATATGTTCTTGTCTGTTACTACCGTTACAGGGCATGCCTGATTGGCAACAGATTGTCAAAGAGCTGCCACCATTGGAAGCCATTCTTAGCAAACTGGAAAGATGAAATCTTCGCCCTTCGTTACAGGGCATGTTTGCAAGCAAACCAATACTTTTTATCGATTTGCTGGATGTTGGCGGTGACATTACGTACATATCTTGCACATATGCCTCGATATATTTCATCATCTCAGTAATGCTTCATCAATGGTTCCTGGTACCTCTCATGAATTCTGTAATTGCACCGTCTGATGAATGCACATAATTCTTCCGCTACATTCCACTCTTAAGATTGTGAATGTGTTTCAAGTGCCTGAATAAATGTGAATTAGTACCCAAAAAATTTATTTTTTCGCTTTCAGATTTCTTCGGTTGTATCATTTTGTTTTGGTTTGAAGTGAAATTGATTGAATGCAGCTGGCTTTGGAAGCTATGCTTTATTTGCGAGACACGTTTGGATGAAAAACTGATACTACTGTCAATTGAGAATGTGGGTTTTCAGGTGGGGTTTCAGATAGTACTTGTGTATTCATGATAATTTTTGTAACAATTTAGTATTTTAAATTAAAAAAATTTTAATTACTGAAACTAGTAAATGCTGTAAACGGATAGTGAAGAGATTTTGTATTGGGGATTATATCTAATCCATAGGATAAGATATCATTGTATTTCATCCATATACGCTCGTCCCTCTACTATAAATAAAGGACTAGGTTTTTCACAACATGTTATCAACACGAGTTTCTAAAAATACCATAAACTCGTTCGTTGCGAAAGCGGATGAGAAGGCATCGATCAACACGTGCGGCCTCGTCTATCATGCACGGATTTCATCTTCCACGCGCGGGATTTGTCTTCCACCCGTCGGCTTCGTCAACCATCGCTAGATCTGTAGGACGGATCTAGAGGTATTATCTTAAAAATTCCATTTTTATCATGATCATGAAACAATCATTCATCGATCTCGCACGATCGGATTAGAAATCGTCTCATAGATTAAAATGACGATTTTTAATCGTCGAAAATTGATTTCACATCATACCCCTATTTTTAGAGTTCATCTATTTATATGGAATTAGAAAATGAAACGAAATTTTCGAGATAATATAATATAATATTTCGCCGGCTCCCCGCCCCACCCCGAAGGCGGCGGACGCCGGCTCCCCTCACTGCCTCGAAGGCGGCGAAATCAAGCTCTGCTCCCCGCCCTATTCGGCGGTGGAACACCGGATCCCCTCCCCGCCGTCTCGATGGCGCAACCCATAGCCCCCTCCCCGCCCCCTTTACGGTGGCGGAACCAATCCCCCCCTCCCCGTCCCCTTTATGACGGCGGCACCAAGGTCCCCCTCCCTGCCCCTTTTTCTCAGCGGCGGCACCATAGACCCCTCTCTTCCTTGCTGGACGGGGAGGGCAGCTGCAACGCCCCCCTCTCCGCCGCCCCATTATCTCGAGGCAGGGGCGGCGGCGGCTTACCCTAGCTGCCTACCCCCCCAAAAGCTTAGGCCTACTTGGCCCAAGCTCAATTACTCAATTTAAAAACATTTGGCTTTTCCGTTGTGGGCCGAAGCTCACAACGACTTGTGGGCTTCGGCCTATAAAGAAAGAAAAAAACAAAACTGTGGGAGCAGCTGCAGGCCTGAAGCCCGCAGCGTGGACGCTGCGGGCCTCAGGCCCGCATCGTTATAAAAAAAGAGGCCATTTGGCTGCGGGCCTCAGGCCCGCAGTGTGGATTTCATTGAAAAGAAAAGAAAAGAAAAGAAAAAAGGAGAAAAGGGGAAGGGGAAGCAAATAAATAAATAAAAAGGGCTTTTAGGACACTAAAAATTGAAGAAATAATTTGAAAAAATAAGGGGATTAAATGTGGACATTAATGGGGGAATTTGAGGATTTATAGGGATCATTTGGGGGTTAAAAAGGAAAAATTACTTCCTTTTACAATGAATAAATAATTTTGGGCATCATTCAAATTTATTTGAATTAGTCCCTAATGCACAACGAATTGCATATTTTTAATATATGATACCCTCTTTAGGATCATATTTATATGCATTACATCACATTTTATGGCTCATTTTCTGGGATAAACTTATGCTAAGTTGTGTGGCATTAACTTAATAATTACAAAGATTCTACGACCGTTTTGCCGTTAGTCACCTAATCTAACGGTGTATGACATCGTCCCGTGGTCTGAATAATTATTAAGTATTTAAATTATTGTGTTTATCCTATTCTTAATCTGTGATGTCTGTGATGTGTTATGAAAATGTTTAATGAGCACAAATTTTTGCATGAATGGCTAATTGTGGTTTTGGATCGCTTGTTTAGTCCAACATTTTACTTTTCCTGCACTTTTCTTTTCTTTTTGAGAGAAATTGTAATGTGCAAATTATGTAATGTCCAAGACTGATGACTACTTTCTATGGAGGCGAAGGCCACTTTTGAAGCTGAAGAATTTATAAATGGGACCCAAGAGGGTTCCAAAGTTATATTTTTTCGCTTTCATTTGTATAATATGGACTGTAATATGGACTTTGGGACATTTGTATTTTATGTGGGACTGACTGATCCACAAAATTAGCGTATTCATTTAAAAATTGTCTCCGCATGAAAATGTTTTTACATATTATTAATTCTTACAGATTTGTGCTCTTCTAGATAAAATGACAAAAATCGCAAGTGTTGATTTCGAAGTGCTGGATGCATTAGGGAGAAATTATTTCAGCTGGCAGTTCACCTGTGAGCTAAATCCCTTGTTTCTGCTGTAACAAAAGATGGAAAGGCGACATACATTGAAAAGGCGCAAGCCATTATATATATCTGTCGTCATGTGGATAAGACCCTAAAGGCTGAATACCTTACGATCGAAGATCCACTAGAGCTGTGGACTGCACTGCCCCCCTCCCAGAAGCAAAATAAAAAGCTTCTCCTCGCCACTCATAACATGCGCCCCCTGGCACTGCCCCCCTCCCAGAAGCTTACAACACATCTTCTCCCCAAAAGAAGAAAGATAATAAATGAAAAGGAAAATCACATGGGGGCCAAATAAAAAGGCCAGAGGACAAATCCACCAGCGAAGAAATTAAGGGAGGCGGAAGTTCACTTGGAGCAGAAATGACAACAATAATGATGTACCCCCACCTAAAAGACCAGTGCCATAGCTGTGGCATGAAAGGACACTGGTCTAGAGTGTGTAGAACTCTGTGGCACCTACAAGATTTGTATAAAAAAAGCTTGAAGAAGAAAGCCGAAACAAATCTGGTGACCACCACTGCTCCAGTTCAGTTCAGTGCTAAATCAGTTCAGCACTGAAGACTTCGAAAAAGATGACTTGTTTGATTAGCTATTTTTATCTTTATTGAAAATAATGTTATGAGAGCTATTTGAATGATTGAATGAAGTATGAATAAATGTGAAAATGTTTTTCTGAAGTCATTTGTGTTTATATGATTCAACTTTTTACAGATGAACTGCTCTCATGACTGCTTAATAGGCAGTAACACATGCGATCCTTCAATACAAATGCTATTTTCATAGCATATGAAAGCCCAATAAATATTAGGGCCATCAAATATTATTGAAAGTTCTGGGAGTTGTCTCAAATGACACATAAATTATTAATAAAGGATGCATTATTCTCTCCTAATTCAAAAAAAACTTACAAAGTCTTAAGGACATTCGTTTAAACGGATCCCACTTATAACTGCAAATGTGAACGAATAACAAACATCTGTATGTAGCGTCTCAATAAAAAGGAATAAAATTCATACTCGAATGTTTTGATAGCCTTTCATCAGGCCCCTATCATACAATGATTCAGAGAGAGGAAGCAAATTTGACGGAGCATCTGAAGTGCCAGATACCAGCCAAGTTTCTACTTTGGCATGATAGATTTGGCTACCCTGGATCGGCTATGATGCACCACATCTTATTCCCATCATATGGGCATGCCATGAAGAACTAGAAAATTCTTCAGAAGGGAGAAATCCCTTGCATCCCTTAAGGAAAAACTAATCACAAGACCATCTCTACTAAAAGTTGACAAAAAAATCTACATGCTTCCTCTAAAGAATACAAGGAGATATATGTGGACAAATCAACCACCCCTAGTGGGCCATTTCGGTACTTTATGATATTGATAAATGCATCCTCAAAATATTCGTTTGTGTGTCTACTATCGACTGGCAACCTAGCTTTTCCAAAGCTATTGGCACAAGTAATAATGTTGTGGGCGCATTTTCCAGACAACCAAATAAAGTAAATACGTCTGGTTAATGTTGGGAAATTTACATCCCTCTCATTTCAAGAATACTGCCTAGTAACAGGGATAGAAATTAAACATCATGTGTCACATGTTCATACCCAAAATGGGTTGAAAGAGTCATTAATAAAAAGACTCCAATGGATTACACGTCCATGAAATCCCAGTTGCCAGTGAATGCATGGGGACATGCAATATTGCATGCTGCATCTTTAATCAAAATGAGAATAAGACCCTCTGGAGGTCAGAGTCTCTTTCCAATATAACTTGCATATGGAATACCACCGAACATCTCTCACTTAAAAATTTTTAGTTGCGCAGTTTATATCCACATAGCACCACCGCAGAGGACAAAATTAGAGTCCTCAACGTCGTCTAGGTATATATGTAGAGTTTGACTCGCCCACAATAATATACATAGAACCCCAAACGGGGGACACATTTAAGGCACGTCTTGAAGACTGTGAATTTGATGAGACGATTTTCCCAAAATTGACACGGATACTGAAAAATCTGGAGCTATGCAAATTATATCATAAGATACAAAATATTTGACAAACTATGATCCGGTAACGAAACAATGTGAAGATGAGATCCTGAAGATTCTACACTTACAGAACACTGTTCATCAGTTACCGGACTCATTTACTGACAACCAGAAGATTGTCAGATCATGTTAGGAGACATGTATACTCTCGAGGCAAATTTATCTATGTATGTGTATAAACATCTTGTACAAAATAATAGTAAATTGTTTGGTAAGTATTTATCTACGTTAATAATAATGTAGTCTACATTAGAACTTAGGTAAAGTCCTGAGACTTGATGCGAGGTCAAACAAGTTCGAGATGAGGATCTTGATCATGGAGAATTGCTTGACCGTAGTCTAAAATCATTTGTGGTCGTAGATGTTTCAACAAAAGGATATCAATACATCGGGTTGACCATTATGTCTTTGTCTTCAATATGGAGTGGTGACGATGATCTCATGGTCGTTCGACTTGGCAAAGTCGGAGACGAGACACATATGCTCATTAGAGAATGAGTTCACTGAACCGATCCAATGAAATTTATCACATGGTTTACATAACTAATCTGTTAGTGATAACTCTCAATGATGATAAGCAAGTTGGTCCTTAGACTTGAGGTCATTGTACGAACCTGTACGTGAACGGCGTCACTTAGATTTCTGACCTAGCTTTGAGGCAAGGCATGTCAAAAGGTTTTTGGTTGGGTGACACTTGAAGCGTGCGAGGGGAGTAATGACCAAGAGATGATTCGTCTCTCTTGTTTATGGGGAGTTAGTGTCACACATGTTAGTTCGGTCTTTAGTGAAAACTTAGGCCAAAGTATATTGGAAGAAGTCTAACATTGATGGACTAAAGATCGATGGAGACTAACCAAGTTCAAGCTAGTGGGGTTGATAGTTGACCTACCCTAGGCTTGACTAGGCGACATAGTTTTGACGAAGGGATTAAAACTGCGGCGTTCATCACGGACACAGTTAGGGTGGTCCCGACAGTACTCATGTCGATGAGTTAACCACATAATTATGATACCGAAACAAGGACGACACCTGCTACTCGAGGTCACGGCCGTCTGTGGTTTCGAGCCCTACCTATAGCAGGGTCAGGCTGTAGTGTCTCACACAGAGTGAGACCTTCGTCAAGTAATATGAAGTCTTTAAGGAAGATAATATATATGATGTATGTGAATTTATTAAGTCACAAAGAGTTTGCGATATAAGATAATACATTAGATGTATAGGAACTAACGACGTCGCAAAAGGTTTGCGATATAGTCTAAAGGAATTAAAGGTATGGGTTCAATTGCATTTGATGCAATAGTATTTAAATATGTCGTAAAATGTTTGCTAGCGTATTTTATATAATAAACACATAGAAAGTTTTTTCAGGAAAGTCCCGGTAGAAACATGTGTTCAAACGGTTCCAACAAGGCTCAAATATGAGCAAATTTAGCTCAAATATGAGCCAAATAACAAATTAAAAGCCCAAAAGCTTTTATAAAAAGGGGCCTCCTTATGAAGGAGGCCGGCCCCCTTTTGTTTGTAGCAGGGCCCAGCCCATTGGGGCCGTGCCAATTGGAACGCAATTGGCGTCCCAGTGGGTGCCAGTTGCGGGCGCGCGCACGCACCAAGAAAGGCACTGGGCATGTGCCAACATGCCCAGGCACTGGGAGGTAGGGCCCATTGGTGGGCTCCACCAGGTTGCTTGGTTCTAGGGTTTTGAACCCCATGTATTGGCGGTTGCGTTCTTGGAGGAAAGCGAGTTTTGGGCCATATTTGAGACAACGTTTGAGGGGACAAACAAAGTCGGAATAGATACCGATTTGTTTATATGCGTTCACCATTCAGTGCTCTTCAATTTGGTATATGATATCACTTGCGAAGCTCAAAGGTGAGGGAGGAAAAAATTCGCTAAAGATTGGCCTTTGTGGAAGGCAAACTTTAATTGAATTTGTTCATCCAACCTTTAGTCCCCCATCAGATATGATGAGAAGGGGAGGGGTCAGCCGCCTATATAAATAGGGGCCAACCCCCTTCCTTGAAACTCGCACCAAGCCTTCAATTTCAAGAATCTCTAAAAAGTTTTGAGCAAGCCCGAATTAAGACTCAATAAATATTCCAAATTCTTCATTACTCTTGATAGAGCTTTAGCAAAGCTACGAATGAGTTCGGATTGGATCCGAAGTCTTGACGGAGGATCCACTCAATGTAACTTTCTGAAGCGCGTGGTTGACTCGGCAACAAGGGTATTGCTCGCATTGTGACGCGGTTTGGCTCAGGACACGGTTCAGCTCGGGACACGGTTCTGCTTGGGAGAGGTGGCTCGGGGCATCGCTTTGGAGTCAAATAATGGTTGCTAAAAACGACACTTCGTATTATGCGGAAACGAAGTTCTGAGTATGTAGTTTAATTTACATGCGTTTATAATTGCAATAGTTTGATAGATCTATCTTTAGGGATTGATCGGACCCAACCCCGGTATAGTAGAGATTCTGGCTAGGGTTAATTCTTCAGGGCTAGACTTAAAACCATTTAAATTTGTTTTTCTGCTGCTTTTATTGATTTCGTCGTCCGTCCGACTTAGGCTGGACATCGATTTTATAGCCTTAAGGACCCAGAAAACCCTTCAGTGATATTAGAACCAGTCTACCTTGATCTATGGTTTTGCAATTACAAAGTGCATTGGATGCATCATCTTTTCTCCATGAGATGGAGGTTTATTAAGATATTAAAATTTTTGTTCCATGTGATGGTTTTATTTTCGAATTTTTTTTGAAAATTAGATCTATTTTTAAAAATCATGTGATAATTTTAAAATTTAGATCTTGATAATTATATGATAATTATTAATGAAACTTAAATTTATGAGATAAATCTTTTAAGTTGCATGCTAATTTTTATGAGAAAATTTTTTAGTTGATGTTCTTTTAATGGTTATTTTATTCTTGCTTATTATGTGATAATATAAGAAAAACATTTAGTATAGCCATTAAAAGCTTTCTAAAACTTATGAGATAATTTTTAGATGCACTTGCTATGATTTAAAAATTGTTGCAACAATTAAATGCCTAATACTTGATTAGGTTAGCACTCTCCAATAATTATTATTATTTACTTGTTCTAATAATAATTTTTAAAAAGGCTATGATTTAAATTGTTGCAACATGAATTTTAAATCCCTAATACGTGATTAGGATATCACTCTAAAATCCTTATAGTTGATAAGGACATCAATAAAAGTTATAAACCAATCCTAATAATTTTGAATTCTAGGATTCAACTAGTTGATAGGATTAACTAGTTTTAATGAAGCCATATTAAATTGATGTTACACATATAAATAATTCGTATCCTTAAAGGATCATGAACCGGTCTAGCGTTTTTTGTGACTAGTGTTGTGGATCACCCTAACTCGACTGGAGATAGTGATCCTGGCCTAGCCAAATCCCTGGTTATGTTCCACTGGACCACAAGGATGCGAATTATTATTATGTGAAACCATCAATTACATCTAGTCAATTACGTTTAAAATCTTCTTCAAGATTACCGTAGCCCTCCTTGCTTTTGGAATTTGGAAACCAGAGATTCTTGTTATAATTGTTGAGTCAACTCAAGCTATAATATCGCTATCTTTTGGGAACCAATTCCATCAAACATGTGATGTAGTTCGACTTAACCCAAACCGTCGCGCCGTGAACATAACCGAGTGCCGGTTTAAGTTAGGATTGGACAAGAAAGCAAGGGTCTGACTAGACTAGTCTTTATGATTTGTTGAGCCAACTCAAGGTCATACGTGACTAGGGGTAAAAACTGATAATGGAATCACATTCGATGTGATTGATGAAGAGTCATCTACCGATCGCAAATTCAAGCAACTTGTTGAGCCAACTCAAGGTGTTGAAACTCAAGGTGGTCAGATCTCTTTCCCACTAAATATTATTATTCATTCATCTATATGGCTTAAGATGATCACGAAAATAGTAGGAGGGTATAGTTGAATAAAATCCAATTTAACTATATTTAAAACTCATTGAGCATATGCTAAACTAGGATAGTTCTATGTTTTACCGTTGGAATCCAATTCATAATATCCTAAAGGAATATGTTAACTGGTCAAGATGTTTGTTTAAGGAATATCAATTAAAAATCAAATTTGATAGACTGAACCATGTTCTCACTGACATTAAAATGTCCTTCATACACTGGCTTAAGGACAATGATTTCCTTGAGATCTAAATCCAACACAATAAAAGCACCTTACTTGTTACTCGCCTCTATGAGGGGCAGCTTGAACATATTGATGTTCAAAAGCAAATTTTTTTGTGCAACTTGTTGAGTCAACTCAAGGTTGTATGGAAAACGGATTCGATTCGCAAGATTCGAAACTTCGATCAAACTGATTGACTCGAAGATGAATGCATGAGCCGTGCAAGACCATGTATCCAAATCAGATCTTGAGTTAAGCAACTTGTTGAGTCAAATCAAGATTGTGAAGCTCAAGTGTTTGGATACATGAGGTGCTTGCACAGCTAATATTTGTGTTGGGACGTGTAATATCTAAATGTGATTTAGAAAAGGAGAAGGCATTTAGGATAGTCGGTTGAGAAAGAAAGTTGTGTCTATCATAAGAAAAGGCATAAGTATGAGGATATGAAAATGAGACATATTTGATGCCTCAGTTTCAGAATAATAATTGTATTAAGAGTTAATACATGAATGTGCAAGTTACAGAAAAATTATTTATGGCAAAATAGACTATGCCCTACTGAAGAGAACAGACTTGACAAGTCACATAAAGAGGGATCTCTTGACCTCTCGTATTATGAGTCGAAAGACACTTGTGAGTCTTGTCTCAAAAGTATGATGTGCAACTTCTTCTGTAAGACAGTAGGAGAATGAGTTGGAGAACTCGAGGTCTCGTACACAGGGACCTATCTGGACCCAAGTCTAAGTTAGCCATGATATGATATTCTTATTTGATTCCGACACGTGTTCTTGATGAAATACGAGTCTGATAAAATAGAGAACGTAATGGCAGAAGTATTTGAACTGCTTCGATCAGATCGAAGAGGCAAATAATTAGCTATGTAATTCTTGCGTACTTAAAAGAAAATGAGATTTTTCTCTCAGGTCAAGTCTTTTAACACATTGTGTGTTGGAAAGCATAAAGCACACATTGTTAGACATGGTGCGATACATGGCAAGTGACTTTGAGTTACAATTTTCCTTCTGGGTTAAGCCCTTGAAAATTATGCCTAGGTTCTTGATAAGGTTCTGTGAGGACCTTATCAATATGATATTACTCAAATTAATCGTTAGGAAGTCACAGGATTACTCGAGCCTTGCAAGACGAAGGAGTCGAGTAAAACATCATAGTTGATGATGGCCTAGTAAACTTCCAAGATGCCATTCGGAGTATAGAATCTGAAAAATGGCTTGATGCAATCTGGAAAAGGTCCTTGCATGTAAATATGGTATGGACCTTAGAAGACGTACCCAAGGGAAGTGTTCCTTTTGGCTACAAGTGAATCGTCAAGACAGAAGATTAGTGTAGATGGAAAATAATGAAGTACAAGTTATGCTGGTTGAGACTAGTTATCATCAGAACTCCTATAAATGGATTATGATGAAACTTTCTCGTCAACAGCTGTGTACAAATCTATTCGGATCAAAACTCGATGTCATTGCTCATGATGACCATGGAAATTGGAGTATACATGTTAAGTCTATTTTATAAATATGATTTAGAAGAACGAACTTATTGAATTAGCTAGAGAGGTTTTAAGGTCGGTGGGAGAGAATATAAGGCATTCGAGGCATCAAGGAGCTGGAACATATGTGACAAAGTGGTCAAAGAGTTTGACACTTTATCAGAAATGATTATGAACAGTGCAGATTACCAGTAACTGTTATAGATGATTATATCTAGCCTCCAATAAGGACGATAAGTTGGATGAGATCCAGGCAAGAGAAATATTATGGGTTCCAAGTGTAACGCCCCGCTTCCCAAAAGACACCGGAAGCGACGTTACGAGGTCCGCATGAACTGGAGCGGTGAAGCTCGAGTTCAATGAGCGTCTGTGGTAAAAATACAAAGCAGGTCCTTGCATGCATTTCAGAACAATAAGAAACATTCATAAATTAAAGCCACATCCAAAATTAAAAATGTCCATACACGAAATTAAGCGTCAAAGCCACAGCTGGGCCAAAGTAAAACACAAGGAAACATACACTAAACGAAACTGAAAGTAAAACTAAAGGAAGGCAACAACGGTGAAAGTCCCTAGTCCTCTGCAGAGAGAGATTCAACGTCTACGGCGAACTCCTGGCTATCTAAGTCAGGCGTCTCGAAAGGATCCTCCTTGTACTCAAGCTCAGGATCTGACATACATCCAAAAACATGAATGTATGTCAGCAAGGGTCTGCAAGAAGAGGTTTGAAAACCCAAGGCCAGGTGTACCAAATAATATTGAATTTAAGAAGCATTGATAATTTATATGAGATGTCACCAACAAGTTTAAACATGCCAGTTCTAAGTGAAGTAAAGTAAAACATTCCTAACATGCAGTTCTAAACAGTTTAAGAACTAAAGTAAAGCTTTTCTTTTGATTTATTAGCATGTCAATTTAACTGAGACAACAATAGTAATTGCAAGTTCCGTGTCAATATTTCATCTCTCTCATAGGGTTCACGCCTTTATGTCGTGATGAGTGGATCGTTCTTCTCACGGGGGTTTTACCGTGATTGACACTACCCCACAGCATGCGGATGTTGCTCTTGAAGAGAGAACCCCTTCATACGCCTAGTGGCCGCTCAACCCTAACCCCACCCCAGATTTGTGCTGGAACACGATCCAGCCTAGTCGACTCACACGACATCACGAAGTCACGATTTCGCCTTCGAGGCGCACGATTTCACGATGTCACTCATTTGTTAAACATTCCAAAAATGGCCAGACAAGATATGCATCAATTTAATATTGTCATCATTTCTTTTATACAACATTTCCAATGATTAAAAGGGGGTGTCGAAAAATATTTACAATAATTTAAAGAGAGTGTTGAACATGTGGATTTAATGAACATGATATGGAAACTAATTTTCTTTGCTCATGTTTAAAATTAAAGCGTATCAAGTTATATGTCGATGGGTCACATTTTCAGTCCAGAACATCATGGTATTAATTTCATGCGTCATTTCACGTGTAGATTTTGAGTTATATAACTTTAAACGAAAATGACTAAAAGAGCATCCAACTTCTAAAATTCACAATAAATTGTACACTTGTCTGATTTCGGTGTTCTTGGTGTCGTTGGGTTCGTCTCGACGGGTACTACGCTACGATGAGATTGGTTCGCTGGTATGATAAAACATACTATCAGATCAGGTCCTTTTTGATCATAACAACGTTATAAAAATTCCTACGACGTCTAATAGTCCGTTTTTATTAGGTTCTCTACATTACGGTGTGGGTTGAAGATAAGTGATGGGTTTACTAACCATTTACGCAGCGAAGGAGTATCGATGACGTGGTGAGGGGTAGCGACAGATCTGAATTGTGTCTACGACGTCTACGGACCGAGTTCTCTCCGCGATAGCGATGGAATCTGCAAGTGGGCAGATCTGGTCGGCAGATCTGGCCGTGGGGGTTGTAGCATCTGGAGAAGAGGGCAACATGGTTTGTGCAGCCTGGGGCATGGTCAGAGGAGTGCTGTCGAGTTTGTGTGGAAGCGAGGAGATGGGTCTGCGTCTTGTTGTGCCTCGGATGGGGAGATGGAGCTGCGCGTGTTGGAGAGGGCAGCGCGGTCTGCTGTGTTCGGAGATGAGGGGGCCTTTGCATGGATGAGGGAGGAGGCCGGAGTTCTCGCGCGTATGAGCTGGGCGATAGGAGGGAGGCCGCCCGTGTGGGTGAGGGGGTCTGCATTGCTCGGACATGGGGAGATGCCGTGAGTGCTGTCGGGGCTCAAAGGCAACGGGTGGCTATGTATATGAGAGAAGAAGAGGGACCTAGGGTTTTTTGTTTGGTGATTGCTAGTTCCGTGAAAGGCCTAGGGCTATGTCCTCTTGCTTTTGTAGGGTAGGGTTGCTACTATTTCTTCTAGGGTTTTAGTATGTGGGGTTATAAAATAAGGGGAAGGCAGCACGTGAAACTCCATGCCCTAGGGTTTGTGATATAGGCTTTGAGATGTTTTTAGGGTGATACACGTGAGGGGGAAAGTTGGGCGGTTGGGAAAAATATGGCCTAGGGTTTATTAGGAAGGTTTTAAAATATATTAATAAGATTTGACTTTAATTAGGTTAGTTATGAGGAATTTAGGGTTAATAAAGTCAATTTAATTATAGGTTTAATCAGGATTTAATTTGGAAAGTTTTCAAAAACAATTGAATTTAAAAAGTTTTGAATTTTGAAATTTTAATTGAAAAGAGTATTTAAAGAAATTGTTTGATAATAAAGATGTTAAAGCTAATAATAATAAATAATACGCTTAGGATACACAGCTAATATGCCTAGCACTAATACGAAATACAGATACGAAAACGACGAACAATTAGGGAGAATACGAATAAAACGTATCACTAAAACTGGTGGTTACATCCTACCCACCTTAAAGATAATTCCGCCCTCGAAATTCCTAACAATCACTGAGCAAGAAACAGATGAGCGTAATGCTTTATCATCTCATCTTGTCTCTCCCAGGTGGACTCTCCTGGCGAGTCGTGCCCCTACATTACTCTAACAAGATCAACGACGTTGTTCCTGAGCGTCTTCTGACGCCTGTCAAGAATTTGCATGGGCTGCTAGTCATATGTCAGATCCGGACGGACGGTAATCTCAGAGCAGTCCACAGCGTGAGATAGGTCGCTGATGTACCGACGGAGCTGAGACACATGGAAGACATCGTGAACTCCCTCCAAAGATGGTGGCAAGGCTAAGTGGTAAGCTACCTCGCCAACTCTCTCCAGAACATCGAAGGGTCCGATGTATCTCGGGCTGAGCTTACCGCGTTTCTCAAAGCAAATCACTCCTCGATTCGGAGAGATCTTCAGGAATACATGGTCTCTCGGGTGAAACTCTAGAGGACGTCATTTAGCATCTGTCCAATGCTTATAACGGTCCTGAGCGATCTGAAGCTTGTCCCTGATATCTCGAACAATGTCCACTGCTTCAATAATCATCTCCGGTCCCAGTAGCTCTCTATCTCCAATGTCATCACAGCTCAGTGGCGATCGATATTTCCTCCCGTAGAGAGCTGCGAATGGCGCTATGCTAATGCTCGCCTGATAACTATTGCTGTATGAGAACTCCACCAGGTGTAGATGATCCTCCCACGAGCCCTTGAAATCTAGCATGCAAGCTCTCAGCATATCCTCCAAAATCTGAATGGTCCGCTCTGACTGGCCATCCGTCTGCGGGTGATACGCAGTGCTGAACTTCAGACTGGTACCCAGATTTGTCTGCAGACTCTTCCAAAACTGAGACGTGAACCTCGTATCTCGATCTAATACAATGCTCACAGGGACTCCATACAAGCACATGATCTCATACACAACATAATTCACATCACTATTGGTACTAGAAAGGGAATTACGAAGGGATGAGTTGGGTCATTACCTCCATATACTTCCTTGTTAGTATCTCTGTGGATTGTCCTACTCGGAACGGTATAAAATTCACAGACTTGGTCAATCGATCAACGATGACCCAGATTGTGTCATTCTGCCTGGTGCTCCGAGGTAAGCTAGTCACGAAGTCCATCGTGATGTGCTGCTATTTCCACTCCGGAATCGGCAGAGGTTGTAGCAGTCCAGCAGTGCAATGATGCTCAGCCTTCACTTGCTGACATACAAGACACTTGGCAACGCTCCGTGCCACACTTCTCTTCATCCCGTGCCACCAGAAATTCTGACGAAGATCCTTGTAGATCTTCGTACCTCCAGGATGAATAGAATAAGGCGAACTATGAGCCTTATTCATCAACTCCCCTTTGATATCTCCTGTAGGTACGCATATCAAACTGCGATATCTCAAAGATCCATCCTCGTGAATCAAAAAATCTGTCCGAAGTCTGGCTTCGACTTGCTCCCTGATCTTCTTCAACGTAGCATCCCTGACTTGAGCAGTCTTGATCCGATCCATAATCGTCGACTGAATCTGCATGTTCATCAACGACGATGTGACTCTCGGTAGGACAGCTTCAACTTCCATCTCTCACAGATCCTGCTGCAATCTCCACTAAGTTGTGAGAATCATCACTTCGGGCAGTCGACTCAAAGCGTCCGGGACGATATTCACCTTCCCTGGATGATACTGAAGGTCGATGTCGTAGTCTGACATCAATTCCAACCATCTGCGCTGTCTCATATTCAACTCCTTCTGAGTGAATATATATATTTCAAACTTTTATGATCAGTGAAAATTTTCACTGCTCACTCAGTAAGAAATGTCGCCAGAACTTCAAAGCAAGGACGACATCGGCTAATTCCAGATTATGGGTCGGATAGTTCTTCTCATGGACCTTCAATTGTTGCAAAGCATAAGCGACCACATGGTTGTGCTGGTGCAGAATGCATCCAAGTCCCTTGCCCGATGCGTGGCAGAAAATCTCGACGCTTTCGCTTTTGTCCGAAATAGCTAAGACTAGTGCAGTGGTCAGTCTCTCCTTCAAAGTAGAAAAGGCCTGCTCACAAGAATCTAACCAACTAAACTTAACATCCTTCCTCGTCAATCTTATCATCGGCTCCGCTATCCTCGAGAAATCCTTGATAAATCTGTGATAGTACCCGGCCAATCCAAGGAAACTCCTGATGTCCGATGCTGATCGAGGTGTAGGCCATTCACTGACTGCTCTGACCTTCTCCGGATCCACAGAGATGCCAGCTCCCGATACTACATGTCCAAGAAATGCAACTTTGTCCAGCCAGAATTCGCATTTGCTGTACTTGGCAAATAGTCTATGATGACGGAGCGTCTTTAATACCATTCTCAAATGCTCGGCATGCTCATCCTCACTCTTCGAGTACACTAGGATATCATCTATGAAGATCACTATGAATTTAACAAGGAAGTCATAAAAGATAATGTTCATGAGATTCATGAACACAGCAGGAGCTTTGGTCACACAAAAACGGCATGACAACGAACTCATAATGCCTGTACTTAGTCCAAAAAGCTGTCTTGGGCACATCTTCCTTTTTGACTTTGACTTGATGGTATCCGCTCCGGAGGTCCAACTTAGGAAATACTCTCGATCCACCAAGTTGGTCGCAGATATCATCAATACGGGGCAGCGGATACTTATTCTTCACTGTGATCCGATCAGCTCCCGATAGTCAATGTACATCCGTCTCGATCCATCCTTCTTCTTCACCAGCAAGACAGGTGTGTAGTTCCCTACTAAGCTACTGCACATGTACTAGAGGGGGGTGAATAGTACTTTAAAATAATCAAGATAGTTATTCCTAATTATTGTGCAAGAAACAAACGACAATGCAGAATAAACAACAATCAACAAGAATAGACAAACGCAAACAAAGCATGTAACGGGTTCGGATCCACCCAAGTCTCCCCGACCTGTTCCCGGTGATCCTACGTCCCAACCACCCGGATCCCCTCCGGATACTTGAGTTAGAAACCCTAACTCAAGATTTTGCACTATGAAATTCTTGTGAAAAACCTTCACAAGACCAAATCATACACAAAGTAAATGTGACTCCCACAACCCGGGATCACACTCTCACAACCGAGAGACACAATTTGCAATATCAATTGAAATGAAATATGAAACACCACAAAATCATATGCCATGAGTAAAACTTACCAAATTAGGGCAAGAAGGGATTTTGAGGAAGAAGAAGGCACCAAACCCTAGCTCCAAGAAGATGACAAGCAATGGAGTCCTAGGAAGTTGTTGGTGACCTTGGATCAAGCTCTTGGCTTGGAAGGCTCACAATCAATGAATCTCTCTTTTGAAATAAGAGTGAGTGAGAGAGATTCTAGTGAGGAAGAGAGAGCTTAGGAATTGAGTTTAATGGCTCCTATTTGATTCTTAAATATCTCAAATAATCAGCCTTGGATCCTATGAAAGAACCCCTCCAAGTATATATAGGATGGAGGAGAGAGAGAGGCAAAAACGTTTCAATTAATGCTCCAACGGCTCTATCCTGAAGCAGACTAGTCGGTCTAAGAAGGATCACTGACCGACTAGTTCTTCAACTAGTCGGTCGATGATTCAACATGAACTGACTAACAGCTCGACAACCAAAAGAGAAAGTTCCAGGCAATATGAACTAGTCGGTCTAAGAAGACTTGTCAACCGACTAGATCATCATCTAGTCGGTCGGTGAGTGTTCTTTGACCGACTAAGAGAGAAAAACAATAGGCTGGAAACAAATACAACTAGTCGGTTTAAGATCAACTTCCAACCGACTAGTTTCTCAACTAGTCGGTCGGTAGTTGTGCTTTGACCGACTAACTGTAAACAGTAGCTCAGGCTGAAATCAGGCACTGATAACTAGTCGGTCTAAGAAGGATTCCTAACTGACTAGATCGTCATCTAATCGGTCGGTGACTCTTCTTTGACCGACTAATTGATCAACAGGGAATGAGCTGAAATGAGCAAGGCATTCTAGTCGGTTCAAGAGGAATTGCCGACCGACTAGATCGTCATCTAGTCGGTTGGTTCTTCTACTTGAACCAACTAACATGCACTAGAAGCCGAGGGAAGAAGCGATAGGCTTCAGTAAAGTTTCTAATGGCTTCTATGATAATCCTAGCTCTAAGACATGAGCGAAATGAAGATACTAATGTAAGTCCTACTCAAGGCTTAACATTCTAATCTATGAAGCTAGAAGACAATAAATAATACACGACGACCCGTCTTCAAAGCTTCAATCTTCATTCTTCTTGACTTCATTAATACTCCTTGAGCTTCAACGAAGCTTCAGGCACACGATCACGCGTATTGAGAAGTCTTGAGACGTCGCTTTTGATGTACGTATTCTTTTGGCGACGATCTCCATAATTGCGCACACAAACAGTTAGTTCACTATATTTATGTTTGCTCATCATCCAAAACCAAATCCGGGGAATCAATACTCAACATTCTCCCCCCTTTTGGTGATGACAAACCAACATAAATAATAATCAATAATAATGATTCAAAAGACATTTACTTACTCCCCCTGCATTGATGACACGTTAGTCTCGTATTAAATATTAATCATACGCATCAAGCAGATGAGGAAGATATGAAATATGAACCAATTATTGACAAATAGGATCTAAATCCATTTTTATATCTTCACTCCCCCTGAATCTAACATATCAAATTAGATTCATGGTAAATTGCTTTGAATTATCAATTGGCACATTGTCATTATTAATTCTCTCCCCCTTTGGCGTTAGCAAAAAGAGCGGGAGGAGATCAACGACAAGATTACAATGGCTAAAAGTAAAAGCACGGGAGTCGAAGAATACGACCACGGTCCAAATGACACCAAAGTAAAATACCAAATGGAAAATACCGAATAAAATCAAAGCGTGCCAACTTGACCATAGTCGAAAATCGAAAAACGAAACCATCAAGCCATAGGCGAAAATCAAAATATGAAATCATCAAGCCATAGGCGAAAATTGAAATACGAAATCATCAAACCATAGGCGAAAATCGAAATACGAAATCATCAAACCATAGGCAAAAATTGAAATACGAAATCATCAAACCATATGCGAAAATCGAAATACGAAATCATCAAGCCATAGGCGAAAATCGAATTCTCCAAAACTCAAATTAATTTCACTTATTGAGTTATGGAATATACTCTCCAATATCAACATTCTTAGTTAAATAGTGCATGGAAAACAATTCTATGTTTCCATAGAAAGAATTTCTATTTAACCAATATAATCGTCGAGCGACGAAATCAACATCAGAGACAAAAATCCAATGTGAAAACCAAATGTAGCAAATGTGATACCAAGAGTAACATGCAAAAAGTGTTATGCCAAAAAAATACACTCATCATAGAACTTATGACATACACAATCTAGCATACAAATTGAAACAAAATGATACCAATGTAAATATTCTAACAATGCATGCAATCAACACACATGGATACCAAATGTATATCAAATGTAAGAAGATACTTACAACATTAAGCTCCCCCTACTTTGGTGCATCACTTAAGCACCATCAACTCCATTTGAATGAAAAACTTTGCAAATCAATGAGTTTGTAAGGTTGGTATTCCATGGTGGATTGAACCTAGAAAGCATCATTTTGGTATCCAAAAATCCTTTTGGATCCTATGGGTTAGGCAACAAATATAACACATTAACTTCAAATAAACGTAACCCATAGCCATATTAAATTCAAATTAACATGCACATCCACGATTAATATGCAAATAAAAAATAAACCAATTCTTACCACAATTGCATTGGTACCCATAAAATGAAATTAAACTTATGGTACCAAGCAATGAAGGGTCAAAGGAAACTAACCCTTCGGAAACCAAGTCCACGAGGACCATGATTTTCCAACATAATCATCATTCAAAATAATATCATTTATATACGATTGCACATACATATCCTTAGCATGCATGCTTGTGTTCTTCGGACCCCAAATTGTGTATGTCTTGGGAGTCCTAATCCTACTGGGAGCATGCATACGTTGTTGATGTCTATGTGATGCATGTTATGGATAAGCATATGGCATATGATGCAATGGTGCATGATGATAATTATTCATATGATAATGAGGATGAGCATATGAATGTGGTGGAACACGTGCATGGGTGTGTCTCACATGGTGTGCACGTGCTCGTGGATGCGGAGCATAAAAATCATCATACGTGCTAACATGTGGAGTAGGATGTGTGTTCCTACGTGGCATGGTATACATGAAAGCATGACCCATCTTTGGAGGTCCACCCAAAGTGGGTTTCTTTCCAATTGGGGGTGTGTACCTAGCGGAAGCACCATTGGTAGAAGAACTACCCATGGAGTGTTTACTCCCACTAGTAGAAGCATCGGACATTGGCCTAACAAAGGTGGCAGACGATTTGGATGACTCTTCCATCTTATACCCCAAACCAATGTGATGATTGACCGAAAGCAAGTCATTTAGGATATTATCCAAATGGCCCTTACCTTTATTGAATTCATGAATTCGGCCTAATGTGCACTCATACTTCTTGGTGAGAGAATGCATCGAAGCATCCAAGGTGGACACTTGCGATGTGAGTGCGCAAACACGTGATTTGAGATTTTTATTCTCAATACTCAAAGTTGAGTTTTGAGACATCAAATCCGCTATCACATGTTCATCCGAATCCTCGATATGAACATGCTCAAGTTGAGATTTGAGATTTACAATCTCATTTCTCAACCCTTCAACAACAGTGTCGTTGACAATGATAGGTTTAGGTGAGGTTTTAAGACTATCTAAATCATTTTTAGTCTTAATAAATCTAGTAGCCACATTAGAAAACTTATTCCAAAGTTGTTCATTAGCTACTCTAAGTTCGTCCATTGTTACCTCACCGCCTTCATCCTCGCTTTCATCCCCGCTTTCATCGGAGGAGGTCTCTTGAGCTTGTTCCTCTTTTTCCATGAAGCACGTGTGTGCTTTCTCCACTCTTTCATCGTCCGACTCTCCACTTGAGGAGTCCTCGTCGGAGTCGGTGAAAATGCCTACAAGTCGTTTCTTGTGCCTTCTCGACTTGTCGTGCTTGGATGCCTTCCACTTCTCCTTGTGTTTGTTTAGAGGACAATCCGGCTTGATATGTCCTGGCTTGTTGCATTTATAACACATGGGAGTAGAAGCATTAGTCGAAATAAATTTTGATTTACTCTTCAACTTACCTTGTCGGAAGAATCGGTCGAACTTCTTTGCCAAATCGGCCAAAGCTTCCATGTCCAACTCTTCTTCCGATTCTTCTTCCGATTCTTCATCATCGGTAGATGGAGCGGCCTTGTACGCAATCACCTTTTTCTTTGGCTCGTCTTACTTCAAGTACGCCTTCATCTTCTCCTTCATCTTGATCTTACTTTCATTGAGTACCTCGTAAGACAACAAGGTACCCATTAGTTGTACAACCGTGTACTTATTCATATCGTTACCTTCCTCGATGGCGAAGGTACGCTTTTCCCAACAAGAAGGAAGTCCGTCGATAATCTTCGCGACTTTCTCCTTTTGGGTGTAGATCTTCCCAAGCGCTTCTAGTTCGTTGGATATGTACACGAAGCGAGCATAGTAGTCCTTCATAGTTTCACCCTGTTCCATGTAAAACAACTCAAATTCTTTGTTAGCGACAACGAGTTTAGAATCTTTTACCGTACTCGTTCCTTCATGCAAGATGAGGAGTTGGTTCCATACTTGATATACACTCTTACATGTGCATATCTTGTTGAAGTCCTCGGGCTCCAAAGCACATTGCAAGGCGTTCATTGCCTTGGCATTGCTTACCTCCGCGGTGACCTCCGCGGTAGTCCACTTCGTGAAATCTTCTTCGGCGGGCTCGACATACTCCGTCATCGTGGCTCTCCAAAGTGAAGCGCTCCAGAGGAAGGTTTCCATCCGGTATTTCGAGTACCCATTGTTGGTACCGTTGAAGTGAGGAGGCCTGACAGAGGATTGTCCTTCCATAACTGAAGAAGATCCTTGACGATCCTTGAAGACGTTGTAGTCGTTGTTCGTCATAGCTTTGAACTCTGGCTATGTAGCTTTAACCTTGGCTTTGATACCAATTGTAGTGCCCTACTAAGCTACTGCACATGTACTAGAGGGGGGTGAATAGTACTTTAAAATAATCAAGATAGTTATTCCTAATTACTGTGCAAGAAACAAACGACAATGCGGAATAAACAACAATCAACAAGAATAGACAAATGCAAACAAAGCATGTAACGGGTTCGGATCCACCCAAGTCTCCCCGACTTGTTCTCGGTGATCCTACGTCCCAACCACCCGGATCCCCTCCGGATACTTGAGTTAGAAACCCTAACTCAAGATTTTGCACTATGAAATTCTTGTGAAAAACCTTCACAAGACCAAATCATACACAAAGTAAATGTGACTCCCACAACCCGGGATCACACACTCTCTCACAACCGAGTGACACAATTTGCAATATCAATTGAAATGAAATATGAAACACTTACCACAAGATCCTATGCCTTGAGTATAACTTACCAAATTAGGGCAAGAAGGGATTTTGAGGAAGAAGAAGGCACCAAACCCTAGCTCCAAGAAGATGACCAGCAATGGAGTCCTAGGAAGTTGTTGGTGACCTTGGATCAAGCTCTTGGCTGGAAGGCTCACAATCAATGAATCTCTCTTTTGAAATAAGAGTGAGAGAGAGATTCTAGTGAGGAAGAGAGAGCTTAGGAATTGAGTTTAATGGCTCCTCTTTGATTCTCAAATATCTCAAATAATCAGCCTTGGATCCTATGAAAGAACCCCTCCAAGTATATATAGGATGGAGGAGAGAGAGAGAGGCAAAAACGTTTCAATTACTGCTCCAACGGCTCTATTCTGAAGCAGACTAGTCGGTTTAAGAAGGATCACTGACCGACTCATTCATCAACTAGTCGGTGATTCAACATGAACCGACTAACAGCTCGACAGCCAAAAGAGAAAGTTCCAGGAAATATGAACTAGTCGGTCTAAGAAGACTTGCCAACTGACTAGATCATCATCTAGTCAGTCGGTGAGTGTTCTTTGACCGACTAAGAGAGAAAAACAATCGGCTGGAAACAAAGACAGCTAGTCGGTTTAGGACCAACTTCCAACCGACTAGTTTCTCAACTAGTCGGTCGGCAGTTGTGCTTTGACCGACTAACTGTAAACAGTAGCTCAGGCTGAAATCAGGCAATGATAACTAGTCGGTCTAAGAAGGATTCCTAACCGACTAGATCGTCATCTAGTCGGTCGGTGACTCTTCTTTGACCGACTAATTGATCAACAGGGAATGAGCTGAAATGAGCAAGGCATTCTAGTCGGTTCAAGAGGAATTACCGACCGACTAGATCGTCATCTAGTCGGTTGGTTCTTCTACTTGAACCAACTAACATGCACTAGAAGCCGAGGGAAGAAGCGATAGGCTTCGGGAAAGTTTCTAATGGCTTCTATGATAATCCTAGCTCTAAGACATGAGCGAAATGAAGATACTAATGTAAGTCCTACTCAAGGCTTAACATTCTAATCTATGAAGCTAGAAGACAATAAATAATACACGACGACCCGTCTTCAAAGCTTCAATCTTCATTCTTCTTGACTTCATTAATACTCCTTGAGCTTCAACGAAGCTTCAGGCACACGATCACGCGTATTGAGAAGTCTTGAGACGTCGCTTTTGATGTACGTATTCTTTTGGCGACGATCTCCATAATTACGCACACAAACAGTTAGTTCACTATATTTATGTTTGCTCATCATCCAAAACCAAATCCGGGGAATCAATACTCAACAAGGTGCACCCCAGGGAGATATGCTGGGATGAATGAAACCCTTCTGTAGTAGCTCATCCAACTGCTTCATCGGCTCTTCCAGCTCTGTAGGAGCCATACGGTACGGTGCCTTCAAAATTGGTTGAGCTCATAGCTGAGATCAATGCCGAACTCCAACGCTCGATCGGGCGGCAATCCAGAAATTTCTTCAGGGAAGGCGTCTTCGAAATCTCTCAGTACCGCAGGCTTCTCCAGTTCATCTATCATAGATGCAATGGTCAGTCTGTACGGCTGGGCCCGAAACTTGACATGTCCAAGCGAACGTCCTCTGCTGACGAACTCGAACACCAGGTGGTCAGGAATTTCGAATACCACTTTCTTCCGATGACAGTCGATCGTGGCATAAAAAGCTTCTAACCAGTCAATGCCGAGAATAGCATCGAAGTTAGGTAAGTCGTGGACAATGAAATCAGAGTCAATGCTGGGTGAGATGAAACTAAGATACACATGGAAGCTCCAGAATCGAACAGAGTCAAGGCTGGGTGAGATGAAACTAAGATGACACCTGAGGGTAATGCAACTAGGTTAAACATGGATCTAACAAATCAAACATAAATGCATAAATAAGGAAAGACTAGTCTAGAGGTTACCTGCAATCACGTCATCTTCAGCCTTAGCCTCAATGGTTGTCATAGTGAAAGCCCGACGCTTCGGCTGTTTGGCTTACTGGAAGGCTCAATCCTGCGGTATCAGAGGATGGTCCTCGATGTCCAGGTACAGGCACTATCCACTGAGCATGTTCATGTGCTCCAGCAGGTATGTGTCGAGAACAGCGGTGGCAGCCCTTTGCAGTATGGGCAGGTGATCCACAGACCAAGTACTGATTCAGCAACCTCCCGCAGTCCTTCTTCACAAGGCCAAGCTTGCCACAGAAATGGCAAGTCAGCTGGGCTCGGTTGTGAACAAGTGTAGCTAGCCTCTTGAACTGGGTGGTCTGAAATGGACGAACACCGGGCCTAGGTGCACTCCTCTGTAGCTCCATCGGGTGCTTGCCCGCCTGACGTGCTTTCTTCTCCTGCATGATCTGCTCGTGCTTCCTTATAGCTACAAATACTTGCTCATGTGTGGTAAAGGTACTCGCGGACATCGCGGCCTGTATATCCAGATCCAAGCCTTGCTGGAAGCGGTGTGCACAGTCCTCCACGTCTGCTACCAGAGTAGGGGCGAAGTGACTCAGCATGGCAAACTCGGCCTCATACTCGTCGACTGTCATGGTGCCCTACTCCAGGTTAATGAAGCGCTGCTGCATCACTCTCTTTGCAGTCTTCGAAAAGTACTGGGTGTCAAACCTCTGACTCAAAGTAGCCCATGGTATCAGCTTGGTCAGCCAAGTCTCTTCAGTATCCCACCCGTGACGGGCATTATCTGCCAGCTGCTTCTTGGCGAGCTTCACCCAATCATTCGGATTGACTCGGGCAAGACCCAAGTTATTCGTAGTGTTGCGAAGCCATTCCTCGGTCGCTAGTGGGCCCTCTCATCCGGAGAAGCTCTTCGGATGCATCTCTCGAAACTGCTTGGCTCCAGACTCATAGTGGGGTTGCTGTGGTGCAGCTAGTGCAGCCTGACATCCCTGCTGGACCAGATGGTGCTGAACCTCTAGCATCTCTCTCATAACTCCAAGCATATGGCGGAAGTCGTCCTCGCCGCCTCCAGCAGTTCCGGGTCCATGTCGGGTGTTACGTCTCCCAGCCATTCTGAGACAAGAAAACGCCCGAATTAATCTCGTGTACATGATTACTCTAAATGTTTGGCTAATGAAAGCGTTCTCATTGTTCTGAATTTTGCAGTTGCAGGACCTGCATGGGCCACCACCAAAACCTGTAACGTCCCGCTCCCAAAAGACACCAGAAGCGAGAACGTTACAAGGTCTGCATGAACTGGAGCGGTGAAGCTTGAGTTCAATGAGCATCTGTGATAAAAACATAAAGCATGTCCTTGCAATCATTTCAGAACAATAAGAAACATTCATAAATTAAAGCTATATCCAGAATTAAAAATGTCCATACACGAAATTAAGCGTCAAATCCACAGCTGGGCCAAAGTAACAACAAAAGAAAACGTACACTAAACGAAACTGAAAGTAAAACTAAAGGAAGGCAGCAACGATGAAAGTCCCTAGTCCTCCGCAGGGAGAGACTCGGCGTCTACGGAAAACTCCTGGCTCTCTAAGTCAGGCGTCTCGAAAGGATCCTCCTGGTACTCAAGCTCGGGATCTGACATACATCCAAAAACATGAATGTATGTCAGCAAGGGTCTGTAAGAAGAAGTTAGAAAATCCAAGGAAAGATGTACAAAATAATATTGAATTTAAGAAGCATTGATAATTTATACGAGATGTCAACAACAAGTTTAAACATGCCAGTTCTAAGTGAAGTAAAGTAAAACATTCCTAACATGCAGTTGTAAACAGTTTAAGAAGTAAAGTAAAGCTTTTCTTTTGATTCATTAGCATGTCAATTAAACTGATACAACAATAGTAAGTGCAAGTTTCGTGTCAATATTTCATGTCTCTCATAGGGTTCACGCCTTTAGGTCGTGATGAGTGGATCGTTCTTCTCACGGGGGTTTTACAGTGATTGACGCTACCTGTAATGACCCCAATTTCCATGTACGCATATTGATACGTATTTTAACGTAAATACGTACGTATATTTTTGGGAGTATGCCCGTATTTTTCTTTTAATTATTTGGTGTAGGAATTATTTTTAAAGATTTTTAACTCATTATTTGATATTAGAAAATAGGAGTATTTGGAGGAAATACTTGTATTTAAGATGTATGAAGTATTTCATCAAGTATTTCTATTTATCACAAAATACCAATTCTAATTTTTTTAACCATGACACATTAGCTAATAGGTGTCATTTTATTAGCTAAAGGAGTAACACATGGCAAGATCTTGACTAGATGAAGGGTGGAGAGGATTTTAGGGAAACAAAAATCTAGGCAAAGAAAAATCAAAAACAAGAAAAATCCCACATTCTCTCACTCTCACTCCCCTTCCCAATTCTGGCCGAAATTTTGCTCCCCTTCTTTCTCTCCTTTGCTTCATTTTTCCTCCATCAAAACACACTTCCAAGTACCCCTTTTCCCCATCATTCACCACCAAAAATTCCCTTCAAAAACTCTCTAAAAACCCATCTTTAGAAGCCAATTTGGAGCTTGAAAGTAGGAGGTTGAAGAAGGAAGCTAGGAGTTCATTCTTCAAGGACTAAGAAGGGCCAAGGACACTTTTGGAGGACTCTTGAAGGTAGAAACTTCTACCATTTTTAGTAGGGTTCACCTTTAGGATTGGTTTTTAGTTTAGCTTTAAAACCATGAGTAAAATAGTAAATTTAACATATCATATGAAGATTTGAGTGGGAACCATGCTATGATACTTATAAAACTAAGTAGTTTTTATTTTGCTTCCATGAAGTTTGCTTAATGTAGTAGCATGTTGTAATAGGATTAGTATGTTTGTTTTCAATTTGTTTTCATACTTAGAATTAGTACTTTTTATGGTATGTTGAAAAATTGGAGAATGAGAAATCTATTAACTGTAAAAGAGTGTAGATTGTAGTTGGTCTATATGTTAGTTTCAGTAAGTAGGAGTTGCAAGCCATATATCCTTGTTGTATATTAGATGTTAATGGTTATTTTTAAAATAAGTATTGTTACGACCTAAAGATCGTAAGAATCCGACTCCCGCCCGGATCCGCTGACATACCCCATTAACTCTCCGCTTCACGAAAGGGCCACCTCCCCGGAAGATCGAAGCTACACGGGAACGGGCGCACCTCGCAGCACTCCCCCATCCAGCCGAGGCATACAACCGCAGTTGCACGGCCCGCCAGGGGCAGGGCGCTTGGGGAGCGCCCGGACAGTACCGCCGGATGTGCTGACATAGGCATGTGCGTGTCCTTCTGTGCCAGCGGCCCACAACCCACGACCGAAAAGGGGGCGCTGCCGGGCCGGACAACCACCAAGCCAATCGATCCGGCCGGTCCCCATGAACCACAACGCCAGGGATGGCATAGCCCGACCTTTAGTTCGTCACCAACGAAAAACAACCTAGGATAAGGACACGACTGACACTAACGTCGCCCGACCATCTGACAAAGCACCCCCTGGCAGCTGAGCCCCCTGATAATTAATGCTTTCGGCCCTGACACCCTGACAAAAGTGCCCCAAGCCGTTGCGTCGTCTGACAAAAGCAGCTCAGGCACTCCTGTTCCTGACCTCCTCGTCCGAAGCTTCCGCCGACAACCAAGCCAACTCAGCACGTCGAGTCAGCATGCTAGGTCAGCCACACCTAGTCATCTCCCATCAGGTATAAATACCCCCTTACTTCTTACGAGGAAGGGGGTTGGCAAATTCTCTCTCTCAATCTATTATTCACACACGAGAGCAAAGGTCGTCCATATCTTTGTTCTCCCACTTATAGCTCGCCACGTACGGTCGGCACACCCTCAGTCCGACCGGCGTGCCTAGCCCCCGTTTTAAGTCCTATTACTGACTTAGGCATCGGATGGGCTAAGGGTTGGACCCCAACCCCGCCCTTCTGACAAGTTGCTCGTGCTGCAGGAAAGCTCGCCCCTTGGTCGACGTTAGCCCCAGCCTCCCGCTACCCAATCTTCCTCCGCCGTGTCCGGTGAGATCTGACTCCGTGGCCACCCCCGGTGGCAAGTCCAGCCTCTTCACCCCACTAATCACCTGTTAAATTGCCCACCTAAACCCTCTTGTCAACAGAACCACCGTGCCCTTGGTTTTCCTCAATACAAATTCATTGTGTGCGAGTTCCACCTCGTAACAATTGGCGCCGTCTGTGGGAACGAAGGGTCACACCCATGTTAGACTCCATGCCGATCACTCGGAACCCTGACCACGGCAAGGATCCCGTGGGTCAGGAGCCACTCTCTCTACTAATCACCCCGGTGCCCGACCCCCCTCTGGGGATGGGCACCGAGACAGGCCATACTTCGGCCCGCGCAGCCCTGAAGAGCTTTGACGCCGTTACTCAGGCGATGGGAAGTTACCCGGCGGCGGGGGCGGAGCCATAGCCAGGCCCCTCGGAGCCCCAGAACGTGAGACGGAATCTCCACCCTCAGTTCGAGGAGGAGGGGGAAAACAGGGGGCTCGCCAAGGAGGTTGCAGCCCAGCAGACGCTCCTGGAAGAGGAAATAGAGGTCGCGCGGCTGTGGAGGCGTCGGGAGGAGGCGGCCGCCGCGCAAAGGCGTTTAGACGAAGCGACCGAGACCGCCTGGAGGGCCTACCAGGATGAAGAAACCGCCCGCCACCAGCTCCGCTTCGTCATCGTGGAGCGCGAGAGGCTAAGGAGGGAGAACGAAAGCAACCGAGAAATCCTGGAGGTGACGGCGACAGGACGACGGCTCAGGGATGGGCGGGACCCATTGTCGGTCAGGTCCCCATCGGGAGGAGGCAGCCCGCATCGCCCGCACCACCACTCCGATCGCCTGCACGAGGAATCCGTTTGTCGACAACTACGCTTCCTCACCGCCGAGCGCGAAAGGCTTCTGCGGGAGAATCTGGAGCGGATGGAGGCCCGAGGGGAGCCGGTCGGGAGGCGATGGCACTGGGAGAGTCGTAGCCCACAGCCCGTCGAATCCTCGACCCGAGGAAGGAGCCCCGCCAGGCGACCGTCAGGCTACTCCCCTGGGCCGGAGGACCGTCGGCGGCCGAGGCGCGACCGAAGCCAGACCCCCGAGTGGCGGAGAGGGGATATGCCCGATCGACCTACCTACCTGGAGGAGGCCATGCCGCTTGCACGATGGATCACATCCGCCCCGAGGCCCATAAAGTTCAAACCCCCCACTTGGCCACATACAGCGGGAGAGGCGACCCCCTCACGCATGTGCAGCAGTACCGGGGGGCAATGGAGGCGCAGGATGTGGATGAGGCGTTCCTATGCCGGCATTTCTCCCAAAGCCTGAGGGACACCGCGTTGGACTGGTACTTTGGCCTACCCACGAGATCCGTTGGGAGCTTTGGCGAGCTATCCCACAAGTTCTGCCAAGAGTTTCGAGCCAGGCGGACGAAGAAGAAACCCTTAGACTATCTCAGCACGATAGTCCAAGGAGAAGAGGAGACAACGGGCAGATACCTCCGCCGCTTTCAGGATGAGAGACGGGCGGTGGTGACGTGCGGTGATGAGGTGCTTATGCTGGCCTTCAAGACGGGGTTGCAGACTCAGAGCCTCCACAAATCCCTGCTCTGAGATCCGCCGACCGACTATGAGGCGTTGGTTGCTATGACGGAGAGGCATGCATTGGCCGAAGAGAATCTCGGCACAAAGGCCCTGTTTCTCCCGGCGAAGCCGCTCCAAGGCGAGCCCCGGTCTCACCCTCGGCCGAGGCAAGAAGAGGGGCGCTGAGGTCGCGACCAGTTGACCCAACCAAGGCACGAACCGGTGTTGCAACGCCCGCAAGACCGCCCTGGCTCGGCGCACGAGTTTGCCCCGGCCCAAGGCGCCACCCGAGCCCTCCCAAGACAGGAAGGCCCCATGTGGGCGTGCTACACATGGCTCAATGCCCCCATGTTGGAGGTTCTGGCCGTGGCGACGAGGGCCGGATTACTGCCGGAGCCTCCCCGGGGGATGAGGACGGATCCAGCGAAGCGGGATCTCCGGAGGTATTGCCGATATCACCGTGACTACGGTCACGATACCGACCGTTGTTACACTCTTAAGAGAGAGATCGAGTGGCTGATCCAGGCGGGCCACTTGGGAAACTTCGTGGCGGACAGGCAGGCAGCAGAAGGAGAGAAAGCCCCCCGGAGGGGCGGGGGCCAGAACCGCCAGCGGACCGCGATCGGAGGGAGCCATGCCCCCCGGGGTGATCATGCGCATCGAGATGATAAGCGGGGGGCCGTCCCCAGTGGGGACGTCGCCCACGATCTCGAAGGCCGGTGCCCGACAAGTGATGGTGGCGGGCGCCAGCAGCCGGCCGAAGCGGAGAAGGACACACCGACCCCCTATCACCTTTACCGAGGGAGATCAGCAGGAGGTGGGGAGCCAGAGCGATGACGCCCTCGTCGTCGAGGCTCGGATCGGGGTGGTTGTCGTCGGCCAGCTCCTGATTGACACCGGTAGCTCCTGCGACATCCTGTTCCTGTCAACGGTCGAGAGAATGGGGTGGGTGCGTGCAGACCTAGAGCCCTGCACGGGCCCCATTGTCGGCTTCACCGGCCATATGATCCCCATAGTGGGGACGATCACCCTGCCGATGACTCTGGGGGAGGAACCAAGGGTCGTCACCAGGGGGACGTGTTTCGTCATCGTCGACGTCGCATCGGCGTACAACGGAATCATAGGGCGTCCATACATGACGGCCATAGAGGCGCTCCCCAGCCTGCTACACCAGATGATGAAGTTCCGGACCCCACAGGGGGTGGGACTGGTGCGAGGAGACCAGGAGGTGCCTGGGGGCCACGACAGAGGGCCAGCCCGGTGTGGGAGCCCGAGGCGGGCCCTGACGGTTCTCATCCCGGAAAAAAGGGAGGACTTCTGTGACCAGCGGCCGACCCCGACCGAGGAGGTCGAGGAGGTTCCCGTAGCCGCGGATGAAGAGAGAACCGTCTCCATCGGGACGAAACTCCCGGCCGCCCTGAGGGCGACCCTCGTCGCCTTGCTCCAGGAAAATGCGGATATATTCGCATGGTCACCCGCCGACATGCCGGGGGTTGACCCGACGGTGATCTCCCACAGGTTGAATGCAGACCCCAAAGCCCGACCGGTCCGACAGAAGAAGAGAAGTGCGAGGGGCGAAAAGAAGAGGGCGGCCGAGGAAGAAGTAGAGCGGCTCCTCGAAGCCAAGTTTGTCCGGCCGGTGGATTACACGGACTGGCTCGCCAATGTCATTTTGGTGAAGAAGCCCAGTGGAAAGTGGCGCATGTGCGTCGACTTCACCGACCTCAACAAGGTATGCCCAAAGGACAGCTTCCCCCTACCCCGGATCGACCGCTTGGTGGACCAGGCGTCCGGCTACGAGTTGTTAAGCTTTATGGACGCCTTCTCAGGGTACAACCAGATACCGATGGCAGAGGAGGACGAGGAAAAGACGTCCTTTGTCACCGACAAGGGCACCTTCTGTTACACCAAGATGCCCTTTGGACTGAAGAGCGCCGGGGCGACCTATCAGCGGATGGTAGACCGAATATTCGGCCCTCAGGTGGGGCGAAACCTGGAGGTCTACATCAACGACATGCTGGTAAAGAGTAGGAGGGCCCCGGACCACCTCGCCGACTTACAGGAAACTTTCCAAAGGGTCCGCCGATACAACCTAAGACTAAACCCCGCGAAGTGTATCTTCGGAGTGCAGTCGGGAAAATTCCTGGGCTTCAAGATAACGAAGCGGGGGATCGAGGTGAACCCCGACAAGGTGACGTCCCTCATCAGTATGGCGGAACCCCGGATGATCCGGGACTTACAGCGACTGAACGGCCAGATCGCTGCTCTAGGGCGATTCCTGTCGAAATCTGCGGAGAAGTCGCTCCCCTTCTTCAGGGTCTTGCGCACAGCCTTTGGCGAAGCTAAGGACAAGAGGAAGGTGATCCCGTGGGACGACGACTGTGCGCGGGTGTTCGCAGAGCTGAGGGCTTACCTTCAGAGCCCACCGCTCCTCGCACGGCCGGAAGAAGGCGAACCCATAGGGTTGTACATGGCAACCAACGAAGAGGCCGTTAGTTCCGTCCTAATCAAAGAGGAAGGGGGGTGCAGCGCCCTGTCTACTATGCCAGCCGAATCCTCCGGGAGACGGAGACTCATTACAGTCCCATCGAGAGAGCCGCCTACTACCTAGTCACCACAGCCCGAAAGCTCCGACCATACTTCCAGGCCCATCCCATAGCCGTCCACACTGACATGCCCCTCGAGAAAAACCTGAAGAGACTGGAGCGGTCGGGGAGGATGCTCAACTGGAGCGTCAAGCTCAGCGAGTTTGACATAACGTACAAGGCCCGGACGGTGATCAAGGGCCAGGCACTGGCCGACTTCGTGGTGGAATGCACCGCAGGGGGCACATCGGGGAACCAGCCAGAGCTCCCATCAGCGACCGCGTCCCCGCGGGGGACCGGGGTGGGCGAACTGACGTGCGTTTATATTTCATATATTCACGCACGTTTTCTTTTGTGTTTCTCCGTGTTTTCCGTCGTCTTTTATTCGTTTTCTCGTATTTTCTCGTTTTCTTTCACTTTTCTTTGTCTTTCCATGTTTGCAGGAGATCGACCGCGTAGGGGACGTTTAACGACAATATCTCAAGTCCCCGGAGCAACGGGAGGAGTCACGCGTGATCCAGGGGGTCAAACGACAAAGAATACATCAAGAGCCACCCTTAGGCGTTTGGCCGCCGAGAAACGAAGAAGAGAGGATCCCGAATCCATGGAGGAGAACACCCAGCCGCACAAGTCCCTGTTGGAGTACTCGATGCCATCCATCGAGTCGACTTCCGCCATCCGTTCTCCAGCTATTGCGGCCCAAAGCTTTGAGCTAAAGCCGTCTTTAGTGACGTGGATCCAGCAGGATTAGTTTGCGGGTGCACCCATGGAGAGCCCGATCGAGCATCTAGACTCCTTATTGGAGAAGTGTGACACCTTCCGGATTAATGGTGTCACGACTGAGGCTATCCGGCTGAAGCTGTTCCCTTTCTCTTTGCGAGACAAAGCCAAGCAATGGCTTAGGGGGAAGGACCCCAACACTTTCAATACCTGGGAGAAGCTCTCCAACGCTTTTCTGACGAAGTTCTTTCCTCCGGGGAAGACCATGAAGTTGAGGAGTGAGATCTCCTCCTTCTCCCAGGCCAGCCACGAGTCCTTGCATGAAGCTTGGACGAGGTACAAGGAGATGCAAAGAAGATGCCCTCACCATGAGCTTCTGAAGTGGCAGATTATTAATCCGTTCTACAATGGGTTGAGGGATGATCTGAAATCTTCTATGGACGCTGCGGCTAGGGGTTCCTTCATGTCTAGGAGCGAGGAAGATGCCGGACATATTCTGGAAAATATGGCATCCAACAATGAGCGGTGGTGTGACGAGAGAGCCACACCAAGATCTGGGGGTATACACAGAGTCGAGGACGTCGACAAACTTTCAAGCAAGTTCGACTTGCTTTCGACCCAGATCTCCGCACTAATGGTAGGAGCCGGTGGGGCCGGTACATAGCAAATTTCAGCGGTAGAATCCGAATTCTTTGGGGAATTCGACGGTGGTGACATCTCACCACCGTTGGATCAGGAGAGCGCACTATTTTACAACCCCATGGGAAATGCGCCGTATCCGCCAAGGACCAATTCCAACCCGGCCTACTCTCCAAACAACCGGAACCACCCAAACTTCAGTTACCGGCCACCATTTCAGCCCTCGCCGCCTCAGCAGCCGCAGCAACAAACATATCAGCCGGCTAGGCCACAGCAGCAACCATTTCAGCAGCAACCTCAGCAACAATTTTTCGCCCCCAGGAATCAGCAGCCAATCCAGCAGCAGCAGCAGTATGGCCAACAGAGGGCCGTCTCTCCGGTTGAGTCTCTCTTGACTCAATATATAACCAACCAGGAGAAGATCAACCAAAAGCTGAAAATGGGTCAGCGGGCCCTCACGGACCAAGTAACCCAGCTGGGGTTACAAGTGGCGAACCTCTCAAGGTCACAAAACCAATTACCGCCACAACCAGAGGTGAACCCGAGGGGAGCAACCCAAACATTGGCACTCGTGCACGAGCACGCAAATGTGTCCGCTATCGTTCTGAGAAGCGGGACACAAATCCCTACTAGAGTGCCCCCTAACAAACCGGAAGCACCGTTGGTCGTTGAGCGACCGATCGAAAAATCAAACGACACCGGTGCTTCGTCATCAAATCCTATGACTCCGGAGGGAGTCTCTGAAGAAGAGAAGAAGAAGAACGAGGAAGGGAGCCCGAAAGTGTTCAAATCCGTTGTGCCATTTCCACAACGGTTAGCTCAGGCCAAAATTGATGAGAAATATGGCAAGTTCTTCGCCATGGTAAAGGACCTGAGCCTGCAAATCCCCTTCCTAGAAGCAATCGAAACAATCCCCTCCTATGCAAAATTCCTGAAAGATTTGGTGACTAGAGGGTCTAGAAAGGAGAAAGTAGTGTTGACGGCGGAATGTAGCGCTCTCATCCAGAGGGCAAATCCGCCGAAACTCAAGGACCCGGGGAGCTTCTCAATTCCTTGCACGATCGGGGCAGTAAAGATTCATCGTGCACTCGTCGATCTCGGAGCGAGTGTAAGTTTGATGCCCTTGTCGATGTATAGAAGGATAGGAATGGGTGATTTGGAGCCCACCGGTATGACCCTACAACTAGCTGACCGGTCGGTCAAATATCCTATGGGAATTGTGGATGACCTCCCCGTTAATGTAAAAGGGGTGCATGTGCCAGTGGACTTCATAGTCATGGACATGCTTGAAGACGCACACACTCCCATCATCCTGGGACGGCCTTTCATGGCCACTGCTGGCGTTTTGATTGATGTAAAGAACGGAAAACTCTCTTTAAACGTCAGCGGAGAAAAAGTTGAGTTTGATCTGGGGTTATCCATGAAGTACCCCGATCCCCCAGATGACCCTCGGTGTAATTTGCTGGAGGTAGAAGAAGAAAAAGCTGCTGAAGAGAGCTCCTGGGAGATTCTCTTAAGAAACCCCCCCGATGACTTGGGGAATTCAGAGGATGGAGACGGCCCCAAAAACAAAGATGCTGCTGGGAAAGCGAGTGCAGCAAGAACGACCCCTCCCGGGTTCCCCAAGGCTCCTCCTGTGAGGAGAATGGGGAAAGAACCCATGGACCTCACTAAAGACGAGGTCCGGATCCTAAAGAAGATGGCGGGAAGCGCCAATACGAAAGAGAATCCCCCGGATCCCAAGAACAAGGGGAGGGTAGTCGAGCAAATATTTCTCCAGCCGCTGACTACTCCAAAGGCCTTCAGCTCCAAGGAAGAAGAGATGCCGAACTTCGGGCATCACCCGTATCAACCACCATGAACATCTCTTGCGGGCGTCGAGCCAATGATGTTAAACAAGGGCGCTTCATGGGAGGCAACCCATGTTATAAACTTTTCCCAACTTTTTAGTGTTATTTTTTTACTTTATTTTATCTATTTTTATAAATAAAATCAGCCGCGAGAACATCCGTTCAGGGACTTAGACAAATCTGTTGGTTTTTGCAGGAAACAAAGCCCCAACCGATCGGTTGATAACTCACCCGATCGGTTGGGATGTATCAGATACAAGCCGAAATCTGTCCCCAAATGAACCGATCGGTTGAAGAATGAGGAGACCAGGTGACAGACTGGGTGAGCTGGGGAGAACTCTCGGGAAATTTTTGGGGAATATCAACCGATCGGTTGAGTTCTAGCGCGATCGGTTGATGCGACCGGGTGAGCAGCCCACAATTCTCGGGAAAATGAGTGGAGCGGCCAACCGATCGGTTGACACGTCAACTGACCGGTTCGCCTGTAGCATTTCTTCGGCAAGATTTCTTGACCTAATCGTCAACCGATCTGGTGACAAGTCACCCGATCGGTTCGACTTAAAACCCTATATAAACCCCCGACCACCCGTTCGTTTTCATCCTCGCCTGATCACCAAAATCGCCGTCGTTTCACCTGCCTCTCCTCCCCAACGGCTGATTCTCACTCCCCCATGTCCTCCCCTCCTCCAATACTCCTTCTCTCCACCTCCTCCATCAACCATTCCATCATCTTCACTCTCTCTCCCCTTCCATTTCGATTTTCTGACCTAATTCCCCCAAAACAACGCCCATCTCGGAAATTCTTGCCGAAAGAGATCGCCGCGGCTCCACGCTACTCTCGTTGCACAGTGTGTGGACATCTACGAGCAAGCTTCGCCATTTCGGTACACTCGCTCATACACTCGTATTTCTACTTTTGCCCTATAAATTGTGCTTGCTCATTTTGCTTGTGTTAGTGTGCATCCATCACTTTTGCACTCATTCATACACGCACACTCACGCTTGGCTAAGGAAAAGGACAAGGGGAAGGGGATTTTGCGGGAAGAGGAACCGTCTCGAAAGAGACGTAAACAAACACGTCCCCCTTCCCGCACACGAGCACTGACACTTGGCCCTCCCCCGCCTGTTATCCCCCATGTGGACCCAATGTTGGGCCCGCATGGGTATATCTTTAGGAACCAGGAGCACAAGGATTTTTACCGTAGGCTCGATGCTCGGGGGCATCTATCTACTAAGTTCCTGCACACACAAACACTTGTCGATCTCGGTGTCCACACCGAGGTCGAATCTCTTTTTGCTAACTTAGGATGGTTGGCCTTCCTTAATGCTTCTGCCATATCCTACCCGGCACTCACCCTCGAATTTCTCTCTACACTTGTTTGGGAGTCCGGGTCGATCATTAAATTCAGGGTGCGTAACAGGAGTGTCACCACAAATCTGAACACGATTAATGATATATTTGGTTTCCCCAATCTCGGGGATGATTCCATCCGACACTACGGGTACACGCCCGAGTTTGACGTCGATCAATTCTGGTTCCGCCTCACAATGTTCCGTGACTATCCCCGAGGAAGGGCCAAGGCCTCCTCCATCATTCATCCCGTGTTTCGTTTGGCCCACAGGATCATATCATCTGCATTTTTTCCCAGGGACGAGTCCGGCACCGTGACTATCCCTGACCTTTTTATCCTCTGGGCCATGACTTTCCCTTTCGTCTGGGACGATGATGGAATTAACTTCAGGGCCCCTACCGTCCCCATCCATGGCGGCGATTGGCTTGTTTACAAGCTACTCGAGATCAGCCAGGCCGGTAAGGGGAAGTTTTGTTGTGGGGGCATCATAACTATCATCTGCTCTTACCACCAATTTAATATTGCCATCCCCAATAATCTTCCAGCTGCCGCAGGACCCTCACAGCTAGATATTGATGTCCTGTGGCACATTCACATGATTAGACCCCACTCCGATGGCCGCTTCATCTTCAATTATGGCCACCCCCCAGCCCCTTACACCATTCTCCCCAACCCCGCTCGCATGACCATTGCTCTTGTGGGAGATTGGACCTTCCCACCTGATCCCAACTTCTTAGCAGGGTTGAATCTTCCTTTCCTTCCCGCGGACGCACGCAGACCACCGTCCCCTGCCGCCCACTTAGGCGAGCAGGATATCCCTACGTCTGGGGGAGATTTAGGGGCTGGCCCGAGTCGTCCTGTTTCTGCTCCGGGACCCATCACGTCTGAGCACCTCTTTGCGGCCATTTCTGACCTTATCTCCTGTGCCGGCATGACCACTGCCACCGGCACCACTTCGACCTTACCTGCCGGCACCACTTCTGCCTCACGTTAATCCACATCTTTTGGTCGCCGTCAGGTCTCTGCCCGTCTAGGTCTTGAGAGGGAGGTCGCTGCCCTTCGTGAGCTCGCCATGTCCTCTGCCTCCTCGGACCCATCACCATCCTCTTTTCTTACTCACCCACGTTTCCTCGCACTTGAGAGGAACGTGGCCGCCATTCTTCGACTTCTTACTCACATCCACAGACCACATCCACCTTCCCCACCTCCACCTTCACCACCTCGGCGATCTTCTCCTCCACCCTCCCACACATCCCCACATCCATCACCCCCCTCACCACATTCTTCTCCTCCCTCATCTTATCCCATCCCGGCATCCACTTCCCCCCTCCCGACCACTTCCATCGCACCCACGCTACCCCCTTCCTCCATCACTCCATATGTGCGTCGGAGGAAATTGTCGGTGCGCTCCAGATCCCTCCCACCACCTCCCACTACCGTCACCACCACATCTTCCTCCCCCATTTCTATTCCTCTCACCACCGCCTTGATCGCCTTCCTACCACCACCACCCACCTCCACCGACACTCCTCCCATTGTTCACACCACCGCTGCCCCTATTCCTCCGCCTCGTTCCCCACTTCTCCGCACACCCCCAGCCTCCCCCGACCACCCATCCACACCCTCTTCCGAGGAGGACGAGGACTCACCTTCTCCTGCTTTCTGATTTCTCCTTGTTTGTTTTTGACTCCCCCTTGCATATCTCTGCATTTCATTAATCATATCATTTCGCTAGCACTGTCAGGTCTAGCTTGGGGGACGTCTATTTTGGTGTGCTGTCGTGTTTTGTTGTTTTTCTCATTTTTGTGTGTGTGCTTGTTTTTCACTTTTTGAGTGTCGTGTCGTGTGGTTTTATTTTTATTTTCGTGTCGTTTGATTTTAATTTTAATCTTTCTTTCTTTTCAGTTTCATCTCTGTGTTTTCCTCGTTTTCATTTCTTTTTGTGTCGGTGCGTATTCCCCCCATCTTCATTACCCTCCCGTTCTCACTCATATTGCATTGAGGGCAATGCAAACTTCAGCTTGGGGGAGTCGCACTGTGTGCGTCATTTGAGTCCTTCTTTTTCATTTTTTGTGTCGTTTTCATCGTGTTTTTTATTTTTTCTTTGTTTTTCTCTTCTCTTCTTTTTAGCTCTTTCTCCTAGAGATGAATCCTATGATGAATCGCCACAAAATCACACACACCTAGCATTGCATCGATAATCACACTCACTAACCCTAGGATTTCGAGCCCTCTTGCATTTCACGCATCGTGGGTCCACTTAGCTTTTTGTGAGTCGTGCGTCGTGCCTAGCTATTTGATGTGCTTCTACTCTGTGATTTTATTTTATATACCTGTCCAGGAATGACCCCTAGATTATCATACTTCGATTTGAATATGCGGTACTTGCTTCCATTATATGCATGCTATATTTATATCGTATATTTCAATTCGCATGCGTCGGGATTCCACAATTAAGGACTAGGATAACCCATTTAGCCTATGCTCTATTTAGCGAGAATAGTTTCCTTTGCCCAAGTGTTTAGATTTCGACTTCTTTTTTGTTTTACTTGGTGCAAATCCCCTCGTCGTGTACCGTTCTCCCACTTGGGAGAGTGCACATGTGTATAGCCAAAAACCCAAAAATCCAAAAAAAAAGAAAAGAAAGGAAAAGAAAAACCCAAAAAGAAAAGAAAAGAAAAATTTTGTATAGCCAAAAAACCAAAAAAATATACAAATACCCAAAACCCAAAAAAATTCCCGTGTGAATATTTTCCTAACTGCCGAGAATAAAGGGAAGGCGAGAATTTGCACCGAGTGTTCTACTCCACATCATCTCAACCCCCGTCGTTTTTGAAAACACTTGGCTTAGGAACTTTTTAGCTAGTATCTAGGCTATAGTGGTGTGACTTCCTTAACCCTAGTTGTGGAGTCCCCGATGCATGATACGCTTCTATTCTTGTACTCTTCTCATGCATGCTTAAACTAATATTCACCGCAATTTCAAATTCGAATTGGTATTTGGGTCACTTCCTGGACTTGCGTATATGAGCTCATAGCACATTGTAGAAAGCGACACCATTTGCTAGCACACGACCGCACTCACTCGCGCTTCACCGCGTGGGCCCACACACTTATTTGGACTCGTTCTCCTAGGTTTAGTGGTGTGATTTGACGTCTGCTTGCTTGGTGTGTCGTTTTTGATTTTGTTGGCTCTGACGAACGATCTAGGATATAGAGTTTTCTTTTTCTCTCTTCCTCTCTATTTTTCCCCTCCGAGCTCCTACTCTCACTCGTCTTCCTCGAGGACGAGGAAGAGTTCAGCTTGGTGGATTTTGACGTGCGTTTATATTTCATATATTCACGCACGTTTTCTTTTGTGTTTCTCCGTGTTTTTCGTCGTCTTTTATTCATTTTCTCGTATTTTCTCGTTTTCTTTCACTTTTCTTTGTCTTTCCTTGTTTGCAGGAGATCGACCGCGTAGGGGACGTTTAACGACGATATCTCAAGTCCCCGGAGCAACGGGAGGAGTCACGCGTGATCCAGTGGGTCAAACGACAAAGAATACATCTTTCAGCCCCTCACCCGGTCGGTTGGCCATCTCCAACCGATCGGGTGATGCACGCGTGCACCACCCGGTCTCAGCCGGAGCTCATATGGAAGTCACCCGACCGGTTCACAGACCGGTTCAGCGGGGGCCTGTTCTCTGTCTTTTCAAGCGAAATTCCAACCGATCGGGTGACTCTCACCCGATCGGTTCATCTGTAGCTGATGATGAGGAGCTGAAGTCACGGGCATCCAACCGATCGCTTCACCCGATGGTGCCAAGATCCAACCGGTCACTCCAAGAACTCACCCGACCGGTTCATATGACCGGGTGAAAGCTCGCCGTTTTCTGTTCATTATCAGTAACGGGTCACCCGATCGGTTGACTTATCAACCGATCAGGTGATGCGAGAGTCTATAAATAGAACCCCTAGGGTTCCAGAAATGGGGGAGCTGCTAGTTTTTACTGTTTTCTCCCATTGTGACGGCTGTAATTACTGTTCTTTTGTAAGTTTTCAGATCTTTCTCAAATTTTAGTATTGTCTTAACTACTCTATTACTTCCGCATTCCAATCGTCTGATTATGATTCCAACGGTTAATTTTTATTTAGATCGCTTTTAATGAATTTTTGTGAGTAGTTCCTAAATCTGGGATTTTGGTGGAAACCCCTTCGGGGGCTCTTCCCGATGCGTCCATAGGGTTAGGAAAGCGATAGGGATTAGGAATCTAACGGTTACGCGGGGTGTTTCATTGTCATCGGCGGGAAAAAGACCGCCTTTGACCGTTGGGCCAAGGGGGAATAAACTTGGCGGTTGACTCCCTAACCGTAGCTCACGCCCATAGCGTAGACGTCGAATCCTAGCACGCGGGAGCGGCAGGATGAGACGTTGGGAGTTATCGTTGCAAGCTTAGTGCTCCCAGAATCGATCAGTGTTAATGGACACGGGAGTGCCCACTGATCGAATCCGGGAAGTCCGGTGAATCATTCTGGGCACCGACTGGAATATTGGGCCCATGGGATGCCGGTACCACTTTCAGAGGCAACGTCCCACCATTAGACCCTAATTCCGATCGCTATCCGTACCCGTAGGCCATATCGGCGAGAGTCGCTCGTCGGAGTGGAAACCAAAGTCCCGGGTTTATTTTCTTATTGTTCATACCCCTCATTTCTTTCCGTGACAACCATTTACCGATTCGGGCTAGCTCGCCCCCGGGGTGATTTTGGTCCTACTTGACTCAAGCACAACCTCGCCTCCCTGTGTTCGACCCCCAAGCCACACTACAACACCGTGCGCTTGCGGTTACAAATTTCTAAACCCCCACGCGGGTCCCCCCGGCCATTTGCAGATAGCAAGCCGGGGCGGTCACGTCACGAACCCTCAGAGCCCTCTCAGATGGACGTGGACGAATTGTGGACCATCCACGTCAACAGCTCCGTGACGGGATCCGGGACAGGGGCGGGTATCGTCATTCAGACCCCTGACGAGTGCTCGTTGGAATACGCCCTACGCTTCAACTTCCCAGCAACTAACAATGTCGCGGAGTACGAGGCCGCAGTTAATGGGTTGAAACTCGCTAAGGCGGTGGGGGCGACGAACGTGTTGCTCCTAAGTGACTCACGGCTCGTCGTCCAACAGATCCTAGGGAGCTTCGAGGCTCGAGAAGAAACAATGAAGCGTTACCTTAGGCGCATCCAGATCGAACTCCGCAAGTTCAAGAAGGTGGACGTCCAGCACCTGCCCCGCTCCAACAACCTCCCGGCGGACGCCCTGTCTAAGCTGGCTTCCTCCTCCGCGGATGAGATCGGGAAGGCCATCTACGTCGAAAGCCTATTGACCCCAACCATTGACGAAGAAGAACTAATGTGTACGGGCACGGTGACGACATGGATGACCCCCATTATGAAGTACTTGGAGATGGGGGAACTGCCCGAGGAGCGGATGCTGGCTAAACAGGTGGAGAGGCGGGCCCTGTCATTCGTACTCCTCGACGGAGTGATGTACCGCCGCCGCCGCGCCAATTTCGACGTCTTGCCCTATCTAAAATGCTTGGGCCCGGAGCAGGCTGAGCAAGTCATCCGCGAAGTGCACGAAGGCTTCTGCGGAAACCACCATGGCGGTCGCACCATTGCCCACAAAATAATGCGCCAGGGGTACTATTGGCCGACAATGATCCGGGACGCGGTACAGTACGTCAAGAGGTGCGAGGCGTGCCAGAAATTCTGCCGATGGACGACTGCACCTTCGGCCAACCTGATGCCCATCGTGAGCCCGATCCCCTTCGCCAAATGGGGACTTGACATCCTTGGGCCTTTCCCAAAGGCCTCCGGAGGAAGGAAATATCTAGTCGTCGCCGTGGACTACTTCACGAAGTGGGTGGAAGTGGAGCCGCTAGCGCGTATCACGTGGACGGACATGAAGGGCTTTATCTGGTAATCAGTTATATGTCGCTTCGGGATTCCCCGCTTGATAGTCACGGATAACGGAAAGCAGTTCGATTGCGAAGGCTTCCGTGACTTCTGATCGGGCTGGGGGATCAAACTCCAGTTCGCGTCAGTCGCCCACCCACAGTGCAACGGAATGACGGAGGCCGCGAATAAATGCATCTTGAACCCAATGAAAAAAAAGGTGGACACCGCCCAGGGGGCATGGGTCGACGAGCTGCCGGGAATCCTATAGTCCTATCGTACCACCCATAAGGCCTCGACAGGAGAAAGCCCATTCATGCTAGCATACGGATCGGAGGCGGTCGTTCCCGTGGAGATTGGCGAAGAGACGCTCCGACTAAAGCTCTTCGACGAAGAGATCAATGGGGAGGGACTCGGCCTCAGTCTTGAATTGATAGACGAGGTAAGAGACCGAGCCCTGACGAGCCTCGTCAAACACAGCCAGAGGATGGCGCGACACTACGACTCCCGGGTGAAGCCGCGGACTTTCAGGATCGGCGACTTGGTCCTCAGAGACGCCACCTTCCGCCCCGAGACCACCCAACGGGGAAAGCTAGCCGCCAAATGGGAAGGGCCCTACAAGGTCGTCGATATCGTCGGACCAGCCACGTACATCTTGGCAACCCCTGAAGGGAACGAGCTGGCCCACCCTTGGAACGCAAAGCATCTGCTAAAGTTCTACCAATAGTTGTGAGTTTTTCTTTTCATACATACAAAATACACATCTACCCGCTTTCCCCAACATTGTTGTTCCTACATAGGTTTTTCAGCGCAAACCTCCGAACCATACATAAGTTTTTCCCCAACATTGTGAGATGGGCACGGGCCGGGCTACGCGCCCGCTCCCCCCCTCAAGACCTCTGGGGCAGGGCCAACCTTAGCCACCCAAACCAGAGAACGGCACGGGCCAGGCTACGCGCCTGCTCCCCCCCTCAAGACCTCTGGGGCAGGGCCAACCCTAGCCACCCAAACCAGAGAAGGGCACGGGCTGGGCTACGCGCCCGCTCCCCCCCCTCAAGACCTCTGGGGCAGGGCCAACCCTAGCCACCCAAACCAGAGAAGGGCACGGGCCGGGCTACGCGCCTGCTCCCCCCCTCAAGACCTCTGGGGCAGGGCCAACCCTAGCCACCCAAACCAGAGAAGGGCACGGGCCGGGCTACGCGCCTGCTCCCCCCCTCAAGACCTCTGGGGCAGGGCCAACCCTAGCCACCCAAACCAGAGAAGGGCACGGGCCGGGCTACGCGCCCGCTCCCCCCCTCAAGACCTCTGGGGCAGGGCCAACCCTAGCCACCCAAACCAGAGAAGGGCACGGGCCGGGCTACGCGCCCGCTCCCCCCTCAAGACCTCTGGGGCAGGGCCAACCCTAGCCACCCAAACCAGAGAAGGGCACGGGCCGGGCTACGCGCCCGCTCCCCCCATCAAGACCTCTGGGGCAGGGCCAACCCTAGCCACCCAAACCAGAGAAGGGCACGGGCCGGGCTACGCGCCCGCTCCCCCCCTCAAGACCTCTGGGGCAGGGCCAACCCTAGCCACCCAAACCAGAGAATGGCACGGGCCAGGCTACGCGCCCGCTCCTCCCTCAAGACCTCTGGGGCAGGGCCAACCCTAGCCACCCAAACCAGAGAAGGGCACGGGCCGGGCTACGCGCCCGCTCCCCCCCTCAAGACCTCTGGGGCAGGGCCAACCCTAGCCACCCAAACCAGAGAAGGGCACGGGCCGGGCTACGCGCCCGCTCCCCCCTCAAGACCTCTGGGGCAGGGCCAACCCTAGCCACCCAAACCAGAGAAGGGCACGGGCCGGGCTACGTGCCCGCTCCCCCCCCCCTCAAGTCCTCTGGGGCAGGGCCAACCCTAGCCACCCAAACCAGAGAAGGGCACTGGCCGGGCTACACGCCCGCTCCCCCCCCTCAAGTCCTCTGGGGCAGGGCCAACCCTAGCCACCCAAACCAGAGAAGGGCACGGGCCGGGCTACGCGCCCGCTCCCCCCTCAAGACCTCTGGGGCAGGGCCAACCCTAGCCACCCAAACCAGAGAAGGGCACGGGCCAGGCTACGCGCCCGCTCCCCCCCTCAAGACCTCTGAGGCAGGGCCAACCCTAGCCACCCAAACCAGAGAAGGGCACGGGCCGGGCTACGTGCCCGCTCCCCCCCTAAGACCTCTGGGGCAGGGCCAACCCTAGCCACCCAAACCAGAGAAGGGCACGGGACGGGCTACGCACCCGCTCCCCCCTCAAGACCTCTGGGACAGGGCCAACCCTAGCCACCCAAACCAGAGAAGGGCACGGGCCGGGCTACGCGTCCGCTCCCCCCCTCAAGACCTCTGGGGCAGGGCCAACCCTAGCCACCCAAACCAGAGAAGGGCACGGGCCGGGCTACACGCCCGCTCCCCCCCTCAAGACCTCTGGGGCAGGGCCAACCCTAGCCACCCACACCAGAGAGGGCTACGCGCCCGTGTTCCTTGAAAAAATCGAAAGAAGACAGGGGCACATAAACCACCAGAGCTAGATGATTCAGGATGGGGTTGGATCCTGAGTTCAGAGCAGCGATGTCGACCCAGGTGTTGCTTACATATAGTGTCGTGCTGGAGGCAGCCAGGATGCATGGGACACATCTGAAGAGTGTGGGTAGAGGTCCAGCAGTAGCAGCAGAGAGGTGCCATGCGGGTCAGCAGAGGAGTTTCCCGAGGCCTACTCAGACCACACAGTTTCGGAGGCCTGGAGCTCCACCAGCGCCACAACGGCTGTTACATTGTGGATTTTATGGGAAGACTGGGTATGAGCAGCGGGATTGAATGTTTAGGCATGGGTGGTGTTTTACCTGTGGTCAGTCAGGACATATCAGTAGGCAGTGTCCTCAGCAGGGGCAGATTTCAGGTTCTGGGGCATCAGCGGCAGTCCGGCCTATGCAGCAGAGGACCCTTCCGCCGGCTCCACAGAGGCTTCCACTGCTACCACCACCACCACCACCACCACCTGGTACAGTGACTCCAAGGGGACCACCTAGACCTCCCTAACAGCAGCAGACCCCCAGGAGAACGACGCCGAGGCGTCAGGCTTTTACCATGTCGGCTGTAGAGGCAGAGGACACCGGTCGAGTGATCACTGGTACCTATATATTTTTAGTAATGGATGTTTTCTTATTTCTATTATAGTGTGTTATGTTAGTTGTTGTGATTAGGATGATTAGATTCTTATGTTAGTTTATGTTTATCTTTTTAGGTGTTATTAGAGTTGCTTCCTTCCCTGCCTTGTCACTTTTTGATTCAGGAGCATCCCATTGCTTTCTGTCTCAGCAGTTTGTGACTAGGAATTCCTTAGCATTAGACTCCTTTACTTCTAGTTGGAATATCCATACAGGGAGTGGAGTGATCCGCAGTTCTTCAGGATACCGACAATGTCCTGTAGAGATTTGTGGACGTAGGCTGTATGCAGATTTCTTAGTGATGGAGATGCCTCATTTTGAAGCAGTGTTTGGGATGGACTGCTTAGGGATGTTCTATGCTACTATAGATTGTAGACTTAGGAAGATAGTATTTCAGATCCCTGATCATCCAGAGTTTGAATTTCTTAGTGATAGTAGTTTTCTTGAACCATTGAAGTTTAAGGCCAGCCCAATAGAAGTGATGATGGAGATGGAAGCTGAACCTGTATTGCCGAGGGTAGTCCGAGATTTTCCCGATGTCTATCCAGACAATATCTATGGACTTCATCCAGATAGATCTTTGGAGTTCACCATTGATCTGATTCCAGGCACTCAACCGATTGTGAAGGCTCCATACCGTATGGCCCCTCCAGAGTTAGCAGAGCTTCATAGTCAGTTAAAGGATTTGTCGGAGCGTGGTCTTATTCAGCCAAGGGTTTCACCATGGGGTGCGCCAGTGCTTTTGGTGAATAAGAATGATGGATCTTGAAGGATGTGCATCGACTACCGGGAGTTGAATAAGGTTACTGTGAAGAACAAGTATCCTCTTCCTAGGTTTGATGACATCTTTGATCAGCTGGGTGGATCGCGAGTGTATTCCAAGCTGGATTTGAGAAGTGGGTATCACCAGGTGAAGGTCAGAGGATCAGATATTCTGAAGACTGCATTTAGAACCAGGTATGGTCGTTATGAGTTCTTAGTGATACCTTTCGGTGTTACTAATGCACCCGCTACATTTATGAGATTAATGAACCAAGTCTTCTATGAGTACTTGGATAAGTTTGTGGTCGTCTTCATAGATGATATCTTGGTGTACTCAAGGTCGAAGGAAGATCATGCTGAGCATCTCAGGATAGTCCTGGAGACTCTGGGACAGCACCAGTTATTTACTAAGTATAGCAAGTGTCAGTTTTGGCTGACCAATGTTACTTTTTTTGGACATGTTGTGTCTGGAGACGGGATAGCTGCAGATCCAGAAAAGGTTGTTGCAGTAGAGAAGTGGCCAGTTCCTAAGTCAGTCACAGAGATCAGAAGTTTCTTGGGATTGGCCGGATACTATAGGAAGTTCATCAAGGATTTCTCTAAGATCGCTGCACCGATGACTCATCTAACCAAGAAGAATGTTGCTTACCATTGGTCAGAGGAATGTCATCGAGCATTTGATGAACTGAAGCATAGAATGATCACTGCTCCTGTCCTAAAGATACTAGACCGTTCAGGTGGATATGATATTTATTATGATACGTCAGGCAGAGGATTGGGATGTGTTCTCCATCAGCATGGTAGGGTAGTAGCTTATGCTTCTAGATTGTTGAAGATTCATGAGAGGAACTATCCTACGCATGACTTGGAGTTAGCTGCAGTGGTGTTTGCATTAAAGTTGTGGAGGCATTTTCTTCTGGGTGAACGTGTAAAGATATACACAGATCACATGAGCTTGAAGTACGTGTTCACTCAGAAAGAATTGAATATGAGGCAGTACAGATGGCACGAGTTGATGGCTGATTATGATGTCGACCTCCAATATCACCCTGGAAAAGTCAACGTAGTGCCTGATGCTCTTATTCGCATGCCGACAGTGATGATGTTGACTGTGCAGAGAGAACTTCAGGGTGATATTCAGAAGTTGGAGATTGAAGTTGTCTTACCTGGTTCATCAGTGGTGATGATGAACTTGCAGGTTCAATCTGATTTGGTTGAAAGGATCAAGGCAGCTCAGTCTAGAGATGCGAAGTTGAAGAAGATTCGAGAGCAGACAGAGGCCGGACTTCGTAATGATTTCTGTATTCATGAAGATGTGTCTCTACATTTTGGAAGCAGAATTTGTGTGCCATCAGGTGACATTCGGGATGAACTGTTGAAAGAAGCTCATAGCTCACCTTATTCTATCCATCCTGGAGGCACCAAAATTTATCGTGATCTGCGGCAGAATTTTTGATGGCATGGCATGAAGCATAGTGTGGCTAGGAGTGTAGCTTCATGTTTGACTTGTCAGCAAGTCAAGGCCGAACATCAGAGAACGGCAGGTCTTTTGTAGCCTCTTCCGATTCCTGAGTGGAAGTGGCAGCATGTAACGATGGATTTCGTGACCGGCTTACCTCGCACTCCTCGAGGATATGATGCTATTTGCTTGATCGTTGACCGGTTGACCAAATCAGCTCACTTCATACCTTTTCGAGTGGGCCAGTCGACAGACCACCTTGCTAAGAGATATATGGAGGTAAGATTTCTTGTTTTATATCTCTCTCTGTTTTGTTGTTAGTCTAGATTCTGATTAAGTCATGTATACAGGAAATCGTGAGGCTTCACGGAGTTCCTGTATGCATAGTCTTCGACCGTGACACTAGATTCACATCTCACTTTTCGAGAAGTCTGCAGGCCAGCTTGGGAACTCAACTGAGTTTCAGCACTGCATACCATCTACAGACAGACGATCAGTCGGAGAGGACAATTCAGATTTTGGAAGATATGCTGAGGGCGTGCATGCTGGATTTCAAGGGCTCTTGGGATGAACATCTACATCTGGTAGAGTTCGCTTACAATAATAGTTTTCAAGCCAGTATAAGCATGACGCCATTTGCAGCTCTGTATGGGAGGAAGTGTCGATCTCCTCTCAGTTGGGATGATGTTGGAGATCGTGAATTATTGGGCCCTGATATGATCGCTGAAACCGTGGATGTTGTGAGAGTCGTCAGAGACAATCTTCGCATAGCCCAAGATCGTTATAAGCACTGAGCAGATACGAAGAGGCGACACTTAGAGTTTCAGCCAGGAGAATTAGTGTTTTTGAAAATCTCGCCAACACGGGGGTTGATCCGTTTTGGAAGACATGTAAAGCTGAGCCCAAGATATATTGGACCTTTTGAAGTTTTGGCTCGTGTTGGAGAAGTGGCTTATAGGATTGCATTGCTAGCATCTCTTGAGGGAGTGCATAATGTGTTTCACATATCGCAACTCAAGAGGTGTGTTAGAAATCCTGATCATGTCGTCGACTTCTCTGAGATCGAAGTGCGACCAGACTTGACTTATGATCAGCAGCCTGTGGCCATTCTAGACTGAAGGCAGAAGATGCTGAGAAAAAATTCGATCAACCTAGTGAGGGTTATGTGGCACCGAGAGTCACCAGGAGAGTCTACCTGGGAACTCGAGGATGAGATGAAATAGAAGTACCCTCACCTGTTTGTTTGATGTAATTTTTGTTATGTATGTAATGTGATGTATAGAAAGTTTTTCTTTCTTAATTTGAAATTCCGAGGACATAATTTATTTTAAGGGGGGTAGGATGTAATGACCCCAATTTCCATGTACGCATATTGATACGTATTTTAACGTAAATGCGTACGTATATTTTTGGGAGTATGCCCGTATTTTTATTTTAATTATTTGGTGTATGAATTATTTTTAAAGATTTTTAACTCATTATTTGATATTAGAAAATACGAGTATTTGGAGGAAATACTTGTATTTGAGATGTATGAAGTATTTCATCAAGTATTTCTATTTATAACAAAATACCAATTCAAAATTTTTTAACCATGACACATTAGCTAATAGGTGTCATCTTATTAGCTAAAGGAGTAACACATGGCAAGATCTTGACTAGATGAAGGGTGGAGAGGATTTTGGGGAAACAAAAATCTCGGCAAAGAAAAATCAAAAACAAGAAAAATCCCACATTCTCTCACTCTCGCTCTCACTCTCCTTCCCAATTCTGGCCGAAATTTTGCTCCCCACTCTTTCTCTCCTTTACTTCATTTTTCCTCCATCAAAACACGCTTCCAAGTACCCCTTTTCCCCCATCATTCACCACCAAAAATTCCCTTCAAAAACTCTCTAAAACCCCATCTTTAGAAGCCAATTTGGAGCTTGAAATTAGGAGGTTGAAGAAGGAAGCTAGGAGTTCATTCTTCAAGGACTAAGAAGGGCCAAGGACACTTTTGGAGGACTCTTGAAGGTAGAAACTTCTACCATTTTTAGTAGGGTTCACCTTTAGGATTGGTTTTTAGTTTAGCTTTAAAACCATGAGTAAAATAGTAAATTTAACATGTCATATGAAGATTTGAGTGGGAACCATGCTATGATACTTATAAAACTAAGTAGTTTTCATTTTGCTTCCATGAAGTTTGCTTAATGTAGTAGCATGTTGTAATAGGATTAGTATGTTTGTTTTCAATTTGTTTTCATACTTAGAATTAGTACTTTTTATGGTATGTTGAAAATTTGAAGAATGAGAAATCTATTAACTTGTAAAAAGAGTGTAGATTGTAGTTGGTCTATATGTTAGTTTCATTAAGTAAGAGTTACAAGCCATATATCCTTGTTGTATGTTAGATGTTAATGTTATTTTTAAAATAAGTATGTATTGAAATCTCTTTAATCATGCCATGTTTGTGATTATGTAAAGGATAATATAAAGGTAGGATTAAGTTTATAACAATTGTCTCAAAATACCATGTCAAAAACTAGTTTTAGTTGGAAAAATAAGTTGCTAGAAATTTTCTTAGCACAGGACAGCAACTTATAAAAATCATAGAAAATAGTAGAAAAATCCGAAAAATATAATCTAGGATACTACGGAAAACTGAAGAAAATTATCTACAACTGTGAAGAGGGACCAAAAGCTAATTCTGATTGTAGTTAGGGTAACAGAGCCATTCTTTCTGGACTGACAGTTTAGACAAATTCATATGCTAATCTTGCTTAGTAATTGTCATAGTGTATTTTTGTTCCAAGTTAATTTTGTTTATGCTAATCATGTTCCCATTTGTATGCTATTGGTACACGTAATTATGTGGATGTTTCATGAAATACGTCATTTTGGAAATAATGATGATAATGAGAAAATTCATGAAAGTTGAAATGAAGGTGATATTTGAGACCACAAGTTGATTCATTGTTAAATGAAGAAACGTTCTATCAAAAGAAATATAATGAGTGAGCAGAGTTTGACATCGGAGGACTCGGTCCATTTTTGAAATGGGTGAGATTCCAGATGTGGGTTTGGAAAACATGGGTAAATTTTAGGTGTTAAGGAGCGGACAGTAGTACGATAATCTCGCCTGATGTGTCGCCCCGGGAAGGGGAGTTGAGAGGGCTAGTGAGGCCGCTGGTATGCTCATGACGCACCATGACGATAAATGATGGTTTTCTCAGTTTGTTCGACAGAAAAACCGAGATGAGTCTCGCTCCGGTACCTTGTCCAGTCGGGTACGGAGTTACGAGAGGCCCTTCCAGTGCTCGTGTCGCTGGAGTGGTACCACTTTTTCACTCACCCTGGGTGAAGTCCGTTTTCTTAGCATCCTACGGTATACTTGGGTTCCAAATCAGAACAATGATTAAATTTAATTAATATAATATGTGATTTCCTTCAGTTCTGCTTTCTGTTGTTTACTTTCAGCACTTACGTTCTGTCTTTAATTTCTGCATATTTCTGAGATTGATGTGACACTTGTTGTTAGTTGACTAGTTAGGGAGTCCGGTTCGAAAACTGGGTCCTATTAGAATGTTAGGAGTTTCTACTAGGTCATGCGTTGATGTGTCCCATCCCGTGGATTTCAGGTACGAGACCCGAGCAGTTTACGGGTGTCTCGGAGTCAGAGATCGGTGCTAGTACAACTGAGGTAGAGCCTACGAACGACCTTGTTCAGTTAGACTTCCCGGGGTTATACTAGTGGATGAGTTGTACCGGGTGGAGTCCATTTGTACTTTTGGGTTGGGGGTTTCTACTTTTTGTTGTTCCCACTTTTGTACCCCTTTGTACAGCTGATGTATAAATATGGAATAGTATGATGTAATGTAATATAATGTTCTGTGTTGTTGTATTTTCTTTTCAGTACTGCGATTTATTTTCTGTTGGAGCACTTTTCTTTTTCTATGTGTACTATTCCAGTGTGTTGCAGTGGCCTGCTCATTATTTAATATTAACCACACACACAAAATGCCTAGTAGTATTTAGATAAGAGGGCTCGAAGCCTGAGTCTGAATACTACGGTGGCCTCGTCAGCTATGCTCCTCGTACTTGGGCGAGCGGGGCGTGACACTACCCCACCGCATGCAGGTGGTGCTCTTGAAGAGAGGACACCTTCAAAGCCTAGTGTCCACTCAACCATAACCCCACCCCAGATTTGTGCTGGAACACGAGCCAGCCTAGTCGACTCACACAACATCACGAAGTCACGATTTCGCCTTCAAGGAGCACGATTTCACGATGTCACTCATTTGTTAAACATTCCAAAAATAGCCAGACAAGATATGCACCAATTTAATAATGTCATCATTTCTTTTATACAACATTTCCATTGATTAAAAGGGGGTTTCGAAAAATATTTACAATAATTTAAAGCGAGTGTTGAACATGTGGATTTAATGAACATGTTACGGAAACTAATTTTCTTTGCTCATGTTTAAAATTAAAGCAAAGCAAGTTATATGTCAATGGATCACATTTTCAGTCCAGAACATCATCGTATTAATTTCATGTGTCATTTCACGTGTAGATTTTGAGTTATACAGCTTTAAACGAAAATGACTAAAAGAGCATCCAACTTCTAAAATTCACAATAAATTGTACACTTGCCTGATTTCGACGTTCTTGGTGTCGTTGGGTTCGTCTCGACAGGTACTATGCTACGATGAGATTGGTTCGCTGGTGTGATAAAACATACAATCAGATCAGGTCCTTTTTGATCATAACAACGTTATAAAAATTCCTACGACGCCTAATAGTGCGTTTTTATTAGGTTCTCTACATTACGGTGTGGGTTGAAAATTAGTGATGGGTTTACTAAATGTTTACGCAGTGAAGGGGCAGCGATGACGCGGTGAGAGGTAGCGACAGATCTGAACAGCAGCGATGGAATCTGCAAGTGGGTAGATCTGGTCGGTAGATCTGGCCGTGGGGGTTGCAGCGTTCGGAGAAGAGGGCAGCGGGGTCTGCGCGGCCTGTGGAGTGGTCAGAGGAGTGCTGTCGAGTTTGTGCGACAGCAAGGAGATGGGTCTGCGTCTTGCTGTGCCTCGGATGGGGAGATGGAGCTGTGCATGCTGGAGAAGGCGGCGCAGCCTGCTGTGGCAGGAGATGGGGGCCTTTGCGTGGATGAGGGAGGAGGCCAGAGTTCTCGCGCATAGGAGCTGGGTGAGAGGAGGGAGGCCGAGCATGTGGGCGTGGGGGTCTGTGTTGCTCGGACATGGGGAGATGCCGTAAGTGCTGTCGGGGCTCAAAGGCAGAGGGCATCTACGTATAGGGGAGAAGAAGAGGGACCTAGGGTTTTTTTTTGTTTGGTGAATGCTAGTTGCGTGAAAGGCCTAGGGCTGTGTCCTCTTGCTTTTGTAGGGTAGGGTTGCTACTATTGCTTCTAGGGTTTTTAGTGTGGGGGGTTATAAAATGAGGGGAAGGTAGCATGTGAAACTCCATGCCCTAGGGTTTGTGATATAGGCATTGATATGTTTTTAGGATGATACACGTGAGGGGGAAAGTTGGGCGGCTGGGAAAAATATGGCCTAGGGTTTATTAGGAAGGGCTTTAAAATATATTAATAAGATTTGACTTTAATTGGGTTAATTAGGAGGAATTTAGGTTTAATAAAGTCAATTTAATTACAGCTTTAATTAGGATTTAATTTGGAAAGTTTTCAAAAACATTTGAATTTAAAAAGTTTTGGATTTTGAAATTTGAATTGAAAAGAGTATTTAAAGAAATTGTTTGATAATAAAGATGTTAAAGTTAATAATAATAAATAATACGCTTAGGATACACAGCTAATACACAGCTAATACGCCTAGACTAATACGAAATAGAGATACGGAAAAGACGAGCAACAATGGAGAATACGAATAAAAGGTATTACTAAAACTGGTCGTTATACCAAGAGACCAAGGAAACGATTTGGATGAGATTCAAATATGTGATCTAGTAGGAATGTAGAACACCTTAAGTCCATACAGAAGATGGTTTAGCAGATTCACTCACGAAGGCTCTACCACAGGAAGTCTAGAGAAACTTATGTGCAAAAGCGGTATGAGATACCGAGATAAATGTGCTTGAGTGCAAGAGGAAGATGTTGGGAGATATGTATGCCCTCGATGCTAATTTATTTCTTATATATGTGTACAAACATCTTGTTTAAAATAACAGTAAAATGTTTGGTAACTATTTATCTAACTTAATAATAATGTAGTCTACATTAGAACTTATGTAAAGTCATGAGACTTGATGCGAGGTCAAACAAGTTTCGAGATAAGGATCTTGATCATGGAGAATTGCTTGACCGTTTGTCGCATAAGTCTAAAATCGTTCGTGGTCATAGATGTTTCGAGAAAAGGATATCGATACATCGTATACATCATTGTGTCTTTGTCTTCACCATGGAGTGGTGATGATGATCTCATGGTCGTTCGACTTGACGACGTCGGAAATGAGACACAGGTGCTCATTGGAGAATGAGTTCACTGAACGACCCAACAAAAATTATCACATGGTTTACATAACTAATATGGCAGTAATAACTTTCAGTGATGATAGGCAAGTTGTGTAGGAGGATATATGCCCATAAGGCGATTTATCCTAAATGTACATCTTGTTCACATAACATATGGTGTCCATTATTCTAAGTATGAAATCGATTATATTATACACTTGGATAATGTCCATAGACTTATAGTTTGGTCCTTACGTATCCAGATAAGATCTCGATTATGAGTAGTAAGCGACCGAATAGAAACGTAAGTCTTAAACGGTTCGTGGACACAGATGTGTTGAGAACTGGATATCAAAACATCAGATAGAACACTGTGTCTTAGTCTTACCTTAGGGTAATGATGATCTCATAGTCATTCGACTTGGTGAAGTCGGAGACGAGACACATGTGCTCATTGGAGAATGAGTTCACTGAACGACCAACTTAGAGTTATTAAATGGTTAACTTTAACTAAACTGTCTATAATAACTCTAGGGTGATGATAGGTAAGCTGGTCCTTAAGACCTGAAGTCATCTGTACGAACCTGTGAGTGAACAGTATAGCTTAGACCTATGATCTAGCTTCGAGGCTAGGCCTGTTGAAAGATCTTAGGTTGAGTTGCACCCGAAGCTCTCGAGGCGAGTAGATGACTAAGATGTGATTCGTCACTTCCGTTAAAGGGAAGTTAGTGTCACAGGCTCAGTACGGTCTTTGTGTTAATGCTCGGCCGGGATACGTTGTAAGAAGTACACCGTGAATACAACAAAGACCGTCGTATACTGAACAATGTTGTCTAATAGGGTTGACAATAAACCATACCCTAGGCCAACAGAAACACAACCTTGACGAAGGGACTATAGCTAACGGCATTCATCACTGACACAGCCAAAGTAAACCCAACGATGCTTTTGTCAATGGCTCGATCATGTTATGATGATTCTGAAACAGGGACGACAGTTACTGCTCGTGGTGATCGTCGTCTAGGGGTTCCGAGTCCCAACCTGTAGTAAGGTCAGGCTGTAGGGTCTCATACCGAGTAGCGTTCGTGTCTTAGTAATAGGAAGATTTATTAAGAGAGATTCATTTGATGAAATTGAATAGTTGATATTCACAAAACTAGTTGTGAAAATAAGTCGTAGATGCAATATGGACAATGTTGCATTTGATGCAAACAAAGATTAAACGTGTCGTAAATTGGTTACAATAAATTTAATATGAACAAATATATTGGAAAGGGTTACCTGGATGACGGGATCATCCCGGTCTAAACACAGGTTCAAACCGGGTCCAAATCGGAGCTCAAACGAGCCCAGAAATGCGAAAACAGTCCAAGGCAAAGTGGGTTAGACCCACTGGGCTAACAAGCCCATCAACAAAAGCAAACGGGTGCGGCCCACTGGCTGCTGCAGCGGGCGCGGCCTGCTGGCTGCAGCGGGCGCGGCCTGCTGGCTGCAGCGGGCGGGCGGCCCACCCCTCTTGCCTTGGGCGGGCGCGCCCGCTAAGCCTAGCGGGCGCGCCCACAACTTAAGTGATTTTAGGGGTTTTGGAAACCCCAAATGACGGCTACGAAAATTGATTTTTTGCCCATCTTTGGGCAATTGTTTCGGGGTCAAACGAAGTCGAAATTCGTCGCCGTTGGTTCCTACACATTCACCATTCGAAGCCATTCGTATTGATAGCTTGTTTGGTGTCTAAAGTTTAATGAGTGAAGGGAATTAATTCGTTGAAGTTTGCTTTTATGAAAAGCTTACTAAACTTCAATTAAGCTAAATTAGTTTAATTGAATTCTCTTCAATTTAGCAATTGTCCCACATTGCTCACAACGAAAGAAGGAGTGCCGACTCCCTATATAAATAGGGGTGCACTCTCTTCGTTGAAAGATGCACCAAGTCCTTGATCGAGTAGCTCCAGAATTTTAGAGCAAGCTCGATCTACGACTAAACTATTCTCTCTCTCTTCTTCCTATTCTCCGGACTAGTCCTAGCAAGACTACGAAGGTGGTTTGGATTCGAATCCAGACGTCTAAGACGCGGGTCTATTCAAGTGAAACTTTCTACCGCGTGTGATCGGCTCGGAGGCGGGAGTCGGCTCGGGCAGATCGATTCGAGGGTGCGAGGCAGCTCGGGTGGATCGAGTCAAGGCGGTTTGGCTACGAGGAGCATCAGAAGACGGTGCGGTACATCTTGCCCGCTCCAGGGTCAAGATTTCGGGTATGTGGTTAAGCAATTTTTAGTGTAGATTTAATTTTGTCGCTATAGAATAGATTTCTCTTGGGGTGGTCTGATCCACCCCAAGTTGGCATAGATCGGGCTAGGTTCTGGCTCCCTCAGAGCCTAGTTAAATTTTTTAGCTAGCTTTGTTTTATTTTTCCGCTGCGCTTTATGCCCATGTGGTCCGTCCGACTTAGGACGGACACAGACCCGAGCTCTGAGGGTCCGCCAAAACCCCAACAGTGGTATCAGAGCCACGGTTATGCTTGTAGATCTATTTCAGCGATGATTTTAAATTCTTTAATTGCTTATTTTGAACATACGAACAATTTTAACTTTATGTTAAAATTAGTTTAAAAATTGTTTTATGTTTTTTAAAAATCGTTTTGCAACACGAAAATTTTTTTGGGACGATTTAATTTTTATGCGATAAATTTAAATAGGTCTCTAATATTTAAATGCCTTTTAAAATTTTTCTATGAGATATAATAATTTTTCCGAGCATTTAAAAGTTTTAAAGTTTATGTAACTTTAAGGATATATTTTATTTTGGAAATTTAATTCTCTTAAGTTACATAAAGGTTGGAAATTTTAAAAAACTTTATTTGAAAGCTTTTTATAAAATTTCTAATGATTTTAAAAATGTTTTAAAATTGCTTTAATGAATATGTAAAATTAAAGAAATATTTTATTCTCATAAGATGAACTGATAAATTTGTTTCTTTTAAATTACATATAGGTTTCAAGATTATTTATGCGATATTTTAATCTTAGAAATGTTTGGTTAAAATTTTAAAGCTTAGGTTTTAAAATTATTTGATAATTTTATGAAACCTAGTTTTATGTGATAAAATGTTTTAAGCTTTAAAATTTAGATCTTTAAAATTAAATGTTAAATTTTAGATTTGCAAGTTGTTTGATTATGATATTCATAATTTTTGACTTGCAAGCTTTCATTATATGTCACTAAATGAACCTTTAATTTATGCGGATAAATTAGATGTTTTATGTTTTTAATGGACATGATGAATAAAGTATTCATGAACCCTTTAGGTTAGCCATTAAATGATTAAAATTTTGTAAGATGAAATTTTAATGACTAGTGACATGTTACGTTTTTATAAACAAAACAACATCAAAACCTAATACCAGATTAGGATAGTCCATTTTGATTGACAATCATTGTAATAAATCGTTTAAATAATGATTATCATAAAAGACTATTTTCCAAAAATGTTGTTATTGTCTTATTAAAATCCTAATTAGATTGGGGTAGCACGTTGAATACATGAACCTTATAGTTGATAAGGACTCAATAAAAATTGTTCAACCAATCCATTAAATTTCGAATTTTAGGATCCATTAGTTGATAAGGATTAACTAGTTTTAATTAAAAGCCATTTAGTCGTTGGACGAACATAGAACTGATGAAACTCCTTCAGTGGATCATGACGTCGGTCAATGTGCTTGGCTAAGTTTGCTGGACCACCCTAACTAGTCTAGGGGCCGAGTGGTCCTGGCTTAGCCAATTCACTGGCCGCGTCCGCTGGACCGCAAGGAGTCGAATCATGACTGTGTAAGTCCATCGACAATATCTAATCAAATACGATAATAATCTTATTCAAGATAAATCTTAGCCCTCCTTGTTTTAGGAGTTGGCAACTGTAAGACCCATGTTACAGTTGTTGAGCTACACTCAAGCTGTGACATGGTAATCTTATAGAAACCGATTTCTTGATAAACATCTTGACTTGACCCAAACTGCCGTGTCGTGCATACACCGAGCGCCGGTGTAAGTATAACCAAGAATGTAGTCTAAGTCCTGACCCAAACCGACGTGTCGTGCATACACCGAGCGGCAGGGCAAGTCAGGCTAGACACGAAAACAAGGGTCCGACTAGGCTAGCCACTGTGATCCGAATGAGCACACTTATGATCACAAATGACTAGGGGTAAAATCGATAGGGAATCATATTCAATATGATTGACGACGAGTTCGTCTACCGACTGCAGAGTCGGACTATTTGTTGAGACACACTCAAGGTTGTCAGACTCAGGGTAGTCGGATCCCCCTCTCTCACAAATTTTGTTTTATAATAAACTGTTTATTACTATGGCTTTAATAAATTTAGTGGAAGAATATAGTTTTATTAAAAACCATTAAAACTATACAAAGAACATTTACTGACTAAAGTATCTACTAAATAGCAGAATGGATTCGGGTCTTAAATATATGGTAGAGAAGAACGTGCTCGATGGAACGAACTATAAAGACTGGCTTAGGAACATTAAGTTAGTCCTTTCTCTAGCCGGGATTGGATACGTGCTGTTTGAGGACGCTCCGGAGAAGCCTGAAGACGATTCGACCTTCGAGGAAAAAGAAGCATAAGCTATACCAGAGGGATGCAAAGAAGGCCAGGTGCCTTACTATGGCTTCGATGAATAACGAACTGCAAAGGAAGCATGAACATATGGATGTTCAAAGTATGCTTATGAATGCACAAGAGTTATACGGCAAGCGATCTAGAGCTGCCAAGTTCGAAGCCACCAACAACCTCTGGGGCACAAAGATGGAGGCAGGGCCCATACAAGATCATGTCATCAAGATGATCGGGTACGGAGAAAACGCCGCCAAGTTAGGTTTTGTCCTGGACAATGAGATGTTTGTGGACATTATCCTTAAGTCTTTAACCCCGGACTTTAAGCCTTTTATTAATGGTTTCATAATGAACAATCTTGAAACGGATCTTCCTGGTCTCCTCAATATGCTTAGGTAGTTTGAGGAGATTGAGAAGAAACCGACTGCACTGGTTATTGGCTCTTATTCTTCAGACTAGCCGAAAGGTAAGGGTAAGAAGAGGCAGATCCCACAACCTGTGAAGGCAAAGAAGGGGAAGAAAAAGACCAAAGGGGCCCCGTCAAAATCTGAGTGCTTCCATTGCCATAAGATTGGTCATTGGAAGAGGAACTGCAAGATCTACCTTGCAGAAAAGAAGAAGGGGCATACCGATGCCTCTAACTCAGGTACAACAAATTAAATTCAATGAAGTATAATTATTTCCAATCAAATAGTATGAGATACTAATACATCTGTGTAATGTATATAGGTGGCTGAAATGAAGCGAAAATTGGAAGAAGTTCGGAGGATGGTCGGCATCTGAGCAATCGTTGCTGCTGGGGCCATGCAAAGACTTCGAGAGACATGAAGAAGGAGCTGATACTCATTTTCTTAGTTGAATAAAATGTATTATTTCTTAAAGTTAAAACAATGATTGAGTGTACAACACTCAAAGTTTATTTGATAAACATATTATGGTTCATCTTTATGAATCCGTTGTTTTTGGATAAATGTCTCGGAAATTGTGCTTTCTATTGAAATTAAGATTTGATTGAGATTGGCTTAAATTTCTGTGATAGTGGCTTTCTTGGTTGCGAAAATTCTCGAACTATGATGCGAAGCTTCAGAAAATTTTGTTTTGGAGCTGACTTAATGTTGTAGTCAATCGGTAGTTAAGTATAAGTTCTAGGAGCGTATAAATTGTGTGTAAGCGCAATTATATGCATATTAAGATTAATACTTAATATACTACATTTGATTCTTAAAAAGTTAATATTAAAGGTAGCAAAGGGAAAAGTACAGTGTAGGACGTTTGATTGAGTGAGTCAATGTCAAGATTCCTTAAACAGATCTTGATTTGACTCATTCGTCAAACCCAACCTGACACTAGTACATTCCATCTAAAGCACATATTGTTGGGAATTGGCGGTCCCTTAGGGCACAAAAACTCTAGTCCCGTCCTAAGTCGGACGGAACATAGACAGAAAAATCATAGCAGCGGAAGAAAAACCTATGTTAACTAATTAACATGCAGTTAAAAACAATTTTCAACTTAGCCCTAAGGTCCAAGACCCTATGCCAAGATCTATGCCGACTTGGGATGGATCTGACCATCCCAAGAAGGATCTAGCCTACTGCGATTAAACTAAACTAATGCTAAAAATACTTTAACCACATACCCGGAATCTCAGCCCTGGAGCAGGCGAGATGTTCCGCGCCGTCTTCCGAGCTGCTCCCGTCCCACGCCGAGCCGCTCCTTGAACCGCTCCCCGAACCGCTCCTCGAACCGCTCCGCATCCCGAGGCGATCAATCCCGGTGCCGCCGAGCCAACCACGCGCCGAAGAAAGTTTCACGCGAGTGAAACCTCCGCCAAGATTTCAGATTCAGAATCCGAACTCCTTTGTGGCTTTGCTAGAGCCCGCAGGAGTAAGGCAGAAATTTTAGGGAGATAGAGAAATATTTATTTAAGCTTAGATCCGAGCGTGCTCCAACATTTACGAGAGCCGCTCAGATCTAGAGCTTGGGACGAGTTTTGAGGAAGGGGGAGACCCCTATTTATATAGGCGGCGGACTCGCCCCTTTTCTCAAAATCCGATGTGAGACTAAACAATGAGTTAATTTAAAATCAAGTTAGTTTGCACTTCACAAAGTGCAAACTTCCGTGAATTTTAACTCACTCACCGTTGAGCTTCAGGATTGATACAACCTATCAATACGACAAGCGTTCAACGGTGAACGCATAGGAAAAAACCGTTCGTCAATCGGAGGTCGTTTGACCCTCCAATTGAGTGTCCAAAGATCAGCCCTAGGCTAGTTTTTCACAAAAACTGAGCCGTCAAAAATGCCCATTAAACCTAGGGTTCCACACCCAAAGGTGGGACCCACAAAGCTGACTGGGCGCCCAAACCCAGACCTGGGCACGGGCGCCCAAGTCTGGGCGCGGGCGCCCAGGCGCGGGCGCCCAGGCGCGGGCGCCCAGGCGCCAGCCTGGCGCCTGGCGCCTGGCGCCTGGTGCCCAGGCGGGCGCCTGGGCCGGGCCAGGAGCCCGGCCCAGAACGCCTGGGCGCCCAGCGCCCAGGATTCCTGGGCCGCCTGGGCCTGCGCCCAGGCGCCCGGGGCCAGGGCCTGGGCCGGGCGCCCAGGGCCAGGGCCTGGGCCGGGCGCCCAGGGCCAGGGCCTGGGCCGGGCGCCCAGCGGGTCTGGGCGCCCAGGCCCAGGCCCGCTTGGGCTTGACTGGGTCTGGCCAGCAGGCCAGACCAGATCCAGACTAAGCTGGTCTGCCTGGTCTGGCCTGATCTGACCATTTGGGCTGTTTTGAGCATAACTTGATCATCTGGTGTCCGATTTGGACGCCGTTCGAACCTGGGTCTAGCCCGGGACATTCCCGTCTTACCCGTGAACCTTTCCTTGCGTTTATTTTATTAAATATTGTATTAAACAATTTAATACACATTTAATTGCTTTTGCATCAAATGCAAAATAGTCCCTATCTAAGCTTAAATTACCATATTGCATCAAATGCAATTATCTCTTCTTTTGCATAAAATACAAATATTCTCCCTAACTAATTTCTACCTATTACTAGACGAAGCGTTGCACTCTGTGTGAGACCCTACAGCCTGACCCTTACAACAGGTTGGGCTCGAAGCCCTATACGGCAGTGACCACGAGCAGTGGTTGCCGTCCCTGCTTCAGGAATCATCATTATGTGGTTAACTCATGGACATGAGTATTGTCGGGACCACCTGACTGTTTCCGTGATGAATTCCGCAGTTATAGTCTCTTCGTCTTAAATATGTCGTGTAGATCAAGTCTGGGGTACGGTCAAACTGTCAACCCCAATAACTTGACTCCGGTTAGTTTCTATCGATCTTTGGTCAATAAATGTTGGACTTCTTCCAACATACTCTGCGCAGAGTTTTTACTAAAGACCGAACTAACCTACGACACTAACTCCCATTGACCGGGAGAGACGAATCCTTTCTTGGTCATTACTCGCCTCGTACATTTCAAGTGACACCCAATCAAAAGACCTTTCGACAGGCCTTGCCTCGAAGCTAGGTCAGTTGATCTAAGTGGCACCGTTCACGCACAGGTCTGTCAAAATGACCTCAAGTCAAAAGACCAACTATCCTATCATCACTCAGAGTTATCACTGACAGATTGGTCAATGTAACCATATGATAACTCTAGTGGATCGTTCAGTGAACTCATTCTAATGAGCACCTGTGTCTCGTCTTCGACTTCGCCAAGTCAAGCGATCATGAGATCATCGCCACCGCTAAACGGTGAAGACTAAGACACAATGGTCTATCCGATGTTTCGATATCCTTGTCTCGAAACATCTGCGACCACGAACCATTTTAGACTTATGCTACAGACGGTCAAACGTTTCTCCGTGATCGAGATACTCATCTCGATACCCGTTTGACCTTGCATAAAGTCTCAGGACTTTACCTAAGTTGATATCTAATGTTGACTACATTACAATATGACTTAGATAAATTATTACCAAACAGCTTACTGTTATTTCGAACAAGATGTTTGTGCCATTCACACAGGAATAAATGGCCTCGAGGGCACCATATTCCTACATCTCCCACTTGCACTCAGGCCCATTTATCTCGATATCTAATATCGTTTTTACACATAAGTTTTTCCGACTTCATGTGGTAGAGCCTTCGTGAGTGGATCTGCTAAAACCGTCTACACTATAGACTTAAGGGGTTTCTATGTTTATGTTAGACCAACCATTTGAATCTCATTCAAATAATTCACTTGGTCTATCAGAATCTATAATATTTTATTTCCCCGGATCTTATCCAGTTCATCGTACCTTACGATAATAATTTTAAATTAGTTATTGGTCATTTCAAATGGCTCATATCTATTTCTGATAAAGTATCAAGCCATTTGATAACTTTGTCAAAATAAATGATCCATCCCTTTGATGTCTCACATGTAATTTATATGCTCCCACTGACCTTGAAAACTATCTGGCTAATTCATATAAGTTGGTTCGTCTAAATCATATTTAGAAAAACGAACTTATAAGTGAATGCGCAAATTTTCATGGTCAACTTAAGCGTTTTACATCGGCTTTGGTCCGAGTAGATCTGTACACATCTGTTGGCGAAACCGGTTTCATCATAATCCGTTTTAAAGAAATTAGGATGAAAACCGTTCTCGTCCAACATTATTGTACTTCACTATTTTCTTTTCTGCACCAATCTTTCAACTTAAAGATTTACTTGCAGAAAGTGAGGAAACATTTTCCTTGGGCACGTAAACTAAATTCTCAAATTTATTTACGCACACGGACCTGCATCAAGTTTTAAATCGGAGTTACTACTCCGAATTTCATCCTAGAAGTTGACTGTGTCATCATCAGTTATGATGTCTAACTCGACAATCCGTTTCACAAGATTCGAGTAATAATACAACTTCCTTACGATTGATTTATTGAATATATTATTGATAATGTCTTTATAGAACATTATCAAAACCTAGGCATTACTATCTGGGACTTAACCCAGAGGGAGGAGTTAACTCAGAGTCACTTATTTATGGATCGCACCAAGTCTAACTAAGTGTGATTCATACCTTTTAACACACCGATGTGTTAACAGACTTGATCTGAGAGAAAATCACATTTTCTTTTAATTACACAAGATTTTATTTAGCTAAGTATTTGACCATTCGATCTAATCGAATCAGTTTAAATGCTTTAGTCATTTCGTTCTTTATTTTATCAGACTTGTGTTTCATCAAGAACACGTGTCTTAATAAAACATACGAATAACTTATTTTGGTTAATCTAGACTCGGGTACATCAGTATGTACTAAACTGAGTTCGACAACTCATTCTCCCACTGTCTCACAGATGGGTTTCGACCATTGTATCTAAGAGGCTAAGACTCACAAGTGTCCGTAGACTTCATAATACGAGAGGTCAGACCCCTCTTTATGTGACTTGTGAAGCTTAATCTCTTGATACGGCCTAGTCTAATTTTACCATATAAGTTTGCTTCTATCTTGTGTATTTATATATTAACATTTAATATATATATAGTTATTACAAATTACTTAACACAAAACATTGCTTCAGAAGCAAGGTGACGACATTCGACAAAAAATGTGTTCGACGTTTTTGTATAACAGCTTATTCCGAAATGTGACATCAAAATATGTCACGTTTTCATTTCCTCCTACTTATGCCTTTACTAATGATAAATTAAACTAACTTTCTCAATTGACTTTCCGAAGTGCCTTCTTCCTTTTTCTAAATCACATTTAGATATCAACATAAATAAACAGCTATGCAAGCAACTTATGTATCCAAACGCTTGAGCTTTGCAATCTTGAGTGTAGCTCAAGAAGTTGCTTGTCTCAAGATGCGGTTGGGATACATAGTCTTGCACCGCTCATGCACTCGTATTCGACTCAAACGGTTTGATCGAATTCTCGAACTTTGCAGATCAAAATTGTTTGTCCATACAACCTTGAGGGTAGCTCGACAAGTTGTAGGGAGAAACATACTTTGAATGTCCTATATGTTCAAGCTGCCTCATATAGAAACGAGTGACATGTAGCTTTAATTCATTTGTTGGACCCAGAACTTAATGAAATCATATTTCTTAAGTCTGTTCTTTAGAAGGTCATTTAATGTCAACGAGAATATAGTTTTAATTCTATCAATTAGAATTTAATTTGATATTCAATTAATCAACTTTTGACCAATTAACTTATTAAAATATTATCAATTGATTCTTTCGGTAAACATAGTCTTGCCCTAGTTTTAGCATATGTTCAATATTAAATATAGGTAGATTGGCTTTTATCCTCCCACTAATTTTACGAACGTTTTAAAGCTTAATAACGAACGATTTAATCGAATTAAAATTAATGGGTAAGAGTTCCAATCACCTTGAGTCTAAACAACCTTGAGTGTAGCTCAACAAGTTGATTGACTCTGCGATCGGAAGATGACTCTTCATCGATCATATCGGATATGACTCTCTTAATCGGTTTTTGCCCCTAGCCATTCGTGATCATGAGTGTGCTCATCCAAATCACAATGTCTAGTCTAGTCGGACCCTTATTTTCATGTCTAGCCTGACTTGCCCCTCAGCTCGGTGTATGCACGACACGTCGGTTTGGGTCAGGTCTTAGACTACATCTAGGCAGACCACATCCTTGACTAAACTTGTGCCGCCGCTCGGTGTATTCACGACAACGTCGGTTTGGGTCAAGTCAAGATGTCATCTTATGTATTTAAGAAGTTGGTTTCTACAAGGTTGCCATGTCACAGCTTGAGTGTATCTCAACAACTGTAACACAGGCCCTATAGTTGCTAACCCCTAAAACAAGGAGGGCTACGGCTAATCTTGAAAAAGATCATTAACGTATTTGACTTAGATATAGTCCAGGGTGTCATACAATCATGATTCGCGACATTGCGGTCCAGCGGAACTCAGCCAGGGAATTGACTAAGCCAGGATCACTACCCCTTGGACTAGCAAGGGTTGACCCAGAACTCTTAGCCAAGCACATTGACTGGATCATGGTCCATTGAATGAAGCTTGTCATTTTTGTATGTATGCCATAGACTAAATAGCTTTTATTAACAACTAATTAATCCTATCAACTAGTTGAAACCTTAAATTCAAAATTTTTAGGATTTATTTAATAACTTTTATTAAGTCCTTATCAACTATAAGGTTCATGTGCTACCCTAATCGTTATTAGGATTTTAATAAATTTTATTAACAACGCTAGAAGCGAAGTCCTTTAATGAAAATTAATTATAACAATTAGAATTGAAAATTCATTTAAAGGACTACCCTAATCAGGAATTAGGTCTTAATATTGTTGTTAATGATTTATTAAAACATAGCATGTCATTAAAATTCAAGTAATAAATTTTAATCATTTTTAATGGCTAACCTAAAAGGTTGTCTTGTGTTATCAAATAAGGGACAAGATTAACAAGCCATTAAAATAAAGCTACACTAATTTTATCAACATAAAATGAAAGTGTATATCTATTTAACAATTTAAATAAACTAAGTTTATCGCATAAACAATTTTTAGACTGCATACATAAATTTAACATTTAAATTTAAAATATGATTTTAAAAATATTTTATTTTTATCTCATAAAAAAAACTTAATTTTTAAAATCACTAACTTTGCATGCTATTTTAAAAAATTTATCTCATAAAAATTTTAATCTTTAAAATAAGTTTTAAAATTATCTCATAAAATTAAAACATCATTGTAAAACTTTCATGCTTAAAAATTTATCAAATAAAAATTTCTAGGCATCCAAAATAAATTTAAACTTTTAAATATTTAAAATTAGTTTTAAAATTATCACATAAATTTTAAAACGTTATTTTAAAATTTTCATGTTCAAAAATATCAAAAAAAAAATTTTGAACATCTAAAACATTTTTAAAAAATTATCTCATAATTTTAAAAACATTTAAAAGTATTTAAAAGCATTAACACGTTAAATAAAATCGCAGTACCTAGATCGCTACGCAAACCTAGGCTCTGATACCACTATTGGATATCACTCTGATATCATTGCGACGCTGTTAAGGCCCATCATCCATGGCACCCTAGACCCGTCACAAGATACCTCAGAAACTTGTTTTACGGCATGCCTCTCGACAATGCCCAACCCATTATAAGATCACCATCTTATCGGGACTTGGTACGGTAAGAGCGATTACTTCGGGTCGGCTCATAACCCGAGAACCCGTACTCAAGCTCAACAAGCTCTGATACCACTGTTGGGAATTGGCGGTCCCTTAGGGCACAAAAACTCTAGTCCCGTCCTAAGTCGGACGGAACATAGACAGAAAAATCATAGCAGCGGAAGAAAAACCTATGTTAACTAATTAACATGCAGTTAAAAACAATTTTCAACTTAGCCCTAAGGTCCAAGACCCTATGCCAAGATCTATGCCGACTTGGGATGGATCTGACCATCCCAAGAAGGATCTAGCCTACTGCGATTAAACTAAACTAATGCTAAAAATACTTTAACCACATACTCGGAATCTCAGCCCTGGAGCAGGCGAGATGTTCCGCGCCGTCTTCCGAGCTGCTCCCGTCCCACGCCGAGCCGCTCCTTGAACCGCTCCCCGAACCGCTCCTCGAACCGCTCCGCATCCCGAGGCGATCAATCCCGGTGCCGCCGAGCCAACCACGCGCCGAAGAAAGTTTCACGCGAGTGAAACCTCCGCCAAGATTTCAGATTCAGAATACGAACTCCTTTGTGGCTTTGCTAGAGCCCGCAGGAGTAAGGCAGAAATTTTAGGGAGATAGAGAAATATTTATTTAAGCTTAGATCCGAGCGTGCTCCAACATTTACGAGAGCCGCTCAGATCTAGAGATTGGGATGAGTTTTGAGGAAGGGGGGAGACCCCTATTTATATAGGCGGCGGACTCTCCCCTTTTCTCAAAATCCGATGTGGGACTAAACAATGAGTTAATTTAAAATCAAGTTAGTTTGCACTTCACAAAGTGCAAACTTCCGTGAATTTTAACTCACTCGCCGTTGAGCTTCAGGATTGATACAACCTATCAATACGACAAGCGTTCAACGGTGAACGCATAGGAAAAAACCGTTCGTCAATCGGAGGTCGTTTGACCCTCCAATTGAGTGTCCAAAGATCAGCCCTAGGCTAGTTTTTCACAAAAACTGAGCCGTCAAAATTGCCCATTAAACCTAGGGTTCCACACCCAAAGGTGGGACCCACAAAGCTGACTGGGCGCCCAAACCCAGACCTGGGCACGGGCGCCCAAGTCTGGGCGCGGGCGCCCAGGCGCGGGTCATGGTGTTCAAAAAGCCCGGGGGCATGCCGGCCCGCCTGCCCGGGCCCGGCCCCCGGGCCGGGCTGGGCTGGGGTACCCAGCCCATGGGCCGGGCCGGCCGGCCCGGCCCGGGTTTTTTTTAAAAATTGCCTTAAATAGGCTTAAAAAGGGGGGCTGGGAGCCGGGCCGGGCTGGGCCGGGTTTCTCCCCGGCCGGGCCGGGCTGGCCTGGCCCGGATTTTTGCTGGGCCCGGCCGGGCCAAAATGACACCTTGAGGCGCGGGCGCCCAGGCGCCAGCCTGGCGCCTGGCGCCTGGCGCCAGGTGCCCAGGCGGGCGCCTGGGCCGGGCCAGGCGCCCGGCCCAGAACGCCTGGGCGCCCAGCGCCCAGGCGTCCTGGGCCGCCTGGGCCCAGGCCCAGGCGCACAGCGCCTGGGCCTGCGCCCAGGCGCCCGGGGCCAGGGCCTGGGCCGGGCGCCCAGGCCCAGGCGGGTCTGGGCGCCCAGGCCCAGGCGGGTCTGGGCGCCCAGGCCCGGGGCCAGGGCCTGGGCCGGGCGCCCAGGCCCAGGCGGGTCTGGGCGCCCAGGCCCAGGCCCGCTTGGGCTTGACTGGGTCTGGCCAGCAGGCCAGACCAGATCCAGACTAAGCTGGTCTGCCTGGTCTGGCCTGATCTGACCTTTTGGGCTGTTTTGAGCATAACTTGATCATCTGGTGTCCGATTTGGACGCCGTTCGAACCTGGGTCTAGCCCGGGACATTCCCGTCTTACCCGTGAACTTTTCCTTGCGTTTATTTTATTAAATATTATATTAAACAATTTAATACACATTTAATTGCTTTTGCATCAAATGCAAAATAGTCCCTATCTAAGCTTAAATTACCATATTGCATCAAATGCAATTATCTCTTCTTTTGCATCAAATACAAATATTCTCCCTAACTAATTTCTACCTATTACTAGACGAAGCGTTGCACTCTGTGTGAGACCCTACAGCCTGACCCTTACAACATGTTGGGCTCGAAGCCCTATACGGCAGTGACCACGAGCAGTGGTTGCCGTCCCTGCTTCGGGAATCATCATTATGTGGTTAACTCATGGACATGAGTATTGTCGGGACCACCTGACTGTTTCCGTGATGAATTCCACAGTTATAGTCTCTTCGTCTTAAATATGTCGTGTAGATCAAGTCTGGGGTACGGTCAAACTGTCAACCCCAATAACTTGACTCCGGTTAGTTTCTATCGATCTTTGGTCAATAAATGTTGGACTTCTTCCAACATACTCTGCGCAGAGTTTTTACTAAAGACCGAACTAACCTACGACACTAACTCCCATTGACCGGGAGAGACGAATCCTTTCTTGGTCATTACTCGCCTCGTACATTTCAAGTGACACCCAATCAAAAGACCTTTCGACAGGCCTTGCCTCGAAGCTAGGTCAGTTGATCTAAGTGGCACCGTTCACGCACAGGTCTGTCAAAATGACCTCAAGTCAAAAGACCAACTATCCTATCATCACTCAGAGTTATCACTGACAGATTGGTCAATGTAACCATATGATAACTCTAGTGGATCGTTCAGTGAACTCATTCTAATGAGCACCTGTGTCTCGTCTTCGACTTCGCCAAGTCAAGCGATCATGAGATCATCGCCACCGCTAAACGGTGAAGACTAAGACACAATGGTCTATCCGATGTTTCGATATCCTTGTCTCGAAACATCTGCGACCACGAACCATTTTAGACTTATGCTACAGACGGTCAAACGTTTCTCCATGATCGAGATACTCATCTCGATACCCGTTTGACCTTGCATAAAGTCTCAGGACTTTACCTAAGTTGATATCTAATGTTGACTACATTACAATATGACTTAGATAAATTATTACCAAACAGCTTACTGTTATTTCGAACAAGATGTTTGTGCCATTCACACAGGAATAAATGGCCTCGAGGGCACCATATTCCTACACATATCATATGGTTATGTCTTCATCTAAATATGATTTAGAATTAAAGTACTTAACCAAATAATTCTTAAAGTCAGTGGGAGCTAGCTCATATACTTAGTTCTGATTTCTCGAACTAAGTAAAAAGGATTTCCAACTTATGTGAATCATCTATATAGAACATTGAATCAAAATGGTTTTGATTTAATCGAAAATAAAGAGACTTAGGGTGTCAGCATGTACTTGACATGTTGACACAAGAAAATTGGAATGAGCTGAGACTGACTTATAGAAATATTAGACCCTACATCTAGATTGTATAAGCTAATTGTTAGCTATAAAAAGAAAGGAAAAATTGATCCAAATCATTTTTCAAAGGATCAACCATGTGTGATCAAGAGATGTATTAATTAATAATCCATTAAAATGCATTATAGATACTCGTTAGTAAACCCACTCTTAGGTTTGTCATAAATGTCAAAGTGACTGATATGCTATAACAGTATGAGATACCGAGATAAATAGCCTAAGTGCAAGTGGGAGATGTAGGAGGATATATGCCAATAAGGCGATTTATCCTAAGTGTACATCTCGTTCATATACATATGGTGTCCATTATTCTAAGTATGAAATCGATTATATTGTACACTTAGGTAATGTCCATAGACTTATAGTTAGGTCCTTACGTATCCAGATAAGATCTCGATTATGAGTAGTAAGCGACCGAATAGAAACGTAAGTCTTAAACGGTTCGTGGTCACAGATGTGTTGAGAACTGGATATCAACACATCGGGTAGACCACTGTGTCTTAGTCTTACCTTAGGGTAATGATGATCTCATAGTCATTCGACTTGGTGAAGTCGGAGACGAGACACATGTGCTCATTGGAGAATGAGTTCACTGAACGACCAACTTAGAGTTATTAAATGATTAACTTTAACTAAACTGTCTATAATAACTCTAGGGTGATGATAGGTAAGCTGGTCCTTAAGACCTGAAGTCATCTGTACGAACCTGTGAGTGAACAGTGTAGCTTAGACCTATGATCTAGCTTCGAGGCTAGGCCTGCTGAAAGATCTTAGGTTGAGTTGCACCCAAAGCTCTCGAGGCGAGTAGATGACTAAGATGGGATTCGTCACTTCCGTTAAAGGGAAGTTAGTGTCACAGGCTCAGTACAGTCTTTGTGTTAATCCTCGGCTGGGATACGTTGTAAGAAGTACAACGTGAATACAACAAAGACCGCCGTATACTGACCAATGTTGTCTAATAGGGTTGACAGTAAACCATACCCTAGGCCAACAGGAACACAGCCTTGACGAAGGGACTATAGCTAACGACATTCATCACTGACACAGCTAAAGTAAACCCAACGATGCTTTTGTCAATGGCTCGATCACGTTATGATGATTCTGAAACAGGGACGACAGTTACTGCTTGTGGTGATCGTCGTCTAGGGGTTCCGAGTCCCAACCTGTAGTAAGGTCAGGCTGTAGGGTCTCACACCGAGTAGCGTTCATGTCTTAGTAATAGGAAGATTTATTAAGAGAGATTCATTTGATGAAATTGAATAGTTGATATTCACAAAGCTAGTTGTGAAAATAAGTCGTAGATGCTATAGGGACAATGTTGCATTTGATGCAAATAAAGATTAAACGTATCGTAAATTGGTTACGACAAATTTATTAAGAACAAATATATTGGAAAGGGTTACCTGGCTGATGGGATCGTCCCGGTCTAAACACAGGTTCAAACTGCGTCCAAATCGGAGTTCAAACTAGCCCAGAAACGCGAAAACAGTCCAAGGCAAAGTGGGTTAGACACCCTAGGCTAACAAGCCCATCAGCAAAGGCAAATGGGCGCGGCCCGCTGGCTGCACAGTAGGTGCGGCCCGCTGCAGCAGTGGACGTGGCCCACTGGCTGCAGTGAGCCAACGCCCGCTGCTGCAGCGGTCCAACGCCCGCTGCTGCAGCGGGCACGGCCCGCCCCTCTTGCCTTGGGCGGGCACGCCCGCTAAGCCTAGCAGGCGGGCCCGCAACTTAAGTGATTTTAGGGGTTTTGGAAACCCCAAATGACGGCTACAAAAATTGATTTTTTGCCCATCTTTAGGCAATTGTTTGAGGGGTCAAACGAAGTCGAAATTCATCGCCGTTGGTTCCTACGCGTTCACCATTCGAAGCCCATCGTATTGATAGCTTGTTTGGTGTCTAAAGTTTAATGAGTGAAGAGAATTAATTCGTTGAAGTTTGCTTTTATGAAAAGCTTACTAAACTTCAATTAATCTAAATTAGCTTAATTGAATTCTCTTCAATTTAGCAATTGTCCCACATTGCTCACAACGAAAAAAGGAGTGCCGACTCCTTATATAAATAGGGGTCCACTCTCTTCATTGAAAGATGCACCAAGTCCTTGATCGAGTAGCTCCAGAATTTTAGAGCAAGCTCGATCTACGACTAAACTATTCTCTCTCTCTCTCTCTCTCTCTCTCTCTCTCTCTCTCTCTCTCTCTCTCTCTCTCCTTCCTATTTTCCGGACTAGTCCTAGCAAGACTACGAAGGGGGTTTGGATTCGGATCCAGACGTCTAAGACGCGGGTCGATTCAAGTGAAACTTTCTACCACGTGTGATCGGCTCGGAGGTAGGAGTCGGCTCAGGCAGATCGGTTCGATGGTGCAAGGTGGCTCGGCTACGAGGAGTATCAGAAGACGGTGCGGTACATCTTGCCTGCTCCAGGGTCAAGATTCTGGGTACGTGGTTAAGCAATTTTTAGTGTAGATTTAATTTTATCGCTATAGAATAGATCCCTCTTGGGGTGGTCTGATCCACCCCAAGTTGGCTTAGATCGGGCTAGGTTCTGGCTCCCTCGGAGCCTAGCTAAATTGTTTAGCTAGCTTTGTTTTATTTTTCCGCTGCGCTTTATGCTCCGTCCGACTTAGGACGGACACAGACCTGAGCTCTGAGGGTCCGCCAAAACCCCAACAAGTTGGTCCTTAGATTTGAGGTCATTGAACGAACATGTACGTGAACAGTGTCACTTAAATCTCTGACCTAGCTTTGAGACAAGGCCTGTCGAAAGGTCTTTGGTTGGGTGACACTTGAAGCGTGCGAGGAGAGTAATGACCAAGAGAGGATTCGTCTCTCCCGTTTATGGGGAGTTAGTGTCGAACGTGTTAGTTCGGTCTTCAGGGAAAACTATGGCCAAAGTATATTCGAAAAAGTCCAACATTGATAGACTAAAGACCGATGGAGACTAACCAAGTTCAAGCTAGTTGGGTTGATAGTTGACCGTACCCTAGGCTTGACTATGCAACATAGTTTTGACGAAGGGATTAAAACTCTGGAATTCATCACTGGCATGTTAGGACCTAGCGGGGCTACACAATACGCTAGAAGGGGGAATGAATTGTGTATAGGCAAGCAAAGTGCTTAATTAAAAGTTACTAAAATTAATGCACAATAAGCAGCGGAAATTAAAGAGAATGCTCAACAACAACAATGGTAAACACAAAGGATTTTACCCTGGTTACCCAACTTGGGTACATCCAGCCACATCAATATTCACTATGATCCTACACAAGGTAGTGAATACAATCTCACATAGGGATACCCTACACAAGGGATTTGAACTCTCACAAAGAAAGTTCCTAACTCTCACAAAGACAGAACCTAACTCTCACAAAGAGAGTACTCAACCAATCCTTTAAAAGGGTTAAACTCTCACACAGAGAGAAACTAAATTTCACAAAGAAAGTTAGGGTTTCAAGAAATGAAGCAAAACAACACTTACGTATGCCTTGATATGATCTTACCAATATGAAGAAGAAGGCATCCAAGTGAAACACAAGTGCTTGAGATGAGACTTTGATTGCACTTAATGATCTTTCTCTCTTCTAGGAATGAAACCTAACACTTCTCACTTGAGTGTATGAATGAAGAGAAGAAATATGTTCTCCAAGTAAGGAATGAGATTGAAAATCCCTTGGAGAAATTTCCTATAGCTTAGATGCTATAGCATAAGATTGAAGCTCTTTCAAGGGAATGAGGAAGGAGAGACTTGATTGAGATTTAATGATCTTCAAAGAATTGCAAGTGTGGTCAAGAGTTCTAATAGAACAAATCCCTCTCATATATATATGAAGCCAAGAAAACCCCAAAAACCCAAGCAAAAAGCCAAGAGAAATCATTTTTCATCGATTAGTTTTTGGCAGAAATCGACACGGACATGCACCGATAGAACAATGGACATGTGACTGATCAACGGACTGATTATTCCCAATGACTATAATCTGAGCCAGGACAAGTGACTGTAGAAGGCTACACATGTACACTGTGCAGGAGCCTGAAAAGACTTCAGTAGGCGACTGACAGGAGGGATGGAACGGAGCAGAGAAATGAAAACTTTCACACTTGTGCATTCAGACGACTGGAGAACATTTTTCAGGCACCTGAGTACAACATGCGACTGACAATTGAACTTTAGTCGACTGACCCACAAGATGGAATGAAGCACAGAAATGACAAGATACACACTTTGGCATATAGACGACTGCAAAACAATGTTCAGGCGCCTGATGGTAGACATGCGACTGTCACATGAACTTCAATCACCTGCACCAAAAAACTCAAGAAAAGAGTCAAGAAATATTGACTTGAGCTGTGCACAATAGTCGCTTGTAGAAGGCTGGCCAGGTGCCTGGTGATCACGAGTCGATTGTCCTTCCTTCAGCAGACGCCTGTTGAAAAACTAGAAACTCCGGTTGAGTTCTAGGCAAGGGGAAACCTATTGGGTTGGATTCTAACATGATCCTAAGGTTCACTAATATGGTTAATACATATGCATGAATGAGTAGACCAGCTATCAAGACATTACAAATTCCTAGACTCAAAAAGAGAAAAGCAAGTAATAGAAATTATATGGATTACAATTGCTTCTCCTAGAGTCTAAGGCTTCAAACTCTAGATACATTAATCTCCCCATCATCTTCCAAGCTTTGGCACCTCTTGATGAGCTTCCCTTCATCAAATTCCAAGCTTTGGAAATGCTCCTCTTGATGTCCATCTTTACGCCAAGCTTTGGCTTCATTAGATGATCTTCATGACTTCATCCAAGCTTGAACAATCCATCACTCTTAGATGTCTTTAAGATATCAATTGCATCATTTTCCAAGCTTTATGCTTTATCTCATCAATATATAGTCATTAAGATAAATTGAGACTAAAACATAAGATTGATTAGAACACTACATAATGTGTTGATCATCATCAAAACAACATTAGTCTTGACCCTCAAGAACTAACAGGACAAAGTCATGGTTATCCCAAAAATACTCATGTCGATGAGCTAACCACATAATTATGATACCAAAACAAAGACGGGACCTACTGCTCGTGGTCACTGTCGTCTGGGGTTACGAGCTCCATCTGTTGTAGGGTCAGACTGTAGGGTCTCACACAGAGTGAGACCTTTGTCAAGTAATAGGAAGTCTTTAAGAGAGATAATACACATGATGTATGCAAATTTATTAAGTCGCAAAGAGTTTGCGTATAAGATAATACATTGGATGTATAGGAATTAACTACGTCGTAAAAGGTTTGCGATATAGTCTAGAGGAATTAAAGATGTAGGTTCGATTACATTTGATGCAATAGTATTTAAATATATCGTAAAATATTTGCAAGCGTATTTTATATAATAAATGCATAGAAAGTTTTTTGGGAAAGTCCCGATTGAAACCGGTGTTCAAACGGTTCCAAGAAGGCTTAAATAGGAGCAAATTTGACTCAAATATGAGCCAAATAACAAATTAAAACCCCAGAAACTTTTATAGAAAGGGGACCTCCTTATGAAGGAGGCCGGCCCCCTTTTGTATGCAGCAGGGCCCGGCCCATTGGGGCCGGGCCGGGCCAAGTAGAACACAACTGGTGTCCCAGTGGGCGCCAGCCACGCGGGCGCACTAGCGCGTACCAGGCACGTGCCCACATGCATGGCACACACCCAGCAGGGAACTGGGCGCGTGCCCACGTGCCTAGGCACTGGGAGGTGGGGTCCACTGGTGGGCCCCACCAGGTTGCTTGGTTCTAGGGTTTTGAATCACATGCATTGGCGGCTGCGTTTTTTTGGAGAAAAGCGAGTTTTGGGCCATGTTTGAGACAACGTTTCAGGGGTCAAACGAAGTCGGAATGGATAACTGTTTGTTTCTATGCATTCATCGTTCAGTGATTTTCAATTTGGTATGTGATATCACTTGCGAAACTCAACGGTGAGGGAGAAAAATTCGCTAAAGATTGGCCTTTGTGGAAGGCAAACTTTAATTGAATTTTTTCCTCCAACGTTTAGTCCCATATCAGATATGATGAGAAGGGGAGGGTCAACCGCCTATATAAATAAGGGACATTCCCCTCTTTGAAACTCGCACCAAGCCTTCAATTTTGAGAAGCTCTAAAAAGTTTTGAGCATGCTCGAATTAAGACTCAATAAATATTCCATCTTTCTTCCAAATTCTTCATTGCTCCTAATTGGGCTCTAGCAAAGCTACAAAGGAGTTCGGATCATATCCAAAGTCTTGACAGAGGATTCACTCATGGTGAAAATTTCTGGAGCGTGTGGTTGGCTCGACGACAAGGGCGTTGCTCGTCTCGAGATGCGGTTCGGCTCGGGACGCGGTTCGGCTCGGGACACGGTTCAGCTTGAGAGAAGCGGCTCGGGGCATCGCTTTGGAGTCAAAGAATTTTTGCTTAAAACGATGCTTCATATTCTGCGGAAACAAAGTTCCGGATATGTAGTTTAATTTACATGCGTTTATAATTGCAACAGTTTGATAGATCTATCTTTTGGGATTGGTCGGACCCAACCCCAAGATAGTAGAGATCCTGGCTAGGGTTAATTCTTTAGGGCTAGACTTAAAACCGTTTTAAGTTGTATTTCTGTTGCTTTTATTGATTTCTTCGTCCGTCCGACTTAGGCCGGACATCGATTTTATAGCCCTAAGGACCCAAAACCCATACAGATCACACATCCATGCTGCAAATACTCCAGCTGGGATTGACAACCTCGAGAATGGATGCAATCCACTAGCAGCAGAAGTGACTGTTCCTCAACAGAAAAGAGGCAGACCACCAGGCTCCAAGGACAAAAATCAAAGAAAAATAAAAAACTCCTGGAGACCCTGATACAATACTACCACAGGACAATGAGCTCATGTCCATAACCTCACCCTTCCTGGAATCCACTACAGAGGAAATGCCAGGAAAAATTGAAATGAAAGTAAATGTTATACATACTTGGGAGATGTTGGACAGAAAGAACACAATTATCGACAATATATTCACGTATCATATTGTCACATCCATCGCAAAAGCGATGATACTTATATCGTTCCATACTCCGCTACTAAAGTGCAAACGTAGAGATTGGCCAAATATGGAACGAGGAAATAAACGACGAGCGGGACTCTCTTATGAAACGTGAAGTGTTCGGACCAGAAGTTCAGACACCAAAAGGTGTCAAACCTGTGGACAAAATAAATATTGCACAATAAAGAATAAATAAGTACAAAATCACATGCTATAAGGTACAACATATAGCTCAATGATATTTTCGCTAAAACTGGGGAATAAACAAATTAAAATGAGCATGACTCATATATAAATGATGCATCAGTTTCCCTAAGTTATACACTGCGAATATCTTATGATTTGGCAAATGAAATTTTGGATATGTTGTTATTAGATGTTGTGACGGCATACCTATATGGATATCTTGATAAAGATAAATTCCACATTTCCTTAAATACCTGAATAGACTTCGGGACGTCTATTCTATTGAAGAAGAATAATAAGAATAATAAATATTGTACAACCAAGAGAATCGCTTGACAAAGCAAGGATTCCCACTAAGGGTTGTCTTTGCATCTATAAAAAGAGCAAAGGACAGGATTATCATAGTTGTAAACATATTAAATCTCATCGGATCTCCTAAAGAGAAAACCAAAATATCTGTTCAAGCCTGACTATCAAACATGAAATGAAAGACCTACGCAAAATAAATTAAGTCATGGCTCACAGCTTTATTGTCTTAAAAGATAAAATCATGTTACATTAAAATTCATACACCCAGAGTGCATTGAAAAAAATTACAAGGACCATTGTCATCCAATAAGTACACTAATAATAGTGTGCCCAATGGATGTACAAAAATACCCCCTCTGTTCGCTGTAAGAGGGGGAGGATATACTATGTCCTAAAGTCCCTTATCTAAGTGAAACCACTGCACTCCTGGCTAACTGCACGCGTTTCGATATAGCAGTTGAAGTAAATTCACTAGCCAGTGACAGTCAGGCACCTAAAAAGTGCCATTAAACCGAAGTTAAGTATCTTCTGTGCTTCCTCCAATGGGTTGATAGATTTGGGCTTACATTATAAAGAATTATCCTCCATGCTTATGCAAATGTAGGTACAGGTCCGACCCCTATAATGAGAAATAACCGACTAGGTACACATAGTAGGACGTCCATCTACTGCAGATCTGCAAAGCAAACTATGAAAACAATATCATCCTATCATTTCGAGATCCTCACCATTACAGAAACAAACCAATGTTGTATTTGAGTGCACCTGGTGGTACATCACATCCCAGTGACGACTAGGACAGAGGCTAGTCTTTCAGAGAAGATCACATAATCTGAAGACCATGCCACTTGCTTACCCACTTTTGAGGAGACCACATCAGAGGCGACGAAACAAAGCACACGTCTCCAGAGTTTTTGGTTTCAACAACTGCTTAATGATGGTGATATTTGTAATCTGTGTATATTTTCAGAATGTTGTAAATAGGAGTGATGAAAAATGCCTAAGAGATCTAAAAGCCTAAGGGCTTGTGTAGATCAGGGGGGTTAGAGGGAATTTGTACTCTCTTTCCTTAGCTATGACTTTTTTGCCACATGGTTTTCCATAGCCATAGGTTTTAACGAGGAAAATCCCAACAACTCAGAATCATGAAGTATCCACCCCTTGTGAGACTCATATGATGCTCAGAATCCCGAAGTATTCATGGGTAGAGTCCATACTTATGGCTGAATAAGTGTTGTAAATGGATAATGATGGGATTTTGTATTGGGGATTATATCTTATCCATATGATAAGATCAAATCATTGTATCTCACCATATACGCTTATCCCTCTACTATAAATAAAGGACTGGGGTCATCTCCCAGAGATGATGCTTCACAACAGTAAAACGATTTTTAAAAATTTTCAACTATTTTTTTTTCAAATTTCTACTAGATTTTATTTTCAATGCTTTTTCCCCTTCTCTCTTTACCCGATTGATGACAATAACAGCAGCCGTCAAGGCGGTAGCAACGGCGAGGCACGTAGTAGTGTCGATCATCACCATTCTTCTTCCTTTCCTTCTTTGGTGACCAAATAGGTTCCCAATTTAAATTTTAAGAACGTGCCAAACTCCATCAATTATTTGATTTGGTTTATTGGAACTTGATTTTGTTAAGTTTTGTTCTTGCCTCAACAATGAACATGTGATAATTGATTACTTGAATTTTTCTAGTATTGGACATTTGGATATTACCCTTTGTTTTTTTCTTGCCTCTGTGATGTTTGGTTATACATTTTGGGTTACTGGGGATTTTGTCATTTGATGAGAGCTTGCCCCTGTTCAGCTTCCTACAGATCATGTTAGAATTCAGTTCGACCTCTTGGGTTGTTACCATCATGTTTTGCTCTTTGTAGAGTTTTCGGGTTGTTTATTATGGTTGTTTGGTCACTGTTGCACATTGCTAATCTATGTTGCCCGTTGTTTTTTACTTACTGCTGGCTTATTCATTTTAGTTTTACACTCTAATGTAGGATCCTTGTTGGTGGATGTGATACTTAAACACTACATAGTTACGTTTAGCGATAAGCTTTCAACAAACAATTCTCAATAAAACTTACAGCTGATTAAATAAGGAAAATTATCACAGTATAAAATTAACAAGCTTTTAAAAATCAAACCAGAGAACAAACCAATCGTAAACACAAGAAATTTATACTGATGTGCTCTCACTGACCTATGTCCAGTCACTAAACAAACCTGCTTGAGAATTACACTAACCTCTTGAAAAAACGCAAGATAATTACAACCTCGCAACTTGGCAAACACGCTTGCCAATTACGAACCCCAATTTAACAACCTGGGATGGATAATACAAACCACTCTCCAACTGTAACGACCCGTTTCCTGGGCCCGTTACTTTTTTGATATTTGTGCAGGTCCTGCAGTTAACCAGTGAAAACAAAATAGTCACAATGCAGAGATGTACAAAAATACCCAAATAGTGTCCAATTATTACATCCATATTGTACAAAAATGGCCCAACAATCGTACATGAAGGAAAGTAAATACAACTGGAACAACTCTGAAAGCTGCAGACTCATGGTCAAATTCTGGCGCTATTAACTCTAGAGCATCTGCCTCCATATGTACGTCGGCTGCGGTGCCATAGAGATGGAACCGTAGGTAAGTCACAACAATTCTAGCAATAGAAACAAAGTAGTGCAAAAGTATGGAACAGATTATAGTAAACAAAAGATGGTCAGATATGTACAAAAAGTAAAGTATAAGCTGACAGATATGTAAGAGTGATAATTAAAATACGGGTAACTATTCAGATGTGGTAAGTGATGCATGTAATGCATAAAGTAAAGATGACTGTACAAGTGCAAAAGTAACGACTGTGGCGTGGCATGTGGTAGTAATGATATTTTGACCAATGGGATGGCAATAGTAAGACAACCAGGTTAACAATGTTTTGACCAATCGGTAATATGATGACAATAGGTAGACCTAGTAATAATTAAGAAAAGATGAGCGTCGCTTGACTATCTAATAGTGTAGGATGGCCTAATAATAAGAAGTCTAGTTTAACTCCCAAATCAGCTAGGCAGTTAGGGCTTGAAGGCACAGGTCACTTCAAAGACCGCAGGAACAAGTCCCTTGGTTGACCAACCCCTTCACATTCCTTTCTAGACACTGATTCGGTCGTAATTTAAGACCGCTCATTATTATACCGTTCTATCACATTCGAGTAGTCTCGACTTAGTCAATAGAGTAGTCGTGACAAAAGCAATGGTATCAATGTATTATCAATTAGTGCAACATCAATCAAACTAGTGCATCAGCCTTAAATGCCGCAAGGGCTCAATAGTGTGATCCGTAAATGCCCGAGGGCCCAATAGTGTGTGCCGTAATATGCTCCGTAAATGCCCGAGGGCTCAATAGTGTGTTCCGTAATGTGCTCCGTAAATGCCCGAGGGCCCATTAGTGTTTTCCGTAATGTGCTCCGTAAATGCCCGAGGGCCCAATAGTGTGTTTCGTAATGTGCTCCGTAAATGCCCGAGGGCCCATTAGTGGTTTTCGTAATGTGCTCCGTAAATGCCCGAGGGCCCAATAGTGTGTTCCAACAATACAAACAACCATGAGTACAATACAGCAAACACAAATACTTGGTGAGTACTTGCGTACAGTAAAACACAGTAGAGGGTGATTGATACTTACGAGTACAGTGCAATAAACTTGCTTATATATATACGGTAGAAATACTTGCAGTATTTACTTGCTGAAAAGTCAAGGCAGAAGCCTCAACAGAGAATATCAGTCCTGAGCAATGCTTTGAAGTCCAACAACTATGATATTTAATTCCATAAAAGTGCACTATCTCAATTCAGTCCTTTGGTCATTCCACTATTGATTAGTTCTCTAGTTAATTAGGTCTATAATCATTAGTTCAAGTCAATAGATGTTCTGAGAATATATATGAGGTCCTAAGTTCATACGAGTACACAGGCTAAATTTCTAATGTTAGAATTAGAGTGACTTACCATCGAGATTGTCGTAGTAAGACGAGGTTGGAGCTAGAGCTTCCAAAGATGCTGGTGCACGAGAATTGGTACCCTCGCTCCGTTTCCGATCGTTGGGGGGTTTCGTGGCTCTCCGAGCTGGCGGTCGAGTTTGCCGGTGAGGGGATCAGAGAGAGGTGGGGGTGTAGGAAGATATATGCCAATAAGGCAATTTATCTTGATTATACGTCTTGTTCATACCGTATATGGTACGTATTATTCTAAGTATAAAATCATTTGTATTAATATACTTAGATAATATCCATAGACTTATAGTTAGGTCCTTACATATCTAGATAAGATCTCGATTATGAGTAAGTAAGAGACCGAATAGAAACGTAAGTCTAAAACGGTTTGTGATCGTAGATGTGTCGAGAACTGGATATCGAACATCGGATAGATCACTGTGTCTTCGTCTTACCTTCGGGTAATGATGATCTCATAGTCATTCGACTTGGTGAAGTCGGAGACGAGACACAGGTGCTCATTGGAGAATGAGTTCACTGAACGACCAAGTTAGAGTTATTAAATGGTTAACTTTAATGATCTGTCTTTAATAACTCTAGGGTGATGATAGGTTAGTTGATCCTTAAGATCTGAAGTCATCTGTACAAACCTGTGAGCGGACGGTATAGCTTAGACCCATGATCTAGCTTCGAGGACCAGTCCTGCTGAAAGATCTTAGGTTGGGCTGCACCTGAAGCTCCCAAGGTGAGTAAGTGACTAAGATGGGATTCATCACTTCCATTAAAGGGAAGTTAGTGTTATAGGCTCAGTACGGTCTTTATGTTAATCCTCGGCCGGGGTACGTTGCAAGTAGTACAACGTGTATACAATAAAGACCGCCGTATACTGACCAATGTTGTCTAATAGGGTTGACAGTAAACCATACCCTAGGCCAACAATAACACAGTCTTGACGAAGGGATTTTAGCTAACGGAATTCATCACTGACACAGCCAATGCAAACCCTATGATACTTTTGTCAAAGGGTCGATCACGTTATGATGACTCTGAAACAGGGACGACAGCTACTGCTCGTAGTGACCGTCGTCTAGGGGTTTCGAGCCCCAACCTGTAATAAGGTCAGGCTGTAGGGTCTCACACCGAGTAGTGCTCGTATCTTAGTAATAGGAATATAGAATAGAGAGAAATATCATTTGATGATATTCACAAGTTAAGTTGTGAAAGTTAGTCGCGTTAGCAATAGGGACACAACGTTGCATTAGATGCTAATTTTGACTAAACGTGTTGTAAATTAGTTACGACGAATTTAGTAGGAACAAACTTGTTGGAAAGGGATACCTGGATGACGGGATCGTGCCGATCTAAATACAGGTTCAAACCGCGTCCAAATCGGAGCTCAAACGAGCCCAGAAACGCAGAAAGAGTTCAAGGGGAAGTGGGTTAGACCCACTGGGCCAAAAGGCCCATGTGCAAAGGCAAAACGGGCGACGCCCGCTGGCTGCAACGGGCGCACGCCCGTTGCACAGCCCGTTGCACAGCGGGCACGGCCCGCTGCAGCAGCGGGCGTGGCCCGCTGTGTGCAGCGGGCGGGCGCCCGCTGCATCAGCGGGCGTGGCCCGCTGCAAGCGGGCGCGGCCCGCTGCACAGCGGGCCCGCGCCCGCTTGTGCAGCGGGCGCAGCCCACTGCTTGCAGCGGGCGGGCGGCCCGCCCTTGCTCCCTTGGGCGGGTGCGCCCGCTAAGCCTAGCAGGCGCGCCCGCAACTTAAGTCAAATTAGGGTTTTTAAAACCCCTAATGACGGCTACGATTTTTGAGAAATTGCTAAACTTTGAGCAATTGTTTGAGGGGTCAAACGAAGTCGAAATTCGTCACCGTCAGTTCCTACGCGATCACCATTCTAAGCTTTTCTGATTGATAGCTTGTTTGGTGTCTGAAGTTTAGTATGTGAGGAGAATTAATTAGTTAAAGTTTGACTTTGTGAAAGGCTAACTTTAAATTTGAAATTAAGCCAAATGGCTTAATTGAATTTTTCTCTTCATGGGAATTGTCCCACATTGCCCGCAACGAGAAGTTGAGTGCTCACTCCCTATATAAATAGGGGTGCACTCTCCTCATTGAAACACACACCAGTCAACGATCGAGTAGCTCCAGATTTTTAGAGCAGGCTCGATCGGCGACTAAATCTCTCTCTCTATTTTCCTATTCTCCGGAGTAGTCCTAGCATGACTACAAAGGGGGTTTGGATCTGATCCGGACGTCTAAGACGTGGGTTTCTTCTCAAGTGAAACTTTCTACCGCGTGTGATCGGCTCGGAGGCAAAAGCAGCTCGGGCGGATCGGTGCGAGGGTGCGAGGCGGCTCAGGGAGATCGGGTCAACGTGGCTCGGCTACGATGAGCTTCTCAAGACGGTGCGGTACATCTTGCCTGCTCCAGGGCCAAGATTCCGGGTATGTGGTTAAGCGTTTTCTAGTGTAGTTTTTAATTAGTCGCTTTAGTGTAGATCCTTCTTGGGGTGGTCAGACCCACTCCAAGTCGGCATAGATTGGGCTAGGTTCTGGCTCCCCGGAGCCTAGCTAAATAGTTTAGCTAGTGTAGAAATTTGATTTCTGGTTTTTCCGCTGCGTTTTTGTGCCTCCGTGGTCCGTCTGACTTAGGACGGATACGGATCCGAGCTCTGGGGGTCCGCCAAAACCCCAACAGGGGGGTCGGCCGTGAGTTGATCGGAGAAGAGGGCGAGGGTATGGGTTTTCTTGGGGCGACGAAGTGAGGGTGCCGACGGCGTGGGTTGATAATGTAAAAATCATGGAAAGAGGCAACCTGCCAATTGGATTGCATATGCATGAGTTAATTATCAATTGGATCACTTGAATAAGGCACTGCTAATAAAAATTAAGCGGCATGTAACACCACTAACATTAATTAGATGGTGCATCAACTCTTATAAACCAATTGACAGCATGAAACGAATTATTCATATAGGCTAATTAACATGCATAATTAGTGGAAGGTATAATTTTCAATTAAATATTTATATGCATAGATATTAAGAGACGATATTAATGTGTTTAATCACGTTTTAAACATTACTATGTACTGGCAAGATGTGAAATTTTAACAGTGGAGGATCTGGAGGGGTACCATATGATTTGATAATTTTAAAAGGTTAATTAAATAAGTTACTGGACTAATTATCATAATTAATCACGATGAACTCATCAAGCCCTTTTTTTCAGTGCCTCCTCCTCTTTAATCCCGTTTTTTGCATTCCTCAACTGTTAAAATTAAAAGGAAAGAGGTCTCAGGACTAAATAAATGGAAAGAAGTCTCCAGGCTTCCTCTTCAAACCCATTTTTTTAAAGCATTCCTCAAACTTTTGAGTTGCCATCTGCCATTCGTCCATTCATTTACTGAACTACAATTTGTTTCAACAAATGAGAATGTTTTAAACAAAGTGAAATGAGATTAAAATTTTATGTTTGGAAACTACCGTACGCGGAAAAGCCATGGACATTTTAGCGAAGGAGAAACCCATCGGTACGGCGAGGAGCTTGCGACAGTAGGGGCGGCCCGGGGCTGATGGGGGCACGATGGACGACGCGCGGCGACGTCGGATCAGTGGCTGCCGGAGAAGGGGCGACGGCTATTTCGATGTGAACGGCGGCCTCGGGCGGCGCACGGGAGCAGCGACGGCGTAGGGAGGGCGGCCGACGGCAGCCTGTTAGGGAGAGGGGCGATCGAGAGGGGGAACGGCGCCGCTGTGCGTGGGTGGTCGAAGACGAGAGACGACAGAGAGTGATGGTGTATACGGGCAGTTGGGGGGAGAGGAGAGAGACGAGAACAGAGAGAGTTTGGGAGAGCAGGCTACGGGCTTTAGGGTAGAGATGAAAGAGACATCCTGGGTGTTAATATTGAGAGGGGAAAAGGGTCTGAAGAGCTGAGGGTTAAATAGATTACAAAGTATTAATTAAATCACTATTAGTCAAAGTTAATAAATGAGTTTAGGTGGGTATTAATGAAATTAGGTATTAGATTTTGACTAAACCAAGAAAATCAACCGGTCTCCTTTCACGTGTTAGTCATGTTTAGGGTAGTTTAATAGTTAATTAGGTTAATGTAATTAGTAATTAGGCAAGGTGATTAGTGATGGTAAAATTTGTAACAAAATTACGATTTTGCCCCTACGAGTAAACGTGTCCGAAAAATTACGAAAACATATCCACATGTTCATATCGTCATGAGTATCGTGAATACGAAGTCCGATTCACGATTTGAGCTACGAAAATACGAGTCGTGGGCCAAAACGTTTATGAAGCGGGTTTGCGGGTTCTCTATTGATTTGACTTCAGAAAATTACGAAATAAATTTGAGAAGCCCTAAATGATCATTGAATGTTACTGTAAAAGTTTGAAATCGTTTTGATGATATTTGTATAGAAAATAGATTCATTAAGTCAAAACAGTAATAACTGAAAATGAATTTTATCAGAAATGTTTTGAGTATTTGATGAAATCCGATCTTCCATAACTAGTCTGGTACTTCAAAATATTTTTATAAGAAATTTTTGAAATTAGTAAAACTCCTGACAAACCATTATAAAATAGTTTAAAAATTGAAAAATTGGTCAAATACGTAAATATTTTGTCTTGATGAAAACAGGTCGTTACACCAACCGAGAGTAAGAAGCACCTTAAACACTAAGGCAAACTCTGTAAAGTAGATTAGTACAAATTCGGCCTACCGGGAATGAGCAATGACGAAATGACAAGATGAGGTGCCCCTGGCACCCCCATATAGAAAGAAGGGTCGATGGTTTTGGGCCTGTAGCTCCCCCCCCCCCCCCATCAAGTGGTGCTTGTTTGGGGGGTGTGCCGCCAGAAATTGGGCTTGAAGCTCTCGCCTTACCAATGAGCCGACTGCTGATGGCTGTTGGTCACGACTACTAAGTGAATATGAATAAGATACAGTTCACTCAACCATTGCCTTTGGGTCTCGAACTCCATATGGTAAGGAGCGTTGTTGTTTGCGAGGTCTCGATTATTTACATGGACCCACTTCTCATTCCGTTTGTGGGAATTTTATGATTTATAAACCGTCCCCAACGAGCGATCGGTTCATGTTTGAGCATAATGAATCACTTCGTGCCGACCTGTTGCCAATAAACCTTCATACCTAATATCAAAATTTTAATCTCATTCCATTGCTGTCGAGTGTAAGGACTACTTAACATAGCAAGCCATGGTCTAATTTAAAATTTTAAGATTACAATTTTGATAATATGCAAGGTTTATGTATTCTCTAATGATTTTATGCTGGCCAAAATTTGAAGATAACATGTTTGAGGAAGTTGCACCTCCAAGTAGCATAATGGTGAGCGAGCTAGCTGATTTGATATACATAAGTTCAGCTTTTTAGTGGCAAGATTATACATCATTTTGAGGTGATATTTAGCGTATTCCATTAAATATTACAGCCTTTCAAAAAAGAGTGGGATGAGTTTCTGCAGAATATGTATTCTATTCCTAAAGGGTATGGGTAGGGGCCAATCCGAGTCAAGTAGGATCCAGGTTGACCCGATCCTACTCGGATAAAATCCGGGTTGGATATGGGTTTGACCTGTCAACCCGAATAACCCGAGTTCGACCCGGTTTACTTTCTATATATATATATATATATAAATTAAATAATAACTTCAACACACAATTGTAAGGGGAGTTGTGCTTATACGGTTTGAATTGTTGTTCTCTTCTTTAAGATGTCTTGGATTCAATTCCCTTTACATAAAACTTTTTAGTTACTTATATTACTTTCGTTAATAAAATGGTAAAGTTAATTATAATTCCCCGATGTGTGAGGCTTAAGTGAGGAGCTGCTGGCAATTATGCAATACTTAAGAAATTGACGATGGCTCTTAATAAATAGCCGGACATCGAAAAAGGAGCAATTGCGCATTATTCAAATCTTAATCCGACGGGTGAACCCGAACCCGGCCTGGGTATTTTTTGCGTCACCCAAACCCGACCCGACCTCAATAAAAGTCGGGTTAGGGTTTACCCCTATCCTAGTCGGGTCAAATCTGACTTGACCCGAACCCGTACCCGTTTGCCACCCCTAATTAGACCCAGTTACCTTAATTCTTTTTTGGGGGAAAGGTGTGCCTCCCCACTAATTTGTGCTTGAGATAAAGATTCCAATGATTGAAGTTGCCTTTTAATACTAGAAACGCTTCATGGTAGGAGGATGATGACTATCAAAAGAAATTTTCACTAAAAAAGGAAAATTATTACTTAAATTGTAATACACCGATTTGTATATCTATTAGATAATTGACGACATTTTTTTAATTTTTGTTCTACGTGGCATCTAAAATATGATTAGGACAAAAATGCTGACTGTACTTTGTAACTAAGACATGGCCTTTTGCATTTTTTTAATAACCAAAAACAATAACAACTGTAACCCTGTTTTCCAACTTCCCCATGCAAGTTTGGGAATTTAACCTCCACGAACCGTTTTAGATATAATATATATAATTATATTTGGGGATATAATATAATTTGGAGCTCATTGGAGTATCATTACAATTTCTGCCTTGTTATGAATAGGACCCATTGGGCCTATTGGGTATCCACCCACATGAGTAACCATTACGAATACTATATAAAGGAGGCTAGGGGTTTCCTAGCCTCAACCTTCTCCAAACCTGTTTCTCGTTCACAACATGTTATCAGCACGATCACGCTCGTTGGAAAAGGCGGCGACGCGCGAGGAAGGAGATCAATCAAATGCTCGGTCTAAGAAGATCGTAATCTTCTCAACGGAGAGCGAAAAAGGCATCCTTCACCAACCGTCGTCTAGATTCTCTCGTCGAATCTAGAGGTAAATATCAAAACTTTTAGATCTAAACTTGCATTTTCACGTAGATCTGCATGTTTTAAGATCAAAAAGTTTGAAAACACAGTAAAAAAATCATTTTTTATTTAGATCCGCATGTCTAAAAACAATAAAAATCAGGTTTTTAAGATATCTAAATGCTACAAAAATCATTTTTTACCCCCAAACCTTGATCCATACCCCGCACGCCCGAAGGGCGAAACGGCGGTGCTCCACGAGCGCCGTCGGCGGTAAATGCCGAGGCCATAGGCCGCGGCGGCCGCGGCCTGTCGCCGCGGCCACGCTGCCGCGGCCAGCCGTCGCGGCGGCGCGCCGCGTGGGCCCCCCTAGGGTTTTTCGGAAACCCTACCCTAAACGGGCCAATTTTTCGGGGGAGGCCCAATTAACCCTAATGGGTTGTTTTCATGGCCCAAAAGCCTGAAAATTAGCCCATTTACACAATAATTTTTCCTTTTTTTATTTTTGGCCCCAAAAGCCCAAAATAATTAAAGAAATCTTAAACGTTATAAAAAGGGTTAAAGCGGAATATAAAACATTAAAAATATGGATCAAAGGTAAAAAAGTTTTCCAAAAAATAATTTTTAGCACGTCACACACTATTTAGATTATAATTAATCTTTACATGCCTGTGAAATGATTATCTGCGTGGTTGTATATTTTCCATATATTATCTGTGTGGATGTGCGATTAGACTATGTTTTAGGGAACAGTTAGGTTTCCGACATCTTTTCTTTTCTGCATTTTTTACTTTTTGAGAGAAATTTGTAAGTAAGGAAATATATGTAAAAAGAAGACCGGAGGACACCAAAAAGGAGCTAAAGGCGTATGCACAAAGAAGAAAGGGGCTTCTCTCTGAAGTTCCCGAGTTGTATTTATTCTTTCATGCAATTTTTTTGATGTAACTTCGGACTGTATTTTTCATTTCGGTGTCGGCTGGCTGATCCCCATAGTCCTAAGTTATTTTCATTGCTTATACATTAAATGCGTGGATAATCTCTTTAATTATTCACGTTATGAAACTGTTAAAAAGCATGCGTGGATGTTAATCTCTTTTAATTATGAGAATAATGGCGATCATACGCCATATGAGGCGTTGCTTCATATTTCCTCTCACATAAAGCAACTAAGTACAACCAAGTACAAGCCCATGTGGGCTTGTACTTGATTGCTTTATGTGAGAGGGAATATGAGGCAAGGCCTCATATGGCGTATGATACCCATTAATCCCTTTAATTATTCACGTTATGAAAATGTTAAAAAGCATGCATGAATATTAATTTTCTTTATGAAAATGGTAAAATACATGCGTGGATGTCTAATTGTTTTTACAGTTTAATAGCATGTGTATACATCATACTTGTTTCAATTCAGGTTAATTGAGCATAATTTTTAGTTTACAAGCTTTATATTATATGTATGATGGGCTCATGATATGACGATATTTATGACAACAAGACAATCATGATTTCAAAAAGTTTTAACATCATATCCACGTTGACAAAATGAACCTGAAGTTCAAAATCAAATCAAAAGTCAACACCCTTTCACCCTAATAAAATAAATATTAACAAATATGATGGACTATGCGAAAACTATTTATGCGATCTTTTAAAGATACGCATTTTGCGGTATATAGACCTCTCACACTTATTGTCTATATAATCGAATATTGACACCAGCAGTTGTCATAACACCGCTAAACTCGAGTCATCTCACTTTACAATGTATGATTCTTGAATCTACCCCTTACTTTTAAGTGTACGCCCGAAGTCGTGACTTAATATATAAGTGAGAAATTATAAATTTCGTAGCCACGTATTTGTTTTCCCCTCTGAGTATGATAAACTATCCACATAAAATTTGAACGACTCAAGAAAATGGCCTGAAGCTATACTCGAGCATTCAAATAGACTTTTAAAAGTCTCTAATTAATTAGAAAAGTGGAAGTATAAAATAATTTGCTCAAACCCCTGCTTATGTCTCCTTAGCAAGACTAATTTTCATTGTCCTTTATAAATAAGGAATACTGAAATCAGGGGAAGTTCAGGATCAAACATGACCTGAAATAAAAATAAGGAAAACTTAAAACATGAGAAGTCTTGAATTAAATGAGAAAGGGAAGATATGATATAGCTCGACATGGAGTAAGCAATGGCAAACCAATATCAGACCAGAAGTTCTGCTAAGAGCCATAATGTTTTTGCAAACATGAACGTGCATTAACTTATGCCATATAAAAATACATACATATCTAGTCTAAATGACGAAAGTCTAATTGACCTTACGTATATTTAGCTGCTCCCCGAGGACAAATAAACTTTGAAATCAAAATTAATCTGTTGTCATAACATAAGTCTTAATGAGCATGATTATTATGTATGTTTTCAAGAGCACACATCACACTATGTCACTTGTTGATTTAACAAAATCATCAGTATTATTCTCTTGTAGTTTTAATACATTTTATTTTACTGCGAATGATTTGCTATCTTGAATACCCCTAAAAATAAAATGAGGATGACATATACTCTCTGAAACTTATACAGTTTCAAAGGATATTCGTCAAAACGAAATCCCTAATGACTCAAGAAATAAATGAAGCCTGAAGCTTTGTCCCATAATGATCCGCACAATAGTCAATGTGAAGATGAAATCCGTCACAGTTTGAACACAGTTCAACTATTACCGGACAAAATTAACTTGAGCATTTTAATGGACTTTGTAACGGCCACTTTCCGACTGCACGTATTGTAGCGCGTAGCTGTGTTTCGTGTGCGATTTGTGTATTTGATTTTTATTATTATACCCCGTAGCTCTAATGCGCGACCGGACCCCATTTTCACGATCCTCTGGGAGGCGCGTTCGCCCCGGTATTTTCCTTGTAATTTTCGGGCGTCGACGGACAAATCTGCTCAACTCATTACTAATTTACAAAATATTTTATTTATAAAATATTGAATTTTTTTAAGAATGGATGTACATTTTTTCTAAACATTAATTAAATTTTACAAGCAAATCCAAACAAACATTGTGAATATCCTAACGCAAAAAAGGGGGGATATTAAGACTTAGTCTTTATAACGAACTTAATAACTAATTAGTTTTGTTTGGGCCTGACTTTACTGATAACCCAAATGGTTGAATGAATAAGGGAGTGGAATCTTTTGGAAATCAATTTGTTTTAAGCAGAACCCGTCTGTTAGCATCCGGACCTATCCCACCGTTCCCCACGTCATCACGTCCCCATGATCTCTCCCTTTGACCCGTTCCACACGTAAGCAACAGATAAAGCCTACCCTCATCCTACTGAAACCTATCTTGTACAGACCCTAGGAGCCCTACTATGTTTTTAAAACCCATGCCTCCCTTTCCCTTTGCAATGCGTCAGTCTTAAAAAAGGCAAAACACCAACAGAAGATTTTCTCTCACCCTATTTTTAAAATATTTTGTTCTTTTACTCTTCCCCCTCAACCTGCACAGCCCCAGGCCTTTCCGTTCTTTTCCATGCATGCAAGGAACTCAAGCCTCTGACGTCCGAGCCCAGACCACCATGCCCCCTTGCTCCTCTTCCGCCGCTCAAACCGCCGAGCGCCCTACTACGGATGCCTGCGACCTGCTCCCCCTCCTTCCACCGTCATCCAGCCTTCCCGTGCTCTCAGCACCCTCCGCCACACCAAGCCCACACAACCCCCGGCCATCCTCCACCTCATGGCAGTCGAACCGCCGCACGCCCCCATGCCAGCAACGTTACCATCGACGCCTCCACCTCGCCCTTAGCCAGGCGCCTCCTCTCCACGCCGGCAACAAACTCAAGCCGTCGCTCGCCTCAGACCACACTTCAGCCGTCACCTCCATGCCGCCTGCCGCTGCTCGTCGCCGTGTCGTGCACTGTCCCGCTGCCAAGCCCTCTCCTCCTCCTTAGCCGGCTGCATCTTTCGGCCACCGTGGCTCCGACCTGCGAGAACGTGTGAGTACTTAACAAACCGCATGGAGTTTATTAATTAGTTAGCAATTAGTTTTATCTTTTGATTCTGCAATGTCAGTACTTAGTTGGGTTAGTATGATATTAAGTCTATTAATAACAGTTGGTGCTTGTAACCAGAATATTATCAGATGATAAGCTGGGAGTTTCTCAAACTTTTGATGAGAGTCTCCATGCAACTGGACTTTGGGAGCCTAATATTAATAAAACATACAGGAATCATGTAGTAGGATGAGTTGACTGTAGTATATAAACTAGATGTCTGAGCTGAGTATAGGAATTAGTAAACTTATAGGTATGGATAGAAACTCAGTCTTTTAATGTCAGCATGTTTTCAATACGTGATCAGTAACTCATTGAATGAAATTGGTATATCCAATGGATACATATATAGTAGGTTGATGTACAGGGGCTAAATAGACATATACTTACTGTTACATATGTTACATATATATGTTATAAGTTTTGACAGTATGTTATTTATGGAAGCAGTACATTAATAGATATAGTAAGTTAGTATATGTGTATAGAGCATATTCTCACAAGATAAGTTAGTATAGCCTGACGTTGACAGCTTATGACGCAGAGAATTATATACGACCCATTTCTGCCATCTGGATCCCGACGTTCCCTCGTTTGTTTCCGCTCGCCTACGTCCCCTAGTTCGAGTGCCGTAGCCATTTCAGATCCATAGCTGCTCAGACCCGACATCAGATCTCGCTCGATCGTTGTTCCAGGTTGGTCCCGTAACTTGTAGAAAACCCACACCATAGACAACTGAAAACCTAACTAAAATCGGCAATTTAGCTCATTAAATTTACTTTCTGCTCCCTTAAAACGATGTGGAACCGTAGAATCGACGAATGGACTTTTTGACTGTGCACATAGGATAGAATCGTCGAATAGGGCTGAACATCAAAATGTGACTTCTGACGATTAGGATAGTCCCGATAACCTAGGCATGAACCATAATAGAAATTTCGGAAAACGAGGCCTGATACCGTCGACGTGACACTATTTCAGACGGGCTACCGTTGAAGAGACACTTGGACGAGATGCTTAGAGAGGACGACACACTCGCCATCGCAGGCAAGTGTATCCACTTGCACTTTTGGTCGTGCTTAGGCCTTAGTTGGTTAGAATTGTTAACTGTGAACAAATAGAATCGGACGTGAAATGATAGCGTCCGGGACGACTCCTGACGGCTCAGACTTGACGACGAAGTCTGAGCCTGACAACAACAACTTTTGATATTGTAGGGCTATCATGTGTGTGCGTGTGTGTGGATACCCTAGAAAAACCCTTCCTGTCTTGTCACGTCTCGTCCCGTCTTGCACAGACCGCTGGGCAATAGGGCACTCTTCGAGTGATCCCTTGTACAGATTCACAGCCTGCGGGCAATAGGGCACTCTCCAAGCTAGAGAGTGTGATCTCTTGTACGGATACACAGCCTGCGGGCAATAGGGCACTCTCCAAGCTAGAGAGAGTGATCCCTTGTACAGATTCACAGCCTGCAGGCAATAGGGCACTCGCCAAGCTAGAGCGAGTGATCCCTTGTACGGATATCTTGTCTTGTCTTGTCTTGGGGTTTGGGGTTGGGTTGAGCGTGCGCACGACAAGAGGGTCTGATCCCCCTCGAACCGTAAGGCGTGAACCCTTTCGTGTCTCACTTGTCTTGTCCTGCCTTGTTTCCTTCACGTCTCGTCTTGTCTTGACACCTGTAAGTTAGTCCCGTAGTTGGTAGCACACGCTACAACTACTACTTGCTGCGCTTTACTTTCCTGCTGCGTTACTTCTGTTTGTTACTCAGTTATAACCCCAGCATGCTAATCAACCAGTAAACCGTTGTTAAAAGTTCGGTACACTTGCAGTAAAGTCTAACCCTTCTTGTAGACTTTACCTGACGTACAGTTCCTTTCTCTTGGGTGTTGTACGTCAGGTGCTCAGCCAGAGTTCATGGACGAGGCAGACTTACTGGAGTACGTGGAGCCGAGGACGTCGCCACCAGAGTGTGTACCTGACAAGGACCGGACCTTGAGGTCTTTTAGTCGCCACTTTCAGATGTTACTACTTTCAGTTTGCTTTTAGATAGTTTGTTGCCACGCTTAGGCTTCCTTTTTAGACTTTGTACTTGTTGGATATTATATCTCTAATTTAATGAATGCATCTTCCTTTCCGTACCTTCTGTTGTTTCGAACTATAATAATGCAAGAACCTGAAAATCTTTTAGAATGGTACCTTTACAGACGCTTATTGGGTCCGAGCTTCTCAGCTCTGGCCTAAGCGGGCCTTGTCACGCTTCGCCTCCGTCCATTTTGGGAAGCGGGGCGTGACAGGTTTTAGTGGTGGCCCATGCAAGTCATGCAAAAGTTCGGAACAATAAAAAGTACCGCATTCATCTAATATCCACGTACAAGTCTGAATTAGTTTCCCAGTCTTAGATAGTAGAAAGACTTAGGTAGACGTCCCAATTTGACAGTCTGACGCCTTAGTTAGGAATTAGACATCCTCGTCCTAGGATACCTTAGTAGCCACTTGACTCCGTCCAAATTAGATTTTTAGAGTCCTCCTTTTAGTTTAGTCGCTCGCCCAGCTCCATTGACTTCGAGCCCAGCAGAACGTAACCTTGAATCTCTTAGGAACTTTCCCCTAGATCCTGATTGTAGTTTAGCTCGTTAGGAAATCTTAGCGCCGAGCTCTCCTGATCTTCAGACGACCCGATAATTAGAATCCATGACTTCTAGCGTCTCCCTGATCATGACCCTTTTCGTGATATCGACCGTAGAGTTCCATCGTAGCTTCGTGAATCGTATCCTAAGAGTATCCATCATGCGATCTTTTCCTTTCTTCCAATTCACGTGATCGCTTCCTGACGATTATCGTTGATCCTTCGAATCTTTCCCTTTGCCAATCCTGCTTCCTTTAAAAATATTTTCGAAATTCCTTATTAAATTCATCGCTCAGCTTAACTTCTTTGAAAACCCTTATTAAATATTTAAATTTCTTACTTTCGGTTGAGTTAAAATTCTTTCACTACTTTTGAAACCTTCTTGGTCGTAATTTTTAAGTTATTATCTCGTACTTATTTTCGAATCGGTATCTTTCATATTTCAGTTTTAAAACTTTGTTACCATTTTGAAAATTCAATATATCACTTTTTTCTAAACTACGAAATTTATTTTTAACCATTTACCGTGCGTACTTTTAGAATACCTTCTAAACTAAAGAGAACTTCAATTTTTTTATATCAGTTCTATGTTCATCGTGCTCACATTTCAAAATCTTTGTATAAACCTATCTTCATTTGCAAAACAATCGCTACTCGCCCTACCCTTCTTTCCTTCGTATCACTCTTTTCCAGAGTTGTAATTTTCTACATCTGCTCACTTTTCTACGTATTTTTATAAGTATAAAAGTATATGATACCATATTTTGCACGAAATCCTTCTTTCATCTTTTAATCATTTAGAGCAATATCTTTGTCCCATCCAACTAGCTATATCCTTATCCTCGCTTTATCCAAACTCGTCCTTTCCGATCTTGTTTTGTTTCGCTTTTGTTCCGGCTTCCTTCCTATTGTTTAGACATTAGTGCTCGTCATTGCCTTTGGCAACTCTAATTTAGTAGTGGGCCATTGGTTTTTGATGTCATCGTGGTGCATGTGTATAGGTAGGGCGTGTGGACTTGTATGAGTGTGCTATCTTTAGGATATTAGTGTTGGTCTCTGGCATCATGTATGTATACTCAATGTGGTTCGTGTTATATGTATGAGGTTGTCTGAATGATGGTATTCATATATGTGTGGATAGCATCATAGCAGGCAAATTCCTTAGACTTTGTCTTTTGTATTATAGTATGGCTTACCTTTGGCTGCATATGATTGTATCAAAATTTTTTTGTGTCATTTAAACTAAACCGTTAAAGTCTTGAAACTAGCACACAAGATCACAACCCACCTACTTTCCCTCATCCAATACCACAACTCCACTCGATTTTCCAAATGTTTTTTTTAAAATATGTCATTGGTCTTAAACTTCTTTCTTTCTTTCCCTCTTCGGAAGTGTGATTTCTTTATTGTTATGATATTGTTAGTACTAACTATTATTTTTATAGGGTTATGTTTGCGGGTAGGCTTAGAGTGAGATGAGATATGTTGGAGCGGTGATTGGTTGATTTCGAACCCAAAGATATTAGATTAAAATTCTTTCGGATGAAAAGAATGAAGTGTTCAAGACTTATCTATTTACTTTTATAATACAAATGTGTGACGGACTCAATGGAGAATTCTGGTTGGACGAAATTATATACATGGGATGAGAACTTATCGGACCTGAAACTTGGATGAGTAGTAGATAGGAGTAGCTATGAGGTATAGTATGAGTTAGGGTGATCATGAGAATGAGTAGAGCATTTAAAGCATCAAGATTTGACTATAGGTTGGGGTGAGAAGACGTTGGAAGTAACACGACACGTTGAGATGAACGGAATGTTATGAAGATGGATTTTATAGGATTAAGAGATAGATGATAGGGGTAAGGATAGATGTGGCTTGATGGTTCAGTGATTATGGAGGATTAATTTATGAGTTAATATGATGGATAATATATTGGGGACGAGATAGTTGTTGATATTGAGTCGGTGATGTGGATTCATAGTCAAGTGCTAAGGTGTGATTATAGTGGTAGCATTAGCCAGTGGAGAGACGAGTTATGATGGATTATTGAGAAACGTTGTTTGAATTTACAAGATTAGCGATCATTATGTGTAGATATGGGAGTTGTACGCATAACTTTTTATATATATTATTATTATTATTATTATTATTATAAGCGATTCCGAGGGCGGAATCATTTCTAAGGTGGGTAGAATGTAACGGCCACTTTCCGACTGCACGTATTTTAGCGCGTAGCTGTGTTTCGTGTGCGATTTGTGTATTTGATTTTTATTATTGTACCCCGTAGCTCTAATGCGCGACCGGACCCCATTTTCACGATCCTCTGGGAGGCGCGTTCGCCCCGGTATTTTCCTTGTAATTTTCGGGCGTCGACGGACAAATCTGCTTAACTCATTACTAATTTACAAAATATTTTATTTATAAAATATTGAATTTTTTTAAGAATGGATGTACGTTTTTTCTAAACATTAATTAAATTTTACAAGCAAATCCAAACAAACACTGTGAATATCCTAACGCAAAAAGGGGGGATATTAAGACTTAGTCTTTATAACGAACTTAATAACTAATTAGTTTTGTTTGGGCCTGACTTTACTGATAACCCCAATGGTTGAACGAATAAGGGAGTGGAATCTTTTGGAAATCAATTTGTTTTAAGCAAAACCCGTCTGTTAGCATCCGGACCTATCCCACCGTTTCCCACGTCATCACGTCCCCATGATCTCTCCCTTTGACCCGTTCCACACGTAAGCAACAGATAAAGCCTACCCTCATCCTACTGAAACCTATCTTGTACAGTCCCTAGGAGCCCTACTATGTTTTTAAACCCCATGCCTCCCTTTCCCTTTGCAATGCGTCAGTCTAAAAAAGGCAAAACACCAACAGAAGATTTTCTCTCACCCTATTTTTAAAATATTTTGTTCTTTTACTCTTCCCCCTCAACCTGCACAGCCCCAAGCCTTTCCGTTCTTTTCCATGCATGCAAGGAACTCAAGCCTCCGATGTCCGAGCCCAGACCACCATGCCCCCTTGCTCCTCTTCCGCCGCTCAAACCGCCGAGCGCACTACTACGGATGCCTGCGACCTGCTCCCCCTCCTTCCACTGTCCTCCAGCCTTCCCGTGCTCTCAGCCCCCTCCGCCACACCAAGCCCACACAACCCCCGGCCATCCTCCACCTCATGGCAGCCGAACCGCCGCACGCCCCCATGCCAGCAATGTTACCATCGACGCCTCCACCTCGCCCTTAGCCAGGCGCCTCCTCTCCATGCCGGCAACAAACTCAAGCCGTCGCTCGCCTCAGACCACACTTCAGCCGTCACCTCCATGCCGCCTGCCGCTGCTCGTCGCCGTGTCGTGCACTGTCCCGCTGCCAAGCCCTCTCCTCCTCCTCAGACGGCTGCATCTTTCGGCCACCGTGGCTCCGACCTGCGATAACGTGTGAGTACTTAACAAACCGCATGGAGTTTATTAATTAGTTAGCAATTAGTTTTATCTTTTGATTCTGCAATGTCAGTACTTAGTTGGGTTAGTATGATATTAAGTCTATTAATAACAGTTGGTGCTTGTAACCAGAATATTATCAGATGATAAGCTGGGAGTTTCTCAAACTTTTGATGAGAGTCTCCATGCAACTGGACTTTAGGAGCCTAATATTAATAAAACATACAGGAATCATGTAGTAGGATGAGTTGACTGTAGTATATAAACTAGATGTCTGAGCTGAGTCTAGGAATTAGTAAACTTATAGGTATGTATAGAAACTCAGTCTTTTAATGTCAGCATGTTTTCAATACGTGATCAGTAACTCATTGTATGAAATTGGTATATCCAATGGATACATATATAGTAGGTTGATGTACAGTAGCTAAATAGACATATACTTACAGTTACATATGTTACATATATATGTTATAAGTTTTGACAGTATGTTATTTATTGAAGCAGTACATTAATAGATATAGTAAGTTAGTATATGTGTATAGAGCATATTCTCACAAGATAAGTTAGTATAGCCTGACGTTGACATCTTATGACGCAGAGAATTATATACGACCCATTTCTGCCATCTGGATCCCGACGTTCCCTCGTTTGTTGCCGCTCGCCTACGTCCCCTAGTTCGAGTGCCGTAGCCGTTTCAGATCCATAGCTGCTCAGACCCGACATCAGATCTCGCTCGATCGTTGTTCCAGGTTGGTCCCCTAACTTGTAGAAAACCCACACCGTAGACAACTGAAAACCTAACTAAAATCGGCAACTTAGCTCATTAAATTTACTTTCTGCTCCCTTAAAAAGATGTGGAACCGTAGAATCGACGAATGGACTTTTTGACTGTGCACATAAGATAGAATCGTCGAATAGGGCTGAACATCAAAATGTGACTTCTGACGATTAGGATAGTCCTGATAACCTAGGCATGAACCCTAATAGGAATTTTGGAAAACGAGGCCTGATACCGTCGACGTGACACTATTTCAGACGGGCTACCGTTGAAGAGACGCTTGGACGAGATGCTTAGAGAGGACGACACACTCTCCATCGCAGGCAAGTGTATCCACTTACACTTTTGGCCGTGCTTAGGCCTTAGTTGGTTAGAATTGTTAACTGTGAACAAATAGAACCGGACGTGAAATGATAGCGTCCGGGACGACTCCTGACGGCTCAGACTTGACGACGAAGTCTGAGCCTGACAACAACAACTTTTGATATTGTAGGGCTATCATGTGTGTGCGTGTGTGTGGATACCCTAGAAAAACCCTTCCTGTCTTGTCACGTCCCGTCCTGTCTTGCACAGCCCGCTGGGCAATAGGGCACTCTTCGAGTGATCCCTTGTACAGATTCACAGCCTGCGGGCAATAGGGCACTCTCCAAGCTAGAGAGAGTGATCCCTTGTACGGATACACAGCCTGCGGGCAATAGGGCACTCTCCAAGCTAGAGAGAGTGATCCCTTGTACAGATTCACAGCCTGCAGGCAATAGGGCACTCGCCAAGCTAGAGCGAGTGATCCCTTGTACGGATATCTTGTCTTGTCTTGTCTTGGGGTTTGGGGTTGGGTTGAGCGTGCGCACGGCAAGAGGGTCTGATCCCCCTCGAACCGTAAGGCGTGAACCCTTTCGTGTCTCACTTGTCTTGTCCTGCCTTGTTTCCGTCACGTCCCGTCTTGTCTTGACACCTGTAGGTTAGTCCCGTAGTTGGTAGCACACGCTACAACTACTACTTGCTGCGCTTTACTTTCCTGCTGCGTTACTTCTGTTTGTTACTCAGTTATAACCCCAGCATGCTAATCAACCAGTAAACCGTTGTTAAAAGTTCGGTACACTTGCAGTAAAGTCTAACCCTTCTTGTAGACTTTACCTGACGTACAGTTCCTTTCTCTTGGGTGCTGTACGTCAGGTGCTCGGCCAGAGTTCGTGGACGAGGCAGACTTACTGGAGTACGTGGAGCCGAGGACGTCGTCACCTGAGTGCGTACCTGACAAGGACCAGACCTTGAGGTCTTTTAGTCGCCACTTTCAGAGGTTACTACTTTCAGTTTGCTTTTAGATAGTTTGTTGCCACGCTTAGGCTTCCTTTTTAGACTTTGTACTTGTTGGATATTATATCTCTAATTTAATGAATGCATCTTCCTTTCCGTACCTTCTGTTGTTTCGAACTATAATAATGCAAGAACATGAAAATCTTTTAAAATGGTACCTCTACAGACGCTTATTGGGTCCGAGCTTCTCAGCGCTGGCCTAAGCAGGCCTTGTCACGCTTCGCCTCCGTCCATTTTGGGAAGCGGGGCGTGACAGACTTTTTAAAAGTCCCACATAAATTCAAAAGGATGAATTATTTTGGAACACCAGAAGGGTCCAGAATCGACCAATTTTGGATCGATATCACCCTGGATTAATGATGCAAGACATCATCAACCAGACGAACCCGAAGATTCTTCAAAAAGCGTGAAAATTTCATTGTCCTATTCAAAAGGGGAAAATGATAATGAGATCATCTCCATTCACATGGACATTGACTCTCCCCACTTTCTCAAAGGAATTTAAGATGATATACTATCATCATTAAAGATAATGAAGACCTTTAGGTCTCTTGAGAGTATTTAAGGGATATAAATAGGATTTGTCCACTCCCTTAATAGGACTGATGATGTAACTTTGGTGTACTCATCAATATATCCTCTAAAAATGGTCATTATCCAACCATAATTTTTTAAAATAGTGGTAACTTTGGATAAAAATGGGAAATCATAAATAATTAGCAACAGTGGTTGCGTACACTCAGCTAAACACGCCATTAGAACCTTTTTATATGAGTCTGGTCAACTCCATATAAACATTTTCTAAGAATGGGTTTAGAGCACATCTAAAAGATGGTACGTCTGCAACGCTGTGTATGTGTTCCTGAAGCAACACTACATAAACTGTCATGATGCCACAAAGAGAACACATTCATCAGGACTAACCAACTTTGATGAATAGATTCCAAAATCTCGTATGAGTAAGGCATTTATATACGTCTTATAGATTGTGTGTTGATGGTAAAAAGGATCCTGAAGATCCCTCAATTCCATATTTGGTTCAAATCATCTATGAGCCTGAAGCTCAAATTGACCATTTAAAAAGTAAATACATATGATCTGATTATAATCAGACTGACAATGTAAATATTGTCAAAACTTTCACATCCCTGCTACTAAAAATCCAGCTAGGATTGACATACCAAATATAATGGATGCAATCCACCAGTAGCAGAAGTGGATGTCCTTAAGAGATGAGAGGACATACCACTAGGTTCCAAAGAGAGAGATCTACTCCTGGAGACCGAAAAAGCAATACCACTACAGGAAAGTGAGCTCAAATCCAGAACCTTATTGCAACTTGGTTGCTAAGGACCCATTCTGGATCTGTCCATATTCTTTACCCGTCCCATAACATTCACTTCTTTAACGCGTAGTGAAGGAGACACCTCTGGGAGAAATCAAATGTTTACAGTACGTACGGGGTGAGTTTTGGACAAGAAAGAACACATTTTGTCGACAAATTCTCTCATATTTCACTTTGCCAGTTAAATATAAAATATCATTCCACAACTCTGCTTTGCCTGAAGCAAAGATAGAGATTTGGCAAAATTATAATAATGTGGAATGAGGCAATAATAAGGTGAGTTGGACTCACTTATGAAATACGAGGTGTATGGACCTGAAGTCCTGATATCAAAAATGATATCAAATCCTGTGGGATAACTGAGTATTGAATGAGAATTAAAACAAAATCGTTATCTATAAGCATTTTAATTTGATGTAACTTTAGAGGTATAAATCGCTCAAACCAGGAAGTAATCAAGTAAGATGAGCTGAACTCACTTACAAGATGAATCTGATGCATCGACTGGTTTATGTCAAGGCGTAACCCAACGAATGGCAAAAAGAGGGAATTTTTTGGTTGATGTTGCTATTGGATATGACAACATTACAGATATAAAATTTCTTCATCTGCATGTACAAATTTTTTTCTTTACTTTCCTTTCTTTTTTAGACATATATTAAAGGAAAGACAACCTAGACGGAGATCCTTAAAGGACTCATACTAAAAGATTGTTGTTTGTACCTCTTAAAACAGTATTGTTCTTAAGAGAGCAAATTAAACGAATTGAGATTATTTTAATAACTCAAAATATTATCGGATCTCCTGAAGAGAAAACACCGAAATATCTGTTAAAGCCTATCTATCAGATATGATATGATATGAAAGTCCTAACTAGGCATAAATTCTTGGCTTACAGAATACAATCATCATGAAAATGAACTATCATCCTGAAGATGACATTAATCATCCTGAAGATGAACTATCATCCTGAAGATGACATTAATCATCCTGAAGATGAACTATCATCCTGAAGATGAACAATCATCCTGAAGATGAACTATTATCCTGGAAATGAACTATCATCCTGAAGATGACATTAATTAATCATCCCGAAGATGAAAACTTCATACAATGACGATTGATGAAGAAACATTAAAATCATTCTCCACTAAATACACCTATTTGGTTGTATGGATATACATTAAAAGACCCTTGTCTGTTAGCTGGAAGAGGGGAAGAATATACAAGGTCCAGAAGTACCTTAAGTGTCTTTGAAACACTCTTTTACCTGGTCAACTGCATGCGTCTCTTTTGAGCGTTAGCAGTATAGTTATTAGCCAGGTACAAATGCAGCGCCTGCAGCGCACCACTGGACCTGAGATATGTAGCTTTTGCGCTATCTCCAAGGGTCGAGAAAAAATCCTCCATGTTAAATGTATTTGCATATGCAGGTTACAGATCATCGCGATGAATAGTATAAAAGGGACGTCCACCTCCTGAAGATCTACACAGAAACCTCCCAAGTCTACATCCTTCTACCATCCCGAGAAGCTCATCACCCAAGGAGCAGTTCAAGAACATACAAAGCCAGGTCCTGAAATACCTTTGCAGACAATGACGATTGAGACGTGGAGCTGTCTACCAAGTTCGCAGCGCTCCTTTAGTTTCAGCTACTGCCTTATATAAGTGAAACTTGTATAGATGAGTGATGTCTGTACTTTACTTTTGCTTTCGGAATGTTGTAAATGAGATGGATGTATAGACACATAGGAGATTAATGTATAGATATATAGGATATCTGCAAGCCTGAAACTTGATCAGATAAGGGGGAGTCAACTGTAGAGTTGTAATCTTTTTCCTTGGCTAGTGGTTTTTCCCACAGGGTTTTCCATAGTCAAGGTTTTAATGAGGCAACCACATTGACTCTGGATCCAGAAGTATCCACCCCTCGACACATCCCCAAATCAGAGGAAGTTATGGAGTGTTGTACTCTTTTTCCTTCGCTATCGGTTTTTTCCCACAGGGTTTTCTATAGCTAAGGGTTTTTAACGAGGCAGTTACCCCTAACTTGGATCTAGAAGTATCCACCCTTTAAGATACTCATTAGCACCAATGAATCATTCAGTATTCATAAGCCGAGTATACCACGTTGGTTGGATAAGTGGAAGTGTTATGAATAGGGCCCATTGGGCCTATTGGGTATCCACCCACATGAGTAACCATTATGAATACTATATAAAGGAGGCTAGGGGTTTCCTAGCCTCAACCTTCTCCAAACTTGTTTCTCGTTCACAACATGCCTATCAATTTATTAGGGATACTAAATTTTCATGGACGTATTTATCCCTACGAAACCTCATATACTCGTGTGAAAATTTTCATGGACGCATTTATCCAAGATCTCAACTTGCAGTTTCAAAGTATGAGTATCATTACAATTTAATAATCTCGACCTTTTTTGCTCTCATAATAGTCTTATTTGAGTTTTTGTAAAAAATTGCTTCATACAAAAGTTTGCAATCTGTAAGCTCTTATGTATTGGGTTGTATTTAGTTTTTGTTATCAAACATTCAGTAAGCTTTTGATGGGGAAAAAAATTTTGCCTATCAAATTTTTAGGGAAACTAAATTCTCTGGTAAATTAAACTAAATTTTGGGATGAACTAAAATTTCTGAAAATTAAAAATTTAGCCGAGAGAACCCTAACATTTTGGAGCGGAACTAAATTTGGAAGGTACTAAATTTTGTGAGGAACTAAAATTTTTGGGAAGAACTAAATTCCTTGGGATGAGCTAAATTTTCGGGGAAATAAGCTTTTGACACGGGAATATCTTAAATGAACCGTATTATACGGGCACAGGTTATGACTAGTCTATTATATAATTCAAGAATGTTTTTGAATGGTATTACTGATTATGACAAAATGTTGATAAAATAATTGGTAGAAAGACGGTTGATATTGAATCTAGGAGAATCAATGTGTACTATGAGAGTTTGTGAAAATTTTGGGGATAACCTAAAATTTTGTAGGAAACCCCTTAAATTTTGGAGGAAACTAAATCTGTAGGGAACTAAATTTTGGTCCACTAAAATTTTGAACTAAATTTTTTGAATAGAGCTAAATTTCCTGTGGAAACTATATTTTAAATTAAAATTTTGGAAAAACTAAATCTCGATGGAACTAAAATTCTAATTTTTGGATGGAACTAAATCTAGAGTGAACAAAACTTTGAGGGGAACTAAATTTTAGTTTGAATGTGTATAACATTTTTTGTTGTGGATGGAATGTTTTGAAGGAAACTGCAAAAAAAATTTGGGAGTTTGAAGAGCTGCAATATTTTTAGACGGATAAGGCTTTGAATGTGTCCAAATTTTTTTGGATAATTGAAATCTTATTTAATTGACACCATCCTGTGTAATGAGCTTGTAATGAAGCATATGTGCTGGGGATGAGCCAACACCCAGCCAGGCTGGCCCGAAAACCTTGGTTCAAAGCCTTTTCTAATTAGGTTTAGACTGGTCCGAGCCCATGACTTCTCTAGCGAGCAAGCCTAGAACGGTTCAAGAACAGGGGGTAAGACTGTAAACTGACAATAAGGCCGCAGCCAAGAAATATAATTCTTTTTTATATTCTCCATTTATTTTATCAATTTCTCTCTGAGAGGAAAAAAAACAAAGTTGATGTTGGTCGTTGGTGCCTTGTGAAAGACAACCAACTTCACGTCAACACGTACATGTATGCACGAAGACAATTTTTTTTCCAGAAGGAGAGGGTAAAAATTACTAATTAAATGACACAAAAGATTTTTGATTTTCTAGAAAAATACCCAACAAAGGAGAGAAGATAACGTACAGCTGTATCGATGACGGCGGAAAAACGCGGAATCACCGACTACTTGGGGCCCAGCGCACGCGTCGACGACGTGGCAAACGCACGTTAGACGGCTCGATGGACGGGTAGGGCCTGTTGGGCCTCTTACGGGCCCAACTATTTAAGGATCTTGTTCCCTTCCTTTGCTTTTCTTTTGATCCATTTTTAATGGTTTTAAGCTACCGCCTGTATTCTTTCGTGGGGAGAATAAATAATGCAAATATTTTTTTCAATTTTCTATTCTTAGGTAAAATTTCAGTTTATCCTTCTGGTCTCTTCCTTAGAGTATAATGTTCTTCCGATTGCTACTATCGCATCCGCATCCTCTTCGTCTCCGCTCGCTCTTGACAGCCGAGGAATCGAGTCCCAACGTACGCTTCAAAATGCTTTCCAATATATAAAAAACCTAAATTGTTTAAAGAAAATGTCATATGTTAAGCAATTTTAACAAATGTGTAGTGTGCTTAACAATTTAACGTGGTGAGTGAACAGTATAATGTGAATAGCAACACTCGGGACGCTTTTGTCCTGTCCCCGAGACGGTTGGCAAACGAACAGCGTGCTGGCGACCTAAGCAGATTCTTTTAGGTGGGCTTGGAAATTGGTGCAACCCCTAGGATAGTAGATGCCCTTCATCATCTTTTTATGAACCAGTAAATTAATTCAATTATCAACTAAGTAGTTAATTATCACTCTTTCTTAATTCGTTTCTAATTCCCACTAAAAATGTATTTTAAAAAAGGAAATTTTTTGATAAAAAGAAAATAATAATAATTAGCGATATAACATTAAAGAATAATTAGCAAAATAGCCAAACTTTCGCCACCTCAACAACCAATGGGCTGATTCGGTACTGACTGGACGATTTTCGCCTTGGCCGGGGTTGACAACCCCAGCCAAATTGGGCATAAGTGAGGGCCCTATGAAGTCACGGGCGCAATATCAATTGGTCGGGGTTGGCAACCTCGGCCAATTTACACATAGAGGGCTGCCCAGCTGCCCTCTTCTGCGACTTACGCAAAAAAAAAAACAATTTTTCCAGAGTTTGCTGTCGAAAAAACCCTTGCCAACCCAAGTAAAAAAAACTGAAATCAACTTATTGAAGTCAAAAATCATCCGGCGAACATGTAACTCGACGAAAAAGTTGCGAAACAACCGGATCTAGCTTCTTTATCCATCATTGTAAGGATTTTCCATCACACACTATATGAAAGATTATTATGAGATGTTGGTCAAAATTTTCAATATCAGAACAATGTAATGTGGTCTTTGAAGTATATAAATGAAATTATTATGAATTTTTCCTAAAGATGATGGAAAGATATACGTAGTGAATGATTATGAAGTGGCTTTTTGTGCAAGTTTAGAACAATGGCAAGTGAATGGATTTTTGTGACATGTAATTATGATGTGAATTTAATGATTGGTGAAAATAACGAACCAAGATATTTCGTCGGGAGGGGGGGCGTAAAGCCAATTATACTTAGGATACCATTAACATATGCCCAACTAGTAAATCGGATATACATGGCCACAAAGGTCAGCTGGCATGGTATTCGTTGAAACTGGTGTGCAGTTGGCCAATAACAGAGCACAAGAGTCTAATTGTGATTATCGCAAATGACGAATATATGGATAATATATTCAAATTGGGCCAAATACAATTATTAGTGGAAATTTATGTGGAAATGGTGCAATAATCAACACCCAAGTATGTGAAGAGCATGGCACATTCGCCAACATGCTCGATTTGGCGAACAAATGGACATGATTTATGTTTGCATCTCTAAATCAAGAGTACCATTATACGGGGAACATGATGGAAGAAAGGTGTTCATACTACCAAGAAGAGGCGAAGAATATAGATGCGTACATATTGAAAATGTACAATTTTATTGTACTTCTATGTGATATCGTTAAAATGAAAAATGTGAATTTTTAAAAATTGCAAGTTTTCATATGTCCAAAACAGGTTAAATGCTACGAGACATGGCAATGAAATTTCACAGTATGGATGGCCAGCAACATGCTCAATGTACATGCAAGACCCTCATGTAGTGATGTCGAATCAAGAAGATGTTTGCAGATTAACAGATATTGGAGCATTGTAGCATCGACTTCTTTGATACAGCAAGTGGATGATGATGTAAGTATGCCCATTGATTAAAGTGATGACACTGATAATGACGACAACCATCATAGTGCAAGGGATGATAGTATGTGTTTCGGGGTGTTTTCTCACCACTGATTTGTGGACTGAAGGGCTGGAGGTCAACGCGATCACAGGGGCACACGTGGCCTCCGGGAGACGGACGCAGCTGGTTCGGCTCGACGAAGAGCGTGCGTGTCCGTGCTTAGGCGTGCCGAAAGGGATCCTCGACAAGGCAACGGCCTCCGTATGGGTGGAGATGAACAGGCTCAGGACAAGCGCGTCCGGCTCCAGGTAGGTTGAGTGCCGAAGGGTGGCCTCGGCACGGCTGGATCTACCTGACCTGAACAGACGAGGAAGCTCGTCAGGGGGGTCGGACCTTGGTGTTGGATCCTGTGGATGGCAAACAACACTAGAAGGGGGGGTTGAATAGTGTTGTGTATATAGTAAACTTTTTCGCTCAACGATATTAACACAAATAAATTCCTTCTAACGTTGCCTAAGAAACCAAGTAGAGTGATCTACGCTTGGTTCTTAATCAACAATATAATTTTTAAAATGCACAAAGTAATTTCACAGCAGGTAGTCGACTCCCTATGAGCAGTAGTCGACTCCCAGAGAATATGTGAGAACAAATAAGATCACAAGTATGAATTTCAGCGACTAGAGATAAATTGATCTTTGCTGTAGATAGAAGATAGAAAAATAAATGTAAAGATAATCAAGCACAGATCAACAATCGCAAACAAAAGGATTTTTATCCTGGTTTCCCGCAACCCGGGTACGTCCAGTCCCCAACCAATCCGGTACGAGATTTCCACTATCTGCCTTGGCAAATACAAGCACCTAACTTCACTCGTTAGGATTTCCAACGACCTAGACTTGTCTAGGATTTCCAACCCTTGCCTCACAAACCGAGGACTTTCCAACTGGCAACAACTAGACTTGTCTAGTGTTCCAACACAATAAGAGATTTATCCAATACTCTACAATAAGTGATAGAGATTGGTTTATACACCCGATTCTATAGCCAATCAAAAGATAGACAATTTGTGTAGTGGCTTAATAGAATGATAGTCTAGATCACACAAAGATACGAGATAAGTTCTTTGTGATCTAGAGCTTTTTCAAAAATCCTTCAAATAAAATTAGAGAGAATACTAGTAAGGATTTTGAAAAACAATTTAGCCAATAAAAAAATAATAGTATGATCTTCAAAAAGAATGAGAAAATATTGCAAGATCAAAACAGAAATTAAATTGGTTAGAGAGAAAATTAGAGAGCTTTAATTCAAGAGAGCTTTCACAAATTTGATTTTCAATGTTGTATTTTTTACAAAAATATTTCAGCTCTATTTATAGGGAAAAACTGAGATTTGAATTTCAAATTTTGTTTGACTTTTGTCCCAAAAATTTCGGAGTAAATTGCTCAAAGGATTTCAAAATTTGAATTTCAAAACGTCTGAAATTTACAGCTGGTAGTCGACTCCCTCATATAGGTAGTCGACTCCCAGAGAACTCCAGGAGTTTTCGATCTCTGACAAGTAGTCGACTCCCTACTTTTGGTAGTCGACTCCCAGAGGAGTTTTTCCTGTTGTTCTTCTAGTCAGACAGGTAGTTAGCTCCAGGGTGCGTGGAGTTTCACTACGAAAGTTATGAAGTGACTAGAAAAGCTCTTGAAAATTATTTTGAAGATAATTAAAAGTATTTTCGAAATTGTTTTGTGTGTGTGTTTTGTCTATTTGATATGGCTTTGACAAATACCCTAAAAGACACGACACACTCACTCTAGACTCAGAACATGTCTTCGGAAGTTTGGTCAACTTGATGAAGTGAAAGCGAGCTTCTCTTTGTGCTTCTTGTTCTGTTTGAGCTTGAGCTTCATCACTTGAGTTTAGTCATGTTCGTCTTTGTCTTGGAGCGTTGAAGTGTGCTTCTTTGAGTATGAGTAGAGCTTCACGAAATCTGCATACTTAAAGTGTAGTGTAGTTAGTACACTAAGCTTTGGTGTGCTCATCATCAAAATTACTTGGGGTGGAATTCAATTTCCATCACTCTCCCCCTTTTTGATGATGACACCCAAACATGAGAAAGAAATGAAGTAATTAAAATATAAAATATATGGTATACTTACTCCCCCTGCTTTGATGCGGTTCTCCCCCTACATCGAAGCAATACACAAAACAGTATACATATGATTTTATTTTACATTTCATGTCACATGAATTTTCTCCCCCTTGTCATCAACAAAAACAACAAAAAATTATAACTGAGCATTATTCAATTCCTTTTCTCCAACAATACCCAATTCTCGTCGAAGTCTGGAGAATGTATCTTTTTGTAAGGGTTTTGTTAGAATATCTGCAACTTGAAACTCAGAGGAGACAAATTTAAGTTCAACATCCTTTTTGGCACAATGATCATCAATAAATCTGTGTCTAATATCAATATGTTTTGTTCTAGGATGAAGAACTGAGTTTTTTGTGAGATTTATGGTGCTTTTATTATCACAATAAATTACACATGTAGATGCATTAACACCATAATCGACGAGGACTTGTTTCATCCAAAGTATTTGAGCACAGGCAAGTTCGGCAGCTATATACTCTGCCTCAGTGGTGGATAGTGAGACGGAACTTTGCTTTTTGCTAAACCACGAGACAAGGGAATGTCCAAGGAAATGACATGTTCCACTTGTGCTTTTTCTTGTGGCTTTACAACCAGCATAGTCTGCGTCACTAAATGAAGTTAAATCGAATGTGCTTCCTTTGGGATAGAAAAGTCCAAAGTCAGATGTGATTTTAAGATATCTAAATATTTATTTTACTGTTTTAAGGTATGATTCCCTAGGATCACATTGAAATCTAGCACATGCACAAACACTAAACATGATGTCAGGTCTGCTGGCAGTTAAGTAGAGTAAGGAACCGACCATACCTCGATATGTTTTCTGATCAACCTTTTTACCTGCTTCGTCTTTGTCTAAGGGTGTGGATGTTGCCATTGGTATGTTCTTTCCGGATGCAGTTTCCATTCCGAACCTTTTGATCAAGTCTCTTGCATACTTTGTTTGATGAATGAAGGTTCATTCTTTTCCTTGTTTGATTTGCAATCCGAGAAAATATGTTAGCTCCCACATATGGCTCATTTCGAATTCTTCCTGCATTAACTTGGCAAACTCTTGGCAAAGATCCTCATTAGTAGATCCAAAAATGATGTCATCTACGTATATTTGGATAAGAATGATATCATTATGAACTTTCTTAACAAATAAGGTTGTATCTATTTTTCCAACAGTGTAACTTGAGTCACTTAAGAATTTTCTTAGTCTTTCATACCAAGCTCTTGGAGCTTGTTTTAGCCCATATAAGGCTTTGTTTAACTTGTAAACAAATCCTGTTTTCTTATCATGTTCAAATCCTGGAGGTTGTTCAACGTAGACTTCCTCCTTTATGAATCCGTTTAAGAAACCGCTTTTTACATCCATCTGATAAAGTTTAAAATTCTTATATGATGCAAATGCGAGCAACATCCTAATAGATTCTAGTCTAGCAACAGGAGCAAAGGTTTCATCAAAGTCTATACCTTCCTCTTGAGAGTAACCCTGTGCTACTAACCTTGCCTTATTCCTTATCACATTTCCATCTTCATCTAGTTTGTTCCGGTATACCCATTTGGTACCGATAACGGGACGATCTTCCGGTCTAGGCACTAACTCCCATACTTGATTGCGTTCAAATTGTAGAAGTTCTTCTTGCATAGCCTCGATCCATGCTTCATCTGCAAAAGCTTCTTCTACCTTTTTCGGCTCAATGTTAGAAACAAATGCAACATGTGTTAAGTGTTCTATTTGAGATCTAGTTCTAATTCCTGCATCAATGTCACCTAAGACTTGTGTGTGTGGGTGATGTGTAACTTCAGGAAATGATTTAGGCAAAGAACTGGGGATATCATTGATAGATTCATTATTAGGAGTGGGTGCAAAGAGCATGCTTTCATCATCATCATTATGAGTAATGTTATGAGGTACAGATTCATCAAATGTTACATGTAGAGTTTCAACAATAGTTTCGAAACTTTTATTGTAAATTCTATATGCCTTACTACGTAAAGAGTAACCGATAAATATGCCTTCATCCGCTTTGGAGTCAAACTTATCTAAGTTATCTTTAGTGTTCAGAATGTAGCATTTACAACCAAAAACTCTGAAGTAAGATACTTTTGGAATTCGTTGGAGCAATAACTCATAAGGGGTCTTTTCAAAAGGTTTTCTAATTAAAACTTTATTTTGAATATAGCACGCGGTTGCTACAGCTTCCGCCCAAAAATTCTTTGGAAGGTTGCTTTCACACAACATTGTTCGTGCACACTCTTGGAGTGTTCTGTTTTTCCTTTCAACTACCCCATTTTGAGGAGCAGCTCTGGGAAAAGCAAAAGTATGAGAAATGCCTCGTTCTTCACAAAAAGATTTAAAATGTTCATTTTCGAATTCACCACCGTGGTCACTTCTTAAAGAAATAATTTTCATGGAATATAAACGTTCAATCCTTTTGAAAAATATTTCGAATTCACGGAAGGCATCATTCTTATGAGTTAAGAATAATACCCATGTATATCGAGTAAAATCATCGATTATGACAAATACGTATCTAGAGTTGCATAATGATGGAGTTCTAGTTGGGCCAAACAAGTCCATATGAAGTAGTTCAAGTGGTCCATTAGAACTAAGTGCTCCAATATTTTTAAATGAACTCTTATGCATTTTGCCAAATTGACATGAGTCACATATTTTATCTAATTTAAAACTTATCTTAGGAAGTCCTTGCACCAACTCTTTCCTAGAAATCTTATCCATGTTTTTGATGTTTACATGGCCAAAGCGTCTATGCCAAAGCAGTGGATCATTTGTTGAAACAATTAAACATACATTTGATTCATACTCATTTAGTCTAAGTACATAGATATTTTCTATTCGCTTACCTTTAACAAGGATATTTTTCATATCTTTGTCATATACTAAGCATGAGTCAAGAGTAAATATAACTTTCATACCTTTGTCGCATAGTTGACTTATGCTTAATAGATTATGCTTTAATCCTTTCACCAAGCTTACATCTTTGATGAGCAATTTTGAGTGATTGCCAATATTTCCAATTCCGACAATTTTACCTTTCTTGTTGTCACCAAATGTCACGGTTCCGCCATCATACATTTTTAGATTGCTAAGTAATTTCGTGTTCCATGTCATGTGTGCGGAGCATCCACTATCCATTATCCAAATGTCCTGAAATAAAATAATCTCTACACGTTTGGTACCCACTTCTAATTGGGTCCAATATGTTAGAAAGAAGAAAAAAATAAAGTTTTATTTACATATCATTTTAAGCGTTTGGGTATCAGAATAATATACATGAAGCATGTGGATACCCTAATGTTTGAAAAAAATAGAGTTACTTATTTGGAACCCAAATTCGATGTGAATTTGATTTCCTATGAACAAATGAATCTTTATAGAATCCATGCATACTTTTGGTCAAATTTTGAACATAAATATTTTTATCATGCACGCCTAAGTGTTTAGGCACCCATATCATGTTATTCCTAGCATTGTGTACTTTGTGTACAAAGTGTAATCTTTGATGTGCATTGTGTACAACATTTTTGTGTACCGTGTTGTGGGATATAACATGAGGTTTATTGTGTACACTATTGTGTCTAGCATCTTTACCATACATAAAGGCGTACTTTTTAAAATTAGCATGCGCGACATTTACATTTCTACTCATTTCTTTAGAAGTAGAAGCTTGAGCATAAATATACCTATTAGCAACATTTTTAGGAGAGGGAATAGGATTATTCTTGATACAATCAAGTTTTGCAACTAATTCTTCATGCTTTATACGACTAGAAGCCATAATATTTTCAAGTGATTCTATTTTATCATTTAAACACGAGACATACAACGCATGTTCATTTTTCAATAAATAGTGATCACTCGATAAAGAATCAAACTTGTCCTTCAAGCACTTATGATCATGTGGTGAAACGTTTGAACTAGTAAAGTTATTTTTCAAATCATCATAATCATCCAATAAGTTATCATGTTTGCTAGATAAATTATCATGGTTATTAAGCAAGACTTTATACTTATTATTTAAACTTTTGAATCTCTTTGTCAATTTTCTGTATTCTATGTACAAATTCTCAAAAGCACTAGCAATGTCAAAATCATTTTCATCGTCAGAACTGGATTCACATACCTTATCCTTATTATCTTGACAAGCCATCATGCACATATTATTTGCGGGTTGCTCTTTCGTTCCTTCATCACTTGAGTCATCCGAATTTGAATCATTCTCTTCTTCGTTAAGTTTGCTCTCTTCTCTTTTGGTGATCGTGGTGTTAGAAATCCATTTTTCAATAGTCTCCTTTCCATACTTGTCTTTAAGCAAGTTCCATATTTGAAATGTCGTAGTGGTCTCTGAAACGTACTCAAAGATAGAATCGTCAATATTAAATAATAATAGACTCATTACCTCAGAGTGAAGAACGGCTTTTTCCATGTCTTGGTTTGTCCATTGGGATGGAGGAGTGGTAGGCTTGATGTACGGGAACTCGATGAAACTCCACGCCATATGTCCAAGGGATTCAATGTCTTTCAACATCCTCTTTCTCCAATCCGCATAATTTGTTCCATCAAATCGTTGGAGGACGGATGCTACCATTGTTGATGCCATCTCGATACCTCGCTCTGATACCAAGTGTTGGATCCTGTGGATGGCAAACAACACCAGAAGGGGGGGTTGAATAGTGTTGTGTATATAGTAAACTTTTTCGCTCAACGATATTAACACAAATAAATTCCTTCTAACGTTGCCTAAGAAACCAAGTAGAGTGATCTACGCTTGGTTCTTAATCAACAATATAATTTTTAAAATGCACAAAGTAATTTCACAGCAGGTAGTCGACTCCCTATGAGCAGTAGTCGACTCCCAGAGAATATGTGAGAACAAATAAGATCACAAGTATGAATTTCAGCGACTAGAGATAAATTGATCTTTGCTGTAGATAGAAGATAGAAAAATAAATGTAAAGATAATCAAGCACAGATCAACAATCGCAAACAAAAGGATTTTTATCCTGGTTTCCCGCAACCCGGGTACGTCCAGTCCCCAACCAATCCGGTACGAGATTTCCACTATCTGCCTTGGCAAATACAAGCACCTAACTTCACTCGTTAGGATTTCCAACGACCTAGACTTGTCTAGGATTTCTAACCCTTGCCTCACAAACCGAGGACTTTCCAACTGGCAACAACTAGACTTGTCTAGTGTTCCAGCACAATAAGAGATTTATCCAATACTCTACAATAAGTGATAGAGATTGGTTTATACACCCGATTCTATAGCCAATCAAAAGATAGACAATTTGTGTAGTGGCTTAATAGAATGATAGTCTAGATCACACAAAGATACGAGATAAGTTCTTTGTGATCTAGAGCTTTTTCAAAAATCCTTCAAATAAAATTAGAGAGAATACTAGTAAGGATTTTGAAAAACAATTTAGCCAATAAAAAAATAATAGTATGATCTTCAAAAAGAATGAGAAAATATTGCAAGATCAAAACAGAAATTAAATTGGTTAGAGAGAAAATTAGAGAGCTTTAATTCAAGAGAGCTTTCACAAATTTGATTTTCAATGTTGTATTTTTTACAAAAATATTTCAGCTCTATTTATAGGGAAAAACTGAGATTTGAATTTCAAATTTTGTTTGACTTTTGTCCCAAAAATTTCGGAGTAAATTGCTCAAAGGATTTCAAAATTTGAATTTCAAAACGTCTGAAATTTACAGCTGGTAGTCGACTCCCTCATATAGGTAGTCGACTCCCAGAGAACTCCAAGAGTTTTCGATCTCTGACAAGTAGTCGACTCCCTACTTTTGGTAGTCGACTCCCAGAGGAGTTTTTCCTGTTGTTCTTCTAGTCAGACAGTTAGTTAGCTCCAGGGTGCGTGGAGTTTCACTACGAAAGTTATGAAGTGACTAGAAAAGCTCTTGAAAATTATTTTGAAGATAATTAAAAGTATTTTCGAAATTGTTTTGTGTGTGTGTTTTGTCTATTTGATATGGCTTTGACAAATACCCTAAAAGACACGACACACTCACTCTAGACTCAGAACATGTCTTCGGAAGTTTGGTCAACTTGATGAAGTGAAAGCGAGCTTCTCTTTGTGCTTCTTGTTCTGTTTGAGCTTGAGCTTCATCACTTGAGTTTAGTCATGTTTGTCTTTGTCTTGGAGCGTTGAAGTGTGCTTCTTTGAGTATGAGTAGAGCTTCACGAAATCTGCATACTTAAAGTGTAGTGTAGTTAGTACACTAAGCTTTGGTGTGCTCATCATCAAAATTACTTGGGGTGGAATTCAATTTCCATCACTTGGTTCCGACAAAGTCCCCTCCGATACCAAGTCAGAACGGATCTGAAGGGTGCTCGGTGGGATCGGTATGGCTCATGGAGAGGCCGATACGCGAGTCCTCGGGCCGAGCTGTGGAGGAGAATTATATGGTGGAAGCCAAGGTCATTTAGAGAGGAATACCTCAGTATTTTGGGTATCCAGCAAGTAATCCCTTTGCATGTTGTTCTTCATGTCGCCTTACAGGAGTCTTCCCCCGCCATGTCTTCTTAACGTCCCTCCCATCACGTCCCGATTATCCGCCACCTTGATGGCACCTTCATGGGTCATGAAGGTGGACGTAATGGGGCCCCTTAATGGTGATTAAGGGGGCGTGTTTTATGGAGAGCGGTTAACTCCTTCTGGCGTGGGTCGGCGGTTGCGTCTGCTTCGGTCTGAGGCCGGCCCGACTCTGATTCTTTGTGGGGGCCTCGTTCTCCCAGGCCCGTGGGTTTGTGACGAGGGCTTAGGCCATTTGGTCTTGGCCCATCTTGGAAGGACCGTATCAATCGCCCACACGCTCGGGCCGTTCGGATTCTGACGGATCGATCCGAGGGATGTGATCCGTGTGGAGTTGACAGGTGCGTCAGTAGAGGAAATAGCATTGAATGAAGATCATCATAGTGCTGCCTGGTTGAAATTCTCTTTCTAGTTGGATTGGAATTCGAAGCACAGTACCTCGCGGGATGTTGACGCGTGTGCGCAGGTGGACGGCTCGTGATGGAGCGGAGGGTTTGGAGGGGCGGTATAAAGGGAAGCGGTTTCCTTGCAGACGAAGGTTCTGCTCTTTCAATGATGTCTTCTCTTCCCGCATACCCTACGTCTGCCTCAGACCTTTTCTACACCGCATCAAGTGTCCCTCGTCGTCCTCCTCCTCTGCCTCTGGCACAGGTAAGCCCACTGCCGACGCCATGGGGATGACCTCTCTTGGGTGCCTTTCGAGGTGATGGGGTGGCTGTTGGCGGTTTGTGCTACATCGATCGGGTCGTTGCATTCCAAATATCTCCTCCCCCCATGTCACGCAGGGCCCCTGAGAAGGATGACCGGCGCCCCGTTTACGGTATTGGGCGCGGTGTCGTTTACCGCAAGTGCACGGTTAGTGTAGGGTGCGGGAATATCGAACTCAGGGAGGCGAGGTTGTGCTTGGGTCAGGTAGGACCAAAATCACCCCCGGGGGCGAGCTAGCCCGAATCGGTAGTTGGTTGTCATGGAAAGTAATAAAGGGTATGAACAATAAAGAAATAAACCCGGGACTTTGGTTTCCGCTCCGACGAGTGGCTCTCGCCAATACGGCCGACGGGTATGGATAGCGATCGGAATCGGGGTCTAATGGTGGGACGTTGCCTCTGAAAGTGGTACCGGCATCCCATGGGCCCGATATTCCGGTCGGTGCCCAGGATGATACACCGGACTTCCCGGATTCGATCAGTGGGCACTCCCGTGTCCATTAACACTGATCGATCCCGGGAGCACTAAGCTCGCAACGATAACTCCCAACGTCTCGTCCTGCCGCTCCCGCGTGCTAGGATTCGACGTTTACGCTATGGGCGTGAGCTATGGCTAGGGAGTCAACCGCCAAGTTTATTCCCCCTTTGTCCAACGGTCAAAGGCAGTCTTTTTCCCACCGATGACAATGAAACACCCCGCGTAACTGTTAGAAACCTAATCCCTATCGATGTCCTAACCCTATGGACGCATCGGGAAGAGCCCCCGAAGGGGTTTCCACCAAAATCCCAGATTTGGGAACTACTCACAAAAATCCATTAAAAAGCAATCTAAATGAAAATTAACCGTTGGAATCATAATCAGACGATTGGAATGCGGAAGTAATAGAGTAGATAAGACTATACTAAAATTTGAGAAAGATCTGAAAACTTACAAAAGAGTAACAATTACAGCCGTCGCAAATGGAGAAAACAGTAAAAACTAGCAGCTCCCCGTTTCTGGAACCCTAGGGGTTCTATTTATAGACTCTCGGGTCACCCGATCGGTTGACAAGTCACCCGATCGGTTGATCCGTTACAAAATAATAACAGAAAACGGCGAGCTTTCACCCGGTCACCTCAACCGGTCAGGTGAGTTCTTGAGTGACCGGTTGGATCTTGGAGCCGTCGGGTGAAGCGATCGGTTGGGAGCCCGTGTCTTCAGCTCTTCAGCATCAGCTACAGATGAACCGATCGGGTGAGAGTCACCCGATCGGTTGGAATTCTGCTCGAAAAAACAGAGAACAGGCCCCCGCAGAACCGATCTGTGAACCGGTCGGTTGACTTCTTCTTGGGCTCCGGCTGAGACCGGGTGGTGCACGCATGTATCACCCGATCGGTTGGAGATGACCAACCGACCGGGTGAGGGGCTGAAAGATGTATTCTTTGGCGTATGACCCCCTGGATCACGCGTGACTCCTCCCGTTGCTCCGGGGACTTGGGATATCATCGTTAAACGTCCCCTACGTAGTCAATCCCCTGCAATCACGGATAAACAAAGAAAAGTGAAAGAAAACGAGAAAATACAAGAAAACGAATAAAAGACGGCGGAAAAACACGGAGAAACACAAAAGAAAACGTGCGTGAATATATGAAATATAAACGCACGTCAAAGGACGAGAGGGTCTGCTTCGCGGGCCGTCGCGAGGTCGGGGTGTATGAACTGAGCTTCAGGTGTGGGCTGCGGTTTTCCCTCCATCCATTCGTCATCGTGCTTCTAAGGTCCTATGGGCTCGCCTTATGCCAATTCTGGCTCAATGCCGTCAGGTCTCTGGTGAGGTTCATCATGCTCTGCATGCTGAACGGGATAGAGCCAACCCTTCATTTTTTCGCCTAATTCTTCCGCATGAGTCATCATAAGTCGAGTGCCTGGCTTTACATCAGTGCCTGTCCGAAGAAGAGCCTGGTGTTGGGGTTGCCAACTTTCGTGAAGCATTGGAAGGGGGAGTATGTCTTCGTCGTCCTCCCCATAGAGGTGGATTTTTCGGTTCGATGGGGGGAGACGAGCTCGCTGACCCTAGAGCTGGGGGGTCTCACCGATGCAGAGGCCAAGGCGGTCGATGCTTTGTTAGTCGTCTCAGTCGTCGAGTAGAAGATTGACGTCATCTTTTCGGACCACGTCCTGAGGAAAACCGCGTAGTCCATCGGTGAGTCCTCTTAAGACTCTGAGTTTGGAGATTTTATCGGACGGATCCCGCCTGAGTATGATCGCCTTTTCAACTTGCAAGTGGGTTTGGCCAGGGTCCTTCTTAGCCCTCCCTTCTGGCTTCCGTGCCAGATCCCGGCTCGCGGAGGGGGGGATCATATTTTGGAGGTTCGGAAGAAGTGCACGCCGGGTCCTCCGGAGTGGGTGTGAAGCGGGCGAGGGAGCAAGCGCCTCCAGCTCAGGGAGGGGGCAAGCGGAAGAAAGCCCGGGCCCGTGTTAGAGACACTCCCCTCCTTGATGCTCCCGTCCAGCCTCGCCATACCAGCGATAAATGGCCTTATGGTGGCCCCTCACCTTCCCACTTGGGGCCACTCCTGGAGGACTATGAGCGGTCTTTGGGCGTGTCTATGTCGGTCGAGGCCGATCTACCATGGTCGGGAGAGGGGCTGCTCAGCCCTTGCTTCACTGTGTGGCTGAAGGAGTCCATCTTCTCCGATTGCAGGGTCACAGCCCGGCTAGCTGAAAACTATTGCCTGCTACAAGACCAATCCGTACAGGATGGAGTGAGAGACGACAGACGTGTGGCCTTCATGATAAAAGCTGGCCAGCAGGTGAGTGATCACTCCTTATTTTACACCTTTTTCTGCATGTTTTCATGTCATTTTGATCGTCCATATTGCGTTTTCCACGATTATTCGATGATATCGCGTTGCTTTTCACTATTTTTTGTTTTTGTCGTATTTCAGGATAAAATCTGGACATCAAATGCTCAGTTTTAAGAAGGTCGTAATCTTCTCAACGGGAAGCGAAAAGGGCATCCTTCATCAACCGTCGTCTAGATTCCCTTGTCGAATCTAGATGTGAATCCTCAAAACTTTTAGATCTAAACTTGCTTTTCCAGTAGATCTGCATGTTTTAAGATCAAATAGTTTGAAAACACGGTAAAAATCTCATTTTTATTTAGATCTGCATGTTTATAAACAATAAAAATCGTATTTTTAAAGATCTGAATGTCTGAAAAATCCGTTTTACCCCCCTCTTGATCCATATACCGCACGCCCAAAGGCGCAACGGTGGCGCTTTTCTAGCACCGGCGGCGGCATGCGCCGCGGCCAACGGCCGCGGCCAGAAGCCGCGGACTACAGCCGCGGCGGCCGCGGCCAGCCGCCGCGACGGTCGCGCCACTTGGCGCGGCCATCCATCGCGACGGCGGCCGTGGGCCCCCTATGGTTTTTCAAAACCCTAACCCTTAACGGGCCAAATTTTTAGGGGGAGGCCCAATCAACCCTAGTGGTTTGTTTTCACGTCCCAAAAGCCTGAAAATTAGCACTTGCACATAATTTTTATTTTTTTATTTTTGGCCTTAAAAGCCCAAATAATTAAAGAAATTTTAATTCTGTGATAGGGTTAAAGCGGAAAAATAAAATATAAATAAAATGGATCAAGTTTAAAAGTTTTCAAAATAATTTTTAACACGTCACTCCCTTTTTAGATTATTTATTAATCTTTATATGCCTGTGATATAATTCTCTGTGTGGTTGTATATTTTTAATGTAATATCTGCGTGGATGTGCTATTAGACTATGATTTTAGGGATCAGCCAGGTTTCCGACATCTTTACTTTTCTGCAATTTTTTTCTTTTTGAGAGAAATTTGTACGTGAAGTTATACATGTAAAAAGAAGCTGAAGAACCACCAAAAAGAGCTGAAGGTGTTTGCATAAAGAAATAGGGGCTTCTCTTTGAAGTTCCCGAGTTGTCTTTACTTTTTCATGCACTTTTTGAGTTATGGGATGTAATTTCGGACTCTCTTTTCTGTTGGTGTCGGCTGGCTGATCCCCATAGTTCTAATTTATTGGCATTGCCTATACATTAAATGCATGGATGTTTACTAACTCATGCTATTTTAATGTTAAAATGAAAATGCATGCGTGGATGTTCATTTTCTAAATAATTCACGTTATGTAAATGTTAATAAAAATGCATGCGTGGATGTTTATTTTTAAAAAAATAATTCATGCTATTAAACGGTGCAAGATCGCATGCGTGAATGTTTATTTTAAATAGTTAAATAATCCATGCTATTTTTTGTTTATATTGCTAGATTGTTAAATGGCCAGACTTGCGAATGTCGATTTTTCGGTCTTGAAGGCCGATGGGTCGAACTACTTGAGTTGGCAGCTGGATCTGAAGTTCCACTTGCGATCTCATGGGTTCAGTCTAACACCCACTGAGAAGGCAACAAGTACTGCCACAGCTGAAAAGGATGCGTCTAAAGAAGCCCCTCATACAGAAGAAGTTTCTGATATACTTAAGGCGAAAGCCATTATTTATATAAGGAAACATTTAGACTCGACCCTGAAGGACGAGTATCTTACTGTAGAGGATCCTTATGAACTGTGGGACGCACTTGAGGAGAGGTACATGTTGTGCCATGTGAAGCTACTGCACATGTACTAGAGGGGGGTGAATAGTACTTTAAAATAATCAAGATAGTTATTCCTAATTATTATGCAAGAAACAAACGACAATGCGGAATAAACAACAATCAACAAGAATTATCAAACGCAAACAAAGCATGTAACGGGTTCGGATCCACCCAAGTCTCCCCGACTTGTTCCCGGTGATCCTACGTCCCAACCACCCGGATCCCCTCCGGATACTAGAGTTAGAAACCTCTAACCCTAGATTTAGCACTATGAAATTCTTGTGAAAAACCTTCATAAGACCAAATCATACAAATGACATGTGACTCCCACAAACCGGGATCACACCCTTCTCTCACAACCGAGAGAACAATTCAAATAACGATTGAAATGAAATAAAGAACACTTACCACAAAATCCTATGCCTTGAGTATAACTTACCAAATTAGGGCAAGAAGGATTTTGAGGAGAGAATGTCACCAAACCGAAGCTCCACCAATAAGATCAGAGATCAAAGGCTCGGATGGAGGATGGTGACTTTGGATCAAGCTCTTTGCTTGAAAGGCTCACAATGGAGAGAATCTCTCTTGATAACTAGTCGGAGATCAAAGGCTCACAATCAGAGATCAAAGGCTCTTTGCTTGAAAGGCTCACAGTAGCTCAGGCTGTACAGAGGCAATGATAACTAGTCGGTCTGAGAAGGATTCCTAACCGACTAGATCGTCATCTAGTCGGTCGGTGACTCTTCTTTGACCGACTAATTGATCAACAAAGCTAGGTTGAGGAATTGCCGACCGACTAGATCGTCATCTAGTCGGTTGGTTCTTCTACTTGAACCAACTAACATGCACTAGAAGCCGAGGGAAGAAGCGATAGGCTTCGGGAAAGTTTCTAATGGCTTCTATGATAACCCTAGCTCTAAGATATGAGCGAAATGAAGATTATAAAGTAAGTCCTACTCAAGGCTTAACATTCTAATCTATGAAGCTAGAAGACAATAAATAATACATGACGAACCGTCTTCAAAGCTATCTTCAATCTTCGCTCTTGACTTCAATAAAACTCCTTGAGCTTCAACGAAGCTTTAGGCACACGATCACACGTATTGAGAAGTCTAGAGACATCGCTTTTGATGTTCGTTTTCTTTTGACGACGATCTCCATAACTGCGCTCACAAACAGTTAGTACACGATATTTATGTTTACTCATCATCCAAAACCAAATCCGGGGAATCAATACTCAACATTCTCCCCCTTTTTGGTGATGACAAACCAACATAAATAATAATCAATAATAATGATTCAAAAAAAATTTACTTACTCCCCCTGCATTGATGACACGTTAGTTCTGTAACGACCACTTTTCGTTGTACTTTGTTCGTGCACGTGCTTTTGGCCGTGCACGTGTTTGTTTTAGACTTTATTGGTTGAGAAAACTTTTGTGTGATATGCCGTTGTGAACGTCTCTGAGAGTATTAAATAGTGGCACTAATTTGGAACGGCGTTTCTCGAGTCGTTTCCCCACAATTTAATCTTATTTGATGAGACGTTGCGATTTCACTTTTGACGGGAGACGTTTCTATTTTTAGTTTCGTCGTCCGACGTTGAAATTGAGATCCGTCTTCTTAGTTAGCTCACTTTCGTCATCACGATCACCCCGATATTTATTTTATAATTTTTGGAGTTTATTTGACCACTTTTATATTTTTAACAAGGTTTATAATATTTTTAATAATTAATTTTTAAATTATTTTCGGCCAAATAAAATTTATTTGAGTTTTAAACATATTAAAAAAAATTTGAGCCAAATTCCAGCTCATTTGGACCGCGTCAAATCCTTGTGTGAGTTGGAGAAGTTGAGATTCAAATTTTAAATATGTTTGAACTTCTAATCCTATTAGATTTAGCCCTAGACCAAGTCAACCCATCTACACTATATAAACAACCCCTAGGAAGACCTATTTTCGCAAGAAATTAACCCTAGCCACTTCCAAAACTCAAATTTGACGTTGCGACGATTCGTCGCAACGTTGCGACGAACAGCTGCCGCACGACCGAGAAAACCAAGGCCGTTCCCCCGCTCCGACCGCTAGCCAACTCCGCACCAAGCCCCGTCCGCACCCCGCTGCTGTCGCCCGCTCTGTTCCCCCGCTCCGACCGAGAGGAGCTCTCGGTCAGACCGAGAGAATTCCCCGCTGTCGCCCGCATCCCCGCTCCGCACAGCGCCCGCTCTATCGCCCCGCCTCCGCTAGCGTCTCACCGAGCGGATCGCCCGCACCGACCGACGTTGCAACATTGCAACGTTGCAACGCTGCCGCCCCCGCATCCAAGGCGTCTGACCGAGCCGCTTCTCCGCTCCGACCGAGAGAACCAAGCCCCCGCCCGCACCGCTGCAGCCGCTGCGCTGCAATCCCCGCACCAAGCGTGTCTGACCGAGCCAAGTCCCCGCACCGAGGCTGTACGACCGAGAGCCATTCGTCGTAACCCCGCACCTGTCGTACCACTTGCCACCGTGGGCCCCCCAAGTTCTCCAGAGGTATTGTGGGTCCCCCATAGGTCCCTAGGACTACTGTGGCCCCACCTAGGTGCTTGCTCTTCGAGGGTTTGCCGCGTACGACGTTGCGACACGTCGTAGCCTGTCGTCGCACGTGCTAGATTTGGAATCTGGAATCGTTGCTCCGGTTGATTGCTCTGAAATTTCCAGCGAGGAATCTAATTGGAATCTGGAATTGGAGCGCGATATTATTATTCCAACCCCCGGGGTGTAGCTTTCACGTCGTGTTGAGGTAACTCTTTGCACCCCTAGGACCCCCAACCCAATTGCATGCTAACCAAGACTAAAAATCAGTATTTTAAAGTATTTTAAATGTTTTAGCAATCACTAATCAAGATTAATAAAAACGGATGTAGGCCGGTGGACTTGTGCACGTAGGAATTGTGACTTTGGACTCGTTGGACGGTGTTTCTCTGACATGATACTTGCAGGCAAGTGAAACTTTCCAACTCTTGTGTAGGGCCATGTTTTTAGGCCACTTCCTTGTTCTTAGCGTAAAAGAGACTAGTCAGTGAAATGATAGCTGGCTAGACGCCTACTTGATCTAGTTTGACAACGAAACTAGATCCGTCACCTAATTGATCTAGCTTGACAATGAAGCTAGATCCAAGCCTTAAAACTTGTTGTTCATGCATACTAAACTGTCATGTTTACTTTCCTTACCTGTACGCCTTACTATTTGTCATGTCATGTCATCCATGCATTGAATGTCTCATTCGTAGCACACGCTACAATACTTGTACTTGTACTCCATTGTCTGGCTAGGTGCACCCCTATGCCAACAAGGTAAAACACTTCCTGGCTCGTGTTCCAGAAGCGAGCATTCCCGTTCGGGGGTAAGGCCCTGGCTCGATACACGTGGAGGGGTAGGGATAAACGATCACTTGAGCTTAGGAGTTGGCCCGCGCAGCCACTCTAGCCAAAAGACGGAATCTCTGTGCACGAGGTGCTTACTTTCCTTGTCTTGTACTTGTCTTGTGAATGATTCATGTAATACTTGTCATCCATGCCATGCCATGCTCATACTTTACTTTACTTGTTGCACTCATTACTTTAACTGCCATGTCATTGCATCATGCTAGAACTGCTAGGTTGCTTTACTTTTACCTACTTTCAGTTTCCTTGCACAAGTCTTCCAGACTTGCTGACATGTGCCCCTTGCTCTTTTGGGTGTCACATGTTAGACCCTGAGCCAGAGATAGTTGTTGAGGACGAGGTGTTTGCTGACGCTGAGCCTGAGCCTACGTTCGTTGAGGAGTTCGAGGATACCGGAGACCAGTCTTAGAGACTGTTGCGTTGCTTTTGCTTTAGGTTGCTGTTAGTTGTCGGTGCTTGCACCATTACTTTGTTTTCGTACTTTGTACTTTTGTTGGCCATGCTGGGGCCTCTTTTAGACTCTTTTATTTTTTAGCCTGGTGGCTTTTCTGCGATGTTGGAATTTATTATTATGGATATTCTGAGATTATTCTTTGTCTCATTTCCTTATTATTATCTTTGTTTCGTTTCGCATTGCAAGGACCTGCAGTTTAAAGTGATTGACGCTTATCGGACTTGCAGCTTTGTAGCTTCAAGTCTGAGCGGACCTTCTCATGCTTCGCCTCCACGTTTTTGGGAAGCGGGGCGTGACAAGTTTTGTTGGTGGCCCATGCAGGTCCATCTTACAATTGCGAATTAACGGAACAACGATAATAACGGAATGTCCATTAAATAAATTACAACATCTAAGTCATTAAGCTATTGAGTCTAAATTTTTGTTCGTTTTCTATGTCGTTAGATGGCTAGAAGACGACAGACCCGAGTTGGTGGCGGACCTACTCCGAAGACTTGCTATTTCTGTGGCAGACCTGGCACATCAAAGAGCAGTGCAGAAGATTTCTAGGCTGGTGTTTGACTTGTGGTGCTGCTACTCATTCAGCGAAGGATTGTCGGCATGCAAATCAACTGCGGAAAGCATCGGAGGGAATTCCGCAGCAGGAAGCACCAGTAACTGGGCCAAGTCGGAAGGTGTGCTATCATTGTAGCAAGATTGGTCATGAGAAGAAACAGTGCAGGAGGAGGCTGGGCCAGTGCCTGATTTGTGGAGATCCTACTCATACTATGAAGGAGTGTCCGAAGACTAAACAGCCTTGGAAGGAACCAATCGCTGCACAGCCATTACAGCAGAGAGCACCTGTGCCTACAAGTCGTGGACCAGCCCTCGTTCCGCAGAAGCAGGCTTTTCAGCCGGCCATGCAGCCAAGGGAGCAGGCTTATCCGATGACGGCAGTGGAGAGCGAGACTGTGGATGAGGTTATCGCAGGTAACTCTCGACCTAGTTGTTTCTTCCCTTAGTTAGTCCTGGCTTGTTAAAACATGTTTGGTTGCTTGCATATGATTGCTTGCAAAAATAGGGTTGATTGTTAGACTGTTAATTAGAGTCCTTGCTGGGAATTGATTTAATCGTCATAGGAGTTACCTTAGTAGTCCTTGTCTACCCCTGACCATATCAGACTTCTTGAATTCCTTTAGTCGTTCGCTTGGGATCATCGATTCCGGACCGAGCTGAGCGCATTTCATTACCACCTAGCTCCCTTAGAAAGACCTAGCGCTAAGTTTCTTAAACTTTAGTTGGGCGACCGTAGGAGTTTCCCCGTAGGTATTCTGGGCCATATCCTAGGCGTATGTATGTTTTGACCATCTGACCGTTTTCCTTGCCTCGATTCCTGAGATCGCCTCAAGACGATCGTCGTCAATTTTCAAATCTCTCCATTACAAATCTTGAATTTTCCGAAAGTATGTTTTCGACTCCCCTTTCACTAAGTTTAAAATTTGTTCAAAATTTTAATATATATATATCTTATATTTCATACTCCTTCGTTGACTTGAATTCTTAAAACTTTTGTCGAAATTTGAATACTAGCTTATGGTATTTTCTCAGCCGACACTTTTGTACCTATGAAAATACATTTTCCTTTCATATATTAATTTTATTCTGAACCGTACTTCTATTTTGCCCAATTCGATTTATAATTTTCCTTTCTAATTTATGCCATTCGAATGGCACATCGTGTTCACTTCTAAGCATACTTTCCAATCACATGGGATTTCAGCTTTCAGCAAGTCGATTTTATGCTCATCGTTTTCCCTATTTTAGACTTTTGTAAAAATTACTATTTCATACCCTTTCCCTGATCTAGACCTTCCATAACTTGGTTTTAAAGCTTTACTATCAATTTTGATAATTCTACTACCAAGTTATTATTATTATCTTTCCGCTCACCGTACGTGCTTTTAGAAAAATTTCGAGACTAAAATGATTTTCAATTACTTTTATCCGTACCAGGTTCGTTGTGCTCGTATGCTAAGAGTTTTGTGTAAACCAGTTTTATTTTTTTGCACATCCTGGTTCCTCTAAAAGTAGTTCCATTATTGATCATTTTAAATTTTCTTTCCATGGCTTAAAAACTTTGAAAGCGTTTAACACGAGCTTAAATTCTTCAGTTACTTTAATTTCATTTCCAGAATTTTGCCAAAATTATATTGAATTACTGACGTATAAAATTTTCTAAACCACGTCCTTAATATTCGTGTAAATAATTTTACTTCCTTTTACAATGATTTTATATAAATCAATAGACCATTTTCTCTTATTATGAATATCCGACTCAAACTTATTTTAAACAACTCGTTTTACCGATCTCCAAATATTTCTTTCCAGACGAGGATTTCAACTTTTGAACTACGACAGTTTTCGAATTTCGCGTATGTTAGCTTACGTTACTTATACTATTTCATTTCTCCATCCTATATAAGTATCGCTACATCTCCCTTTCCTCTACCTAAGCGTTCACGATTGATTCGATGTTCCACTTAACCAAGCTGTCTCCATTTAGTCGTCCTATCGGAATTCGTGCTTATCGATCCCTCCCTCGTCACGCTTTCGACCTCCCCCTACTGCTTAGGCTTTAGTGCCCGTCAACAACTGTGTTGACCCTAAGTTGTTAGTGGGCCCTTGGACCTTGTGATGTTGTCGTAGTGCACGTACCTAAGTTGTGTACGTGGGCTTGAATGAGTGTACTCTCCCATAGTATAATAAAGGATTGCTTATTGTGTGTTATATATACTCGGAGTTATGCATGATGTGTGAAGTTGTTTGTTATAGTTTGGTGTGTGGGTAGCTATACCATACTAGGGATGCCTGTGTATATAAGAATTAGTGTGGGAATATCTAATAGGGTGTATGTAATTAGGAGATACTTATAATGGTTGAAGCAATATGCTGGTAAAACTATGGGGATGCTAGGAGTGATAATAATAATAGGTGTTGGTACACTAGTTATATGTAGTAGGCTATGGTGTGAAAATATATGTTACACATGGGTGACTATACGATGAATGCGTATGTATTAGGGAGTGTATTATAATTATACGTGTGCTGGTGTCTGTATTATTATAGTATATAGAGTGATTGAACTATGTGAGTATTACTTGACTAAACATTAAGTGTGATTGACTTATGGTATGCCTATGGTTGTATTGGTAGACATATATATATATTGGAGTGGTATGGGTATAGGTATAAACGCAGTGTTACGTAGGTAGAATATTCTGATATGTGTATTGAGTCTCACTCAAGCTTGAGTGGGTATACTCTAAGTATATTGATGTGTATGTCTGAAGTTTGAATATAGCGATGTTTGATGTATGTATAGTGATAGAAGTGTTTGTGCCTGGTTGTGTTACACACATGATTGTGGGTCGCTACACCAGTATATAGTTATAGGTGTTGGTCTTGTGGTATAGTTAACTACTAAGGACTTTCTCGTGCGAACGTATGTGTACTAGCTAAAACTAGGTGTGTAGGTGTGCTAGTTATATAATGATATGATTGGTATACGTGAATGAAAAGTTAGCGTGTATGGGTGTGCACCATGCACGGGTAAGTATGTGCTTAGTTATAGGTATTGATGACTATGGTATATGTGGCGTGTCGTAAATACAGTTATAGGACCGTACGTAATGTGAATGTATGGTGAAATATTTGAATGCATTTGAATGACTATATATATTATGAAGCTATAGTAGTGGTGAATGTGTATTAAATACAGTGAAACTGGATTTAATTATGGTATGGTGTGACTACAAGAGTTGATGCGTTGGATGTATACTAGGAAATATTAGAGGGTAGTATACCCATGTTGTTTGTGCATAGGTAGCTATCTATACGTAGAGCAATGATTGTATTTGCTAAGTGTGAAACTATCCTTATATGAGTATCTGAAATATTGTTTTGTGTTTAGGTAAGTAGTAGATATATAAGGGATGTATGCTTATATATATGATTGAAATACATGTATGAAATTGACTGACTATAATAGGTATAAGTGTATAACGTACGTGAATGTATACATATACGTGTTGGTAGTGTTAATGTTTGACTACCTAGTGCGTATATAAGCACATGTAATGACTATACCTGGTTGAATTATAATATGACTTGATTGGGGTAGTTACTAGAGCGACTAGCTATATTAGAAAGTCCGAGGACGGACTTTATACTAAGGTGGGGAGGATGTAACGACCAATTTTCGTTGTACTTTGTTCGTGCACGTGCTTTTGGCCGTGCACGTGTTTGTTTTAGACTTTATTGGTTGAGAACACTTTTGTGTGATATGCTGTTGTGAACGTCTCTGAGAGTATTAAATAGTGGCACTAATTTGGAACGGCGTTTCTCGAGTCGTTTCCCCACAATTTAATCTTATTTGATGAGACGTTGCGATTTTCACTTTTGACGGGAGACGTTTCTATTTTTAGTTTCGTCGTCCGACATTGAAATTGAGATCCGTCTTCTTAGTTAGCTCACTTTCTTCATCACGATCATCCCGATATTTATTTTATAATTTTTGGAGTTTATTTGACCACTTTTATATTTTTAACAAGGTTTATAATATTTTTAATAATTAATTTTTAAATTATTTTCGGCCAAATAAAATTTATTTGAGTTTTAAACGTATTAAAGAATTTTTGAGCCAAATTCCAGCTCATTTGGACCGCGTCAAATCCTTGTGTGAGTTGGAGAAGTTGAGATTCAAATTTTAAATATTTTTGAACTTCTAATCCTATTAGATTTAGCCCTAGACCAAGTCAACCCATCTACACTATATAAACAACCCCTAGGAAGACCTATTTTCACAAGAAATTAACCCTAGCCACTTCCAAAACTCAAATTTGACGTTGCGACGATTCGTCGCAACGTTGCGACGAACAGCTGCCGCACGACCGAGAAAATCAAGGCCGTTCCCCCGCTCCGACCGCTAACCAACCCCGCACCAAGCCCCGTCCACACCCCGCTGCTGTCGCCCGCTCTGTTCCCCCGCTCCGACCGAGAGGAGCTCTCGGTCAGACCGAGAGAATTCCCCGCTGTCGCCCGCATCCCCGCTCCGCACAGTGCCCGCTCTGTCGCCCCGCCTCCGCTAGCGTCTGACCGAGCGGATCGCCCGCACCGACCGACGTTGCAACGTTGCAACGCTGCCGCCCCCGCATCCAAGGCGTCTGACCGAGCCGCTTCTCCGCTCCAACCGAGAGAACCAAGCCCCCGCCCACACCGCTGCAGCCGCTGCGCTGCAATCCCCGCACCAAGCGTGTTTGACCGAGCCAAGTCCCCGCACCGAGGCTGTACGACCGAGAGCCATTCGTCGCAACCCTGCACCCGTCGTACCACTTGCCACCATGGGCCCCCCAAGTTCTCCAGAGGTATTGTGGGTCCCCCATAGGTCCCTAGGACTACTGTGGGCCCCACCTAGGTGCTTGCTCTTCGAGGGTTTGCCGCGTACGACGTTGCGACACGTCGTAGCCCGTCGTCGCACGTGCTAGCTTTGGAATCTGAAATCGTTGCTCCGGTTGATTGCTCTGAAATTTCCAACGAGGAATCTAATTGGAATCTGGACTTGGAGCGCGATATTATTATTCCAACCCCCGGCGTCGCTACCCAACGCCGGTGTAGCTTTCGCGTCGTGTTGAGGTAACTCTTTGCACCCCTAGGACCCCCAACCCAATTGCATGCTAACCAAGACTAAAAATCAGTATTTTAAAGTATTTTAAATGTTTTAGCAATCACTAATCAAGATTAATAAAAACGGATGTAGGCCGGTGGACTTGTGCACGTAGGAATTGTGACTTTGGACTCGTTGGACGGTGTTTCTCTGACGTGATACTTGCAGGCAAGTGAAACTTGCCAACTCTTGTGTAGGGCCATGTTTTTAGGCCACTTCCTTGTTCTTAGCGTAAAAGAGACTAGTCAGTGAAATGATAGCTGGCTAGACGCCTACTTGATCTAGTTTGACAACGAAACTAGATCCGTCACCTAATTGATCTAGCTTGACAACGAAGCTAGATCCATCCCTTAAAACTTGTTGTTCATACATACTAAACTGTCATGTTTACTTTCCTTACCTGTACGCCTTACTACTTGTCATGTCATGTCATCCATGCATTGAATGTCGCATTCGTAGCACACGCTACAATACTTGTACTTGTACTCCCTTGTCTGGCTAGGTGCACCCCTATGCCAACAAGGTAAAACACTTCCTGGCTCGTGTTCCAGAAGCGAGCATTCCCGTTCGGGGGTAAGGCCCTGGCTCGATACACGTGGAGGGGTAGGGATAAACGATCACTTGAGCTTAGGAGTTGGCCCGCGCAGCCACTCTAGCCAAAAGGCGGAATCTCTGTGCATGAGGTGCTTACTTTCCTTGTCTTGTACTTGTCTTGTGAATGATTCATGTAATACTTGTCATTCATGCCATGCCATGCTCGTACTTTACTTAACTTGTTGCACTCATTACTTTAACTGCCATGTCATTGCATCATGCTAGAACTGCTAGGTTGCTTTACTTTTACCTACTTTCAGTTTCCTTGCACAAGTCTTCCAGACTTGCTGACATGTGCCCCTTGCTCTTTTGGGTGTCACATGTTAGACCCTGAGCCAGAGACAGTTGTTGAGGACGAGGTGTTTGCTGACGCTGAGCCTGAGCCTACGTTCGTTGAGGAGTTCGAGGATACCGGAGACCAGTCTTAGCGACTGTTGCGTTGCTTTTGCTTTAGGTTGCTGTTAGTTGTCGGTGCTTGCACCATTACTTTGTTTTCGTACTTTGTACTTTTGTTGGCCATGCTGGGGCCTCTTTTAGACTCTTTTATTTTTTAGCCTGGTGGCTTTTCTGCGATGTTGGAATTTATTATTATGGATATTATGAGATTATTCTTTGTCTCATTTCCTTATTATTATATTTTTTTCGTTTCGCGTTGCAAGGACTTGCAGTTTAAAGTGATTGACGCTTATCGGACTTGCAGCTTTGTAGCTTCAAGTCTGAGCGGACCTTCTCATGCGTCGCCTCCACGTTTTTGGGAAGCGGGGCGTAACAAGTTCCGTATTCAATAATATTCATACGAATCAAGCAGACGAGGGAGATATACAATATGAATCCTATTATTGCAATTTAGGATCTCTAAATCCATTTTATATCTTAACTCCCCCTGAATCTAACATATCAACTTAGATTCATGGTAAATTGCTTTGATATCATATCAATTAGCACATTGTCATTATTAATTCTCTCCCCCTTTGGCATTAGCAAAAAGAGCGGGAGGAGATCAACGACAAGAATCCAATGGCTAAGAAATTAAAGCAAGAGAGTCTAAGAATACGACCATGGTCCAAATGACACCAAAGTAGAATACCAAATGTAAAATACCGAAGAAAATCAAAGCGTGTCAATCATGACCATAGTCGAAAATCGAAAAACGAAATCATCAAACCATAGGCGAAAATCGAAATACGAAATCATCAAGCCATAGGCGAAAATCGAAAAACAAAATCATCAAACCATAGGTGAAAATCGAAAAACGAAATCATCAAGCCATATGCGAAAATCGAAAAACGAAATAATCAAACCATAGGCAAAAATCGAAAAACGAAATCATCAAAACTCAAATCAATTTCAATTATTGAGTTATGGAACATATTCTCCAATATCAACATTCTAGAAGAAATTAGTGCATGGAAAACAATTCTATGTTTCCATAGAAAGCAAATCTATTTAATTCATAAAATCGTCGAACGACGAAAGTCAATATCAAAGACAAATGAATCTAATGAGTAAACCAAATGTAGCATGCAAAAATGTTATGCCAAACATAGATAGAACATCATAAATCTATGGCATACACAATTCTAGCATACTAATTGAAGCAAAATGATATCAATGTAGATATTCTAACAATACATGCAATCAACACACATGGATACCAAATGTATATCAAATGTAAGAAAATACTTACAACATTAGGCTCCCCCTACTTTGGTGCATTACTTAAGCACCATTAACTCCATTTGAATGAAAAATCCTTTGCAAATCAATGAGTTGGTAGGGTTGGTATCACATGATGGATTGAACCTAGAAAAACTTAATATGGAGCTAAAATTTGATTTGATGCTCCTTCTCTTATCCTTGAGTACCTAAAGATAAAATATCATTACATGGTACCCAAGGACATTGGGTCCTAAGAGATTAGACTTTTGGAAGCCAAATCCAATTGGACTTAGACTTCCCTACATAATCATCATTGTTCACGACATGCATAAAGTAAGAATTCATGTACGCTTGTTTCTCATGCATATTTGTGTCCTTCGGGCTCCAAATAGTGAAGATTTTGGGAGCCCTATTCCTAATGGGAACATGCATACGTTGTTGATTTCTATGTGATGCATGTCGTGGATAGACATATGGCATATGATGCAATGATGCATGATGATAATTATCCATATGAAAATGAGAATGAACATATGCATGTGGTGGAACACGTGCATGAGTGTGTCTCACAAGGTGTGCACGTGCTCGTGGATGCGGAGCATAAAAATCATCATACGTGCTAACATGTGGAGTAGGATGTGTGTTCCTACGTGGCATGGTATACATGAAAGCATGACCCTTCTTTGGAGGTCCACCCAAAGTGGGTTTCTTTCCAAATGGGGGTGTGTACCTAGCGGAAGCACCATTGGTAGAAGAACTATCCATGAACTGTTTACTCCCACTAGTAGAAGCATCGGACGTTGGCCTAATAAAGGTGCCGGATGATTTGGATGAATCTCCCATCTTATACCCCAAGCCAATGTGATGATTGGCCGGAGGTAAGTCATTTAAGATATTATTCAAATGGCCCTTACCTTTATTGAATTCATGAATTCTGCCTAATGTGCACTCATACTTCTCGGTGAGAGAATGCATCGAATCATCCAAGGTGGACACTTGCGATGTGAGTGCACAAACACGTGATTTGAGATTTTTATTCTCAATACTCAAAGTTGAGTTTTGAGACGTCAAATCCGCTATCACATGTTCATCCGAATCCTCGACATGAACATGCTCGAGTTGAGATTTGAGATGTTCAATCTCATTTCTCAACCCTTCAACAACGGTGTCGTTGTTGACGATGATAGGCTTAGGCGAGTTTTTAAGACTATCTAGCTCATTTTTAGTCTTCATAAATCTAGTAGCCAAATTAGAAAACTTATTCCAAAGTTGTTCGTTGGCTAATCTAAGTTCATCTATAGTTACCTCATCGCCTTCATCCTCGCTTCCATCATCGCTTTCATCGGAGGAGGTCTCTTGATCACACTCCTCTTTTCCCATGAAGCACGTGTGTGCTTTCTCCACATGTTCATCATCCGACTCTCCACTTGAGGAGTCCTCTTCGGAGTCGGTGAAAGTGCCGACAAGTCCTTTCTTGTGCTTTCTCGACTTGTCGTACGTGGATGCCTTCCACTTCTCCTTGTGTTTATTTAGAGGACAATCCGGCTTGATATGTCCTGGCTTATTGCATTTATAACACACGAGAGTAGAAGTATTAGTCGAAATAAATTTTGATTTACTTTTCAACTTACCTTGTCGGAAGAATCGGTCGAACTTCTTTGCCAAATCGGCCAATGCTTCCATGTCCAACTCTTCTTCCGATTCTTCTTCTGATTCTTCATCATCGGTAGATGGAGCGGCCTTGTATGCAATCGCCTTTTTCTTTGGCTCGTCTTGCTTCAAGTACGACTTCATCTTTTCTTTCATCATGAGCTTACTGTCTTTGCGTACCTCATAAGACATCAAGGTACCCATTATTTGAGTGACAGTGTACTTACTCATATCATTACCTTCCTCGATGACGAGGGTACGTTTCTCCCAACAAGAAGGAAGTACATCGATGATCTTTGAGACTTTCTCCTTTTGGGTGTATGTTTTCCCAAGAGCCTCCAATTCGTTGGTAATGTCAACGAATCGAGCATAATACTCTTTCATCTTCTCACTCTGTTGCATATGAAATAATTCGAAATCTTTATTAACAACAACGAGTTTAGAATCTCTTACCCTACTCGTCCCTTCATGCAAGATGAAGAGGGAGTTTCATATTTGATATGCACTCTTACATGTGCATATCTTATTGAAGTCTTCGGGCTCCAATGCGTATTGCAAGGCATTCATTGCCTTGGCATTGCTTACCTCCGCGGCGACCTCCGCGGGAGTCCACTTCGTGAAATCTTCTTCTTCGGGCTCGACATACTCCGTCAACGTGGCTCTCCACAATGAAGCACTCCGGAGGAAAGTTTCCATCCGGCATTTCCAGTACCCGTAATTGGTACATTGAAGGAGGGAGGCCTAGTTGAGGATTGCCCTTCCAAAATTGAAGAAGCTCCTTGACGATCCTTGAAGACGCTGTAGTCGTTGTTCGTCATAGCTTTGAACTTGTAGCTTTAACCTTGGCTCTGATACCAATTGGTGTGCCCTGTGAAGCTACTGCACATGTACTAGAGGAGGGGTGAATAGTACTTTAAAATAATCAAGATAGTTATTCCTAATTATTGTGCAAGAAACAAACGACAATACGGAATAAACAACAATCAAAAAGAATTATCAACGCAAACAAAGCATGTAACGGGTTCGGATCCACCCAAGTCTCCCCGACTTGTTCCCGGTGATCATACGTCCCAACCACCCGGATCCCCTCTGGATACTAAAGTTAGAAACCTCTAACCCTAGATTTAGCACTATGAAATTCTTGTGAAAAACCTTCATAAGACCAAATCATACAAATGACATGTGACTCCCACAAACCGGGATCACACCCTTCTCTCACAACCGAGAGAACAATTCAAATAACGATTGAAATGAAATAAAGAACACTTACCACAAAATCATATGCCTTGAGTATAACTTACCAAATTAGGGCAAGAAGGATTTTGAGGAGAGAATGTCACCAAACCGAAGCTCCACCAATAAGATCAGAGATCAAAGGCTCGGATGGAGGATGGTGACTTTGGATCAAGCTCTTTGCTTGAAAGGCTCACAATGGAGAGAATCTCTCTTGAGGAATATGGCTCAAAGAGTTGAGGGAGAGATTCTTGTGAGGAAGAGAAAGCTTTGGAATGGAGTTGAACAGCTTCTCTTTGATTTCTCTAAACCTCTAAAATGGCAGCCTTGAATACTAGAAAAGAACCCCTCCAAGTATATATAGGATAGAGGAAAGAGAAAGAGAAAAACGTTTCAATTAAAGCTCCAACGGCTTTATTCTGAACCAGACTAGTCGGTCAAAGAAGGATCACTGACCGACTAGTTCATCAACTAGTCGGTCGGTGATACAACGTAGACCGACTAATGATTGAACAGCCAAAAGGTCGAAGTACAGGAGATGACAACTAGTCGGTCTAAGAAGACTTACCGACCGACTAGTTTCACAACTAGTCGGTCGGTGAATGCTCTTTGACCGACTAATAGTCGAAATAGAGTAGGCTGACTTCAAGTTGATTTAGTCGGTTTAAGAACAAATGCTAACCGACTAGTTTATCAACTAGTCGGTCGACAAACGTTCTTTGACCGACTAACTCGAAACAGTAGCTCAGGCTGTACAAAGGCAATGATAACTAGTCGGTCTGAGAAGGATTCCTAACCGACTAGATCGTCATCTAGTCGGTCGGTGACTCTTCTTTGACCGACTAATTGATCAACAAAGCTAGGCTGAAAAGAGCAAGGCATTCTAGTCGGTTCAAGAGGAATTTCAGACCGACTAGATCGTCATCTAGTCGGTTGGTTCTTCTACTTGAACCAACTAACATGCACTAGAAGCCGAGGGAAGAAGCGATAGGCTTCGGGAAAGTTTCTAATGGCTTCTATGATAACCCTAGCTCTAAGATATGAGCGAAATGAAGATTATAAAGTAAGTCCTACTCAAGGCTTAACATTCTAATCTATGAAGCTAGAAGACAATAAATAATACATGACGAACCGTCTTCAAAGCTATCTTCAATCTTCGCTCTTGACTTCAATAAAACTCCTTGAGCTTCAACGAAGCTTTAGGCACACGATCACACGTATTGAGAAGTCTTGAGACGTCGCTTTTGATGTCCGTATTCTTTTGGCGACGATATCCATAACTGCTCTCACAAACAGTTAGTACACGATATTTATATTTACTCATCATCCAAAACCAAATCCGGGGAATCAATACTCAACAGTACAGACATCAGAGTGATCTCATACTTCTCCATGCGTAGTACGAGTGGACTCATCTCCGCATACATGATTACAAATCCGTAGCAGAGTACAACTCAGCACTATTCCGTATCACCTCACGCCTGAAGTTGTGTGGTGAGAATGTGACTGAGAAAATGCTGCTGGAGAAGACGTTCGCGTCTTTTCATGAGAAGGACATGATCCTCATGCAACAGTACCGTGAGAGGAAGTTTACAAAGTACTCTGATCTGCTTTCATGCCTCCTAATGGCTGAACAGAACAGAGATTTGTTGGTTGCCACTCACAACCTGCGCCCTCCTGGCTCCGCTCCACCGCCACCTCCTACAGAGGCACACTTCTAGTCTTCCCAGAAGAAGAAGATGGACAAGAAGGCTAAGTTCCAGATAGGGAAAGAACAGAAGCAGTGGAAAAAGGCCACTCCTCAAGCTCCTCCCCAGAATCAGAAGTTTGTGGCAAAGAAGCAAAAGTGGACGTCCAACAAAGGTGGTACTCCCAAGAAAGACTGGGAGGATAAGTGCTCTAAATGTGGAATAACTGGACACTGGTCCAGAATCTGCCGCACTCCCAAACACCTACAGGACCTCTACCAGGCAAGCCTCAAGCCCTACGCTGAGATAAACCTGATGGAAAGCGCAGCGTTACCAGAGACCACATGGAATCCAGAAGATTTCATGGGAGACGACACTCTCTAGTCATGGACTATAAACATTTCCTCTAGCAATGTATTTTGTTTTTCTAAAAATGTATCTTGCTTTATGTCTTTCCTAAATTCCATGTCGAACTTTTAAGCATCTAAATGAAAGTAGTTTTCATTTTCGTATTATTCATTGCTTAAATGTCTTTCTTATATAAATATGGAATCCATATGCCTAGAGGACAGTGCATCGACGCACTTAATCCTTCAAAACATTACTTTACGAGCATAGGTAACTATTCTGGTCCATTGAGAACAATCTCAAGACCAGCTGATATAATTGAAGGATCAGGGGAAGCAACCATATTGCTCCCCGGTCACACACTCATCACACTTAGAAATGCATTATACTCCCCTAAATCAATCTGAAACCTCCTAAGCTTTAAAGATATCCGTTTAAACGGGTATCACTTAGAGACGGTCAAGGAAAATGAAAAAGAATACTTGCACGTAACGTCTCTTACAAATGGTACAAAAACCATTGTGGAACATTTCAAGGGACTCCCCTCGGGACTCTACCAAACAAGTATTCAATCTCCAGAAACATTAATGACGGAGCACCTGCAGTGCCCCCAAACACCAGAATTCCAACTCTGGCATAGTAGACTGGGACACCCTGGATCTGTTATGATGTACCGCATCATAAAAAGCACAAGGGATATAAATTTGAAGAACCTGAAGATTCTTCAAAAATGTAAATTCCCATGTCCACCCTGTTACAAGGGTAAACTAATTACGAGACCCTCTCCACTCAAAGTGGACTTGGAGTGTCCAAGCTTTCTGGAAAGAATTCACGGAGACATTTGTGGGCCTATACACCCATCAAGTGGTCCGTTCAGGTACTTTATGGTCCTGATAGACGCATCTACTAAGTGGTCACATGTGTGTCTACTGTCCACACATAACTTTGCACTGTATAAGCTTTTAGCTCAGATTATCAGGTTGCGGGCCCACTTCCCTGACTACCAGATAAAGAAACTTCGTCTGGACAATGCGGGGGTTGTTTACATCACAAGTTTTCCTAGACTATTGCCAAGCACATGGCATTGAAGTCGAACATCCTGTAGCGCATGTTCACACCCAAAACGGGTTAGCAGAATCTCTAATTAAGAGACTACAATGGATTGCTCGTCCATTATTACTTCAACCCCAGTTGCCAGTGAATGCATGGGGTCATGCAACATTGCATGCTGCATCCTTAATAAAATTAAGACCTTCTGGAGGTCAGTCATCTTCTCCTATGCAATTAGCACTTGGAGCCCCACCAATTGTCTCACACTTGAGAGTATTTGGTTATGCAGTATACGTCCTCATAGCACCATCACAAAGGACAAAGATGGGTCCACAACGTCGCCTAGGCATTTATGTTGGGTTTGACACGCTCTCCATAATTAGATTCCTAGAACCCCTTACGGGAGACGTTTTAAGGCACGTCTAGAAGACTGTGAATTTGATGAAACATCATTTCCAAGACTAGGCTCACAAACCAAGAAGCCCGAAGCTTCAGACTGTATCACTTGGAATACAAAGGCATTAAGTCACTTTGATCCGCCCATAAGCCAGTGTGAGGAGGAGGTCCTAAAGATTCTCCATATCCAAAACATTGTCCATCTCTTGCCGGACAAATTTACTGACAACCAGAAGATTGTCAGATCACACGTCCCTGCTGCTAACACTCCAGCTAGGATTGACATACCGCAAAATGGATGCAATCCTCCTGCAGCAGAAATGGTTGGACCTCTTAAAAAGAGAGGGCGACCACCGGGATCCAAGGACCAAGTCACTCGCAAGAGAAGGACCCTTGGCAATGGTAAAACAATACCACCACAGGATGCTACTATAAGATCTGCTACCACATCTCTCCCAAACTCTCTAACAGAGGAATAACCGGGAGAAAATGAAGTTTCAATACACTATGTACGAACTGGGGAGTATTGGGACAGAAAGAGCACAACCATAGATGACACATTTGCGTGTAATATTGCCATCAATGTCGCGTACTGCGACGATGACATTGAACCATGCTATCTGACAGAACGTCAAAGCAGAGATGATTGGCCAAAGTGGAAAGTGGCAATAGGAGTGGAGTTGGATTCACTCACAAAACGCAAGGTCTTCGGACCTATTGTCCAGCACCAAAAGGTGTAAAACCTGTGGGTTATAAATGGGTATTTGTTAGGAAAAGAAATGAACAAAATGATATCATTCGCTACAAAGCAAGGCTTGTAGCATATGGTTTTACCCAACGTCCTTGGATGGATTTTGAAGCCACATACTCCCCGGTCATGGACGCGATCACCTTTCGATTACTCATTGGCTCAACAGCTCAAGAGGGTTTAGATATGCAGCTTATGGACGTCGTGACTGCATACCTATATAGCAACTTAAACCGAGACATCTATATGAGATTGCCTGACGGTTATTCCTTGCCTGCAGCACTAAAAGAGAGACAACGTGACATCTATTCAGTGAAACTGCAACGATCATTATATGGTCTAAACCAATATAGAAGGATGTGGTATAACAGACTGAGCGACTTCCTTGCAAAACAAGGATTTACAAATGACCCAGTCTGTCCTTGCATCTTTATAAGAGCAAAGGCAACAAGATTTGTCATTATAGCCGTCTACGTGGACGACTTGAATCTCATCGGATCTCCCGCAGAGATCGCCGAGATTTCTAGAAGCTTGACAGAAACCTTCGAGATGAAAGACCTCGGAAAGTCAAAATTCTGTTTAGGTCTTCAAATAGAGCTTCTTAATGATGTGATCATGTTACATCAGTCAACTTACACATCGAACTTGTTGAAAAAGTTCCAAATGGATAAGTGCCACCCCTTAGTACCCCAATGGTCGTCAGATCATTGGATGTGAATAAAGACTCCTTTCGGCCGCTGGAAGAGGGGGAGGAAGCACTAGGCCCTGAAGTGCCTTATCTAAGTGCTATCGGCGCACTCCTTTACCTGGCTAACTGCACTCGTCCTGACATAGCATTTACAGTCAACATACTAGCAAGATATAGTGCTGCATCTACACAGCGGCACTGGGCCAGAGTTAAGCATTTTCTGCACTACCTCCAACGGTCCATAGACTTAGGTCTATACTACAGGAAAGGGGCAACAACAAGTTTAGTTGGCTGTGCTGATGTATGCTACAGGTCCAATCCTCATACGGCGAAGTATCAGACCGGATACATGTTTACCTATGGCGGCACTGCCATATCCTGGAGATCTGTGAAGCATACCATGACGACCGTCTCATCCACTCACTTGGAACTTCTGACGATCCATGAAGCAAGTAAAGAGAGCTTCTGGCTACGTTCCGTAATCCAGCACATTCTCACCTCCACGGGCCTGATGACAGGCGTCCTTGCGCCTACACCACTTAATGAAGATAATGCAGCATGTATAGCCCTGCTACAAGACGGCTATATCAAAGGCGACAAGACGAAGCATATCTCCCCCAAGTTCTTCTGGACGCATGACCTTCAGAAGTAAAAACAGATTGAGGTACAGAAGATTCAATCATATAATAACTTGGCGGATTTGCTTATCAAATCCCTGCCTACTAGTATTTTTGAGAAACTTGTATATGGGATTGAGATGAAGAGAGTGAGAAAATGTAAACTGTGTCAGGATGAGAGGACTATGAATGTATAGATACATAGGAAACTGATGTATAGATTCATAAGAAATCTGCAAGCCTGAAGCTTGGTCAGATGAGGGGGAGTCAACTGCAGAGTTGTACTATTTTCCCTTGGCTATTGGTTTTTTCCCACAGGGTTTTCCATAGTCAAGGTTTTAACGAGGCAACCTCGTTGACTCTAGATCCTGAAGTATCCACCCCTAGACACATCCCTAAAACATGGGAAGTTATGGATAAACCGCTCTTTATTTAACAAGGCAGTTATCCTAACTCGGATCCTGAAGAATCCACCCTTATTCAATGTTGGTTAGATAAGAGTAAGTGTTATGAATAGGCCCATGAGGCCCATTGGGTATCCGGCCCATCATTGAAAGCTATAAATATGAGGGTAGGGGGCTCTTAACCTCTTACACCTATTACTCTACTTTTCACTTCACAACAATTCTAACAATTTTTAATTTTTTGACTTATCAAAAAAAATGTTCTTTTAAAAAATAATTTTTTAAAGATACATAAAAACAAAATTTCAAATCACGCCAAGCTATCCGCCGTTTGGGCCAACAGCCCAAACACCCGAGTTCATAGAGGAAATTACGACCTTGCCGTTGATGCTTCATTTTCTTACAACATAGCGTTTTTTCCATCACTTTCTCCCCTACTCATGTGACCAAGTCATTATCAAAACGCTGGTTACTTATTTCACTCAATTATTTAAATACAAAAAAAATCACCGACACATTTCGATTTTTTTCTTACCATAACACGCATTTCACGCAACCCTACCTGCAGTAACAGTCTCTCTTTGTAGTCAATATGCCATTCTCGTAATTTATTACAACTCACAGCCCCAATTTCGTCCATTCATCTCCCCTCCCTCCCTCCTCCTCGCTTTTATATCATCATCATCAACCCCAATCCCCAATCTCCCCAGTCTCAAATCCCAATCTCGCCACAACAGAAAAAATAAAAAATCAGAAAAAAATCCTTCACTCTGAAAATCGTATTGTATCGATTAATGGCGAGGATATTCGCTGCTCTCGTCTTCGCCTTCTTCGTCGTCTACGCGACAGCTGTCAGCGGGGCCCACCACCACCACCGGGGTGGTCACACCGAAGTGGCGGCGCTCGGCTGGATCTCCGGCGGTAAGTCAGAGTGCCGGGGCACGATAGCGGAGTGCCTGGGATCTGAGGAGTTCGATCTCGGCGGCGAGTCCAGCCGCCGGATCCTTGCCACGCAGCGGTACATCAGCTACGGCGCGCTCAGCAGGGACCGCGTGCCGTGTTCTCGCCGGGGAGCGTCGTACTACAACTGCCGCCCCGGCGCCCAGGCCAACCCCTACTCTCGCGGCTGCTCCGCCATCACCAGGTGCCGGAGCTGAGCCCAAAAAAAGTGAGGGACTTACGAATATGCCCCTGGATCTTGTACTTAATTACCATTCCTGCCATTAAAAGACTATTATTATACCTTCTTTTTATTTCCTTTTGGTTGAGAGTCTAATTCGGGATAAATCGATGATGTTGATGCGTTCGTTTGTGAGGGTATCATTTTTAGATGCTGCTTCGTGATGATGATGATGATGATTGTTAAATTTTTATTTGTTGCTGTTATAAATATCGGTGTCTGTTTTTGTACATCTTAGACGCAGTTGTTGTTGTTGATTATATTTATGATTGCTTGATAATTGTAATCCCTGTAAACTTTTGATACTTTTTCCATTTTTCCCACCCTAATTGAGCTTTTTGATTGTTGTTGCGAAAAGTGACAGACAACTGAAAAATTCAATTCAGCCACTTACCCCTATTTTTGCCTTGTTTGTTTGTTTTATTAGGATTCTCATCTTTGTTGTAAGCCAAATATAATTGAGTCCAATTTGCCTGCTTTTGATGTGCTTAAAGTTGTTCCTTACTTTGAATTATTGAGAAATTTTTTTAAAAAACTAATGGTTGAAAAGGGGGGTGTATTCTTGAATAAACATCTTTAATTCTGTTTGGCCGTTTGTTGATAATTAATTTAACTTTATTTACCCTAGTAGTAGTAGCAGTGAAAGGTACAAAGAGAAGTGTCGGTAACGGTAATTCTGTAGCTTTAATTGATGGATTATTGTAATTTAATGGGGGTTGGTAGAGACATGAATGTGTTATTAAAAGGCCAAGGAGTTGTTTAATGATCGAAGTAAGTAGATGCTGGTTGTATTCAATTAGGCCGTTGGCTTTTCTCAGCCGTAGGATGAAAAGGTGAAGGAAAAGAATAAACACAAAGAGTGACCAAAAGAGAAAGAAAAGAATAAGCTTTTTTTAAGGGTTAAAAAGATGCAAAACTGAGGTTTGATGTAAAGCAATCCAGACTCTTTCGGATGTAGACTTGCCACCTCTTTTGGTTCTGTGATGGTGCCCTTTCCTCTCCATTCGCTCTGGTCCCTGCTGTTTACCATAGATGGAGGTTAGGAGATGCCTAACATAGACAACTGCATTGAGCAGAAGGTGACACAATCATGATATATCGTTTGATTGTTGGTGTGCTGATTATCCAAGAAATGTACAACAATCCTATAAAAATTGATAAAATGTTTAATTACATATATGCCATGATTTGAGTGCAATTTAACGGTAACCCCCAAAAAAAAAAAATAAAAAATAAAAAATAAAAACTTGGATCACGCGTTGGGCCTGGGAGGAGACAGCTGGGAGATGGTGACGGGATGAGCATCAATATATCTCCCTAATAAACAACTGCAACTGCACAGCTTGCAATTTTTAATTTATATTTGTGCATATATAATTAGACTAGACAATCGTGGTAACCTTAATTATTTCTCTGGGCGATCCTTTTCCCACCTGAGACCTTTCGGATTAATCTTTCCTTCCAAGTAGGCCAGCTCATTTCCATTTCGGCTAGCAACCTGAGAAAGATCTGTCCCAAAGATCATCTTTGTGGATGGGGAGAGAGGGAGAGAGCGGTACTAGACAGCAAACACTACCTTTGAGCGAAATGGTAACTGAAAATGAAAATGATGGAAGAACTCTGCGTTGAGTATTGGATACCCCGATGATTTATAAATATTGTATTTTAGTCTAATGAATTTCATTAAGTGTAATAGGATAAATTAGACCAAGTTGTTGGAACTTATCCAACAAGTTGGATCTTAATCCAACGTTGGGCTAATATGCGGTAAATAATTATATAAGTGCTACGCTATCATATTAAGCCCAATATATTAGTGACCTGGTTTTAATTAATTAAATGGGCTAAATGAGTTAAACAGGTTGTGGGGCCTTTATGTGTAGAGACTATTGGGCTTCAACTCGTTGATGGGCCGAGTTGGAAACCCTATGGCTATGGAGGCTAGCCTATAAATATTAGCGGTCATGGTCCCCGGAATACACGAACAAAGTTGAGCCGTCTTTTCTACGTCACGTCGCTAAGAGAGAAACCTGGAGAAGGCTAAAGGGATTCTCCAACGGTTGATTCGTGCTATTCTGGAAGATCGTCCGTTGCGTTATCGTCAGGATCTCTTTCAGATTATTAGCAATGGATTCAGGTACGCTTCCGCTAAATCAGAGTATGTAATGATTTAAGGTTCCGCATGTTATATATCTAGTTCTGTGTTGTTTGGCTAGAACGCATGTCTAGATCTTTAGTTTCTACAAGTGGTATCAGAGCCTGCATGCTGTGGATCTTAAATTTTTTTGCCTGCTCGTAGTATATCTGATAAAAATCTGATTTTAATATGTTTTCTATTCGAATCTGTGCAAAATTTGATTTTTTGATTATTTTTCCAAACAAAAAAAATTTGTTTTTTACAAACCCTAGATCGGGGGCGGCCCGTCGGCCGCCGCCCGACACGGCAAAAAAGGGGCGCTCTGCCGCCCCCCTTAGGCAGATCGGCGCCGGCTATGCCGGCGTCGACACGGATCCAGAAAGGGGCGACGAAGCCGCCCCTGCAAGTTTTAAAAAAAAGGGGGGGTGTCGGCTTCTAGCCGCCCCCCCATCGGAGGTATAGGGGAGAGGGGGCGGCTCGCCGCCCCTGCAAGTTTTAAAAAAAAATGGGGGGGGGGGGGGTGTCGGCTTCTAGCCGCCCCCCACCGGAGGTACAGGGGAGAGGGGGCGGCGTTTGGTTTCAGAGGGGGGCGGCTCGCCGCCCCCCGGCGTTTTCCAGCAACCACAGATCAAAAGGGGGGGCTCGACAGCCCCCCCCCCCCCGTCGGGATCTACCGACGGAAAAGGGGGGGGGGGGAGGGCTCGACAGCCCCCCCGTCAGGATCTACCTGCGGAAAAGGGAGGGCTCGACAGCCCCCCCCGTCGGGATCTACCGGTGGAAAGGGGCGGCGTACCGTCGCCCCCTTGAGACCCGTCGGAGAGACGGTGGGGCGGCGAACTGCCGCCCCTCTGCCGGAACCGCATGCGCCAGGAGGCGCCTGCGCGACAAGAAACGGGGCGGCGATGGTTGCCCCTGTTGGCCGTCGGCAGGCGCCCCTGGCGCCTGCGCGACGCTGAGAAAGAGCAGCCACTGCCGCCCCTGTCGAATGCAGCCGGCGCCGGACCCCCCACAGCGCCGGATCTGAGGGAAAGGGGCAGGCGGCGGCCGGCCCCTGGATGGGCCAAAATTCTGCTAGGGTTTCTAACCCTAGCAGAATTTGGGCCAAATTGGGCCCAAACAATTATTTTTCAAAATAATTTTTAATTTTCAGTATATGGGCTTCAATTTTGGGCCTGTTTTGGCCACTACACAATTTTGGGCTTCAATTGAATATTTTGGAATAATTGAACCCTATTTTAAGGTTACAATTAATTTTTTTTGAAGCCCTATTTTGGATATATTGAAGCACTAACAATTAGAGAAAATAAAAGGCCATCTTGTGTATATTTTCTCATTCAGTTTGTTTGTGCGTTAAAATTAAGTTCATTCCGGTTTTAATTCTTTAGGCAAAATTCAGCTAAATATACATTTCGAAATAAATCTAATTTTTGTGAAATTCCACCAAAGTGGGTTCCACTATTAAAATAGTTATTATTTCGGAATGTAAACGGATTAAAATACATACACAGTATGATCAGTTGCCTGGATGAATTTTAAATGGATCGAAGGAGTAAATAAAAGGCTTTCCTGTATATTTACATTTAAGTTCAGTTTCATTTGAATTCTATTTTTTGGGCACGTTGGATTATATGTTTCAAAAAAATTTAATTATTAAGGGATCCCACCAAAGTAGGCTCTACAGTTAAATTATTGTTATTTCGGAACATAAACGGTTAAATACATACTTTTGTATGATTGGTTGCCCAATATTGAATTTGATTGGATTGAAGGAGGAAATAAAAAGCCTTTATGTATATCCCTCCTCAAAGATAAATTTTGTGTTAATTGTGCAAAATAGATTTAAATTCGAAGTTTATGGCATAAAACAATATATATATATACACACACATACATAATTCGGTATATAACAAGTTGACTTCATGCCCTGGTATGAAAACTCAGTTTGCCTAAATTTAGATTTAAATTAACACACAAAATTCAAGTGTTTTCTTCGGGAGCAAATAAAAAGGTTTAACATATATTTCTCCTCAAGGATAAGTTTAAAAGGCCTTAAAGAATTTTGTGTACTAACCATCGACTAAATGGCCTTAAGGAATTTTGACACATTTTAAAGTTATATATAAAATGAGATAGGGGGGGGGGGGGGTGTGTGTGTGTGTGTGTGTGTCTTTCTATGTATGTTCATATACACATTAGTACACCTATATACCCCATTTTTAAGAAGAAAATTTGTGTTGAATCTATGGTTTTTTATTTAACTCAATATAAATGATTAGAAGGGTGGAATAAAAGGTTCTTATATATATTTCCACTTAGTATAATCATTTTGTTTCAAATTCAGTTTAGTTTCAAATTCAATTTTTGGCACAATTAATTATATATTTCGAATATGGATTGATTGGATCATCAACTCACCAAAGTGGGTTTTCTTGTGAAGATTAGTTTTAATCTTGAAATATAACAAGTTGAATACATACTTTTGTATGAAAATTTTGGTTGCCTTAAATTTGATTTTGAATAAAAGTGGACTCGAATATCTCCACTTAAAGTATAAATTCATGTATTAAATTGCGACTTAGATTCAAATTTTGCAAAGGTATATATTTTTGAAATGACTTCGTGCAATCATCATCTCGCCAAAGTGGGCTCTGTTTATTTGCATTATTTCATTTCATAAATATAAAAAGAATTTAATGTGCCAATGATTTTCGTAAGAACGCTAAATCGGGCCAAAGGAAGATTACCGTTCTATACTATTTCATGCACACCTGTGGCAATAAACAATGTGATGATTAGTGAGATCAATGCATGCAAATTTAATTCGGCCCAAAGGAAGTTTTATATTTGGCATGTTATTATTGTCATTGTCTGATTGCTACAACAAGATGTCAGTGACTAGTCAATATATTATCCAAAGATAAATGTTGGGCTAGTGGGGGATGTCTTGAGATGGGAAAATAGCATTAATTTAAATTTGTTGTTGTTTTATTTAATACTCATATGAACATTTTAAAGTTGTTTTTTCTTGTTCTCTTTTTCAGCTATTATTCCTGAAAATTTTTCTGCCAACCTCAAATCTATTCCAGTACTTAATGGCACTAACTTCAAGGCATGGAAGGAGAATCTTTTGATAATCCTCGGTGTAACGCCCCGCTTCCCAAAACACGACGGAGGCGAGAGCGTTACTAGGTCCGCTTGAACCGGGGCGGTGAAACTCGAGTTCATTAAGCGTCTGTGGTAAAACGCAAGGGCAGCTCCTTTGCACGCTTTTCAGAACAATCAGAATTATTCATACATTACAAGCCACATCCAGAATTATAAATGTTCGTACACGAAATACAACAACAAGCCACAGCTGGGCCAAAGTAAAAAACGTACACTCAACAATAACCGAAAGCAAACTAAAGTAAAGCAGCAACGATAAAGTTCACTAGTTCTCCGCAGGGAGAGACTCGGCGTCTACAGCGAACTCCTGACTTTCCAAGTCAGGTGTCTCGTAAGGAACCTCCTGGTACTCAAGCTCGGGATCTGACATACATCCAAAAACATGAATGTATGTCAGCAAGGGTCTGCAAGTAGATGTTACAACCCAAGGCAAGATATATACAAATTTATACTGAATTTAAGAAGCATTAATCATTTAAAAGAGACGGCGACAACAAGATTTAAACATGCTGAAATATAAAATGGAATAAGGTAAAAGACATCATATCATGCAATTCTAAGCAGTTTAATAATTGGAGTAATCCTTTCTTTGGTTCGTTAGCATGGCAATTTAACAGAGATAATGATTCCAAGTTTGTAAGTTTCATGTTAGCATTTCATGTCTGTTAGCATTTCATGTCTAAAAAGGATTCACGCCTTTAGGTCGTGATGAGCGAGTCGTCCTTCTCACGGGGGCTTACCGTGATTGGCGCTAACCCACCGCCTATGGGTGGTGCCCTTGAAGAGAGTACTCTTTCATACACCTAATGACCGCCCAATCCAACCCCACCCAGGATTTGTGCTGGAACACGAGCCAACCTAATTCACGAATTACAAGCACGAATTTGTCAACTCAATGACATCACGAAAGTCACGATTTCGCCTCGATTTCGCCTTCGAGGCGCACGATTTCACGATGTCTCACGCTAGTTAATTATTTCAAGGTATGCAGCAATTAAATAACATGACCAGTTATCTTTATACAACAAATTCCATGGTTACGAGAGTAACGAGCAACATTTACATGCAAAAGACTAATTTAACATCCAACTTCGTAAAATTCATTATAAATCGTATACTTGCCTGATTTTGGTGATTTTGGTGCCGTTGGGTTTGTCTCGACGAGTACTACGTGTCGGTACTTACGGTTCTCTGTTTCGGTTAAAAAAATTCACCGAATTAGATATATTACGAGATAATCAAAATATCGGGTTAATCCCCGAATTGGGTTCGTCCAATTTTATTGGGTCATCTGGCTAGGGTGACGTCTATATTGTGTTACACTAATATTATACGCCTCATTTTTTTCTGATATTGTTAACCTAACATTAATAACATGCTGAAATTAATACTAGCCAGTTAATATTCAAATTAACACTAACACCCTACTAATGCAATCTGACCATAAGCTAATGGCAAAGGTATGGCAAAGGTTAATATCACACCTACTCCATCTATTATGCAATATAATACCACCATTATTATACATATAACAATATACCCTCCCTCTTTACTCAACCTGTATTCTTTTTTTATTATAAAAAATCTCTTTCTCATTGTTACGCCTATTTGGCCGAAGCCTGAAGGACACGAGCCCAGAAGCCCGACTGCCGGTCAAGAGCCCATCTGCGCATTCAGGCCCGAATGTCGATCTGACCCGGCCTCGGTAACCCGCTGGTCACTCGCCCACTCCTGCGATAACCGCTCCCCCGGTTCCGCGACCACTAAATGGCGGTAATGGGGAGGTGCTGGCATGGCGCAGGGAGCGGCGACGGGGGGCGGATTGAGGGGGCACGATTGAGGGCGGACGAGCGACGTGGGCCAGAGGCAATCACGCTGGGAGCTCTATAAAAGGGCTAGGAAGACGACGAAACAAGGGACCGCATCTCAGGTATCTAAGACCTAAGGTACTCCATCAACGACCTAGTTCCCCCTTTCCATCTCCTTCCTCCCCCGCTCGCACCGTGAGACGCCGTTCTGATCTCCTCACGAGTCGAACCGTCTCCGCCGGGCCTGCTCTTTCAGATCTCTATCTGACTTAGGCATCGGAGGGGATTTGGCCGGAACCAAGGTCCGGCCCCCTGACGAGTATTCTCGTCTACGCAGGAAGACAGCTGATCAACGGGCTGAGGCTTCCCCTCCGCCCCTCGCCGACCGCGCAACCTGCTGGACGATCGAGGCTACCCCTCGTCGTCCGACCGCCGAGGCCGAGCACGTGCGACCGAGGCCAAGCGTCTCAACCCGGGCCGAGGCTTCCCCTCGCCCTACCAACGACCGAGGACCCCGATTCGGCCCAGCCGACGCGCTCCACGTCGTCAGCAGCACCGACTCGACACCCCCGAGGGACCCAAGCGGGCCCCTTGACCACGTTGACCTAGTTGTCCACGGTCAACGCAGTTGTAGTGAGAAAACACTCTGAAACATCTGGCGCCGTCTGTGGGATCGAACGGTCCCACGAAGAAACAAACCACACCTGCGATGACGCGTCTCCACCCGTCTCGACGAAAGGAGAGCAAGGCTCTGACGCGAAGCGACAGGACCCGCCATCGTTGGCAAGAGTGGGCCCGGGCCCAACGCGAGGAGGATCATGAGGAGAGGACCGGGGGACCCTCACCGTCCCTACCGGCCGGAAGACCGAGCACGTCTGTAATGGCACGCAGCTCGGACGTAGCCTTGGTGGTGTCGGTGATCATAGACACAACCATGGTACGACGACTGCTCGTCGACACCGGTAGCCCCTGTGACGTCCTCTTCATGTTAACCCTAGAAAAGATGGGGCGGCGGAGGGAGGACTTGCGACCTCGCTCGGGTCCCGTGGTGGGATTCACGGGTCATTCCGCCCCCATCATCGGCACGATCCATCTCCCGGTAACGCTCGGAGGCCCACCAGACTCGGTGACCCTGGCGGTGGAATTCATCGTACTGGGGATCGGATCGGAGTACAATGGGATCATCGGCCGACCCCTTCTCAACGCCATCGGCGCGGTGGTCTCGACCCTGAAGGATCCTGTCCAAAACAAAGTTAGGATCGATAATTAAAGTGGAGACTTACGCTTGCGTATGCGGAACGATAGTCTCGGAACTTTGCCTTCGGATTCACCACGACGGATCGAGTCTTCTCACGAACGGAGTAAGGCTACTAATCCACAATCTAAATCTCTATTTTAGATTAAGAACTTGGAAGGAGGGAGAGGAAATATTTCTGCAGAGCTTCGCTATGAAGAAGATGCATGCATGAATTTCATGCAAATGGTGTAAGGAAAATGGCTACCCTTGGGTCTTATTTATAGCCCCCAAGGTAGTTATTTTAGGGTAAGTTGTTCCTTTGGAACAACTTAATTAAGGTGTACCATGATACATGGCACATTATAAGCTTAAGTTGTACCATATGCATGGTACAACATAAGCTTAAGATATTCCCCCTTTATTAGCCATATGTCGCATGCACTTATGCATATATAATGCGACTTTCTCGCTCATCCAGAGATCCTCTCCACAAGGGAACAGATTCCCTTTGCACACGACTTCGTGTACACGACGTTCGAGGTCCGTAATCCCTCGTACATCCCCCACAAGGGTGTACAAACGTCTTCCATATCCAACATCTCCCACTCACACTTGAGGGGATTGTAAGAGAACGTCTTTCCCTTAGTTCTTTCATCTATCATACCGAGAAATAGACCGTGCGACCGTCATGCGCGTAGAGTCTGTTGTTGTGCACTTGTTAGAGATACACAACGACCTCGAAGGTGCAAAGTTGAGTAGTTCAACGCATGCTTTACCCTAGATTATTTCTTCACATTTCTTATACTTTATATTCAACAATTGAATCCCATCTGGATTACAATTGGCTGGCCAGCTTTGAATCATTAAAGTCCAAATGCGAATATGAAATCAATCTTCCTCTTCTTGCGAACCTTCTGATCTTGACTTGATTCGCTTTTCTAACGTGCCCCGCCGAGCCGAATTACCATAGCCCATTAGCAACACGCTAAGATAGCGATCATCTCGTCAAATCTAAAGGAACCAATTGGAGTCCTTGAGGGTAAGAGTTAAGACCCGTATGGCCTTTGAGTCTCACATAATAGCAAACACTATTGCTACTAACTCAGTGGTCGAAATGCATACGTGGTATGAACACGTACTACAACATCACTCCTTTCCCAGGGAGAGTATGTCTTAATGATGTTGTACGGATGAAAGATCAGACACCACAGTGCCTATCTTTTTGAGTCCCCTTACTACTCGTGAAATATTCACGGACTCTCATCCTGCATAAGACAGATAGGATTTAAAAAATCCAGTGAGATCTTTATATCCTTGTGATACAGATCTCAGATCTTTTGTAAGCATCCGTATGATGCAGATCTTTTATTCGACTATCTTGTTTAAGTCATGACTCTAAATCATTTGTCTAATGATTTTGACTTTAAACTAGTCTCATCTCTATCTTATCCATCTGATAAGATAAGGCGGTTGCTCATGTAAGAGAGCCAACCTTAATCTGTCCGACATACACACAATAAAATAGCTGAGACTCAAACACAAATGTACATAAAATCATTTGTAAGAAACTTGTATGCAAATTAAATTTTGATCTTCTATAGACATGGGAAATATTACATGATACAGCTCAGCACCTACGCATTCCCATAGATGATAAGTGTTTGAAAAACACATCTCTAGGGATCGCCTTAGTAAGGGGATCCGCTATCATCTCATGCGTGGATATGTATCCTATGTCTACTTCCTTCCGTTTGTCATAATCCTTCGCAAACTTGAATCGAATGTCAATGTGTTTGGTCTTACAATGAAATTTAGGATCTTTGACGTAGGCAATCGAAGCTTGACTATCACTGTATATAGGAACAGTGCTTGAGTCAGTGGCATTCGTCAGCCTGTCTAAGAATTTCCTAAGCCAAACAGCTTCTTGGACCGCCATGCTGAATGCTACGAACTCGGCTTCCATAGTTGATAGAGCGATGCAGGTTTGTTTCTTGCTGCTCCAGGATATTGCACCATTCCTGAGTAAGAAAACAAAGCCTGAGGTAGATCTTCGCTCGTCGAGATCACCTGCCCAATCAGCATCGGTATAGCCTTCGAGTCTCAAGGTATTGCCTTGATAGCATAACGCATAGTCCGCAGTCCCTTTGAGGTATCTTAATATCCTCTTCACCGCTTTCCAGTGTGCCTGCCCTGGGTTGGATTGGTAACGGCTTACCATACCAACAGCATAGCAAATGTCGGGTCTGGTACACATCATGGCGTACATCAGACTCCCGACAGCACTGGAGTATGGAACTTTTTCCATAGCTTTCTTTTCTTTTGGATCTTTGGGACACATCTCCAAACATAGACCCTCACCTTTGCTTATTGGAGTATCAATTGGCTTGCAGTCCTGCATATTAAACCGTTCTAAAACCTTCTTTATATATGTCTCTTGAGAGAGAGAAAGAAGTTTCTTGGAACGATTCCTTGAGATCTTAACCCCGAGGATATATGCAGCTTCACCCATGTCTTTCATCTCAAAGACGGATGAAATCCAAGCTTTGATATCCAAGATAAGACGCTTATCATTTCCGGCTATAAGTATGTCATCTACATAAAGAGACATAATTACATACTTGTTTTTAATCCTCTTAATATATACGCAGTTGTCTTCGTCGAGCATGGAGAAACCATACGACAAAACGACTTCTTGAAAGCGCATATACCACTGCCTTGAGGATTGTTTAAGACCATATATGGATTTACGAAGTTTACAAACCTTATGTTTGTTTTCTTCTTGTACGAACCCGTTTGGTTGTTCCATGTAGATCTCCTCATCTAGTTCTCCGTTAAGAAAAGCAGTCTTTACATCCATCTGATGTAACTCGAGGTCCAAACAAGCCACCATTGCCAGAATTAAGCGAATGGAGGTAAAACGCACGACAGGAGAGAAAGTCTCTTCGTAGTCTATTCCTTCCTGTTGCGTGAAACCTTTCGCAACAAGGCGAGCTTTATATTTCTCGATGGAGCCATCAGCCTTATGCTTGATTTTGAGAACCCACTTGTTCCCAATGGCTCTACGTCCCTTAGGTAAATTAACCAAGTCCCAGACTTGGTTTGTTTTCATGGATTGAAGTTCTTCTTCCATTGCCGCTATCCATTTATCTTTAGCAGGGCATGTGACGGCCTGTTTAAAATTTGCAGGTTCGTCATCATCTTGTAGTAATGTCATGAATGTTTGAGGAAATTCATCCTCAAATCTCAGAGGTGTTAGCCTCGTTCGATTACTACGTCTTGTTTGAGTTTGATCACTCCCACTTGGAATGACATCACTCCCACTTGGAATAACATCACTCCCACTCGGAATAGGATTGGTATCGTTCGTATCATCCATTGGTGAAGTTTGAAACGTATTTTCTTCTTCACCAAGAATTCTCCCACTCGAACGTTCCGATCCTTCTTGATCCCAAGTCTCAAACAAGGATAAGTCTTGACTTATCTCACCCTGTCTTGGAAACTCTTTTTCCAAGAAGACAAAATCCCTCGATTCGAATTCTATTAGACCCCCATTGTCCTCTTGACCGACGAAAACATATCCTTTGGAGTTTTCAGCGTATCGGATGAAGATACACTTCCTCCCACGTGGCCCAAGTTTGCCATATTTGTGAGAGGATAAATGTGCGTAAGAGGCACAACCCCAAGGTTTTAGAATGTTTAAGTCTGGAGTTCTATTGTTCCACAACTCATAAGGAGTAGAACTTACCGACTTCGAGGGTACACGGTTTAAGATGAATGCTGCCGTCAATAATGCGTCACCCCAAAAGGTGATAGGCAAATTTGCCTGAGACATCATTGATCGGACCATTTCCATCAATGTCCTATTCCTTCTTTCCGCAACACCGTTTTGTTGCGGAGTGTAAGGCATAGTTACCTGATGTACTATGCCTTTTTCATCACAAAGTTCCTTAAAACTTATTGATTGATATTCACCGCCCCTATCGGTTCGCAAAACCTTAATCTTGCGATCTAATTGATTCTCCACTAAACTCATATAGTTTTTAAAGCAAGCCAAAGCTTCACTTTTGTGGGATATCAAATAGATATGTCCGAAACGGGTGAAGTCATCAATGAATGTGATGAAATAGGACTTCCCGCGTCTTGTCTTAACATTCATTGGACCGCAAATGTCCGAATGGATAAGCTGTAATGGAACTTCGGCCCTTGTGCCAGTTCCAAACGGCTTGCGACAAGTTTTCCCTACAAGACAATGTTCGCAAGTTGACATTTCAACTTTTGAAACATTAGATAGCAAGCCACTTTTGGCAAGTCTATCCATTCTAGTTGGTCCAATATGACCAAGTCTTGCATGCCAACAAATGATCTCAGACTCAGAGTTAGAAACATTTGTCAAATGGAAACTTTCATTAATGGAAGAAGAATCATCATACATTGTATTTAAAACAATTAATCCATTACAAACATTACCAGAACCAATCAAAGAATTATTACAAACAAGGTCAACATATTGTTTATAGAACCTCCACTCATAATCTAAAGACATTAACATGACCACGGAAACGATATTCCTTCTAATATCTGGAGCAAAGAGGACGTCGTGCAATAATAAAGTCCGGCCGTTGTCGAGAACTAGCTTGCATGTTCCGACGCCTTTGACTTCAACACGTGTGTTGTTGCCGACGTATATCCACTTTGTTCCTTGAGTTATCTTTCGATACTCTACGAAGAACCTTCTGTCCTTCGCTACGTGGTCTATGGCCCCTGAATCAATCAACCAAAAATAGTTAGATTCAGCAAGAAACATGGAACTAGAAACACATATGTAACTAGCCCTACAAGTTACCTTATCACTTCCATCCGTACATGAACGGGCGAAGTGACCGTACTTGTTGCACTTAAAGCACTTGATCTTCTTCAAGTTTTTCTTCTTTGAGTGCACATTCTTTTGCCACTTTTTGTTCTTTGTCTTCTTTGAGGTTTCCGGTTCTCGCTTTCGTTCGTTCACAAACCTTAAGCGTTTATTCTTCCGCTTATTTCCTCCATGTGAGGAACTAGCGGCCACGTGCACTTCTGCACTTGGTTTTGCGGCTTGAATCCGCTCTTCCTCGAGTTCGAGGTGTTTCGATACATCGCTTAAAGTTTTAATGCACTCATTATGAGTGAGATGCATTTTCATGTTATCCCAGCTATCTGGGAGTGAACGAATGACTGCTTGGATCTGCTGTTCGTCAGACAGCGTAACACCCGCATCCTTTAATTCAGATATAAGATTCGCCATGTGGCGGAGATGCTTTTTCATAGAATGATCTCGCCGCATCTTGTACGAATCAAATTGAATGTTTAAGGAGCGGAGTTTGGTAACCGAAGTTCCACCAAACTTTATCTCTAGCTCAGACCATATGTCTTTGGCTAGGTCGAATTCCCGAAATAGACGCATTATGTCATTGTCCATTGCGGACAGTAACGTAATACGTGCTATTTTGTTCTTTCGAGTCCAAACATCATAAGCTTCCCGGTCCCTCTTGTGTTGGGCCGTATTGCCCAACTCAGGTTCTTCCATTATGTTTTGGAGTGTTTCGAGCACATCTTGCTCCTCCAAAACATATTGGATTTTAATTGACCAAAGTTTATAATTGTCGCCGTTGAGCTTTTCACCTTTGTTAAGCTCTACGACAATGTTCTTAGAAGCGGTAGACATTTTCGATTCAAAAAACTGCAAAGAGAATGAAAAACACGATCAAAATTCTATGCATAAAGTTTCGATTCTTTAAACACTTGATAAGTTCCTTGGATGCGTTGAAATGTTACTCTAGAATCGAGAAGTTCACTACGTTCCCAACTACCATCTAGAAGTAACTTTCAAAGTATCCCTCTTACTTATCTCAAGTAAAAAGAAATCAGAAATAATACCCGTATGGTATTAGCAGCGGAAAAATATTTTGAAAAACATATCTTTCAAAATGGAATAGGTGAGAATTAGCGCAAAGAATTTTAGCGCAACAATTGCCAAGCCACGAGACCTGTTCTACACACCCATGGGTTAGATAACCATGGCCGGATCGTGGTAGGACTTGGAATTCTAAATTGCGCTATCCCGATTAAGGACGGGACATAACCTATTTTGAAAACATCTTTTCCAAAAATTTGAAAGCACGTTGGCTAATCTCCGTAGAGTAGAGCACAACGTCACAAGTACATTGGCTAATCTCCGTAGAGTAGAGCACGATGACATGGCTAATCTCACATGAAGTAGAGCACTATGGCTAATCTTCAAGGGGTAGAGCCCAATGAAAAACTTCATTAAAACGTTAGTCCCGTATGAACTAGTCGGCACTGTGGTTAGCCCCGTATGGGCTAACCGACACATTCGAGTTTGACCAATGCCCTTTGTCACCCCGTATGGGTCAGTTGACAAATTTGCAGCCGACTCAGACCTTCTGCCAGATTGGTCGACCAAAAACACAAAATTGGTCGACCAATTTTCGAAATGCAAATTCTCCCGACCAGGGCCTCTGCCCTGGCCGGGGCTTGGCCAAGGGCCGGCCAGGGCCTCTGCCCTGGCCGGCCAGGGGCCCTGGCCCCCTCGGCCAGGGCCGGCCGGCCAGGCCACTGGCCGGGGCCAGGGCTCCTGCCCTGGCCTCGGCCAGGCCTTGGCCTGAGGCCAGGGCGCTGCCCTGGCCTCTGCCAGGGCGGCCCTGGCCGCTGGCCGGGGCCAGGGCTCCTGCCCTGGCCTCAGCCAGGCCCTGGCCTGAGGCCAGGGCACCGGCTCTGGCCTCCGCCAGGGCCGGCAGGCCGCTGGCCGGGGCCAGGGCTCCTGCCCTGGCCTCGGCCAGGCCCTGGCCTGAGGCCAGGGCCGGCAGGCAGGCCCTGGCCTGAGGCCAGGGCCGGCAGGCAGGCCCTGGCCTCTGCCAGGGCCGACAGGCAGGCCCTGGCCACTGCCATGGCCGGCCTGGCCCTGGCAGTGGCCAGGGCGCCGGCCCTGGCAGTGGCCAGGGCGCCGGCCCTGGCCTCTGCCAGGGCCGGCAGGCCGGCCAAGGGCCGGCCCTGGCCACTGCCAGGGCCGGCCTGGCCGGCAGGGCTTGGCCAAGGCCGGCCACTGCCGGCCTGGCCATGGCCGGCCATGGCTTGGCCATGGCCGGTCATGGCCAAGGCCATTCGGCGTTGGCCGGCCATGGCCCCTTTGGCCATGGCCGGCCACCCCCTTTAAATGGGGTTGCCGCACTCATTCCTCCCCCTTGATGGGGTGGTCGCCGGTGGTTATTGGCCGTAGCCAACCCCCTCCGCATGGGGAGAGGGGATGCATGGCCTTCATAGCCCATTTGGCCATGGTGCACATGCACCAAATTTTCCTCTTACCCGATGGAAATAACTTCCATCATCTTCCTCGATGAAGCACCCGTTCATCGATGAAGCACCCGTTCGTCGAGAAATTAGTTATTTCCTAATGGCCGTGTGCCAAAAATGAATAACGTACTACGTGAACGGTCGGTTCTTCCCGTCACGGAGAGTTCCTACCATATCCGTAATGATAGGAGACCCTAACGTGAAAAGAACAACCGCTGCGTTCTCTCCGTCACGAAGCGTTCCTACTATATCCGTAATAGTAGGAGACCCATTCGTGAAAAAGACAACGACTCGTTCGTAGTTTCGACGGGGCGGTGGATTGACCGGGGCGAACCCATATGGCTCTGATACCAATGAAGGATCCTGTCCAAAACAAAGTTAGGATCGATAATTAAAGTGGAGACTTACGCTTGCGTATGCGGAACGATAGTCTCGGAACTTTGCCTTCGGATTCGCCACGACGGATCGAGTCTTCTCACGAACGGAGTAAGGCTACTAATCCACAATCTAAATCTCTATTTTAGATTAAGAACTTGGAAGGAGGGAGAGGAAATATTTCTGCAGAGCTTCGCTATGAAGAAGATGCATGCATGAATTTCATGCAAATGGTGTAAGGAAAATGGCTACCCTTGGGTCTTATTTATAGCCCCCAAGGTAGTTATTTTAGGGTAAGTTGTTCCTTTGGAACAACTTAATTAAGGTGTACCATGATACATGGCACATTATAAGCTTAAGTTGTAACATATGCATGGTACAACATAAGCTTAAGATATTCCCCCTTTATTAGCCATATGTCGCATGCACTTATGCATATATAATGCGACTTTCCCGCTCATCCAGAGATCCTCTCCACAAGGGAACAGATTCCCTTTGCACACGACTTCGTGTACGCGACGTTCGAGGTCCGTAATCCCTCGTACATCCCCCACAAGGGTGTACAAATGTCTTCCATATCCAACAGACCCTCCATCAGACTATCAAGTTCCGAACGCCCGGGGGGATGGGTCAAGTCGAAGGCGACACGGGAGGACCGAATGCCTGCTATCAACTGGCGGAGGGGAGTCCTGAAGATCGTCTAGCCGACCGGATGGCCGCGCTCGACCTAAGGGACGGGCCGAGGCCCACCCCTGCGGAGGAACAGGAGCAGATCCCGGTCACGGACGTTGAGGGCCGGTTCGTCTCGATCGGGAAAGGGTTAAGCCATGACCTGAGGGACCAACTGGTCGAGTGCCTGGAGGCGAACCTAGACATCTTTGCCTGGTCACCGGAGGACATGCCCGGCGTAGACCCCCAGGTGATCGTCCACCAGATCAACGCCGACCCCAACTTCAAGCCGGTCAGGCAGAAGAAGCGGAACCTGGGCGGTGAGAAGATGAAGGCGGCCTCCGAGGAGGTGGAGCGTCTCCTTGACGCCGGCTTCATACGAGAGGTCTGGTACCCGGAATGGCTGTCGAACGTGGTGATGGTCAGGAAGCCCAACGGGAAATGGCGAATGTGCGTGGACTTCAGTGACCTCAACAAGGCTTGTCCCAAGGACAGCTACCCCCTGCCGCGCATCGACCACCTGGTGGACAACGCCTCGGGGTACGAGATGCTCAGCTTCATGGATGCCTACTCAGGGTACAATCAAGTCCAGATGGACCCCCGGGACGAAGAAATGACAGCCTTCACGACGGACCGGGGAACTTACTGCTACAAGAAGATGCCCTTTGGCCTGAAGAACGCAGGGGCCACCTACCAGAGAATGGTCAATAAGGTTTTTAGCTCCCAGATCGGGAGGAACCTGGAAGTCTATGTCGATGACATGCTTGTCAAGTCGAGGCGACCGGAAGACCACATCGCCGACCTTCGGGAGACCTTCGAGCGGTTGCGGCGACACCACATTCGACTCAACCCCGTGAAGTGCACATTTGGGGTAAGATCTGGCAAGTTCTTAGGATTTATGATAACTAACCGTGGCATTGAAGCTAATCCTGACAAGATCGAGGCGCTAATCAACATGCGTGAGCCGATGATGATCAAAGAACTGCAGAGGCTGAACGGGTGCATCGCAGCCCTGGGGCGATTCCTTTCCAAATCGGCGGAAAGATCGTTCCCCTTCTTCAAGGTCCTGAGGAAAGCGATCGCGGAACCTTCAGACAGTAGGAAGGCGATATTATGGGACGAAGACTGTTCCCGGGCGTTCGCGGATCTCAAAGAATACCTCCGCAGCCCGCCTCTCCTGTCCAAGCCACGGGAAGGGGAGTCACTAAGCCTCTACCTGGCGTGCGCAGAGGAAGCAGTGAGTTCGATGCTGATCCAGGGAAGACGGTGGGGTGCAGTGGCCGGTGTACTACACGAGCCGGATCTTAAAGGGGGCAGAGGTGCGGTACTCGCCCATGGAGAAACTGGCGTACGCCCTCGTTCTTTCAGCGCGAAGGCTCCGACCCTATTTCCAAGCCCACACCATCCTGATCCTGACCGACTCACAACTGGAGCAGAACCTCAAGAGGTTCGATCGAATGGGAAGGATGCTAAACTGGGGGGTGGAGTTGAGCGAGTTCGACCTCCGATTCAAACCGCGCACGGCCATCAAAGGGCAGGCCCTGGCCGACTTCATCGCTGAGTGCACAACGGAAGGAAATAGCCCCCGGAGGAAGAAGGCTCAGCAACGGTAATTTCCCGACCCTTGACCTTTCTTTCGGCTGACCACCTCCAGCCAGGAGTTCCAGGAGCATGGATCGTCCATGTGGACGGATCGGCCACTCAGACAGGAGGCGGGGCGGGGATTGCGATCCGATCTCCGGAAGGGAACATTGTGGAATACGCGTTGCGGTTCGAGTTCCCAGCCACCAACAACGTGGCGGAATACGAAGCGGTGATCAACGGCCTAAGGCTGGCCCTGGAGCTCGGGGCCGAGTCCATCCGCCTCCTCAGCGACTCGAAGCTCATTGTCAACCAACTCCTGGGGAGTTACGAGGCGCGGGAGGAGGCGATGCAGAGATATCTCGCTGTCGCCAGAGCAGCGTTGTCCAGGTTCAAAAACGTGGAAGTCTTGCACCTCCCACGATCGGAGAACGCACGGGCCGATGCGTTGTCAAAGCTAGCCTCGTCCTCGCCAAAGGAGCTGGGCCGCACCATCTACGTGGAAAATCTGCGGTCCCCCAGCACGGAAGAGCAGGAGATGATGGCGATCAACCAAGAACCCACCTGGATGGACCCGATCATACGGTACCTCACTCATGGGGAGGTGCCGACAGATTGGGACGAACGCCGAACCTTGGAGAGGAAGGCGCTCCGATACGTGATCCATGAGGGGACGCTCTACCGGAGACGCTGGACAAAGACGGATGTCCTCCCATACTTGAAGTGCATCGGGCCGCAGGAAGCTGACTACGTCCTACGGGAGGTTCACGAAGGGATCTGCGGGAATCACCACGGGGGCAAGATGGTCGCACAGAAGATCTTGAGGCAGGGATACTACTGGCCGACCCTGGCCCAAGACGCAACAAGCTACGTCCAAAAATGCCAAGAATGCCAGAGGTATGCCCACCACACCTCGACTCCCCCGTCAGAGCTCATCCATATCGTGAGCCCCGTCCCCTTTGCGAAATGGGGGCTCGACATCCTCGGACCGTTTAAACCGGGCCGAGGGCAGCGGAAGTATCTGATTGTGGCGGTGGACTACTTCACCAAATGGATCGAGGCCGAACCGTTGGCCACCATCACGTGGAAGAAGGCGAAAAGCTTCGTGTGGAATTCCATCATCTCCAGATTCGGAGCGCCACGGGCCATCGTCACAGACAATGGGAAGCAGTTCGACTCCGCAGGGTTCAAGGATTTTTGCGAGGAATAGGGAATCAAGCTTCTCTTCGCCTCTGTAGCGCACCCCCAGACCAACGGAATGGCGGAAGCGGCCAACAAGTACATCATAGAGCCCCTCCGAAAGAAAGTGAAAGACGCCGAAGGGAACTGGCCAGAGGAGCTCCCCGGGATACTCTGGTCATACCGGACGACCCACAAGGAGGCCACTGGCGAGACCCCGTTCATGCTCACCTACGGGGCCGAGGCGGTGGTGCCGGTCGAATTGGGCGAAGAATCTCTCCGCCTCAAATACTTTGACGAAGACAGGAACTCGCAGGGTCTGGGGCTCAGTCTGGAGCTCCTCGATGAGCGACGGGAGCAGGCACTAGCCACCATCATCCGCCAGAAGCAGAAGGTGGCCCGATACTACAACGCTCGGGTCCGAGGAAGAAGCTTCCACCTCGGAGACCTGGTCCTCCGGAAGGCGGGCTTCAACCCAGATACCACTCGCAAAGGGAAGCTCGCGGCTAGATGGGAGGGGCCCTACAAAGTCGTCGAGGTCCTCGGACCCGCAGCCTACCGACTAGCCAATATGGAGGGGAGGATTCTCACTCACACCTGGAATGCGGAACATTTACGCAAGTACTTTCAATAGATGTATCGTTTACTATGAAATAAATCTATTTTGAATTCATTCCTTTCCAGATAAAGCAAAAAGATATACAGAGAGACGCACGAAGAGGCCGAGGGGCATTCCCCTCCCTCATTCTTCTCCGGGGGCACCGGTGGAGCCACAGGCTGGCGGTCCACTAGGATCTTCCCCCACACTCCGTTCGACGTCAGGGTACATCCAGAGATCCTCGAAGTTGACCCCCGAGAGCGGGAACTTCTTTTGAATCTCAGACTGACACCGGGCGAAGCCCTTCTCGAACGCCTCCGATAAGGCGGTCTCCACGAAGGAGGTGGCATACTCAGCCACGGCATCCTTAACGATCCGGGCCGGATCCACCTCCTCAAGCCCACGCATCCGGGCCTCTAAGGTCTCGATCTGGCGTTGGTGCTCTGCCCTCTCCTTCTCGATCTCCCGGGACCTCTCGCCAAGTTGAGCAAGGAGGACCCTCGCCTGCTCCTCCGCCGCTTCCAGACGATCGGAGAGCTCCAAGGTCTCGGAGGCAGCAGCGGGGATGGGGATCTGCTTGGCTCCCCCAGACGTGTCGGCGCCTCTCAAAAGCTCGACGACCCGCGCCTCGGCCTCCGACTTTGCAGTCAGAGCCAAGGCTCTCTCCCGGTCCGCCTCCTCCAGGGCAGAGGACAGCTCAGTTATGCGGGACTGCAAGGACTGGACCCGCGCTTCCTCTAACTGACCTGCCTCCCCCTCCTCACCGGGGGCCTCAGGGCCTCGCCCGGCATCGGATTTGGCTTTGGGAAGCGCCACTAATTGACGCCTCATTGAGAGGCCCACCGAGGACAACTGCACCAAGGCAACGAAGGTAAGACAGCGAAAGCAGCTGGAGGAAGGGAGGACGAGCAGAGACACTCTACCTGTTGGCCAGCCTGAATCACGAAGGTGGCCAAATAGTCACCTCTGACTCCGTCCAACACAACCTGATCGGGAGGGAGACAACTGTTCTCGGCCACTCGAGCGGCGGCTCCGCGGCTCAAAAACACCGACTCCTTCTCCCCCACCGGGAAGCGTGGACGAAGAAGGCCCTCCCCTGATGAAGGGAACTCGCCAGGAGTGGAGCGGAACGCGCCAAAATACCGATCGTAGGCATCAGGGAGAGAACCGTCCGGTAGAGGTGAAGGGCCGACCCACGGCCAGGCAACCTCAACAGGGGCGGGTTGAGGTTGATCAGCAGTCGGCAGGACATCAACCCCCTCGACCCCCTCACGGATCCTCTTGGAAGACCCAGCAAGGGGAGAGAGGGGGATGGCTCCTTCTTCCTTTTGGAGCCTCCTGTTGTGGTCACGACCCGCTGCTTCTTCCGGACCTCCAGCACATGATCCCTTCGACGCAGACCCGGATCTAGGACCTGCACATGAGTGCTAGCAGGAGAAGGACCGAGGGGAAATCCACCTGCACTCAAAGGAGAAATGAGAGACCAAGCAGAGCCCAGGCAACCTCGAATGGCGAACACTCGGAAAAGCTTACCCAGGGGCCACACCGTCCTACGCAAGTTATGGTCACTAAGGAGGACGTCGATCGAGCGCTCCCTCGCATGAATCGCCAGTATGTCCTTCGCCGTCTGCTGCTCGGCGACCGTCGGCTCACCCAGATCGAGGACGACTGCACCGGCCGCCTCCCACCGAACCGGGAAGGGTACACTCGACGGGAACGTGACAAACACGTATTCCCCCTTCCAGCGTTTCAGGGAGCTCGGCAACCCCAACACCAGGGTCATCTTCGGGCGGGCGCTGATGTAAATCCACGCCCCTGATTGGTGGTGGCTCAGGCGGTAGAACTGGGCAAAGAGACGAAGAGAGGGCGCCACTCCCCTCAGCATGCAGACAACAATGAACCCGACGAGGAGCCCGACGGTGTTGGGGCAGAATTGACACAGGCACACGTTGTGGGCCTGAAGGAATTCAATGACAAAAGGATGGAGCGGGAAACGAAGCCCGAAGCGGAAACACTTCTCGTATACTCCAACCTCGTTGGAGCCAGGAAGGCAGACCCGCTCGTCAGCCCCAGGGGCACGAGCCGAGTAAGGCGGAAGCAGGTAGGCGGAGCGCAGGCTCCCGATGGCGGTGGCATAGATCGACGAAGGCCACGACAAGACCTCTGGGGGAACCCTTGAAAGATCACCCCCGTGCCGACGAATCGCCGAAGGAGGGCTACCCGCCAGGCCTGGAGCGGCGTCACGCTCCGGCCGACCCGAACCCGTGGCAGAAGAAGACGACATGAGGCAGAGCTAAGGAAGAATAGGGATCATCGCAAAGAAGAAGACGACGAGATGGCGGCTCACGAACCCCTTGGCTTCTCAACTTAAGACGACCCCGCGAGCGGTGGGGATAAGCCTGCAGCTACACGTGGCAGCATCAGAGGACCGACGGCGCTTCGGAGCCCGCGCCTTAAAAATATCGAATGGACCAACTCATGATGGCGACTAATAAATGAGTCGGCATCGACTGACGAGCCTGTCAAAGTCGGCGGAAGTCACATCGGCCGAGCCGAACCGGCCGAAGCCGATCAACCCGACCGATGGGGGCAATTGTTACGCCTATTTGGCCGAAGCCCGAAGGACACGAGCCCAGAAGCCCGACTGCCGGTCAAGAGCCCATCTGCGCATTCAGGCCCATTCTATAAGGCCCTATAAGGGACCCCCCCGAATGTCGATCCGACCCGGCCCCAGTAACCCGCTGGTCACTCGCCCACTCCTGCGATAACCGCTCCCCCGGTTCCGCGACCACTAAATGGAGGTAATGGGGAGGTCCTGGCATGGCGCAGGGAGCGGCGACGGGGGGGGGGGGGGGGGGGGAGGATTGAGGGGGCACGATTGAGGGCGGACGAGCGACGTGGGCCAGAGGCAATCACGCTGGGAGCTCTATAAAAGGGCTAGGAAGACGATGAAACAAGGGACCGCATCTCAGGTATCTAAGACCTAAGGTACTCCATCAACGACCTAGTTCCCCCTTTCCATCTCCTTCCTCCCCCGCTCGCACCGTGAGACGCCGTTCTGATCTCCTCACGAGTCGAACCGTCTCCGCCGGGCCTCCTCTTTCAGATCTCTATCTGACTTAGGCATCGGAGGGGATTTGGCCGGAACCAAGGTCCGGCCCCCTGACGAGCATTCTCGTCTACGCAGGAAGACAGCTGATCAACGGGCTGAGGCTTCCCCTCCGCCCCTCGCCGACCACGCAACCTGCTGGACGATCGAGGCTACCCCTCGTCGTCCGACCGCCGAGGCCGAGCACGTGCGACCGAGGCCAAGCGTCTCAACCCGGGCCGAGGCTTCCCCTCGCCCTACCAACGACCGAGGACCCCGATTCGGCCCAGCCGACGCGCTCCACGTCGTCAGCAGCACCGACTCGACACCCCCGAGGGACCCAAGCGGGCCCCTTGACCACGTTGACCTAGTTGTCCACGGTCAACGCAGTTGTAGTGAGAAAACACTCTGAAACACTCATCTTTATCTCATTCACCTTCTTTCTATTATTAACTAGGATGTCAACCTGTCACTCTCCTTTCTTTATAACCTCTGTCTCTTTCTACTATTAACTGTCCTCTCTTACTCATTCTTTAATATATCAAACTCCCTCTTCTCTGTTCTCTCTTCTCCTCTTCCTTTTTATTCTGTCATCTTTTTTTGTTTTCGTTTCAAAGTTTACAGGTAAAAGGAAACGCAAGGGGAGCCACTCACTCACAGCGCTCGGGAGGAAAGGGCTGGGGCTCCGGCGACTGGCGGACGGCGAGGGGCTCTCCGGCGACGGGGCTTTTCTGGTGGCGGGGCTTCTCCGGCCAGCGACGGCGCAGGCACGGCGCAGGCGCGGAGCACAGCAGCACGCGCGGGCGGGCGGCGTTGCTCTCTCTCTCCGGGCGGCGGAAACTCTTGTAGCGACGGCGCGTGGGTGATGGTGGAGACCGGCCTTGGGAGGAGGAAGAAGAAGATGAAGAAAGAGGATGGAGGGTTTGTTGATTCTGAATTTGTTTGATAGTTTTCAGATTTGAGTTCTTTGTTTCCCCTCTTCTAATTTCAGCACATATTTGGGGATTTAATGGATTGGTTTGGGGATTTGGTGATGGCTTGTTGGATGGCTGAGTTTGGATTTGGGTTTAATATGATGAGGGTTTGTTTTTGGTCTGATTTTTGGATTGCAGGGAGAAGACGTAGGGCTTAATAGGATTAGGAGGAGACACCTTATCACATTGTCAACCCAATCTTAATTAGATTAGGACGTGAAATAAATGATAACTTTAGACTAATCTTGAGGGGAATGAATCTGCATTCAAAAAGACGTGCTGGTTTGAAATATTGAGCAGGCATTAAGTATTTAGTCAAATAGGTTAGGTTTAGACTAAGAAAAGTTAATCACACGTTTATCAAATTGAGGGGCTGTCGACATGGGATTGTTTAATTATAGTAATTAGTAAAGTTAAACGTGTTTTGCAAGTTGTAACAGCAAGATAATTTAGTTAAAGTAATTAGGAAGTTGTAATTAATAAGATAATTAAGTTAAACCATTTCGTTAAACTTGTCGGTAAATAATGATGACACGGTAAAAATGAAAACAGAGACGCGCTCGCGTTGGCACGTGCGGACGAAAAGTTATTTGGATGACAAAAGTAAAATACTGGCACGCACGATCGAAAACTCGCCTAAAAATACTGGCCGTTACATTCTACCCACCTTAGGAAAAATTCCGTCCTCGGAATTCTCATCAACTAAGTAGCAGAAACAAATATGGATAACGCTCTCGTATCTCATCTTCCCGCTCCCAGGTAGACTCTCCTGGTGAGTCGCGACGCCACATCACTCTGACTAGATCAACTGTCTTGTTCCTGAAGACTTTCTGACGTCGATCTAGGATCTCCACTGGTTGCTGTTTGTATGTCAGATCTGGTCGAACTGTAATCTCTGAGTAGTCCACAACATGAGAAGGGTTGCTGATATAACGACGGAGCTGAGACACATGGAAGACATCATGAACTCCTTCCAAGGATGGTGGCAAAGCTAAGTGATATGCTACTTCCCCAACTCGCTCTAGCACATCGAATGGTCCAATATATCTCGGACTAAGCTTGCCTCTCTTCCCAAATCGGATCACTCCTCGATTTGGTGAAATCTTCAGAAACACATGATATCCCGGCTGAAATTCCAAGGGACGCCGTTTAGCATCTGCCCAATGTTTATAACGGTCCTGAGCGATCCGAATCTTGTCTCTGATATCTCGCACAACATCAACTGCTTCCACTATCATCTCTGGCCCTAAGAGCTCTCTATCACCTACGTCATCCCAACTCAGTGGCGATCGACATTTCCTCCCGTAAAGAGCCGCAAAAGGCGCCATGCCAATGCTCGCCTGATAGCTGTTGTTGTAGGAAAACTCCACCAGGTGCAGATGATCCTCCCACGAACCCTTGAGATCCAACATACAAGCTCTCAACATATCCTCCAAGATCTGAATGGTACGCTCTGACTGTCCATCCGTCTGTGGATGATACGCAGTACTGAACTTCAGACTGGTACCCAGATTGGTTTGCAAACTCTTCCAGAACTGAGATGTGAATCTCGTATCACGATCTGATACAATGCTTACAGGGACTCCATGCAAGCACACGATCTCCTACACGACATAATTCACATCACGACTTATGCTAAAAGGAAATTATAAAAGACATGAGTTAAGTCATTACCTCCATATACTTCCTTGCTAATATCTCCGGGGATTGGCCAACTCGGAAAGGTATAAAGTGCGCGGACTTGGTCAATCGATCAACGATGACCCAGATCGCGTTGTTCTGCTTGGTGCTCCGAGGTAAGCCAGTCACGAAGTCCATCGTGATGTGCTGCCACTTCCACTCAGGAATCGGCAGGGGTTGTAGTAGTCCAGCAGTGCGATGATGTTCAGCCTTCACTTGCTGACACACGAGGCACTTAGCAACACTACGTGCCACACTTCTCTTCATCCCATGCCACCAGAAATTCTGACGCAGATCCTTGTACATCTTAGTACCTCCAGGATGAATAGAATAAGGCGAACTGTGAGCCTCATTCATCAACTCCTCTCTGATATCTCCTGCAGGCACGCAGACCCTACTACCATATCTCAAAGATCCATCCTCGTGAATCAGAAAATCTGTCCGAAGTCCTGCTTCGACTTGTTCTCTGATCTTCTTCAACTTAGCATCTCCATCTTGAGCAGTCTTGATCCGATCCACAATTGTCGATTGAATCTGCATGTTCATCAACGACGATGTGACTCTCGGTAGAACAGCTTCAACATCCATCCCTCGCAGGTCCTGCTGCAATCTCCACTGAGCTGTAAGAATCATTACTTCGGACAGACGACTCAAGGCATCCGGTACGACATTCACCTTTCCAGGATGATACTGAAGATCGATGTCGTAGTCCGCCATCAATTCCAACCATCTGCGCTGTCTCATATTCAACTCCTTCTGAGTGAATATATATTTCAAACTTTTGTGATCAGTGAATATTTTCACTTTCTCACTCAGTAAGAAATGTCGCCAAATCTTCAGTGCAAAGACGACAGCGGCTAACTCCAAGTCGTGAGTCGGATAATTCTTCTCGTGGATCTTTAACTGTCGAGAAGCATAAGCGACTACATGACCATGCTGATGTAGAACGCATCCAAGTCCCTTGCCCGATGCGTCGCAGAAAATCTCGAAGCCTCCGCTTCTGTCCGGAATAGCTAAGACTGGTGCAGTAGTCAGTCTCTCCTTCAAAGTAGAAAGAGCTTGCGCACAAGAGTCTGACCAACTGAACTTCACATCCTTCCTTGTCAATCTCGTCATCGGCTCAGCTATCCTCGAGAAATCCTTGATAAATCTGAGGTAGTATCCAGCCAATCCAAGGAAACTCCTGATGTCTGATGCTGATCGAGGTGTAGGCCATTCACTGACTGCTTTGACCTTCTCCGGATCCACTGAGATACCAGCTCCAGATACCACATGCCCAAGAAATGCAATTCTATCCAGCCAGAATTCGCATTTGCTATACTTGGCATATAGTCTATGATGACGGAGAGTCTCCAACACTATCTTCAAATGTTCTGCATGCTCCTCCTCGCTCTTTGAGTACACCAGGATGTCGTCGATGAAGATCACTACGAACTTGTCGAGGAAGTCGTAAAAGATAAGGTTCATGAGATTCATGAACACAGTAGGAGCATTGATTACGTCGAATGGCATGACAACGAATTCATAATGCCCGTACTTAGTCCGAAAAGCGGTCTTGAGTACATCTTCCTTCTTGACTCTGACTTGATGGCTCCGGAGATCCAACTTATGAAATGTTATACAAAATGTCATATGAAATGTTGAACGTGCTGTTCTATCTTCTGAGATCTGTTCCCGTGGATTTCTTTGTTGCTGTTTAATTTTAACGGTTGATTGAGGATAAGGCTCGTTGTTAATTTGAAGATAGGAGCTATCGTGTTAAATGGTTTCAGATCCTCTCCTTCAGTTTGGATCGGGTGGTTTTCTCAGTTATATTTGTTGAAGCGGTTTGTAGGTTGGTAAAAGATATTGATCGGGTTCAGTTTAGTTTCGACTGCTGAAGATCCTTTCTTATCTGATCTATCCCGCCTTGCTGCTCTTGGGGTTGTTCGGAAAATCCTTAGAGATTTGATCTGAAGAATTGTTGGCTAACCACTTAACTACCTTGTAAAGCGATGTTAAAGTAGTAAGCTAGTTTTTGATACGTGTGCTTTTTCCTAAGGAGATTCGCTGCAGCGAAAGGTTTGGAAAAAGGCGATTGAAGAACTCCGGGAGGAGGCCGACGGCTACGCACGTAGGATCAAGGGAGTTGATCTAGTCGGTTGTGCAAGGGGAGCTTGCTGGCAAGGGCAGCTTGCCGAGAATACTCCATGGGTTGGTAGAGACCACCCATCACGGTTTGTATTGAGGGGGAGGTTGTTCCTCCTAATAGAATCACAATAATTAGTGATTGTACTCATTGATTATTTTAGTGGAGTATTCTGATTTTCTGGGCGGGGCCCCGCAGATGTAGGTGTGCGCACCGAACTGCGTTACCAAGTCTCGAGTGTCTCTGATGGTGTTTATGTTTTATCTTTGTGTTTTATTTGTCGTGCTTAAGTACTGAAACTAACAATTGGTATCAGAGCGGGTCACCTGTGTATCTTTGTTTTCAAAGAAGGTGTGATCTTGGATTTCAGTACTTGAATCATGGCTACACGAGAAGGTGCCTCCGTTGTTCGTCCTCCATTGCTCATTGGTACAAATTACACTTACTGGAAGTCTCGGATGCGTGTATTCATTAAGTCCATTGATGAGAAGGCCTGGATCGCTGTCAGTGAAGGATGGACACCGCCAACCGAAATTGACGAAGATGGCGAAGAACACCTCAAGTCGGCAAGAGACTGGAGTCGGATTGAAGAACATGCGGCCTTGTGCAATTCTAAAGCTATTAATGCTATTTTTTCCGCTGTCGACGAAGAGCAATTCAAATTAATCTCTACGTGTGAGTATGCAAAGGAAGCGTGGGATATACTGCAGAATATTCATGAAGGAACCAGTACGGTAAGAGCATCTAAACTTCAAATGCTCGCATCTCAATTTGAAAATCTTAGAATGAATGATGATGAATCTGTGGCTGAATTTAATGGAAGATTACGTGATATAGCAAATCAGGCATTTCAATTGGGGAAGAAGTACTGCCAAAAGAAGTTAGTAGAGAAAACTCTGAGATCTTTACCTGACAAATTTTCGGCAAAGATTGCAGCTATTGAAGAGGTGAGGAACACATCCATTATGAGATTGGATGAACTCATGGGATCACTTCAGACTTATGAAATGAATTTGAAGCAAAACAAAAGGGACAAAGGGATGGCTCTGAAGGTAGAAGCTTGTGAAGAATCTAAATCTGATTATGAGTCAGAACTTGATGACGACATTGCATCGCTGTCCAAAAACATCTGTAGAATGCTGAAGAAGATTAGTAGTAAAGGGAAAAAGAAAGGAAAAGGGATGCAGTGTAGAGTATGTGAAGGATTTGGGCACACACTTGCTGAATGTGCAAACACCTTGAAGAAGCAAAACAGGACATCCCCGACTAGTACCTAGAGTGAAGATGATTCTGATGGGAGTGTTAAAAATGAGGACATCATCAGTAATTACATTGCCCTTGCAGCCTCTCAGAAGAAGGGACCTGATTACAACAAACTAGCCAATGTCAGATAGAATGTTGCAACATTATGTTCAACATCACGTACAACATTTAGTACAACATCCTGCACTGAATCCGAGTCTGAAGTTGATAGCGATGAGGAAGTGAGTGACAATGATATCCGTACATCATACCAGATGATGTTTGAGAAATGGATGCAAATCTGCAATATCAACAAAGTCCTGAAGGAGGAGAATAATAGACTGAAGAAAGAGAAGGAGGAGGTCAAAACCGAATGTCTGAAAGCTGAGGGAAACTATAGGGAATTGGAAAGAAACTTCAGAAATGTTCTTCTCAGGGCAGAGAAAGCTGAATGCACTTTGGAGAAGTGGAATTCTGGAAAAGCAAAGCTGGATGATATCTTAAACATGGGTAAGATTTCAGGAGATCGCACCGGAGTGGGATACAATAGAGGAGCTTTTGATGATGTGTCTGCTGAAAGAAGAAGTCAAGTTAGCAAAGAACTTGAAAGAATGGGTCAGCACAAGGGCCATGATCAGAGGAAGAGGCAGATTAGAGATATTAAAGGTGCTCGTTCTGTATGCAGTTACTGCAAGTTCATAGGCCATACTGAGAGAAACCGCTACAGTCGCATGCGACATTGGTCCGAAGGAAGAAATGTTAGACATCATGATATGAAGATGAAGAAGCAATGGGTCAAGAAGTCTGAATTATACAGCAAGAACACTACAGCTTCAGAGAGAACACTTCATGTTGTGACTAATGTTGTAACATTAGATACAACACAGAATAATGTTGCTGCAGATGTTATGACACCAGACTCGACATCTCCCCTCGACAATCACTGTGAGCAACCTGCACCAAAGTCTCATGGGTCTTCCTCCAGAATTATCAGAGTGCTATCTCGTCGCTTTGCTCACTGCTCTTCCTCCGCCGGTGCCATTGGATCTTTGCATGTACCCTCTCCTGCACAGCAATCCACCTCTGCTTCATCTTCTGCGGCCTCATCATCTAGACCGGTTGACTTCCCTAACGTTCGTTCGCTTCTTAGCTGGTTCCATCGCATCCACGTCTCCAAATTTTGACATGCAGACCACCGAAGACCCTCTGTCAACACCGCCGATGTTTTCATTATAGAAAGCCCCTCAGAACTCGACTTCTACACTGGACATCATTTCATTCGTCACCCTACTGTCAGATGTGAGGTATTGTGTTCTTTCTCTTATTCCGCTGTGCTTGAGATCTTATTTGCTATTAAGAGAGACAGAGGAGCCTCTGGATGTGCCTCGGTTGAGTTTTTCTTCTGAATTTTTCTTTTGGAGTTGTGAGGCTAGCTGAAAGGGGGAGAATGTGGCTGTATTTTTTGAGGTAATCACTGCTCGGGTTGCTCTAGCAAGGGGGAGAATGTGTTTTGGATTATTGTGGCTCAAAGGGGGAGAATGTGTGCTTGGTTGACGCTTGCTTTGGTTTGTGCCACATAATGCCAAAGGGGGAGATTGTTAGGGTTGAATTTCTGTTGATATTTGTTGGCATTAGTGGCACTATATCAGGAGAGCTCAGTTTGTGGAATCTGGTTTGTTTTCGAGCAGTTTGAGCAAAATGTTGAATATTATGTTACAACATTATGTTCAACATTCGGGATCTGGAATAATTATTCGTATACAGAAACGCTGCTTTGGTCTACAAATCTGTCGTGGTGATCTCAGATCTGATTTGTAGCCTAGAATATCGGAGGTTCCTGATTTGATTGATTCCAGATATTGGTGAGATTTTTATACTCCTTACCCAAATTAGTTCCTTAATTGATGGAGGTTTGTTGAGAATATTTGGGAATCTGGTTAGTTCCTAAATTGATGGGAGGAAATAGTTGCTGAGATTTATTGGTTCTATTTGCCAGAAATAGATCCTTATTCTTTGGGCAAAATATCCGCATGAGATTTGTTTTAATCTTTTTACCCGAAATAGATTCGGTGGTTCCTTGAATATGTGATTCCTTACCCGAAGTGATCCTACCAATATTGGCGGATATTCTGGATTAATAAGGAAGTTATTTACCTGGATATAGTGGTCACAAAATCTGGTTGGTTTCATAACTGAATGGTATGTGCGATTGAAGATATGTGCGGTTGAAGATTTTTTAAATGAATGGTTTCAGATCTTACAGTATTGTTTAGATCTTCTCCAGATACGCTGTTGGATGCAGGTATGCATAAGATTTGCTGACGAAGGTGAATGAAAGGATCTATCCACAACCGAGGTATGAAAGATCCACTAACAAATGAATGTTTATGAAATGTTATACAAAATGTCATATGAAATGTTGAACGTGATGTTCTATCTTCTGAGATCTGTTCCCGTGGATTTCTCTGTTGCTGTTTGATTTTAACGGTTGATTGAGGATAAGGCTCGTTGTTAATTTGAAGATAGGAGCTATCATGTTAAATGGTTTCAGATCCTCTCCTTCAGTTTGGATCGGGTGGCTTTCTCAGTTATATTTGTTGAAGCGGTTTGTAGGTTGGTAAAAGATATTGATCGGGTTCAGTTTATTTTCGACTGCTGAAGATCCTTTCTTATCTGATCTATCCCGCCTTGCTGCTCCCGCCTTGCTGCTCTTGGGGTTGTTCGGAAAATCATTAGAGATTTGATCTGAAGAATTGTTGGCTAACCACTTAACTACCTTGTAAAGCGATGTTAAAGTAGTAAGCTGGTTTTTGATACGTGTGCTTTTTCCTAAGGAGATTCGCTGCAGCGAAAGGTTTGGAAAAAGGCGATTGAAGAACTCCGGGAGGAGGCCGACGGCTACGCACGTAGGATCAAGGGAGTTGATCTAGTCGGTTGTGCAAGGGGAGCTTGCTGGCAAGGGGAGCTTGCCGAGAATACTCCATGGGTTGGTAGAGACCACCCATCACGGTTTGTATTGAGGGGGAGGTTTTTCCTCCTAATAGAATCGCAATAATTAGTGATTGTACTCATTGATTATTTTAGTGGAGTATTCTGATTTTCTGGGCGGGGCCCCGCAGATGTAGGTGTGCGCACCGAACTGCGTTACCAAGTCTCGAGTGTCTCTGATGGTGTTTATGTTTTATCTTTGTGTTTTATTTGTCGTGCTTAAGTACTGAAACTAACAATTGGTATCAGAGCGGGTCACCTGTGTATCTTTGTTTTCAAAGAAGGTGTGATCTTGGATTTCAGTACTTGAATATTGGCTACACGAGAAGGTGCCTCCGTTGTTCGTCCTCCATTGCTCATTGGTACAAATTACACTTACTGGAAGTCTCGGATGCGTGTATTCATTAAGTCCATTGATGAGAAGGCCTGGATCGCTGTCAGTGAAGGATGGACACCGCCAACTGAAATTGACGAAGATGGCGAAGAACACCTCAAGTCGGCAAGAGACTGGAGTCGGATTGAAGAACATGCAGCCTTGTGCAATTCTAAAGCTATTAATGCCATTTTTTCCGCTGTCGATGAAGAGCAATTCAAATTAATCTCTACGTGTGAGTATGCAAAGGAAGCGTGGGATATACTGCAGAACATTCATGAAGGAACCAGTACGGTAAGAGCATCTAAACTTCAAATGCTCGCATCTCAATTTGAAAATCTTAGAATGAATGATGATGAATCTGTGACTGAATTTAATGGAAGATTACGTGATATAGCAAATCAGGCATTTCAATTGGGGAAGAAGTACTCCCAAAAGAAGTTAGTAGAGAAAACTCTGAGATCTTTACCTGACAAATTTTCGGCAAAGATTGCAGCTATTGAAGAGGTGAGGAACACATCCATTATGAGATTGGATGAACTCATGGGATCACTTCAGACTTATGAAATGAATTTGAAGCAAAACAAACGGGACAAAGGGATGGCTCTGAAGGTAGAAGCGTGTGAAGAATCTAAATCTGATTATGAGTCAGAACTTGATGACGACATTGCATCGCTGTCCAAAAACATCAGTAGAATGCTGAAGAAGATTAGTAGTAAAGGGAAAAAGAAAGGAAAAGGGATGCAGTGTAGAGTATGTGAAGGATTTGGGCACACACATGCTGAATGTGCAAACACCTTGAAGAAGCAAAACAGGACATCCTCGACTAGTACCTAGAGTGAAGATGATTCTGATGGGAGTGTTAAAAATGAGGACATCATCAGTAATTACATTGCCCTCGCAGCTTCTCAGAAGAAGGGACCTGATTACAACAAACTAGCCAATGTCAGACAGAATGTTGCAACATTATGTTCAACATCACGTACAACATTTAGTACAACATCCTGCACTGAATCCGAGTCTGAAGTTGATAGCGATGAGGAAGTGAGTGACAATGATATCCGTACAGCATACCAGATGATGTTTGAGAAATGGATGCAAATCTGCAATATCAACAAAGTCCTGAAGGAGGAGAATAATAGACTGAAGAAAGAGAAGGAGGAGGTCAAAACCGAATGTCTGAAAGCTGAGGGAAACTGTAGAGAATTGGAAAGAAACTTCAGAAATGTTCTTCTCAGGGCAGAGAAAGCTGAATGCACTTTGGAGAAGTGGAATTCTGGAAAAGCAAAGCTGGATGATATCTTAAACATGGGTAAGATTTCAGGAGATCGCACCGGAGTGGGATACAATAGAGGAGCTTTTGATGATGTGTCTGCTGAAAGAAGAAGTCACGTTAGCAAAGAACTTTAAAGAATGGGTCAGCACAAGGGCCATGATCAGAGGAGGAGGCAGATTCGAGATATTAAAGGTGCTCGTTCTGTATGCAGTTACTGCAAGTTCATAGGCCATACTGAGAGAAACTGCTACAGTCGCATGCGACATTGGTCCGAAGGAAGAAATGTTAGACATCCTGATATGAAGATGACGAAGCAATGAGTCAAGAAGTCTGAATTATACAGTAATAACACTACAGCTTCAGAGAGAACACTTCATGTTGTGACTAATGTTGTAACATTAGATACAACACAGAATAATGTTGCTGCAGATGTTATGACACCAGACTCGACATCTCCCCTCGACAATCACTGTGAGCAACCTGCACCAAAGTCTCATGGGTCTTCCTCCAGAATTATCAGAGTGCTATCTCGTCGCTTTGCTCACTGCTCTTCCTCCGCCGGTGCCATTGGATCTTTGCATGTACCCTCTCCTACACAGCAATCCACCTCTGCTTCATCTTCTGCGGCCTCATCATCTAGACCGGTTGACTTCCCTAACGTTCATTCGCTTCTTAGCTGGTTCCATCGCATCCACGTCTCCAAATTTTGACATGCAGACCACCGAAGACCCTCTGTCAACACCGCCGATGTTTTCATTATAGAAAGCCCCTCAGAACTCGACTTCTACACTGGACATCATTTCATTCGTCACCCTACTGTCAGATGTGAGGTATTGTGTTCTTTCTCTTATTCCGCTGTGCTTGAGATCTTATTTGCTATTAAGAGAGACAGAGGAGCCTCTGGATGTGCCTCGGTTGAGTTTTTCTTCTGAATTTTTCTTTTGGAGTTGTGAGGCTAGCTGAAAGGGGGAGAATGTGGCTGTATTTTTTGAGGTAATCACTGCTCGGGTTGCTCTAGCAAGGGGGAGAATGTGTTTTGGATTATTGTGGCTCAAAGGGGGAGAATGTGTGCTTGGTTGACGCTTGCTTTGGTTTGTGCCACATAATGCCAAAGGGGGAGATTGTTAGGGTTGAATTTCTGTTGATATTTGTTGGCATTAGTGGCACTATATCAGGAGAGCTCAGTTTGTGGAATCTGGTTTGTTTTCGAGCAGTTTGAGCAAAATGTTGAATATTATGTTACAACATTATGTTCAACATTCGGGATCTGGAATAATTATTCGTATACAGAAACGCTGCTTTGGTCTACAAATCTGTCGTGGTGATCTCAGATCTGATTTGTAGCCTAGAATATCGGAGGTTCCTGATTTGATTGATTCCAGATATTGGTGAGATTTTTATACTCCTTACCCAAATTAGTTCCTTAATTGATGGAGGTTTGTTGAGAATATTTGGGAATCTGGTTAGTTCCTAAATTGATGGGAGGAAATAGTTGCTGAGATTTATTGGTTCTATTTGCCAGAAATAGATCCTTATTCTTTGGGCAAAATATCCGCATGAGATTTGTTTTAATCTTTTTACCCGAAATAGATTCGGTGGTTCCTTGAATATGTGATTCCTTACCCGAAGTGATCCTACCAATATTGGCGGATATTCTGGATTAATAAGGAAGTTATTTACCTGGATATAGTGGTCACAAAATCTGGTTGGTTTCATAACTGAATGGTATGTGCGATTGAAGATATGTGCGGTTGAAGATTTTTTAAATGAATGGTTTCAGATCTTACAGTATTGTTTAGATCTTCTCCAGATACGCTGTTGGATGCAGGTATGCATAAGATTTGCTGACGAAGGTGAATGAAAGGATCTATCCACAACCGATGTATGAAAGATCCACTAACAAATGAATGTTTATGAAATGTTATACAAAATGTCATATGAAATGTTGAACGTGCTGTTCTATCTTCTGAGATCTGTTCCCGTGGATTTCTTTGTTGCTGTTTGATTTTAACGGTTGATTGAGGATAAGGCTCGTTGTTAATTTGAAGATAGGAGCTATCATGTTAAATGGTTTCAGATCCTCTCCTTCAGTTTGGATCGGGTGGTTTTCTCAGTTATATTTGTTGAAGCGGTTTGTAGGTTGGTAAAAGATATTGATCGGGTTCAGTTTATTTTCGACTGCTGAAGATCCTTTCTTATCTGATCTATCCCGCCTTGCTGCTCTTGGGGTTGTTCGGAAAATCCTTAGAGATTTGATCTGAAGAATTGTTGGCTAACCACTTAACTACCTTGTAAAGCGATGTTAAAGTAGTAAGCTGGTTTTTGATACGTGTGCTTTTTCCTAAGGAGATTCGCTGCAGCGAAAGGTTTGGAAAAAGGCGATTGAAGAACTCCGGGAGGAGGCCGACGACTACGCACGTAGGATCAAGGGAGTTGATCTAGTCGGTTGTGAAGGATCCTGCCAAAACAGAGTTAGGATCGATAAATAAAGTTGAGACTTACGCTTGCGTATGCGGCACGGTAGTCTCGGAACTTTGCCTTCGGATTCGCCACGACGGATCGAGTCTTCTCACGAACGGAGTAAGGCTACTAAATCCACAATCTAAATCTCTACTTTAGATTAAGAACTTGGATAGAGGGAGAGGAAATATTTCGGCAGAGCTTCGCTAGAATGAAGATGCATGCATGAATGCCATGCAAAAGTGTAAGGAAATGGCTAACCCTTGGGTCTTATTTATAGCCCCCAAGGTAGTTATTTTAGGATCAATTGTTCCTTTGGAACAATTTAACTAAGGTGTACCATCGTACATGGCATATTATAAGCTTAAGTTGTACCAGAGATCCTCTCCGCAAGGGAACATATTCCCTTTGCGTACGACTTCGTGTACGCGACGTTCGACGGTCCGTATTCCCTCGTACATCCCCTACAAGGGTGTACTAACGTCTTCCATATCCAACATCTCCCACTCACACTTGAGGGGATTGTAAGAGAACGTCTTTCTCTTAGTTCTTTCATCTATCCTACCGAGAAATAGACCGTGCGACCCGTCATGCGCGTAGAGTCTGTTGTTGTGCACCTTGTTAGAGATACACAACGACATCGAAGGTGCAAAGTTGAGTAGTTCAACGCATGCTTTACCCCTAGATTATTTCTTCACATTTCTTATACTTTATATTCAACAATTGAATCCCATCTGGATTACAATTGGCTGGCTAGCTTTGAATCATTTAAAGTCCAAATGTGAATATAAAATCAATCTTCCTCTTCTTGCAAACCTTCTGATCTTGACTTGATTCGCTTTTCTAACGGTGCCCCGCCGAGCCGAATTATCATAGCCCATTAGCAACACGCTAAGATAGCGATCATCTCGTCAAATCTAAAGGAACCAATTGGAGTCAATGAGGGTAAGAGTTAAGACCCGTATGGCCTTTGAGTCTCACATAATAGCAAACACTATTGCTACTAACTCAGTGGTCGAAATGCATACGTGGTATGAACACGTACTACAACATCACTCCTTTCCCAGGGAGAGTATGTCTTAATGATGTTGTACGGATGAAAGATCAGACACCACAGTGCCTATCTTTTTGAGTCCCCTTACTACTCATGAAAATATTCACGGACTCTCATCCTGCATAAGACAGATAGGATTTAAAATCCAATGAGATCTTTATATCCTTGTGATATAGATCTCAGATCTTTTGTAAGCATCCATATGATGCAGATCTTTCATTCGACTATCTTGTTAAAGTCATGACTCTAAATCATTCGTCTAATGATTTTTGACTTTAAACTAGTCTCATCTCTATCTTATCCATCTGATAAGATAAGGCGGTTGCTCATGTGAGAGAGCCAACCTTAATCTGTCCGACATACACACAATTTAGCTGAGATTTCAAAAATGTACACAAACATTTCTTAAGAAATTCATATGCAATGTTTGAAAAAGAACTTATTCTTTTATTAAATTTGAATCTTTCTTAGACATGGGGAATTATATATTGGTACAACTCAGCTCTTACGCAATCCTTGGGATGATAAGTGTTTATAAAACACATTTCTGGGGATCGCTTTCGTAAGCTGATCCTCTATCATCTCATGCGTAGATATGTACCTTATGTCTACCTTCTTGGTTTTATCATAGTCTTTTGCAAATCTGCAGTTCCTTTAAGATACTGCATTATCTTCTTAACCGCTTTCCAGTGTTCTTGCCCTGGGTTGGATTGGTAACGACTTACCATTCCAACGGTAAAACAGATGTCCGGTCTTGTATGCATCATAGCGTACATAAGACTATCAACTGTACTGGAATATGAAACTTTTTCCATAATTTCCTTTTCCTTTTGGTTCTTTGGACATGATTTCAGATATAAATTATCGCATCTGCTTATAGGGAGTATCAATTGGACTTGCAGTCCTACATATTAAACCGTTCTAGAACCTTCTTTATATAAGTCTATTGTGAAAGAGAAAGAAGTTTCTTTGAACGATTCCTTGAAATCTTAATTCCAAGGATATATGTGGCTTCCCCCATATCTTTCATCTCAAAACTGATGAAAGTTAAGCCTTGATATCCATCACAAAGCCCTTGTCATTTCTGGTTATTAAAATGTCATCTACATATAGAGACATAATAACATGCTTGCTTTTAATCCTCTTGATATATACGCAGTTATCTTCATCAAGCATGGAAAAATCCATTTGATAAGACAACTTCTTGAAATCGTATATACCATTGCCTTGAGGATTATTTAAGACCATATATGGACTTACGAAGTTTACAAACCTTATGTTCGTTTCCTTCTTTTACAAACCCCATTGGTTGTTCCATATAGATCTCCTCGTCCAATTCTCCATTGAGAAAGGCAGTCTTTACATCCATCTGATGTAATTCGAGGTATAAGCAAGCTACCATTGCCAGAATCAGGCGAATCGAGGTAAAACACACAACAGGTGAGAAGATCTCTTCGTAGTCTATCCCTTCCTGTTGCGTAAAACCTTTCGCGACAAGGCGAGCTTTATATCTATCTATAGAGCCATCGGCCTTATGCTTAATCTTGAGAACCCATTTGTTCCCAATTGCTCTATGTCATCTGGGTAAGTTAACTAAGTCCCAGACTTGGTTAACTTTCATGGATTTCAATTCCTCCTTCATCGCTTCCATCCATTTGTCTTTTGCAGGGCAAAATACGGCCTGTTTGAAAGTAGCAGGGCTCGTCATTTTCTTGTAGTAAAGTCATAAAGGTTTGCGGAAATTTCAACCTCAAATGTTAGAGGAGCCAACCTTGTATGACTACTACGTCGTATTTGAGATTCTTCAAGTCCTTGTTGACTCGAAGTTAGATCAATTCTAATATCACTCCCACTTGAAATGTCGTTAGAATTGTTCCCACTTGGATCATTATTCCCGTATGGAATATGATAATCGTCATTCGTATAATCCATTGGTGAAGGTTGAAACGTATCTTCGTTTTCACCAAGAATTCTCCCACTCGAATGAGGTAATCCTTCTGATCATAAATCTCAAATAGAGATAAGTCCTGACTTATCTCGCCCTGTCTTGGAAACTCGTTTTCCAAGAAAGTGACATCCCTCGACTCAAACTCAATTAGCCCACCATTGTCTTCCTGACTAAAAAAACATAACCTTTGGAGTTTTCTGCGTATCGTTTAAAGATACATTCCTTCCCCTTGGCCCAAGTTTGCCATATTTATGGGAGGAAATATGTGCGTTGAATGCACAACCCCAAGGTTTCAAAATGTTTAAGTCAGGAGACCCTTTGGTTCCACAACTCATAAGGAGTGGAGCTAAACTGATTTCGAGGGTACGCGGTTTAAAATGAAAACGGCCCGTCAATAATGCATCACCCCAAAAAGATGATTGGCAAGTTAGCTTGCGGCATCATTGAACGGACCATTTCCATTAAAGTCCTATTTCTTAAAACTTGTTGATTGATATTCACCACCCCTATCGGTTTCCAAGACCTTAATCTTGCGATCTAATTGATTCTCCACTAAACTCATATAGTTTTTAAAGCAAGCCAAAGCTTCACTTTTGTGGGATATCAAATAGATATGTCCGAATCGGGTGAAATCATCAATAAAAGTGATGAAATAGGACTTTCCGCGTCTTGTCTTGACATTCATCGGACCACATATGTCCGAAATGGATAAGCTGTAATGGAACCTCGGCCCCTTGTGCCGGTTCCAAACAACTTGCGACAAGATTTCCCCACAAGGCAATGTTCACAGGTCGACATTTCAACCTTTGAAACATTTGATAGAAGGCCACGTTTGGGCAAATCTATCCATACGCGTTGGTCCAATATGACCAAGCCTTGTGTGCCAACAAATTATATTAGACTCATTAGTCAAAGAATTTGTCATAAGGAAATTTTCATTACATGAGAAATCATACATTGTACTTATTACAATAAATCCTTTGAAATACAAACCCAGTACCAATAAAGGAATTATTACAAAATAGGTCCATTTTACAATCATGAAGGAACCAATTATAACCAAGACCCATTAGATTGACCACAGTTTTAATATTCCTTTGAATATTTGGAATGAAGAGAACATCATGAAGTAGGAGAGTGCGGCCGTTGTCCAAGACTAGCTTGCGAGTCCCAACGCCTTTCACTTCAACACGTGTGTTGTTTCCTACATTGATCCACTTCATTCCTTGGGGTATCCGGTGATACTCCACGAAGGACCGTCTGTCCTTTGCTATGTGGTCGGTGGCACCCTCGTCACTTCCACTTGTACACGAACGAGCATAGTGACCGAGCTTGTTGCACTGAAGCACTTGATCCTTTTCAAGTCTTTCTTCTTGTGCGATTTCTTATGCCCACCCTTATGTTTGGGTTCCTTGGTAGACTCAGGTTGCTTATTACGTTCATTAGAAGACTTCGAACGATCTTTACGTTTCTTTTCCCCGTGTGAGGAACTAGCAACCATGTGCACTTCTGCACTTGGCTTGGCAGCCGCAAGCCGCTCTTCCTCTAATTCGAGGTGCTTGGAAACATCGTTGAAGGTCTTGATGCTCTCATTATGAGTGAGATGCATCTTCATCTGATCCCACCCATTTGGTAGCAGAACGTATGAATGCTTGGATTTGTTGCTCATCTGTGAGCCACATGACCTGCATCCTTTAACTCCGAGATAAGGTTCACCATATGTCGCAGATGTTTCCCCATGGAATGATCTGGACGTTTCTTATATGAATCGAACCTTATAGTTAAGGAGCGAAGTTTGGACACCGATGTGCCACCGAACTTCTCCTCTAGCTTGGACTATATGTCCATGGCTAGGTCATGTTCTCAGAAGATGCGCATTATGTCATCAGCCATACTGCTTAATAACGTAATGCGCGCTATCTTGTTCTTCCGAGACCAAGCATCAAAAGCTTCCTTGTCTCGTCGGTGTGGGCCGTAGTGCCCAACTCGGGTTCAATCATAACGTTCTTTAGAGTTTTCGAGCACTTCTTGCTCCTCTAGAACGTATTGTATCTTGATGGACCAAAGTTTGTAATTATCGCCGTTGAGTTTTTCACCTCTGTTTAACTCAGCGACGATGTTCTTTGAAGCGGAAGACATTTTACTTTTAAAATGCTACAAAAGACACAAAACCGAAGGTTTGATCAAAACTTTGCATAAAAATTCTTAAAATATAACTCCCACCTGAAATGATAATAGAATATCCCATTTGGATAGTTCTAAAAATTCAAATCCCACTTGGAATTATATTATATTTGATAAGTTACTTTCAAAAAAATATTGAAGATGTTGTTCTAGAATCGAAAAGGTTTCTATGATTCCAATCACCATCTAGAACAACCTTCAATATTCCCCCATCACTTATCAAACAATCATACTCTTATAGTACTTCGCAGCGGAAAATTACTTTTGAAAAACATATCTTTCAAAATGGAATAGATGAGAGTTTGCGCAAAGAATTTTAGCGCAACAATTGCCAAGCCACGAGGACCTGTTCTACACACCCATGGGTTAGATAACCATGGCCGGATCGTGGTAGGACTTGGAATTCTAAATTGCGCTATCCCGATTAAGGACGAGACATAACCTATTTGAAAACATCTTTTTCAAAAAATTTAAAATACATTGGCTAATCTCCGTAGAGTAGAGCACAACGTCATAAGTACATTGGCTAATCTCCGTAGAGTAGAGCACAATGACATGGCTAATCTCGCATGAAGTAGAGCACTATGGCTAATCTTCAAGGAGTAGAGCCCAATGAAAAACTTCATTAAAACGTTAGCCCCGTATGGGCTAATCGGCACTGTGGTTAGCCCCGTAATGGGCTAATCGGCACAGTGGTTAGCCCCGTATGGGCTAATCGGCACATTCGAGTTTGACCAAGGCCTTTTGTCACCCCGTATGGGTCAGTTGGCAAGTTTGCAATCGACCCGGACCTTCTGTCGGATTGGTCGACCAAAAACACCAAATTGGTCGACCAAAAATTGATCTTCATCACTCTCGGCCAGTGCCGATCAGACCGGCCCTTGACCAAAGAACAACCGCTGCCAGGGCCGACCGTGGCACTGGCAGCGGCCAGGCCCTGGCCTCTGCCAGGGCCGGGGGCCGGCCAGGCCCTGGCCGGCGGCCAGTGCCCCTGCCCTGGCCCTCGGCCAGGGTGGCCAGGCCCTGGCCTGAGGCCAGGGCGGCCAAGCCCTGGCCTGAGGGCCAGGGCGCTGCCCTGGCCCCTGCCAGGGCGGCCTGGCCCCTGGCCGGGGCCAGGGCCCCCGGCCCTGGCCTCGGCCAGGGCCCCTGGCCTGAGGCCAGGGCGCTGCCCTGGCCCCCTGCCAGGGCGGCCTGGCCCCTGGCCGGGGCCAGGGGCCCCTGCCCTGGCCTCGGCCAGGCCCTGGCCTGAGGCCAGGGCGCTGCCCTGGCCCCTGCCAGGGCGGCCAGGCCCCTGCCCTGGCCTCGGCCAAGGCGGCCTGGCCCTCGGCCGGGGCCAGGGCCCCCTGCCCTGGCCCCTGCCAGGGAGGCCAGGCCGCGGCCAGGGCTCTCTGGCCATGGCCGTGGCCGGCCAGGGCCGGCCGGCCAGGGCCCAGGGCCGGCCAGGGCCGGCCGGCCATGGCCCGGCCATGGCCTATTGGCCTTGACCGGCCATGGCCCTTTAGCCATGGCCGGTCTCCCCCTCTTTCATGGGGTGGCCGCATGCACTCCTACCCCCCTTGATGGGGTGGTCGCCGGTGGTTATTGGCCGTAGCCAACTCTTCCGCATGGGGAGGGGGGTGCATGGCCTTCATAGCCCATTTGGCCATGGCGCACATGCACTAAAATTCATCTTCTCCGATGGAGATAACTACCATCATCTTCCTCGATGAAGCACCCGTTCGTCGATGAAGCACCCGTTCGTCGAGAAATTAGTTATTTCCTAATGGCCGTGTGCCAAAAATGAAAAATAACATACTACGTTAACGGTCGGTTTCTTCCCCGTCACGGAGAGTTCCTACCATATCCGTAATGATAGGAGACCCTAATGTGAAAAGAAAAACCGCTGCGTTCTCTCCGTCATGAAGCGTTCCTACCATATCCGTAATGGTAGGAGACCCATTCGTGAAAAAAGACAACGACTCGTTCATAGTTTCGACGGGACGGCGGTTTGACCGGGGCGAACCCATATGGCTCTGATACCAATGAAGGATCCATGCCAAAACAGAGTTAGGATCGATAAATAAAGTTGAGACTTACGCTTGCGTATGCGGCACGGTAGTCTCGGAACTTTGCCTTCGGATTCGCCACGACGGATCGAGTCTTCTCACGAACGGAGTAAGGCTACTAAATCCACAATCTAAATCTCTACTTTAGATTAAGAACTTGGATAGAGGGAGAGGAAATATTTCGGCAGAGCTTCGCTAGAATGAAGATGCATGCATGAATGCCATGCAAAAGTGTAAGGAAATGGCTAACCCTGGGGTCTTATTTATAGCCCCAAGGTAGTTATTTTAGGATCAATTGTTCCTTTGGAACAATTTAACTAAGGTGTACCATCGTACATGGCATATTATAAGCTTAAGTTGTACCATATGCATGGTACAATATAAGCTTAAGATATTACCCCTTTATTAGCCATATGTCGCATGCACTTATGCACATATAATGCGACTTTCCCATCAATCTAGAGATCCTCGAAGGTGCAAAGTTGAGTAGTTCAACGCATGCTTTACCCTAGATTATTTCTTCACATTTCTTATACTTTATATTCAACAATTGAATCCCATCTGGATTACAATTGGCTGGCTAGCTTTGAATCATTTAAAGTCCAAATGTGAATATAAAATCAATCTTCCTCTTCTTGCAAACCTTCTGATCTTGACTTGATTCGCTTTTCTAACGTGCCCCCGCCGAGCCGAATTATCATAGCCCATTAGCAACACGCTAAGATAGCGATCATCTCGTCAAATCTAAAGGAACCAATTGGAGTCAATGAGGGTAAGAGTTAAGACCCCGTATGGCCTTTGAGTCTCACATAATAGCAAACACTATTGCTACTAACTCAGTGGTCGAAATGCATACGTGGTATGAACACGTACTACAACATCACTCCTTTCCCAGGGAGAGTATGTCTTAATGATGTTGTACGGATGAAAGATCAGACACCACAGTGCCTATCTTTTTGAGTCCCCTTACTACTCATGAAAATATTCACGGACTCTCATCCTGCATAAGACAGATAGGATTTAAAAATCCAATGAGATCTTTTATATCCTTGTGATATAGATCTCAGATCTTTTGTAAGCATCCATATGATGCAGATCTTTCATTCGACTATCTTGTTAAAGTCATGACTCTAAATCATTCGTCTAATGATTTTTGACTTTAAACTAGTCTCATCTCTATCTTATCCATCTGATAAGATAAGGCGGTTGCTCATGTGAGAGAGCCAACCTTAATCTGTCCGACATACACACAATTTAGCTGAGATTTCAAAAATGTACACAAACATTTCTTAAGAAATTCATATGCAATGTTTGAAAAAGAACTTATTCTTTTATTAAATTTGATCTTTCTTAGACATGGGAATATATATTGGTACAACTCAGCTCTTACGCAATCCTTGGGATGATAAGTGTTTATAAAACACATTTCTGGGGATCGCTTTCGTAAGCTGATCCTCTATCATCTCATGCGTAGATATGTACCTTATGTCTACCTTCTTGGTTTTATCATAGTCTTTTGCAAATCTGCAGTTCCTTTAAGATACTGCATTATCTTCTTAACCGCTTTCCAGTGTTCTTGCCCTGGGTTGGATTGGTAACGACTTACCATTCCAACGGTAAAACAGATGTCCGGTCTTGTATGCATCATAGCGTACATAAGACTATCAACTGTACTGGAATATGAAACTTTTTCCATAATTTCCTTTTCCTTTTGGTTCTTTGGACATGATTTCAGATATAAATTATCGCATCTGCTTATAGGAGTATCAATTGGACTTGCAGTCCTACATATTAAACCGTTCTAGAACCTTCTTTATATAAGTCTATTGTGAAAGAGAAAGAAGTTTCTTTGAACGATTCCTTGAAATCTTAATTCCAAGGATATATGTGGCTTCCCCCATATCTTTCATCTCAAAACTGATGAAAGTTAAGCCTTGATATCCATCATCAAAGCCCTTGTCATTTCTGGTTATTAAAATGTCATCTACATATAGAGACATAATAACATGCTTGCTTTTAATCCTCTTGATATATACGCAGTTATCTTCATCAAGCATGGAAAAATCCATTTGATAAGACAACTTCTTGAAATCGTATATACCATTGCCTTGAGGATTATTTAAGACCATATATGGACTTACGAAGTTTACAAACCTTATGTTCGTTTCCTTCTTTTACAAACCCCATTGGTTGTTCCATATAGATCTCCTCGTCCAATTCTCCATTGAGAAAGGCAGTCTTTACATCCATCTGATGTAATTCGAGGTATAAGCAAGCTACCATTGCCAGAATCAGGCGAATCGAGGTAAAACACACAACAGGTGAGAAGATCTCTTCGTAGTCCTATCCCTTCCTGTTGCGTAAAACCTTTCGCGACAAGGCGAGCTTTATATCTATCTATAGAGCCATCGGCCTTATGCTTAATCTTGAGAACCCATTTGTTCCCAATTGCTCTATGTCATCTGGGTAAGTTAACTAAGTCCCAGACTTGGTTAACTTTCATGGATTTCAATTCCTCCTTCATCGCTTCCATCCATTTGTCTTTTGCAGGGCAAAATACGGCCTGTTTGAAAGTAGCAGGCTCGTCATTTTCTTGTAGTAAAGTCATAAAGGTTTGCGGAAATTTCAACCTCAAATGTTAGAGGAGCCAACCTTGTATGACTACTACGTCGTATTTGAGATTCTTCAAGTCCTTGTTGACTCGAAGTTAGATCAATTCTAATATCACTCCCACTTGAAATGTCGTTAGAATTGTTCCCACTTGGATCATTATTCCCGTATGGAATATGATAATCGTCATTCGTATAATCCATTGGTGAAGGTTGAAACGTATCTTCGTTTTCACCAAGAATTCTCCCACTCGAATGAGGTAATCCTTCTTGATCATAAATCTCAAATAGAGATAAGTCCTGACTTATCTCGCCCCTGTCTTGGAAACCTCGTTTTCCAAGAAAGTGACATCCCTCGACTCAAACTCAATTAGCCCACCATTGTCTTCCTGACTAAAAAAACATAACCTTTGGAGTTTTCTGCGTATCGTTTAAAGATACATTTCCTTCCCCTTGGCCCAAGTTTGCCATATTTATGGGAGGAAATATGTGCGTTGAATGCACAACCCCAAGGTTTCAAAATGTTTAAGTCAGGAGACCTTTGGTTCCACAACTCATAAGGAGTGGAGCTAACTGATTTCGAGGGTACGCGGTTTAAAATGAAAAACGGCCGTCAATAATGCATCACCCCCAAAAAAGATGATTGGCAAGTTAGCTTGCGGCATCATTGAACGGACCATTTCCATTAAAGTCCTATTTCTTAAAACTTGTTGATTGATATTCACCACCCCTATCGGTTTCCAAGACCTTAATCTTGCGATCTAATTGATTCTCCACTAAACTCATATAGTTTTTAAAGCAAGCCAAAGCTTCACTTTTGTGGGATATCAAATAGATATGTCCGAATCGGGTGAAATCATCAATAAAAGTGATGAAATAGGACTTTCCGCGTCTTGTCTTGACATTCATCGGACCACATATGTCCGAATGGATAAGCTGTAATGGAACCTCGGCCCTTGTGCCGGTTCCAAACAACTTGCGACAAGATTTCCCCACAAGGCAATGTTCACAGGTCGACATTTCAACCTTTGAAACATTTGATAGAAGGCCACGTTTGGCAAATCTATCCATACGCGTTGGTCCAATATGACCAAGCCTTGTGTGCCAACAAATTATATTAGACTCATTAGTCAAAGAATTTGTCATAAGGAAATTTTCATTACATGAGAAATCATACATTGTACTTATTACAATAAATCCTTTGAAATACAAACCCAGTACCAATAAAGGAATTATTACAAAATAGGTCCATTTTACAATCATGAAGGAACCAATTATAACCAAGACCCATTAGATTGACCACAGTTTTAATATTCCTTTGAATATTTGGAATGAAGAGAACATCATGAAGTAGGAGAGTGCGGCCGTTGTCCAAGACTAGCTTGCGAGTCCCAACGCCTTTCACTTCAACACGTGTGTTGTTTCCTACATTGATCCACTTCATTCCTTGGGGTATCCGGTGATACTCCACGAAGGACCGTCTGTCCTTTGCTATGTGGTCGGTGGCACCCTCGTCACTTCCACTTGTACACGAACGAGCATAGTGACCGAGCTTGTTGCACTTGAAGCACTTGATCCTTTTCAAGTCTTTCTTCTTGTGCGATTTCTTATGCCCACCCTTATGTTTGGGTTCCTTGGTAGACTCAGGTTGCTTATTACGTTCATTAGAAGACTTCGAACGATCTTTTACGTTTCTTTTCCCCGTGTGAGGAACTAGCAACCATGTGCACTTCTGCACTTGGCTTGGCAGCCGCAAGCCGCTCTTCCTCTAATTCGAGGTGCTTGGAAACATCGTTGAAGGTCTTGATGCTCTCATTATGAGTGAGATGCATCTTCATCTGATCCCACCCATTTGGTAGCGAACGTATGAATGCTTGGATTTGTTGCTCATCTGTGAGCACATGACCTGCATCCTTTAACTCCGAGATAAGGTTCACCATATGTCGCAGATGTTTCCCCCATGGAATGATCTGGACGTTTCTTATATGAATCGAAACCTTATAGTTAAGGAGCGAAGTTTGGACACCGATGTGCCACCCGAACTTCTCCTCTAGCTTGGACTATATGTCCATGGCTAGGTCATGTTCTCAGAAGATGCGCATTATGTCATCAAGCCATACTGCTTAATAACGTAATGCGCGCTATCTTGTTCTTCCGAGACCAAGCATCAAAAGCTTCCTTGTCTCGTCGGTGTTGGGCCGTAGTGGCCCAACTCGGGTTCAATCATAACGTTCTTTAGAGTTTCGAGCACTTCTTGCTCCTCTAGAACGTATTGTATCTTGATGGACCAAAGTTTGTAATTATCGCCGTTGAGTTTTTCACCTCTGTTTAACTCAGCGACGATGTTCTTTGAAGCGGAAGACATTTTACTTTTAAAATGCTACAAAAGACACAAAACCGAAGGTTTGATCAAAACTTTGCATAAAAATTCTTAAAATATAACTCCCACCTGAAATGATAATAGAATATCCCATTTGGATAGTTCTAAAAATTCAAATCCCACTTGGAATTATATTATATTTGATAAGTTACTTTCAAAAAAATATTGAAGATGTTGTTCTAGAATCGAAAAGGTTTCTATGATTCCAATCACCATCTAGAACAACCTTCAATATTCCCCCATCACTTATCAAACAATCATACTCTTATAGTACTTCGCAGCGGAAAATTACTTTTGAAAAACATATCTTTCAAAATGGAATAGATGAGAGTTTGCGCAAAGAATTTTAGCGCAACAATTGCCAAGCCACGAGACCTGTTCTACACACCCATGGGTTAGATAACCATGGCCGGATCGTGGTAGGGACTTGGAATTCTAAATTGCGCTATCCCGATTAAGGACGAGACAATAACCTATTTGAAAACATCTTTTTCAAAAAAATTTAAAATACATTGGCTAATCTCCGTAGAGTAGAGCACAACGTCATAAGTACATTGGCTAATCTCCGTAGAGTAGAGCACAATGACATGGCTAATCTCGCATGAAGTAGAGCACTATGGCTAATCTTCAAGGAGTAGAGCCCAATGAAAAACTTCATTAAAACGTTAGCCCCGTATGGGCTAATCGGCACTGTGGTTAGCCCCGTATGGGCTAATCGGCACAGTGGTTAGCCCCGTATGGGCTAATCGGCACATTCGAGTTTGACCAAGGCCTTTTGTCACCCCCGTATGGGTCAGTTGGCAAGTTTGCAATCGACCCGGACCTTCTGTCGGATTGGTCGACACCAAAAAACACCAAATTGGTCGACCCAAAAATTGATCTTCATCACTCTCGGCCAGTGCCGATCAGACCGGCCCCTTGACCAAAGAACAACCGCTGCCAGGGGCCCGACCGTGGCACTGGCAGCGGCCAGGCCCTGGCCTCTGCCAGGGCCGGGGGCCGGCCAGGCCCTGGCCGGCGGCCAGTGCCCCCTGCCCCTGGCCTCGGCCAGGGGTGGCCAGGCCCTGGCCTGAGGCCAGGGCGGCCAAGCCCTGGCCTGAGGCCAGGGCGCTGCCCTGGCCCCTGCCAGGGCGGCCTGGCCCCTGGCCGGGGCCAGGGGCCCCCGGCCCTGGCCTCGGCCAGGCCCTGGCCTGAGGCCAGGGCGCTGCCCCTGGCCCCTGCCAGGGGCGGCCTGGCCCCCTGGCCGGGGGCCAGGGCCCCTGCCCCTGGCCTCGGCCAGGCCCTGGCCTGAGGCCAGGGCGCTGCCCCTGGCCCCCTGCCAGGGCGGCCAGGCCCCCTGCCCTGGCCTCTCGGCCAAGGCGGCCTGGCCCTGGCCGGGGCCAGGGCCCCTGCCCTGGCCCCCTGCCAGGGGAGGCCAGGCCGCGGCCAGGGCTCTCTGGCCATGGCCGTGGCCGGCCAGAGGGCCGGCCGGCCAGGGCCAGGGCCGGCCAGGGCCGGCCGGCCATGGCCCGGCCATGGCCTATTGGCCTTGACCGGCCATGGCCCTTTAGCCATGGCCCGGTCTCCCCCTCTTTCATGGGGTGGCCGCATGCACTCCTCCCCCTTGATGGGGTGGTCGCCGGTGGTTATTGGCCGTAGCCAACTCTTCCGCATGGGGAGGGGGGGTGCATGGCCTTCATAGCCCATTTGGCCATGGCGCACATGCACTAAAAATTCATCTTCTCCGATGGAGATAACTACCATCATCTTCCTCGATGAAGCACCCGTTCGTCGATGAAGCACCCGTTCGTCGAGAAATTAGTTATTTCCTAATGGCCGTGTGCCAAAAATGAAAAATAACATACTACGTTAACGGTCGGTTCTTCCCGTCACGGAGAGTTCTCTACCATATCCGTAATGATAGGAGACCCTAATGTGAAAAGAAAAACCGCTGCGTTCTCTCCGTCATGAAGCGTTCCTACCATATCCGTAATGGTAGGAGACCCATTCGTGAAAAAGACAACGACTCGTTCATAGTTTCGACGGGACGGCGGTTTGACCGGGGCGAACCCATATGGCTCTGATACCAATGAAGGATCCTGCCAAAAACAGAGTTAGGATCGATAAATAAAGTTGAGACTTACGCTTGCGTATGCGGCACGGTAGTCTCGGAACTTTGCCTTCGGATTCGCCACGACGGATCGAGTCTTCTCACGAACGGAGTAAGGCTACTAAATCCACAATCTAAATCTCTACTTTAGATTAAGAACTTGGATAGAGGGAGAGGAAATATTTCGGCAGAGCTTCGCTAGAATGAAGATGCATGCATGAATGCCATGCAAAAGTGTAAGGAAATGGCTAACCCTGGGGTCTTATTTATAGCCCTCCAAGGTAGTTATTTTAGGATCAATTGTTCCTTTGGAACAATTTAACTAAGGTGTACCATCGTACATGGCATATTATAAGCTTAAGTTGTACCCATATGCATGGTACAATATAAGCTTAAGATATTACCCCCTTTATTAGCCATATGTCGCATGCACTTATGCACATATAATGCGACTTTCCCATCAATCTAGAGATCCTCTCCGCAAGGGAACATATTCCCTTTGCGTACGACTTCGTGTACGCGACGTTCGAGGTCCGTATTCCCTCGTACATCCCCTACAAGGGTGTACTAACGTCTTCCATATCCAACAGGTTGTGCAAGGGGAGCTTGCTGGCAAGGGGAGCTTGCCGAGAATACTCCATGGGTTGGTAGAGACCACCCATCACGGTTTGTATTGAGGGAGAGGTTGTTCCTCCTAATAGAATCGTAATAATTAGTGATTGTACTCATTGATTATTTTAGTGGAGTATTCTGATTTTCTGGGCGGGGCCCCGCAGATGTAGGTGTGCGCACCGAACTGCGTTACCAAGTCTCGAGTGTCTCTGATGGTGTTTATGTTTTATCTTTATGTTTTATTTGTCGTGCTTAAGTACTGAAACTAACAATTGGTATCAGAGCGGGTCACCTGTGTATCTTTGTTTTCAAAGAAGGTGTGATCTTGGATTTCAGTACTTGAATCATGGCTACACGAGAAGGTGCCTCCGTTGTTCGTCCTCCATTGCTCATTGGTACAAATTACACTTACTGGAAGTCTCAGATGCGTGTATTCATTAAGTCCATTGATGAGAAGGCCTGGATCGCTGTCAGTGAAGGATGGACACCGCCAACTGAAATTGACGAAGATGGCGAAGAACACCTCAAGTCGGCAAGAGACTGGAGTCGGATTGAAGAACATGCGGCCTTGTGCAATTCTAAAGCTATTAATGCTATTTTTTCCGCTGTCGACGAAGAGCAATTCAAATTAATCTCTACGTGTGAGTATGCAAAGGAAGCGTGGGATATACTGCAGAATATTCATGAAGGAACCAGTACGGTAAGAGCATCTAAACTTCAAATGCTCGCATCTCAATTTGAAAATCTTAGAATGAATGATGATGAATCTGTGGCTGAATTTAATGGAAGATTACGTGATATAGCAAATCAGGCATTTCAATTGGGGAAGAAGTACTCCCAAAAGAAGTTAGTAGAGAAAACTCTGAGATCTTTACCTGACAAATTTTCGGCAAAGATTGCAGCTATTGAAGAGGTGAGGAACACATCCATTATGAGATTGGATGAACTCATGGGATCACTTCAGACTTATGAAATGAATTTGAAGCAAAACAAACGGGACAAAGGGATGGCTCTGAAGGTAGAAGCGTGTGAAGAATCTAAATCTGATTATGAGTCAGAACTTGATGACGACATTGCATCGCTGTCCAAAAACATCAGTAGAATGCTGAAGAAGATTAGTAGTAAAGGGAAAAAGAAAGGAAAAGGGATGCAGTGTAGAGTATGTGAAGGATTTGGGCACACACATGCTGAATGTGCAAACACCTTGAAGAAGCAAAAAAGGACATCCTCGACTAGTACCTAGAGTGAAGATGATTCTGATGGGAGTGTTAAAAATGAGGACATCATCAGTAATTACATTGCCCTCGAAGCCTCTCAGAAGAAGGGACCTGATTACAACAAACTAGCCAATGTCAGACAGAATGTTGCAACATTATGTTCAACATCACGTACAACATTTAGTACATCATCCTGCACTGAATCCGAGTCTGAAGTTGATAGCGATGAGGAAGTGAGTGACAATGATATCCGTACAGCATACCAGATGATGTTTGAGAAATGGATGCAAATCTGCAATATCAACAAAGTCCTGAAGGAGGAGAATAATAGACTGAAGAAAGAGAAGGAGGAGGTCAAAACCGAATGTCTGAAAGCTGAGGGAAACTGTAGAGAATTGGAAAGAAACTTCAGAAATGTTCTTCTCAGGGCAGAGAAAGCTGAATGCACTTTGGAGAAGTGGAATTCTGGAAAAGCAAAGCTGGATGATACCTTAAACATGGGTAATATTTCAGGAGATCGCACCGGAGTGGGATACAATAGATGAGCTTTTGATGATGTGTCTGCTGAAAGAAGAAGTCAAGTTAGCAAAGAACTTGAAAGAATGGGTCCGCACAAGGGCCATGATCAGAGGAGGAGGCAGATTCGAGATATTAAAGGTGCTCGTTCTGTATGCAGTTACTGCAAGTTCATAGGCCATACTGAGAGAAACTGCTACAGTCGCATGTGACATTGGTCCGAAGGAAGAAATGTTAGACATCCTGATATGAAGATGACGAAGCAATGGGTCAAGAAGTCTGAATTATACAGCAATAACACTACAGCTTCAGAGAGAACACTTCATGTTGTGACTAATGTTGTAACATTAGATACAACACAGAATAATGTTGCTGCAGATGTTATGACACCAGACTCGACATCTCCCCTCGACAATCACTGTGAGCAACCTGCACCAAAGTCTCATGGGTCTTCCTCCAGAATTATCAGAGTGCTATCTCGTCGCTTTGCTCACTGCTCTTCCTCCGCCGGTGCCATTGGATCTTTGCATGTACCCTCTCCTGCACAGCAATCCACCTCTGCTTCATCTTCTGCGGCCTCATCATCTAGACCGGTTGACTTCCCTAACGTTCGTTCGCTTCTTAGCTGGTTCCATCGCATCCACGTCTCCAAATTTTGACATGCAGACCACCGAAGACCATCTGTCAACACCGCCGATGTTTTCATTATAGAAAGCCCCTCAGAACTCGACTTCTACACTGGACATCATTTCATTCGTCACCCTACTGTCAGATGTGAGGTATTGTGTTCTTTCTCTTATTCCGCTGTGCTTGAGATCTTATTTGCTATTAAGAGAGACAGAGGAGCCTCTGGATGTGCCTCGGTTGAGTTTTTCTTCTGAATTTTTCTTTTGGAGTTGTGAGGCTAGCTGAAAGGGGGAGAATGTGGCTGTATTTTTTGAGGTAATCACTGCTCGGGTTGCTCTAGCAAGGGGGAGAATGTGTTTTGGATTATTGTGGCTCAAAGGGGGAGAATGTGTGCTTGGTTGACGCTTGCTTTGGTTTGTGCCACATAATGCCAAAGGGGGAGATTGTTAGGGTTGAATTTCTGTTGATATTTGTTGGCATTAGTGGCACTATATCTGGAGAGCTCAGTTTGTGGAATCTGGTTTGTTTTCGAGCAGTTTGAGCAAAATGTTGAATATTATGTTACAACATTATGTTCAACATTCGGGATCTGGAATAATTATTCATATACAGAAACGCTGCTTTGGTCTACAAATCTGTCGTGGTGATCTCAGATCTGATTTGTAGCCTAGAATATCGGAGGTTCCTGATTTGATTGATTCCAGATATTGGTGAGATTTTTATACTGCTTACCCAAATTAGTTCCTTAATTGATGGAGGTTTGTTGAGAATATTTGGGAATCTGGTTAGTTCCTAAATTGATGGGAGGAAATAGTTGCTGAGATTTATTGGTTCTTTTTGCCAGAAATAGATCCTTATTCTTTGGGCAAAATATCCGCATGAGATTTGTTTTAATCTTTTTACCCGAAATAGATTCGGTGGTTCCTTGAATATGTGATTCCTTACCCGAAGTGATCCTACCAATATTGGCGGATATTCTGGATTAATAAGGAAGTTATTTACCTGGATATAGTGGTCACAAAATCTGGTTGGTTTCATAACTGAATGGTATGTGCGATTGAAGATATGTGCGGTTGAAGATTTTTTAAATGAATGGTTTCAGATCTTACAGTATTCTTTAGATCTTCTCCAGATACGCTGTTGGATGCAGGTATGCATAAGATTTGCTGACGAAGGTGAATGAAAGGATCTATCCACAACCGAGGTATGAAAGATCCACTAACAAATGAATGTTTATGAAATGTTATACAAAATGTCATATGAAATGTTGAACGTGCTGTTCTATCTTCTGAGATCTGTTCCCGTGGATTTCTTTGTTGCTGTTTGATTTTAACGGTTGATTGCGGATAAGGCTCGTTGTTAATTTGAAGATAGGAGCTATCGTGTTAAATGGTTTCAGATCCTCTCCTTCAGTTTGGATCGGGTGGTTTTCTCAGTTATATTTTTTGAAGCGGTTTGTAGGTTGGTAAAAGATTATGATCGGGTTCAGTTTAGTTTCGACTGCTGAAGATCCTTTCTTATCTGATCTATCCCGCCTTGCTGCTCTTGGGGTTGTTCGGAAAATCCTTAGAGATTTGATCTGAAGAATTGTTGGCTAACCACTTAACTACCTTGTAAAGCGATGTTAAAGTAGTAAGCTGGTTTTTGATACGTGTGCTTTTTCCTAAGGAGATTCGCTTGAGCGAAAGGTATGGAAAAAGGCGATTGAAGAACTCCGGGAGGAGGCCGACGGCTACGCACGTAGGATAAAGGGAGTTGATCTAGTCGGTTGTGCAAGGGGAGCTTGCTGGCAAGGGGAGCTGGCCGAGAATACTCCATGGGTTGATAGAGACCACCCATCATGGTTTGTATTGAGGGGGAGGTTGTTAAGATATTACCCCTTTATTAGCCATATGTCGCATGCACTTATGCACATATAATGCGACTTTCCCATCAATCTAGAGATCCTCTCCGCAAGGGAACATATTCCCTTTGCGTACGACTTCGTGTACGCGACGTTCGAGGTCCGTATTCCCTCGTACATCCCCTACAAGGGTGTACTAACGTCTTCCATATCCAACATCTCCCACTCACACTTGAGGGGATTGTAAGAGAACGTCTTTCTCTTAGTTCTTTCATCTATCCTACCGAGAAATACCGTGCGACCGTCATGCGCGTAGAGTCTGTTGTTGTGCACTTGTTAGAGATACACAACGACATCGAAGGTGCAAAGTTGAGTAGTTCAACGCATGCTTTACCCTAGATTATTTCTTCACATTTCTTATACTTTATATTCAACAATTGAATCCCATCTGGATTACAATTGGCTGGCTAGCTTTGAATCATTTAAAGTCCAAATGTGAATATAAAATCAATCTTCCTCTTCTTGCAAACCTTCTGATCTTGACTTGATTCGCTTTTCTAACGTGCCCCGCCGAGCCGAATTATCATAGCCATTAGCAACACGCTAAGATAGCGATCATCTCGTCAAATCTAAAGGAACCAATTGGAGTCAATGAGGGTAAGAGTTAAGACCCGTATGGCCTTTGAGTCTCACATAATAGCAAACACTATTGCTACTAACTCAGTGGTCGAAATGCATACGTGGTATGAACACGTACTACAACATCACTCCTTTCCCAGGGAGAGTATGTCTTAATGATGTTGTACGGATGAAAGATCAGACACCACAGTGCCTATCTTTTTGAGTCCCCTTACTACTCATGAAAATATTCACGGACTCTCATCCTGCATAAGACAGATAGGATTTAAAAATCCAATGAGATCTTTATATCCTTGTGATATAGATCTCAGATCTTTTGTAAGCATCCATATGATGCAGATCTTTCATTCGACTATCTTGTTAAAGTCATGACTCTAAATCATTCGTCTAATGATTTTTGACTTTAAACTAGTCTCATCTCTATCTTATCCATCTGATAAGATAAGGCGGTTGCTCATGTGAGAGAGCCAACCTTAATCTGTCCGACATACACACAATTTAGCTGAGATTTCAAAAATGTACACAAACATTTCTTAAGAAATTCATATGCAATGTTTGAAAAAGAACTTATTCTTTTATTAAATTTGATCTTTCTTAGACATGGGAATATATATTGGTACAACTCAGCTCTTACGCAATCCTTGGGATGATAAGTGTTTATAAAACACATTTCTGGGGATCGCTTTCGTAAGCTGATCCTCTATCATCTCATGCGTAGATATGTACCTTATGTCTACCTTCTTGGTTTTATCATAGTCTTTTGCAAATCTGCAGTTCCTTTAAGATACTGCATTATCTTCTTAACCGCTTTCCAGTGTTCTTGCCCTGGGTTGGATTGGTAACGACTTACCATTCCAACGGTAAAACAGATGTCCGGTCTTGTATGCATCATAGCGTACATAAGACTATCAACTGTACTGGAATATGAAACTTTTTCCATAATTTCCTTTTCCTTTTGGTTCTTTGGACATGATTTCAGATATAAATTATCGCATCTGCTTATAGGAGTATCAATTGGACTTGCAGTCCTACATATTAAACCGTTCTAGAACCTTCTTTATATAAGTCTATTGTGAAAGAGAAAGAAGTTTCTTTGAACGATTCCTTGAAATCTTAATTCCAAGGATATATGTGGCTTCCCCATATCTTTCATCTCAAAACTGATGAAAGTTAAGCCTTGATATCCATCACAAAGCCCTTGTCATTTCTGGTTATTAAAATGTCATCTACATATAGAGACATAATAACATGCTTGCTTTTAATCCTCTTGATATATACGCAGTTATCTTCATCAAGCATGGAAAAATCCATTTGATAAGACAACTTCTTGAAATCGTATATACCATTGCCTTGAGGATTATTTAAGACCATATATGGACTTACGAAGTTTACAAACCTTATGTTCGTTTCCTTCTTTTACAAACCCCATTGGTTGTTCCATATAGATCTCCTCGTCCAATTCTCCATTGAGAAAGGCAGTCTTTACATCCATCTGATGTAATTCGAGGTATAAGCAAGCTACCATTGCCAGAATCAGGCGAATCGAGGTAAAACACACAACAGGTGAGAAGATCTCTTCGTAGTCTATCCCTTCCTGTTGCGTAAAACCTTTCGCGACAAGGCGAGCTTTATATCTATCTATAGAGCCATCGGCCTTATGCTTAATCTTGAGAACCCATTTGTTCCCAATTGCTCTATGTCATCTGGGTAAGTTAACTAAGTCCCAGACTTGGTTAACTTTCATGGATTTCAATTCCTCCTTCATCGCTTCCATCCATTTGTCTTTTGCAGGGCAAAATACGGCCTGTTTGAAAGTAGCAGGCTCGTCATTTTCTTGTAGTAAAGTCATAAAGGTTTGCGGAAATTTCAACCTCAAATGTTAGAGGAGCCAACCTTGTATGACTACTACGTCGTATTTGAGATTCTTCAAGTCCTTGTTGACTCGAAGTTAGATCAATTCTAATATCACTCCCACTTGAAATGTCGTTAGAATTGTTCCCACTTGGATCATTATTCCCGTATGGAATATGATAATCGTCATTCGTATAATCCATTGGTGAAGGTTGAAACGTATCTTCGTTTTCACCAAGAATTCTCCCACTCGAATGAGGTAATCCTTCTTGATCATAAATCTCAAATAGAGATAAGTCCTGACTTATCTCGCCCTGTCTTGGAAACTCGTTTTCCAAGAAAGTGACATCCCTCGACTCAAACTCAATTAGCCCACCATTGTCTTCCTGACTAAAAAAACATAACCTTTGGAGTTTTCTGCGTATCGTTTAAAGATACATTTCCTTCCCCTTGGCCCAAGTTTGCCATATTTATGGGAGGAAATATGTGCGTTGAATGCACAACCCCAAGGTTTCAAAATGTTTAAGTCAGGAGACCTTTGGTTCCACAACTCATAAGGAGTGGAGCTAACTGATTTCGAGGGTACGCGGTTTAAAATGAAAACGGCCGTCAATAATGCATCACCCCAAAAAGATGATTGGCAAGTTAGCTTGCGGCATCATTGAACGGACCATTTCCATTAAAGTCCTATTTCTTAAAACTTGTTGATTGATATTCACCACCCCTATCGGTTTCCAAGACCTTAATCTTGCGATCTAATTGATTCTCCACTAAACTCATATAGTTTTTAAAGCAAGCCAAAGCTTCACTTTTGTGGGATATCAAATAGATATGTCCGAATCGGGTGAAATCATCAATAAAAGTGATGAAATAGGACTTTCCGCGTCTTGTCTTGACATTCATCGGACCACATATGTCCGAATGGATAAGCTGTAATGGAACCTCGGCCCTTGTGCCGGTTCCAAACAACTTGCGACAAGATTTCCCCACAAGGCAATGTTCACAGGTCGACATTTCAACCTTTGAAACATTTGATAGAAGGCCACGTTTGGCAAATCTATCCATACGCGTTGGTCCAATATGACCAAGCCTTGTGTGCCAACAAATTATATTAGACTCATTAGTCAAAGAATTTGTCATAAGGAAATTTTCATTACATGAGAAATCATACATTGTACTTATTACAATAAATCCTTTGAAATACAAACCCAGTACCAATAAAGGAATTATTACAAAATAGGTCCATTTTACAATCATGAAGGAACCAATTATAACCAAGACCCATTAGATTGACCACAGTTTTAATATTCCTTTGAATATTTGGAATGAAGAGAACATCATGAAGTAGGAGAGTGCGGCCGTTGTCCAAGACTAGCTTGCGAGTCCCAACGCCTTTCACTTCAACACGTGTGTTGTTTCCTACATTGATCCACTTCATTCCTTGGGGTATCCGGTGATACTCCACGAAGGACCGTCTGTCCTTTGCTATGTGGTCGGTGGCACCTCGTCACTTCCACTTGTACACGAACGAGCATAGTGACCGAGCTTGTTGCACTTGAAGCACTTGATCCTTTTCAAGTCTTTCTTCTTGTGCGATTTCTTATGCCCACCCTTATGTTTGGGTTCCTTGGTAGACTCAGGTTGCTTATTACGTTCATTAGAAGACTTCGAACGATCTTTACGTTTCTTTTCCCCGTGTGAGGAACTAGCAACCATGTGCACTTCTGCACTTGGCTTGGCAGCCGCAAGCCGCTCTTCCTCTAATTCGAGGTGCTTGGAAACATCGTTGAAGGTCTTGATGCTCTCATTATGAGTGAGATGCATCTTCATCTGATCCCACCCATTTGGTAGCGAACGTATGAATGCTTGGATTTGTTGCTCATCTGTGAGCACATGACCTGCATCCTTTAACTCCGAGATAAGGTTCACCATATGTCGCAGATGTTTCCCCATGGAATGATCTGGACGTTTCTTATATGAATCGAACCTTATAGTTAAGGAGCGAAGTTTGGACACCGATGTGCCACCGAACTTCTCCTCTAGCTTGGACTATATGTCCATGGCTAGGTCATGTTCTCAGAAGATGCGCATTATGTCATCAGCCATACTGCTTAATAACGTAATGCGCGCTATCTTGTTCTTCCGAGACCAAGCATCAAAAGCTTCCTTGTCTCGTCGGTGTTGGGCCGTAGTGCCCAACTCGGGTTCAATCATAACGTTCTTTAGAGTTTCGAGCACTTCTTGCTCCTCTAGAACGTATTGTATCTTGATGGACCAAAGTTTGTAATTATCGCCGTTGAGTTTTTCACCTCTGTTTAACTCAGCGACGATGTTCTTTGAAGCGGAAGACATTTTACTTTTAAAATGCTACAAAAGACACAAAACCGAAGGTTTGATCAAAACTTTGCATAAAAATTCTTAAAATATAACTCCCACCTGAAATGATAATAGAATATCCCATTTGGATAGTTCTAAAAATTCAAATCCCACTTGGAATTATATTATATTTGATAAGTTACTTTCAAAAAATATTGAAGATGTTGTTCTAGAATCGAAAAGGTTTCTATGATTCCAATCACCATCTAGAACAACCTTCAATATTCCCCCATCACTTATCAAACAATCATACTCTTATAGTACTTCGCAGCGGAAAATTACTTTTGAAAAACATATCTTTCAAAATGGAATAGATGAGAGTTTGCGCAAAGAATTTTAGCGCAACAATTGCCAAGCCACGAGACCTGTTCTACACACCCATGGGTTAGATAACCATGGCCGGATCGTGGTAGGACTTGGAATTCTAAATTGCGCTATCCCGATTAAGGACGAGACATAACCTATTTGAAAACATCTTTTTCAAAAAATTTAAAATACATTGGCTAATCTCCGTAGAGTAGAGCACAACGTCATAAGTACATTGGCTAATCTCCGTAGAGTAGAGCACAATGACATGGCTAATCTCGCATGAAGTAGAGCACTATGGCTAATCTTCAAGGAGTAGAGCCCAATGAAAAACTTCATTAAAACGTTAGCCCCGTATGGGCTAATCGGCACTGTGGTTAGCCCCGTATGGGCTAATCGGCACAGTGGTTAGCCCCGTATGGGCTAATCGGCACATTCGAGTTTGACCAAGGCCTTTTGTCACCCCGTATGGGTCAGTTGGCAAGTTTGCAATCGACCCGGACCTTCTGTCGGATTGGTCGACCAAAAACACCAAATTGGTCGACCAAAAATTGATCTTCATCACTCTCGGCCAGTGCCGATCAGACCGGCCCTTGACCAAAGAACAACCGCTGCCAGGGCCGACCGTGGCACTGGCAGCGGCCAGGCCCTGGCCTCTGCCAGGGCCGGGGCCGGCCAGGCCCTGGCCGGCGGCCAGTGCCCCTGCCCTGGCCTCGGCCAGGGTGGCCAGGCCCTGGCCTGAGGCCAGGGCGGCCAAGCCCTGGCCTGAGGCCAGGGCGCTGCCCTGGCCCCTGCCAGGGCGGCCTGGCCCCTGGCCGGGGCCAGGGCCCCGGCCCTGGCCTCGGCCAGGCCCTGGCCTGAGGCCAGGGCGCTGCCCTGGCCCCTGCCAGGGCGGCCTGGCCCCTGGCCGGGGCCAGGGCCCCTGCCCTGGCCTCGGCCAGGCCCTGGCCTGAGGCCAGGGCGCTGCCCTGGCCCCTGCCAGGGCGGCCAGGCCCCTGCCCTGGCCTCGGCCAAGGCGGCCTGGCCCTGGCCGGGGCCAGGGCCCCTGCCCTGGCCCCTGCCAGGGAGGCCAGGCCGCGGCCAGGGCTCTCTGGCCATGGCCGTGGCCGGCCAGGGCCGGCCGGCCAGGGCCAGGGCCGGCCAGGGCCGGCCGGCCATGGCCCGGCCATGGCCTATTGGCCTTGACCGGCCATGGCCCTTTAGCCATGGCCGGTCTCCCCTCTTTCATGGGGTGGCCGCATGCACTCCTCCCCCTTGATGGGGTGGTCGCCGGTGGTTATTGGCCGTAGCCAACTCTTCCGCATGGGGAGGGGGGTGCATGGCCTTCATAGCCCATTTGGCCATGGCGCACATGCACTAAAATTCATCTTCTCCGATGGAGATAACTACCATCATCTTCCTCGATGAAGCACCCGTTCGTCGATGAAGCACCCGTTCGTCGAGAAATTAGTTATTTCCTAATGGCCGTGTGCCAAAAATGAAAAATAACATACTACGTTAACGGTCGGTTCTTCCCGTCACGGAGAGTTCCTACCATATCCGTAATGATAGGAGACCCTAATGTGAAAAGAAAAACCGCTGCGTTCTCTCCGTCATGAAGCGTTCCTACCATATCCGTAATGGTAGGAGACCCATTCGTGAAAAAGACAACGACTCGTTCATAGTTTCGACGGGACGGCGGTTTGACCGGGGCGAACCCATATGGCTCTGATACCAATGAAGGATCCTGCCAAAACAGAGTTAGGATCGATAAATAAAGTTGAGACTTACGCTTGCGTATGCGGCACGGTAGTCTCGGAACTTTGCCTTCGGATTCGCCACGACGGATCGAGTCTTCTCACGAACGGAGTAAGGCTACTAAATCCACAATCTAAATCTCTACTTTAGATTAAGAACTTGGATAGAGGGAGAGGAAATATTTCGGCAGAGCTTCGCTAGAATGAAGATGCATGCATGAATGCCATGCAAAAGTGTAAGGAAATGGCTAACCCTGGGGTCTTATTTATAGCCCCCAAGGTAGTTATTTTAGGATCAATTGTTCCTTTGGAACAATTTAACTAAGGTGTACCATCGTACATGGCATATTATAAGCTTAAGTTGTACCATATGCATGGTACAATATAAGCTTAAGATATTACCCCTTATTAGCCATATGTCGCATGCACTTATGCACATATAATGCGACTTTCCCATCAATCTAGAGATCCTCTCCGCAAGGGAACATATTCCCTTTGCGTACGACTTCGTGTACGCGACGTTCGAGGTCCGTATTCCCTCGTACATCCCCTACAAGGGTGTACTAACGTCTTCCATATCCAACAGGTTGTGCAAGGGGAGCTTGCTGGCAAGGGGAGCTTGCCGAGAATACTCCATGGGTTGGTAGAGACCACCCATCACGGTTTGTATTGAGGGAGAGGTTGTTCCTCCTAATAGAATCGCAATAATTAGTGATTGTACTCATTGATTATTTTAGTGGAGTATTCTGATTTTTTGGGCGGGGCCCGCAGATGTAGGTGTGCGCACCGAACTGCGTTACCAAGTTTCGAGTGTCTCTGATGGTGTTTATGTTTTATCTTTGTGTTTTATTTGTCGTGCTTAAGTACTGAAACTAACAATTGGTATCAGAGCGGGTCACCTGTGTATCTTTGTTTTCAAAGAAGGTGTGATCTTGGATTTCAGTACTTGAATCATGGCTACACGAGAAGGTGCCTCCGTTGTTCGTCCTCCATTGCTCATTGGTACAAATTACACTTACTGGAAGTCTCGGATGCGTGTATTCATTAAGTCCATTGATAAGAAGGCCTGGATCGCTGTCAGTGAAGGATGGACACCGCCAACTGAAATTGACGAAGATGGCGAAGAACACCTCAAGTCGGCAAGAGACTGGAGTCGGATTGAAGAACATGCGGCCTTGTGCAATTCTAAAGCTATTAATGCTATTTTTTCCGCTGTCGACGAAGAGCAATTCAAATTAATCTCTACGTGTGAGTATGCAAAGGAAGCGTGGGATATACTGCAGAATATTCATGAAGGAACCAGTACGGTAAGAGCATCTAAACTTCAAATGCTCGCATCTCAATTTGAAAATCTTAGAATGAATGATGATGAATCTGTGGCTGAATTTAATGGAAGATTACGTGATATAGCAAATCAGGCATTTCAATTGGGGAAGAAGTACTCCCAAAAGAAGTTAGTAGAGAAAACTCTGAGATCTTTACCTGACAAATTTTCGGCAAAGATTGCAGCTATTGAAGAGGTGAGGAACACATCCATTATGAGATTGGATGAACTCATGTGATCACTTCAGACTTATGAAATGAATTTGAAGCAAAACAAACGGGACAAAGGGATGGCTCTGAAGGTAGAAGCGTGTGAAGAATCTAAATCTGATTATGAGTCAGAACTTGATGACGACATTGCATCGCTGTCCAAAAACATCAGTAGAATGCTGAAGAAGATTAGTAGTAAAGGGAAAAAGAAAGGAAAAGGGATGCAGTGTAGAGTATGTGAAGGATTTGGGCACACACATGCTGAATGTGCAAACACCTTGAAGAAGCAAAACAGGACATCCTCGACTAGTACCTGGAGTGAAGATGATTCTGATGGGAGTGTTAAAAATGAGGACATCATCAATAATTACATTGCCCTCGCAGCCTCTCAGAAGAAGGGACCTGATTACAACAAACTAGCCAATGTCAGACAGAATGTTGCAACATTATGTTCAACATCACGTACAACATTTAGTACAACATCCTGCACTGAATCCGAGTCTGAAGTTGATAGCGATGAGGAAGTGAGTGACAATGATATCGGTACAGCATACCAGATGATGTTTGAGAAATGGATGCAAATCTGCAATATCAACAAAGTCCTGAAGGAGGAGAATAATAGACTGAAGAAAGAGAAGGAGGAGGTCAAAACCGAATGTCTGAAAGCTGAGGGAAGCTGTAGAGAATTGGAAAGAAACTTCAGAAATATTCTTCTCAGGGTAGAGAAAGCTGAATGCACTTTGGAGAAGTGGAATTCTGGAAAAGCAAAGCTGGATGATATCTTAAACATGGGTAAGATTTCAGGAGATCGCATCGGAGTGGGATACAATAGAGGAGCTTTTGATGATGTGTCTGCTGAAAGAAGAAGTCAAGTTAGCAAAGAACTTGAAAGAATGGGTCAGCACAAGGGCCATGATCAGAGGAGGAGGCAGATTCGAGGTATTAAAGGTGCTCGTTCTGTATGCAGTTACTGCATGTTCATAGGCCATACTGAGAGAAACTGCTACAGTCGCATGCGACATTGGTCCGAAGGAAGAAATGTTAGACATCCTGATATGAAGATGAAGAAGCAATGGGTCAAGAAGTCTGAATTATACAGCAAGAACACTACAACTTCAGAGAGAACACTTCATGTTGTGACTAATGTTGTAACATTAGATACAACACAGAATAATGTTGCTGCAGATGTTATGACACCAGACTCGACATCTCCCCTCGACAATCACTATGAGCAACCTACACCAAAGTCTCATGGGTCTTCCTCCAGAATTATCAGAGTGCTATCTCGTCGCTTTGCTCACTGCTCTTCCTCCGCCGGTGTCATTGGATCTTTGCATGTACCCTCTCCTGCACAGCAATCCACCTCTGCTTCATCTTCTGCGGCCTCATCATCTAGACCGGTTGACTTCCCTAACATTCGTTCGCTTCTTAGCTGGTTCCATCGCATCCACGTCTCCAAATTTTGACATGCAGACCACCGAAGACCCTCTGTCAACACCGCCGATGTTTTCATTATAGAAAGCCCCTCAGAACTCGACTTCTACACTGGACATCATTTCATTCATCACCCTACTGTCAGATGTGAGGTATTGTGTTCTTTCTTTTATTCCGCTGTGCTTGAGATCTTATTTGCTATTAAGAGAGACAGAGGAGCCTCTGGATGTGCCTCGGTTGAGTTTTTCTTCTGAATTTTTCTTTTGGAGTTGTGAGGCTAGCTGAAAGGGGGAGAATGTGGCTGTATTTTTTGAGGTAATCACTGCTCGGGTTGCTCTAGCAAGGGGGAGAATGTGTTTTGGATTATTGTGGCTCAAAGGGGGAGAATGTGTGCTTGGTTGACGCTTGCTTTGGTTTGTGCCACATAATGCCAAAGGGGAAGATTGTTAGGGTTGAATTTCTGTTGATATTTGTTGGCATTAGTGGCACTATATCTGGAGAGCTCAGTTTGTGGAATCTGGTTTGTTTTCGAGCAGTTTGAGCAAAATGTTGAATATTATGTTACAACATTATGTTCAACATTCGGGATCTGGAATAATTATTCCTATACAGAAACGCTGCTTTGGTCTACAAATCTGTCGTGGTGATCTCAGATCTGATTTGTAGCCTAGAATATCGGAGGTTCCTGATTTGATTGATTCCAGATATTGGTGAGATTTTTATACTCCTTACCCAAATTAGTTCCTTAATTGATGGAGGTTTGTTGAGAATATTTGGGAATCTGGTTAGTTCCTAAATTGATGGGAGGAAATAGTTGCTGAGATTTATTGTTTCTATTTGCCAGAAATAGATCCTTATTCTTTGGGCAAAATATCCGCATGAGATTTGTTTTAATCTTTTTACCCGAAATAGATTCGGTGGTTCCTTGAATATGTGATTCCTTACCCGAAGTGATCCTACCAATATTGGTGGATATTCTGGATTAATAAGGAAGTTATTTACCTGGATATAGTGGTCACAAAATCTGGTTGGTTTCATAACTGAATGGTATGTGCGATTGAAGATATGTGCGGTTGAAGATTTTTTAAATGAATGGTTTCAGATCTTACAGTATTGTTTAGATCTTCTCCAGATACGCTGTTGGATGCAGGTATGCATAAGATTTGCTGACGAAGGTGAATGAAAGGATCTATCCACAACCGAGGTATGAAAGATCCACTAACAAATGAATGTTTATGAAATGTTATACAAAATGTCATATGAAATGTTGAACGTGCTGTTCTATCTTCTGAGATCTGTTCCCGTGGATTTCTTTGTTGCTGTTTGATTTTAACGGTTGATTGCGGATAAGGCTCGTTGTTAATTTGAAGATAGGAGCTATCGTGTTAAATGGTTTCAGATCCTCTCCTTCAGTTTGGATCGGGTGGTTTTCTCAGTTATATTTTTTGAAGCGGTTTGTAGGTTGGTAAAAGATTATGATCGGGTTCAGTTTAGTTTCGACTGCTGAAGATCCTTTCTTATTTGATCTATCCCGCCTTGCTGCTCTTGGGGTTGTTCGGAAAATCCTTAGAGATTTGATCTGAAGAATTGTTGGCTAACCACTTAACTACCTTGTAAAGCGATGTTAAAGTAGTAAGCTGGTTTTTGATACGTGTGCTTTTTCCTAAGGAGATTCGCTGCAGCGAAAGGTTTGGAAAAAGGCGATTGAAGAACTCCGGGAGGAGGCCGACGGCTACGCACGTAGGATAAAGGGAGTTGATCTAGTCGGTTGTGCAAGGGGAGCTTGCTGGCAAGGGGAGCTGGCCGAGAATACTCCATGGGTTGATAGAGACCACCCATCATGGTTTGTATTGAGGGGGAGGTTGTTCCTCCTAATAGAATCGCAATAATTAGTGATTGTACTCATTGATTATTTTAGTGGAGTATTCTGATTTTTTGGGCGGGGCCCGCAGATGTAGGTGTGCGCACCGAACTGCGTTACCAAGTCTCGAGTGTCTCTGATGGTGTTTATGTTTTATCTTTGTGTTTTATTTGTCGTGCTTAAGTACTGAAACTAACAATTGGTATCAGAGCGGGTCACCTGTGTATCTTTGTTTTCAAAGAAGGTGTGATCTTGGATTTCAGTACTTGAATCATGGCTACACGAGAAGGTGCCTCCGTTGTTCGTCCTCCATTGCTCATTGGTACAAATTACACTTACTGGAAGTCTCGGATGCGTGTATTCATTAAGTCCATTGATGAGAAGGCCTGGATCGCTGTCAGTGAAGGATGGACACCGCCAACTGAAATTGACGAAGATGGCGAAGAACACCTCAAGTCGGCAAGAGACTGGAGTCGGATTGAAGAACATGCGGCCTTGTGCAATTCTAAAGCTATTAATGCTATTTTTTCCGCTGTCGACGAAGAGCAATTCAAATTAATCTCTACGTGTGAGTATGCAAAGGAAGCGTGGGATATACTGCAGAATATTCATGAAGGAACCAGTACGGTAAGAGCATCTAAACTTCAAATGCTCGCATCTCAATTTGAAAATTTTAGAATGAATGATGATGAATCTGTGGCTGAATTTAATGGAAGATTACGTGATATAGCAAATCAGGCATTTCAATTGGGGAAGAAGTACTCCCAAAAGAAGTTAGTAGAGAAAACTCTGAGATCTTTACCTGACAAATTTTCGACAAAGATTGCAGCTATTGAAGAGGTGAGGAACACATCCATTATGAGATTGGATGAACTCATGGGATCACTTCAGACTTATGAAATGAATTTGAAGCAAAACAAACGGGACAAAGGGATGGCTCTGAAGGTAGAAGCGTGTGAAGAATCTAAATCTGATTATGAGTCAGAACTTGATGACGACATTGCATCGCTGTCCAAAAACATCAGTAGAATGCTGAAGAAGATTAGTAGTAAAGGGAAAAAGAAAGGAAAAGGGATGCAGTGCATAGTATGTGAAGGATTTGGGCACACACATGCTGAATGTGCAAACACCTTGAAGAAGCAAAACAGGACATCCTCGACTAGTACCTGGAGTGAAGATGATTCTGATGGGAGTGTTAAAAATGAGGACATCATCAATAATTACATTGCCCTCGCAGCCTCTCAGAAGAAGGGACCTGATTACAACAAACTAGCCAATGTCAGACAGAATGTTGCAACATTATGTTCAACATCACGTACAACATTTAGTACAACATCCTGCACTGAATCCGAGTCTGAAGTTGATAACGATGAGGAAGTGAGTGATAATGATATCGGTACAGCATACCAGATGATGTTTGAGAAATGGATGCAAATCTGCAATATCAACAAAGTCCTGAAGGAGGAGAATAATAGACTGAAGAAAGAGAAGGAGGAGGTCAAAACCGAATGTCTGAAAGCTGAGGGAAACTGTAGAGAATTGGAAAGAAACTTCAGAAATATTCTTCTCAGGGTAGAGAAAGCTGAATGCACTTTGGAGAAGTGGAATTCTGGAAAAGCAAAGCTGGATGATATCTTAAACATGGGTAAGATTTCAGGAGATCACATCGGAGTGGGATACAATAGAGGAGCTTTTGATGATGTGTCTGCTGAAAGAAGAAGTCAAGTTAGCAAAGAACTTGAAAGAATGGGTCAGCACAAGGGCCATGATCAGAGGAGGAGGCAGATTCGAGGTATTAAAGGTGCTCGTTCTGTATGCAGTTACTGCAGGTTCATAGGCCATACTGAGAGAAACTGCTACAGTCGCATGCGACATTGGTCCGAAGGAAGAAATGTTAGACATCCTGATATGAAGATGAAGAAGAAATGGGTCAAGAAGTCTGAATTATACAGCAAGAACACTACAACTTCAGAGAGAACACTTCATGTTGTGACTAATGTTGTAACATTAGATACAACACAGAATAATGTTGCTGCAGATGTTATGACACCAGACTCGACATCTCCCCTCGACAATCACTGTGAGCAACCTGCACCAAAGTCTTATGGGTCTTCCTCCAGAATTATCAGAGTGCTATCTCGTCGCTTTGCTCACTGCTCTTCCTCCACCGGTGCCATTGGATCTTTGCATGTACCCTCTCCTGCACAGCAATCCACCTCTGCTTCATCTTCTGCGGCCTCATCATCTAGACCGGTTGACTTCCCTAACGTTCGTTCGCTTCTTAGCTGGTTCCATCGCATCCACGTCTCCAAATTTTGACATGCAGACCACCGAAGACCCTCTGTCAACACCGCCGATGTTTTCATTATAGAAAGCCCCTCAGAACTCGACTTCTACACTGGACATCATTTCATTCGTCACCCTACTGTCAGATGTGAGGTATTGTGTTCTTTCTCTTATTCCGCTGTGCTTGAGATCTTATTTGCTATTAAGAGAGACAGAGGAGCCTCTGGATGTGCCTCTGTTGAGTTTTTCTTCTGAATTTTTCTTTTGGAGTTGTGAGGCTAGCTGAAAGGGGGAGAATGTGGCTGTATTTTTTGAGGTAATCACTGCTCGGGTTGCTCTAGCAAGGGGGAGAATGTGTTTTGGATTATTGTGGCTCAAAGGGGGAGAATGTGTGCTTGGTTGACGCTTGCTTTGGTTTGTGCCACATAATGCCAAAGGGGAAGATTGTTAGGGTTGAATTTCTGTTGATATTTGTTGGCATTAGTGGCACTATATCTGGAGAGCTCAGTTTGTGGAATCTGGTTTGTTTTCGAGCAGTTTGAGCAAAATGTTGAATATTATGTTACAACATTATGTTCAACATTCGGGATCTGGAATGATTATTCGTATACAGAAACGCTGCTTTGGTCTACAAATCTGTCGTGGTGATCTCAGATCTGATTTGTAGCCTAGAATATCGGAGGTTCCTGATTTGATTGATTCCAGATATTGGTGAGATTTTTATACTCCTTACCCAAATTAGTTCCTTAATTGATGGAGGTTTGTTGAGAATATTTGGGAATCTGGTTAGTTCCTAAATTGATGGGAGGAAATAGTTGCTGAGATTTATTGTTTCTATTTGCCAGAAATAGATCCTTATTCTTTGGGCAAAATATCCGCATGAGATTTGTTTTAATCTTTTTACCCGAAATAGATTCGGTGGTTCCTTGAATATGTGATTCCTTACCCGAAGTGATCCTACCAATATTGGTGGATATTCTGGATTAATAAGGAAGTTATTTACCTGGATATAGTGGTCACAAAATCTGGTTGGTTTCATAACTGAATGGTATGTGCGATTGAAGATATGTGCGGTTGAAGATTTTTTAAATGAATGGTTTCAGATCTTACAGTATTGTTTAGATCTTCTCCAGATACGCTGTTGGATGCAGGTATGCATAAGATTTGCCGACGAAGGTGAATGAAAGGATCTATCCACAACCGAGGTATGAAAGATCCACTAACAAATGAATGTTTATGAAATGTTATACAAAATGTCATATGAAATGTTGAACGTGCTGTTCTATCTTCTGAGATCTGTTCCCGTGGATTTCTTTGTTGCTGTTTGATTTTAACGGTTGATTGCGGATAAGGCTCGTTGTTAATTTGAAGATAGGAGCTATCGTGTTAAATGGTTTCAGATCCTCTCCTTCAGTTTGGATCGGGTGGTTTTCTCAGTTATATTTGTTGAAGCGGTTTGTAGGTTGGTAAAAGATTATGATCGGGTTCAGTTTAGTTTCGACTGCTGAAGATCCTTTCTTATCTGATCTATCCCGCCTTGCTGCTCTTGGGGTTGTTCGGAAAATCCTTAGAGATTTGATCTGAAGAATTGTTGGCTAACCACTTAACTACCTTGTAAAGCGATGTTAAAGTAGTAAGCTGGTTTTTGATACGTGTGCTTTTTCCTAAGGAGATTCGCTGCAGCGAAAGGTTTGGAAAAAGGCGATTGAAGAACTCCGGGAGGAGGCCGACGGCTACGCACGTAGGATAAAGGGAGTTGATCTAGTCGGTTGTGCAAGGGGAGCTTGCTGGCAAGGGGAGCTGGCCGAGAATACTCCATGGGTTGATAGAGACCACCCATCACGGTTTGTATTGAGGGGGAGGTTGTTCCTCCTAATAGAATCGCAATAATTAGTGATTGTACTCATTGATTATTTTAGTGGAGTATTCTGATTTTCTGGGTAGGGCCCCGCATATGTAGGTGTGTGCACCGAACTGCGTTACTAAGTCTTGAGTGTCTCTGATGGTGTTTATGTTTTATCTTTGTGTTTTATTTGTCGTGCTTAAGTACTGAAACTAACAATCATCAATACGGGGCAGTGGGTACTTGTTCTTCACTGTGACATTGTTCAGCTCCCGATAATCCACACACATCCTCCTCGAGCCATCCTTCTTCTTCACCAGTAAAACGGGTGCACCCCAAGGAGATACGCTGGGATGAATAAAACCCTTCTGTAGTAGCTCATCCAATTGCTTCCTCAGCTCTTCCAACTCTGCAGGGGCCATACGGTACGGTGCCTTCGAAATTGGTTGAGCTCCTGGCATAAGATCGATGTCGAATTCCAACCTCGGTCGGGCGACAGTCCAGAAATGTCTTCAGGAAAGACGTCTTCGAAGTCTCTCACCACTGCAGGCTTCTCTGGCTCGGCTATCATAGATGCAATAGTCAAACTGTACGGCTGGGCCCGGAATTTGACAGGTCCAAGCGAATGTCCTCCGCTGACAAACTCGAACACTGGGTGGTCGGGAATTTCGAATACCACTTTCTTCCGGTGACAGTCGATCGTGGCATAAAAAGTTCCTAACCAGTCAATGCCGAGTATAGCATCGAAATTGGATATGTCGTGGACAATGAAATTGGCATATAGTTCGTGTCCACTAACCACCAACGGACATGGTCTACATCCCAGTGCAACCTTCACTACACCATTCCCAGTTGTAATATTCCAACACTTGGGAAGTGTATCGGTGGGTATCGAGTGTTCGACTACGAACTTCTGAGATAGAATGCACATGGAAGCTCAAGAATCGAACAGGGTCAAGGCTGGGTGAGATGAAACTAAGATGACACCTAAGGGTAATATACAACTAGATTAACATGGATCTAACTAATCAAATATAATGCATAAATAAGAAGAACTAGTCTAGAGGTTACCTGCAATCACGTCGTCCTCAGCTTCAGCCTCAACGGCCGTCATATTGAAAGCTCGGCGCTTAGGTGGGTTGGCCTGCTGAAAAGCTCGTTCCTGTGGAACCAGAGGTGGTCCGCGCTATCCAGGTGCAGGTGCGGTCCGATGTGCAGGTCCTGGTGGTCGAGAACCATGGGTGCAATCCTTTGCAGCATCAGTAGGCGATCCACAGATCAAACACTGATTCAGCATCCTCCTACAGTCTTTCTTCATGTGACCAAGCTTGCAGCAGAAGTGACAAGTCAGCTCCGCTCGGTTGGGGATAGGTGCAGCTGGCCTTTTGAACTGTGTGGTCTGAACGGGACAAAAACCAGGCCTAGGTGCACTCCTCAGCATCTCCATCGGGCGCTTGCCCGCCTGGCGTGCTTTCTTCTGTTGAGCTACCCCCTCGTGCGTCTTTGCAGCTACCAGTACTTGCTCATGAGTGGTAAAGGTGTGCCCGGACAACACACTCTGTATGTCCAAGTCTAAGCCCTGTAGAAAGCGATGTGCACATTCCTCCTCGTCTGCTATCATAGTAGGGGCGAATCGACTCAGCATGGTAAATTCAGCCTCATACTCGTCGACTGTCTTGGTGCCCTGCTCCAGGTTAATGAAACGCTGCTGCATCATCCTCTTTGCAGCCTTCGGGAAGTACTGGGCGTTAAACCTCGTATGAAAGGTAGCCCAAGGAATCGGCTTGGTCAGCCTAAGCTCTTCGGCATCCCACCAGTGACGTGCATTGTCTATCAGCTGCTTCTTGGCGAGATCTACCCAATCGTTCGGATTGACTCGGGTAAGACCCAAGTTATCTGCAGTGTTGCGAAGCCATTCCTCGGCCGCTAGTGGGCCCTCTCGTCCCGAGAAGTTCGTCAGGTGCATCTCTCAGAACTGCTTGGTTCCAGGCTCATAGCGAGGCGGTGGAGCAACTGGTGCAGCTTGACATCCCTGCTGGACTAAGTGATGATGAACTTCAAGCATTTCCTTCATAACTCCAAGCATCTGGCGGATGTCGTCACTTCCGCCTCCAGCAGCTCTGGGTCCATTTTGGGTGTTTCGTCCCTCAGCCCTTCTGAGATAGGAGAACCCCGAGTTAATCTCGCGTATGTGATCCTTCTAGATGTTTGGCCGATGAAAATATTCTCATCGTTCTGAATTCGCAGATGCAAAGCGACGGACCTGCATGGGCCACCATTAAAACCTGTAACGCCCCGCTTCCCAAAACACGACGGAGGCGAGAGCGTTACTAGGTCCGCTTGAACCGGGGCGGTGAAACTCGAGTTCATTAAGCGTCTGTGGTAAAATGCAAGGGCAGGTCCTTTGCACGCTTTTCAAAACAATCAGAATTATTCATACATTACAAGCCACATCCAGAATTATAAATGTTCATACACGAAATACAACAACAAGCCACAACTGGGCCAAAGTAAAAAACGTACACTCAACAATAACCGAAAGCAAACTAAAGTAAAGCAGCAACGATAAAGTTCACTAGTTCTTCACAGGGAGAGACTCGGTGTCTACAGCGAACTCCTAACTTTCCAAGTCAGGTGTCTCGTAAGGAACCTCCTGGTACTCAAGCTCGGGATCTGACATACATATAAAAACATGAATGTATGTCAGCAAGGGTCTGCAAGTAGATGTTACAACCCAATGCAAGATATATACAAATTTATACTGAATTTAAGAAGCATTAATCATTTAAAAGAGACGGCGACAACAAGATTTAAACATGCTGAAATATAAAATGGAATAAGGTAAAAGACATCCTATCATACAATTCTAAGCATTTTAATAATTGGAGTAATCCTTTCTTTGGTTTGTTAGCATGGCAATTTAACAGAGATAATGATTCCAAGTTTGTAAGTTTCATGTTAGCATTTCATGTCTGTTAGCATTTCATGTCTAAAAAGGATTCATGCCTTTAGGTCGTGATGAGCGAGTCGTCCTTCTCACAGGGGCTTACCGTGATTGGCCCTAACCCACCGCCTATGGGTGGTGTCCTTGAAGAGAGTACTCTTTCATACGCCTAGTGGCCGCCCAATCCAACCCCACCCAGGATTTGTGCTGGAACACGAGCCAACCTAATTCACGAATTACAAGCACGAATTTGTCAACTCAATGACATCACGAAAGTCACGATTTCGCCTCGATTCGCCTTCGAGGTGCACAATTTCACGATGTCTCACGCTAGTTAATTATTTCAAGGTATGCAGCAATTAAATAACATGACCAGTTATCTTTATACAACAATTTCCATGGTTACGAGAGTAACGAGCAACATTTACATGCAAAAGACTAATTTAACATCCAACTTCGTAAATTCATTATAAATCGTTCACTTGCCTGATTTTGGTGATTTTGGTGCCGTTGGGTTTGTCTCGATGAGTACTACGTGTCGGTACTTCCGGTTCTCTGTTTTGGTTAAAAAAATTCACCGAATTAGATATATTGCGAGATAATCCCCGAATTGGGTTCGTCCAATTTTATTGGGTCATCTGGCTAGGGTGACGTCTATATTGTGTTACACTAATATTATACGCCTCATTTTTTTCTGATATTGTTAACCTAACATTAATAACATGCTGAAATTAATACTAGCCAGTTAATATTCAAATTAACACTAACACCCTACTAATGCAATCTGACCATAAGCTAATGGCAAAGGTATGGCAAAGGTTAATATCACACCTACTCCATCTATTATGCAATATAATACCACCATTATTATACATATAACAATATACCCTCCCTCTTTACTCAACCTGTATTCTTTTTTAAATAAAAAATCTCTTTCTCAACTTTATCTCATTCACCTTCTTTCTATTATTAACTAGGATGTCAACCTGTCACTCTCCTTTCTTTATAACCTCTGTCTCTTTCTACTATTAACTGTCCTCTCTTACTCATTCTTTAATATATCAAACTCCCTCTTCTCTGTTCTCTCTTCTCCTCTTCCTTTTTATTCTGTCATCTTTTTTTTGTTTTCGTTTCAAAGTTTGCAGGTAAAAGGAAACACAAGGGGAGCCACTCACTCACAGCGCTCGGGAGGAAAGGGCAGGGGCTCCGGTGACTGGCGGACGGCGAGGCGCTCTCTGACGGCGGGGCTTCTCCGGTGGCAGGGCTTCTCCGGCCAGCGACGGTGCAGGCACGGCGCAGGTGCGGTGCACAGCAGCACGCGCGCGCGGGCGGCGTTGCTCTCTCTCCGGGCGGCGGAAACTCCTGTAGCGGCGGCACATGGGTGATGGTGGAGGCTGGCCTTGGGAGGAGGAAGAAGAAGAGGAAGAAAGAGGATGGAGGGTTTGTTGATTCTGAATTTGTTTGATAGTTTTCAGATTTGAGTTCTTTGTTTCCCCTCTTCTAATTTCAGCACATATTTGGGGATTTAATGGATTGGTTTGGGGATTTGGTGATGGCTTGTTGGATGGCTGAGTTTGGATTTGGGTTTAATATGATGAGGGTTTGTTTTTGGTCTGATTTTTGGATTGCAGGGAGAAGACGTAGGGCTTAATAGGATTAGGAGGAGACACCTTATCCCATTGTCAACCCAATCTTAATTAGATTAGGACGTGAAATAAATGATAACTTTAGACTAATCTTGAGGGGAATGAATCTGCATTCAAAAAGACGTGCTGGTTTGAAATATTGAGCATGCATTAAGTATTTAGTCAAATAGGTTAGGTTTAGACTAAGAGAAGTTAATCACACGTTTATCAAATTGAGGGGCTGCCGACAGGGGTTGTTTAATTATGGTAATTAGTAAAGTTAAACGTGTTTTGCAAGTTGTAACAGCAAGATAATTTAGTTAAAGTAATTAGGAAGTTGTAATTAATAAGATAATTAAGTTAAACCATTTCGTTAAACTTGTCGGTAAATAATGACGACACGGTAAAAATGAAAACAGAGATGCGCTCGCGTTGGCACGTGCGGACGAAAAGTTATTTGGATGACAAAAGTAAAATACTGGCACGCACGATCGAAAACTCGCCTAAAAATACTGGCAGTTACACTCGGAGTCATGGATCTTGATCTGGCATTGAGGACTCATAGTCCTCCATCACTCAGTGATGAGAGTACCTCTGTTGAATAGAGGGAGATGGAAGAGTGGAAGAGATCAAATCGCATGTGCCTCATGCTTATAAAGAATGCCATTCCAGAATATCTCATGGGCTCTATTTCAGAGAAAACTGCCACTGCTAAATGGTTCCTCATTGAGCTTGAAAAGAGGGTTGTCAAGAATGAAAAGGGTGAGATTATTACACTCTTGACAAACCTAACTTCAATGAAATATGAAGGTAAAGAAATCATCAGGGAGCACATATTAAAGATGTCTAATATTGCTTCAAGGTTGAAAGCACTTAAGCTAGACCTCTCTGAGGCTCTGCTAGTGCATTTTGTTTTGATATCTCTTCCATCTCAGTTTAACCAGTTTAAGATGAGCTACAATCTGAAGGATGAGACTTGGTCTCTGGATGAGCTCATCTCAAATTGTGTAAAGGAAGATGAAAGGCTTGAGCAAGAAACGACAGAATGCCCCCTCCTGACATCCACCTTCAACAAGAGGAAGAAGGATACTGAAGCTGCAGATACAGCTTCTCAAAAGAAACAACAAAGGGAACTGAAAAGTTCAGAAGGTCATGGTTGTTTCTTCTGTGGAGCTGAAGGGCATGTAAAGAAGAACTACAGAAATTATCACGCTTGGTGCGCTAAAAAGGGATTGCCTAAGATGCCAAGAGCCAAATGATGGTAAAAGATACATCGATATGGGCAATGGCAAGATGGTTCAAGTAGAAGCAAGTTAAATTTAGATTATTTCTTTTAAAGGCTAGATTGTATTTGAATTTTATGAGACTATTATGTACCTCTTTTAATGGAATCTGGATTTCCATTTCTATTTTTGAACAAATTTGGTTATAAGTGTTCAATTATGAATGGAAAATTTGGTTGTCTCTTGATTCAAAATTAGTTTATTCTAGTTCTTTAAAAGATTATTATAATCTACATTTATTTGGAAATGTTGCTTCATCTATAGAATTCCTGCATTTAAGTACATATGTTGTAATGAAAGAATTAACAGTTTAGAATTCAGTTATATTTTGATTGCAGCTTATATCCTTAATAAAGTTTCAACAAATGAATCACTTGCATGTTTGGAGATGTCCAACTAAGGTAAGCCTTTATAAGCCTAATAAAGAAATAGGACATAATGCTACTGATTTTCTAGTTTTGTTAAATAGTTTAAAAGTTGATATTATTTTGTATAATGTTACATAATCCCACTATTAAGTTAGTTTACGAATTAAGAAATGCACACCTATTTAAGGATGCTGAGTTTGAGGGGGGAAATTTAGTTAGTGACATTATCCTTGAAGAGGATTATATTCCCACAGGTGTTGTTGGCTTGTTCAAGATGGTATTCTTGACATTGTTCAAGACACAATAAATTTAAGATAATGTTGCAATTCCTCCTATTCGGGAAATTGTTCATAAGGACAAACTCTAGCACCCTCAAAACACTAATTGCCATTCAGGAAATCCATTAAAGAGATGACAAGCTCACTGTTGACATTAGGATGATGAAAGTTTGAATTACATCAAGTCATAAAAATTCTACATCTCTAAAATGGATTAATGCATTAATTAAGAAAGTATTTAAATGATACTTAAAATCTTTTTCTCGTTGCCATAAGGTTTGAAACTTATTGATTGTAAATAGTTTTTTGTAATAAAAAGGAATTCAAAAGGGTATTAATAAAATATTTAAAGCGTATCACTCAAAGACTTTATACGGAAAAGAATGCATTAATTGTAAAGAGACTTTTATTCAGTTTTCATGAAAGACTCTATAAGGTTTATAATGGCATTAGTAGAGCATTTCAATATCGTTACTGATATATTAAATTTCATTAAGTGATCACCTCGTTCGTTTTTGGGATGATATTTAATGATGTTATCTAAGTTCTGTGGGAGCATGTAATTTATATAATATTTATGTGGTAATGAATGCTAAGTTCTGTGGGAGACAAGTTTAGTCTCAATAATTGCCCTGAGAATAATCTTCAGAAGCTTTCCTATATCTCACTAATAGGGAGTCTAAAGTATGCTCAGTTTTATATGTATTTGGTTATTGCATATATTACAGGTGTGTTGGACAGATTGTTAAGTTCAAGAGTTGACAATTTGACAGCAGCCAAATGTGTCTTACGGTATTCATGGAGAACAAAAGGTTTACATTTCAAGGATCTGTAGTCAAAAAGGTTTGAGATCAGTTTGGTATACTGACTCTGATCATTTATTGGATGCAAAGAATGTATGAAAATCTATGTTAGGCACCATCTACTAGAAGAGATTTAAATGGCCCCCTTTATATAGTCTCTTCTGACATGGCTTTAGATTTCATATCATATTATGTGACATCCAAATCATGAAATATATCTGCGTATTTTGTCATGCTGCAAATTAAGGATGATTGAAACATCACAATTTATTTAGTGACAATGAAGTCTGCAGTTTTATATTCCAGCAACAACCTCGACAAAGTTTAGATATTCAGAGATCAAGTTCCTAAATTGTTGATTAATAATAGGAGTGTATAATTGTCTAATGAGCACATCAGAACAAACCATGTAATTACGGATCCGTTATAGTAAGGAAATGTCATCCAAAAGGTTTTATGAGCTAGCTACTCATATGGATGTCATTTCATTAAGAACATTCAGTTTTGTGGAAGTTTGTTCGTTTGGGTGCTCGTGTGATAGACAAAATTAAGTCTCCAGCTTAAGCTTGAAGTTATTTTCTGATCAGAAATAATTTTTTTGGTTTCAGTTCGGCTTCACTCCGATTTTGGTTTGTTTATGATCTCACTAAGGTTAAGGAGGATCAGTTGGAAATAGAATGTTAGATCAAATTACATGTAATTTCCATGCTACACATCCACTTCATAATCCATGTCATTCTTTTGTATTAGCACGGTGACCACTGATGGGTCGAGCTGCAATTGCTGCGGCGAAGATCTCTTCGATCCCTTGCTAATATAATTGATGGACTGGATTGGTTTTTGACTCATTAAGGAAACGACAGTAAGTTAAGATCTTATTTGGTTGTATTCACTATGAAATATAATTATAAAGTTTAGCATAACTTATCCAACAAGTTGGATCTTAATCCAACGTTGGGCTAATATGTTGTAAATAATTATATAAGTGCTACGCTGTCATATTAAGCCCAATATATTAGTGATCTGGTTTTAATTAATTAAATGGGCTAAATGAGTTAAACAGGTTGTGGGGCCTTTATGTGTAGAGACTGTTGCGCTTCAACTCGTTGATGGGCCGAGTTGAAAACCCTAGGGATATGGAGGCTAGCCTATAAATATTAGCGGTCATGGTCTCTGGAATACATGAACAAAGTTGAGCCGTCTTTTCTACGTCCCGTCGCTAGGAGAGAAACCGGGAGAAGGCTAAAGGGATTCTCCAACGGTTGATTCGTGCTATTCTGGAAGATCGTCCGTTGCGTTATCGTCCGGATCTCTTTCAGATTATTAGCAATGGATTCAGGTACGCTTCTGCTAAATCAGAGTATGTAATGATTTAAGGTTCCGCATGTTATATATCTAGATCTGTGTTGTTTGGCTAGAACGCATGTCTAGATCTTTAGTTTCTACACATGTAATTTACTCAGGATTGCTCAAGCGTAGAAGAATATGATCTCGTAGCAAGCTTGGCAAACGAGGATGAAATTGAAGAGAAAGAACTCAATGATAAGGAAATGAATAACATGCTCCATTAACTTGAAGATTATCTTATATTTGTTGTAATTTTTGTTATTGTAATTAGAATTCATGTAATGCCTTAAAGATGTCACACACACACACATACGTGAAACCATATGATTTATTATAGATTTTATTGATGGTCAAAAACACTGTATCTGAAAACTAGTCCACTCTCCATTGATCCAGAGTCGACTTCTGTTCTCAGGGTTTTGTGCTAGCTACAGGAGTCGACCTATAGATGAACAAATCGACTCCCCGATGAGAACTCGACTTGTCCATCAACAGGAGTCGACTTCTACAGCTAGATGTCCTATAACGGTCATATTTTCTTCTAGTCGTTAGAGGGACATTAGGAGTGGCTTTTTGGGTTTTTCTTGACCAGTTTTCATCCCATATATGTATGGATGATCTCGGATCATTTGAGAAAAATTCTAAGGGAAATCAAATGAAATAGAGAAAAAGAGAAAAGCCCAAAACCATCATAGCTCATAGTTCTCTTTCTCAATTTCTATTGAGCTTTTTTGCACTCTTCCAAAGTCCAAATCTTATAGAGTAGAACCTAAATCCGTAGCCACACAAAAATATATTGTGCTTTATCTTCAAGGTTTAGGGAAGGTTGTACTATTTGTGCTTCAAAGTGTAAATCTCAAAAAAGGATGTGTTGCTATCAAGAGAGGTGTTGTTGCTCTCATCGGAGAGTTGTGGTCTCGTATAGATGTGTTGGTCCATTCATCGACTTGTGGTGAAGTGAACGTGTTGTAACTATTCCAAAAATAATGGATTTGTCCTGGTGTGGATGTAAGGCTAGATGTGGTGCACGTAACGTCCGAACCAGGATAAATGATTGTATTTACGATTCCTTGTCTGGTTTGCATTCTCTATCTATTTATCCATCTGTATCTTGCATACTTAGGTTTGTATTCTAATGTGCTTATTTCTAGTCTTGCAATATATATATATATATATATATATATATATATATATATATATATATATATATATATATATATATATATATATATAAAATACATTTCACAGCCATTTTTGAATCCTAGGGCTGACTAGGACAAAGGGGTTGATAGAAAGACGTCCAGGATTAATTGTTGGGGGATGAAAGGTTGGGATTAAATTTTTGTGGGTCCAACTTTTTTGGGGTAAAAAGAATACGCAGGATTAAGCTGTCAGCGTGCTTTGGAAATTGGAAAAAAACAAAATAGAGGAACAGGGGCGTCTCTTGCTCTCCCAGCATGAAGCTGTCTAGTGAAGCGCAAGCGGCGTCTCTTGCTCTTCCCCAAAAAATGGGGCAGACGTCAATTCATCGCGTCTCTTGCTCTTTTCATTTCAATTTCACCTCGCAGGCAAGCAATTTTCATTTCTCGCAAGCAAGCTCTTTTCATTTCGCAATGAAGGCGCCAGTTCATCTCGCAGGCAAGCTCTTTTGAGAGTACGCAGTGAAGGCGCCTGTTCAGTCATCTCGTAGGCAAGCTCTATTCATTTCAATTTCACCATTTCTGAAGATGTTCAAGCTTCAGCTTCATTTCACCATCTCGCAGGGAAGAGCTTCACAAAAGCAAGAGGGTACGCCTATTTCTGAGGGAATCGCAAGCAAGAGGCATCCCACAGGCTCTGGAGTCTTCCCGCAAGCTCAACCCTAAGAAATCTTACCAAGAGGCAAGAGGCAAGGGGCAAGAATTCGTTGGTTTTTTGTAAATTTTTGTGGCTTTTAAATACTGTATGGATTTGTTAATCGTAGGAGTCCGACTCCCGCCCAGAACCACTGATATACCTCATTGACTCACCCCACTGCAAAAGGACCGCCGTCCCGGGGGTCCGAGGCTACATGGGAATGGGCGCACCTCGCAGCGCCCCCTCCCGGCCGAGGCGTACAACCATAGTTGCTCGGCCCGCCAAGGGCAGTGCGCCTGGGGATCACCCAGACAATGCCGACTGGGATGCTGATAGAGGCATGTACATACCCCTCCTTGCCAGCAGTCCACGACCCGTGACCGAAAAGGTGCGCGGCCGGGCCGGACAACCCCCGAGCAGGTCGACCCGGCGGGTCCCCACGAACCCCGCCGTCGGGGATAGCATTGCCGGACCTTTAGTTCATCACGCATGACAAACAACCTAGTGTAAGGACACGACTGACACTAACGCCGCCCGACAATCTGACAAAGCACCCCCTGGCCACTGAGCCCCCTGACACTTAATGCTTTCGGCCCTGACACCCTGACAAAAGTGCCCCTGGCCGTTGCGTCGTCTGACAAAAGCGGGGCAGACACTCCTGTTCCTGACATCCTAGTCCGAAGCTTCCGCTGACAGCCGAGCCATCTCAGCACGTCGAGTCAGCATGCCAGGTCAGCCCCACCTAATCATCTCCCATCAGGTATAAATACCCCCTCACTTCTTACGGTGAGGGGGTTGGCAAATTCTCTCTGAATCCATTATCCACACACGCGAGCAAAGGTCGTCCATATCTTTGTTCTCCCACATATAGCTCGTCACGTACGGTCGACACACCCTCAGTCCGACCTGCGTGCCTTGCCCCCACATTAAGTCCAGTTACTAACTTAGGCATCGGAGGGGCTAAGGGTTGGACCCCAACCCAGCCCTTCTGATGAGTTGCTCGTGGTACAGGGTAGCTCGCCCCTATGCCGACATCCGCCTTCGGCTCCCGCCGCCCGATCCTCCTCCGCCACGTCCGGTGAGATTTGACCCCGTGGTCTCCCCCGGCGACAAGTTCAGCCTCTTCACCCCACTAATCACTTGTTAAATAGCCCACCAAAACCCTCTCATCATTATAACCACCGTGCCCTTGGTTTCCCTCAATACAAATTCATTGTACGTGAGTTCCACCCCGCAACAATTGGCGCAGTCTGTGGGAACGAAGGGTCACACCCATGTTAGACTCCATGCTGATCACTCGGAACCCTGATCACGGTAAGGATCCCGTGGGTCAGGAGCCACTCTCTCTACCAATCACCCCGGCGGCCGACCCCCCTCCGGGATAGGCACCGAGACAGTCCAAACCTCGGCCCGCGCCATCCAGAAGAGCTTTGATGTCGTTACTCAGGCGATGGGAGGCTACGCGGCGGCGGGAGCAGAGCCACCGCCCGGCCCCTTGGAGCCCTCGAGCGTGAGACAGAATCTTCACCCTCAGTTCGAGGAGGAGGGGGAGACAGGGGGCTCGCCAAGGAGATTGCGGCCCAGCAGAAGCTCTTGGAAGAGGAAATGGAGGTCGCGCGGCTGTGGAGGCGCCGGGAGGAGGCGGCTAACGCCCAAAGGCATTTGGACGAAGCGACCGAGGTCGCCCGATGGGCCTACCAGGACGAAGAAACCGCCTGCCACCAGCTCCGCTTCATCATCGCGGAGCGCGAAAGGCTAAGGAGGGAGAACGAAGGCAACCGGGAAATCCCGGAGGTGACGGCGACGGGCCGGCGGCTCGGCGACGGGCGCGGCCCACTGTTGGCCAGATCCCCACTGGGAAGAGGGAGCCTACCTCGCCAGCACCCCTCACTCGATCGCCAGCACGAGGAAGCCGTATGTCGACAACTATGCTTTCTCACCGCCGAGCACGAAAGGCTTCTGCGGGAGAATCAGGAGCGGACGGAGATCCGAGGGAAGGCGGCCGGAGGGTGATGGTACTGGGAGAACCGTAGCCCGCAACCTGTCGAATCCTCAACCCGGGGAAGGAGTCCTCCCAGGCGACCGTCACGTAACTCCCCAGGGCAGGAGGACTGTCGGCAGCCGAGGCGCGACCGGAGCCAGACCCCCGAATGGCGAAGGGGGGATGCGCCCGAGCGCCCTGCCTACCAAGAGGAGGCCACGCCGCTGGCACGGTGGATCACGTCCGCCCCAAGGCCAGTAAGGTTCAAACCCCCCACCTCGCCACCTACAACGGAAGAGGAGACCCCCTCACGCACGTGCAACAATACCGGGGGGCGATGGAGGCGCAGGATGTGGATGAGGCGTTCCTGTGCCGGCATTTCTCGCAAAGTCTGAGGGACACGGTGTTGGATTGGTACTTCGGCCTACCCGCGAGATCCATTGGGAGCTTGGGCGAGCTGTCCCACAAGTTCTGCCAAGAGTTTCAGGCCGGGCGGACGAAGAAGAAGCCCTTGGACTATCTCAGCACGATAGTCCAAGGAGAAGGGGAGACGACGGGAAGATACCTACGCTGCTTTCAGGAGGAGAGATGGGCGGTGGTAACCTGCGACGACGAGGTACTCATGCTGGCCTTCAAGACGGGATTACGGACTCGGAGCCTCCACAAATCCCTGCTCCGAGATCTGCCGGCCGACTATGAGGCGCTGGTCACTATGACGGAGAGGCATGCATTGGCCGAAGAAACCCTCGGCCTGAAGGCCCTATTTCCCCCGACGAAACCGCTTCGAGGCGAGCCCAAATCACCCCCTCGGCCAAGGCAGGAGGAGGGGCATCGGGGCCGCGACCAACTGGTCCGACCAAGGCGCGACCCGACGGGGCGTCGCCCACAGGATCGCCCTGGTCCGGTCCGAGAGCTTGCCCCGGCCCAAGGGGCCACCCGAGCCATCCCAAGATAGGAAGGCCCCCCCTGCAGGCCCACTACACACAGCTCAACGCCCCCATGTTAGAGGTTCTGGCCACGGCGACGAGGGTCGGACTGCTGCCGGAGCCTCCCCGGGGGATGAGGTCGGACCCGGCAAAGCGGGATCTCCGGAGGTATTGCCGATATCACCATGACCACGGCCACAATACCGACCATTGCTACACTCTTAAGAGAGAGATCGAGCGGCTGATCCAGGCGGGCCAATTGGGAGGCTTCGTGGGGAACAGGCGGGCAGTATAAGGAGAGAGAGCCCCCCGGGAGGCACGGGGGCCGGAACCGCCAGCGGGCCACGGTCAGGAGGAGCGGCGCCCCCCAGGGCGATCATGCACATAGAGATGATAAGCGGGGGGCCGCCCCCAGGTGGGACGTCGCCCACGATCTCGGAGGCAGGTGCCCGACAGGTGATGGTAGCGGGCACCAGCAGCAGGCCGAAGTGGAGAAGGACAAACCGATCCCCTATCACCTTTACCGAGGGAGATCAGCGGGAGGTTGGGAGTCAGCGTGATGACGCCGTCGTCGTCGAGGCTCGGATCGGGGCGGTCGTCGTCAGCCGGCTCCTGATCGACACTGGAAGCTCCTGCGACATCCTGTTCCTGTCAACCGTCGAAAGGATGGGGTGGGGGCGCGCGGACCTAAGGCCCTGCGCGGGCCCCATTGTCGGCTTCACCGGCCATACGATCCCCATGGTGGGGACGATCACCCTTCCGATGACTCTGGGGGAGGAACCGAGGGTCGTCACCAGGGGGACACGGTTCGTCGTCGTCGACATCGTGTCGACGTACAACGGAATCATAGGGCGTCCATACATGACGGCCATAGAGGTGCTCCCCAGCCTGCTACACCAGATGATGAAATTCCAGACCCTGCGGGGGGGTGGGACTGGTGCGGGGAAACCAGGAGGTGCCTAGGGGCCGCGACAAGGGGCCAGTCAGGCACGGGAGCCCGAAGCGGGCCCTGACGGTCCTCATCCCCTACGAGAGTGAGGACTTCTGCGACCAGCAGCCGACCCCGACCAAGGAGGTTGAGGAGGTGCCCGTAGCCACGGAGGGAGAAAGAACCGTCTCCATCGGGACGAAACTCCCAGCCGCCCTAAGGGTGGCCCTCGTCGGCTTGCTCCGGGAAAACGTGGATATATTCGCCTAGTCACCCGCAGACATGCCGGGGGTTGACCCGACGGTGATCTCCCATAGGTTGAACACGGACCCAGAAGCCCGACCGGGCCGACAGAAGAAGAGGAGCGCGGGGGGCGAAAAGAAGAGGGCGGTGATCACTCCATATTTTACACCTTTTTCCCGCATGTTTGCATGCCATTTGAATCGCTCAAATCATGTTTTTCACGATTTATCGACAACATTGCGATACTTTTCACGATTTGTTGTTTTTGTCGTATTTCAGGAGATTTGGAGCGATTTGGAGTGATTCCGAGATACACCCACTCCGGAGTGTCACCGACGACTTCCCTGAGGGGTATTTTGAGATTGGAGAGGAGCGGAAGAAGAAAGAACGTTGAGGAGGCAAAAATAAGCAACTTGGGCATCTTCAGTATCTCACTCGGCCAAGTGAAGGAGTCACTCGGCCGACCAATGAGACCCCGCTCGGCTGGCCAGATCGGACACGCTCCAAGCAGCATATCAGCGTGCACTCGGCCGAGCATCAGAAGCCGACTCGGCCGAGTGACGTATCCCGTCCGCCCGAGTGGCACCCAGACGACAGCCATCAAAAAGAGCCAACTTACTGTAATCCGTCAGTCTGAGCAGCAGAAGCCCGACTTGGCCGAGTGGCAATTGCCGTCCGCCCGAGTGAAGATAAGCCCATCGACCGAGTGACGACAACTCACTCGGCCGAGTGACGCCCGATGTGACGACCCCCAAGACCCCAGAGTTACTGGAATCCGTCAGGGTTCCTCACTCGGCCGAGTGACATTTGTCACTCGGCCGAGTGAGCAGCGCTGCCTGTAGCGAAAATCACGATTTTGGAGCTGCGCAGGGGCATTTTTGTCACGAATTTTTGGGTAGTTTTGGGGGGTATTTAACCCCAGATTCTAACCTAGTTTAGGGAGCTTTTTCTATTGCTTTTGGCTGCCTTTTTAGAGTAGATTTTTTAGAGTTTAATTCTTGTGAATGGAGAGGAGAGAAAATGGTTATTTTGTTGGATTCTTGGAAAGCTACATTGGTTTGTCTCCCTCTCTATTAAAAATCCTATTTTTATTGCTATTTTGAATATTGCTATGAATTCCATTGCTGTTTCTATTGATTATTCTTCCATTAGCAATATGATTTGTGAGTAGTCTTAACGTCTTAGGGCGTGGGGATGAACCCTATGAGCCCAATTTCTGATTTGTGACGATTTGGTAGAACTATTGCTAGAATTGATTAGGGTTAGTTTGGGATTGATATAATACAGATAGCTAGGTGTTCATATCGATTGGGATTTGCAAGAGATTGGATCCAACTTCGATAGGAAACCCTAGAAATCCGAATTGGGTTGAAATTGAGTTTCCGTAGTATCGGTTTGCAAGAGATTGGACCGATACTAGGATTCTCGGTTGCAATTCTATACCGATACCCGTTTGCAACAGATTGGACGGGTAGGAACTATCCCAACCTAGGTCGTAGCCCGAGTTTGCACGAGAGTGGGCTCGGGATGCGATTGAACGATGACGTTGATCCTAACGCTAGCTTGCCTAGGCTAGGGTTTGCAAGAGATTGGACCCGAGTCTAGGTTTGCTATAGACCGGCAACAGCACGAAAGCGTGAGCTAGGTTTTACATTCAGTTGCAACTAGTTCACCTGACATTCTATCCTAGCAATTGTGAAACCGATGAATCACAATGACAAGATACGGTGAGTAGCGGGGATTCCCTATTCCCTAGGCGTCTTTATTTGATTTTATATCTCTTTACATTGTTTGACGATTGTGACAACATCGCCGAAAGGAAATTTCCTACTTTTCTATCCCTATAGCCAGGTTGTTCGGAGAAGGCACTATCATACGTCCTCCCTGTGTTCGATACCCGCTCGCCGCTACACCGTGCGCTTGCGGTAAAACTACACGTTCGCTCTTTAGGGTGTACGCCCGGGCGCGATCAAGTTTTTGGCGCCGTTGCTGGGGAGGGCATTTTGACAGAGTTTGATTTGGATCTCCCGGTCATTTCTCTTCAATTTCTTTCTTTATTGCTTCTTTCTTTTCTAACTCTGTTTACAGCCCCATTTTGCAATCCCTCCTGAAATTCTCCACGAAATCTTAACATGTAAAATGGGGGATGCAATTCCAATGACTGAGTCTGGCCAGGGAGATGATGAATCTTTTGCAGAGCTCCTCAAGGAACTTATTGATGAGGTCTACGCTACCGGAGCTTTTGCTATTAATATCGAGGACCCTGTCGAACAACTGTTTGCTAGCTTCGTGATGGATCAAATCTCCCCAGATGGGACTATTGGGGGTGATATCAGAGTTGATGTGAGGAACGACAAGCTATATTTTGAAGGCGATAGAACATGTGTCGAAGAGTACTACACTCCCGAGGAACACTTCGAACAAACCGATACTCAGGGAGATACACTCTATGACCCTCACTCTTACATTTATGAATCTGCTGACGTATTTCTTGATCTCAGGAATGAACCGGAGCAAGGTGGTGGTCCTATCGAAGCAAGCGCGGAATCAGAGAACGTCTATTCCGATGCACCGTCCTCACTAGGAAGCGAGTCTGAGCCTCCACTCGAGAGTGAGCTAAATTCAAAAGTTGAAGGAGAAGCCAAATTCACACAAGATGACGAAGCAAAGGGTACGGCAACCTTTGAGGTAGAGCTTAAACAATTACCACCGAATCTAAGGTATGCTTTCTTGGGTAGTAAATTGACCTTCCCGGTGATTGTAAATGCCCACCTTGGCCAAGACCAACTTGAAAAATTATTAGAAGTCCTTAGGGATCACAAGGATGTTCTTGGTTACACAATCTCTGATCTTAAGGGAATAAGCCCTAGGCTATGCAGGCATAGGATCCACTTGGAAAACACTGAAGCCTCTTCTATTGAGCCTCAAAGGCGGTTGAACCCGAATATGAAAGAGGTAGTGAAAAAGGAAATCCTAAAATTGCTTGAGGCCGGTATTATTTATCCTATCTCCGACAGTAGGTGGGTTAGCCCTGTTCACGTCGTCCCCAAGAAAGGGGGGATGACTGTTATAAAAAATGATAAAGGAGAGCCCATTTCTACACGCACTGTCACGGGATGGTGAATGTGCATTGATTATAGGAAACTAAATAAAGCCACCCGAAAGGACCATTACCCATTGCCCTTCATTGATCAAATGCTTGAACACCTAGCTAAACACAAATACTTTTGTTATTTGGATGGGTATTCGGGGTTTTTCCAAATCCCTTTGCACGAAGATGACCAAGAAAAGACCACTTTTACTTGTCCCTACGGTACCTATGCCTACCGTAGGATGTCCTTCGGTCTTTGTAATGCTCCCGCAACCTTTCAGAGATGTATGACATCCATTTTTTCCGATTACATTGAAAATATAATGGAAGTCTTTATGGATGATTTATCGGTTTATGGGAGCGAGTTTGATTCTTGTTTGGCTAATCTCACTAAAGTTCTTAAAAGGTGCCAACAAAATAATCTAACTCTGGGAGAAGTGCTACTTCATGGTCTCGGAAGGTATAGTTCTTGGGCACCTTGTCTCCTCGAGAGGGATTGAGGTAGATAAGGCAAAGATTGAGGTAATCGAGAAACTCCCTCCTCCTATTAATGTTAAGGGCATTAGAGGCTTTCTTGGTCATGCGGGGTTTTACCGTCGCTTTATCAAGGATTTTGCCTTGATTGCCCGACCTCTTACGTCCTTGCTTGCTAAAGATACTCCTTTTATTTTTTCAGGCGAATGCTTGCAAGCCTTCAATACCTTGAAGGAAGCACTAGTTTCCGCACCCATCATACAACCACCGGATTGGAGCCTTCCCTTTGAGCTAATGTGTGATGCTAGCGACCAAGCCATTGGAGCGGTATTGGGACAAAGGAAAGACAAGAAGCTTCATGCAATATTCTATGCGAGCAAGACATTGGATGACGCGCAGAAAAACTATACAACTACCGAGAAAGAGCTTCTAGCGGCCGTCTATTCCATCGAGAAGTTTCGCTCCTACCTCCTTGGTTCCAAGGTGATTGTCCACGTCGACCATGCAACATTGAAATATCTTCTAAACAAGAAGGAGGCCAAACCTCGGTTAATTAGGTGGATACTCTTGTTGCAAGAATTTGATTTGGAGATCAGAGACAAGAAAGGTACGGAAAATGTTGTGGCGGATCATTTGTCTAGGCTTATTCGCGACAAGGAGGATGAGAGTTTACCTATCGACGACACATTCGTGGATGAGAGGCTATACGCCATAAGGCCCGGGGTAGTGCCTTGGTACGCGGACTTCGTCAATTACTTGGCTTGTGGAATTAAACCGTATGGGATGCCCACGCAACAAAAGAGGAGATTTTTGCATGAGGTCCGTAGCTATTTTTGGGAAGATCCATACCTCTTCAAGATATGCAAAGATAGTGTTATTCGGAGGTGTGTTTCTAAGGAGGAGGCAACGTCTATCATTTTGCATTGCCATGGTATGCCATGCGGGGGACATCATGCCATCTCTAAGACAACCGCTAAGATTTTGCAGAGCGGATTCTTCTGGCTAACAATGTTCAGAGACACCCACGACTTTGTGAAGGGGTGTGATAGATGCCAACGGACCGGAAATATTTTCAAACGTAATGAGATGCCAATGAGGCCCATCCAAGAAATTGAGCTTTTTGATTGTTGGGGAGTGGACTTCATGGGACCATTTCCGTCAAGCAACGCTAACAAGTATATCCTATTGGCCGTTGACTACGTCTCCAAATGGGTGGAAGCAATCGCTACCCCTACCAATGATGCAAGGATTGTTTCTAAAATTTTCAAGCAGAATATCTTCCCACGCTTCGGGGTGCCTCGTACCTTGATAAGTGACAGGGGAGCCATTTCATAGAAAACAAGTTCGAAGCCATGCTGAAGAAGTACGGGGTAAACCATAGAGTTGGCATGGCATATCACCCCCAAACGAGCGGCCAAGTGGAGGTCTCGAATAGAGAGATAAATCAAATTCTTAAGAAGACCGTAGATCGATCTAGAAAGGATTGGTCAATGAAGTTAAACGATGCTCTATGGGCATATCGCACAGCCTTTCGCACTCCCATCGGCACCACACCGTTCCGACTTGTTTATGGGAAAGCTTGTCACTTGTCGGTAGAGCTGAAACACCGCGCGTATTGGGCCATCAAGACCCTCAATTACGATTATAAGAGTGCGGCGGTGAGGCGACTCTTGGACATCAACGAGCTTGATGAGATTAGGAGAGATGCCTACGAGAGCTCGAGAATTTACAAAGAAAGGACCAAGATTCTCCACGATGCACGCATAACTGTTACAGACTTCAAAGTCGGAGACAAGGTCTTGCTATATAACTCTCGGCTCCGACTATTTCCTGGTAAATTGAGGTCACGGTGGTCTGGACCTTTCACCATCAAGCACATACAACCGGGAGGAGATTTTGAGTTATGAAGCAAAGACGGATCCACATTCAAAGTAAATGGGCAAAGGCTCAAGCATTATTCTGAGGGAGTCCCTATGGGAGAAATAAATAGAATATATCTGCTTAAGGGACTGTCGGATGATCTTTCGTACTTCCTTGACGAGGTCATTGAGGAGGCGATCCCCCATTCCATCGGCGCAATATTCGAGGATGACTACGAAGAAGGGCCGGACTTGGGCCAAGAAGAAAAGATGGAGCACTCCCCCGATCTCTCCGTAGAAATTGATGAAGGCGACGCTGATGTCGCGAGAATACGAGAGCTCTGCAAGCTCTCAAAGATGAGGACTCCGAAGAAAGCCCCACCGATACGAAAATCGGTGTCACCGGTGAAGCCGAGGCCCGGAGCAAGCACTAGCTTGGGGGAGCCACCCCCCAACACTACCCGAGACGAAGGAGCACTGAGGAAGAACATGCCGCCACAACATCCAAATCCGAGCGTTCTTCCCAATAAATTCGACGGGTGCATCTCAAATGCACCCAATATCCCGCATTAAATTGAAAATCCAAGGGGGTCGAGCTCAAGACCTTAAACGAGCGGTTGTCGGGAGGCAACCCGATGGTTATTGTTGGAAGCAACGATCTAGGAACTTGGTTTGATGATGACAAACGTGTCGGTATATCTAATGTGTGTGTTCAGCGTGTTTCAGGCTTGGCGAAACAATGTATTCTCAGTATTTGGCGAAATTGCTATTCGTATAGCATCTTAGGAGAAGAAGGAAGTGAGTGTGCAAAGAAGTTAGACTTGGTCAAGATGAAGTGATAAGGTGTGAGAAGTTAGACTTGGTCAAGATGAAGTGATAAGGTGTGACCAATTCAAATCAAGGAAAGTTGGACTTGGTCCAATGAGGGATGAGATGGGGCCATTTCAAATTTCATGGGGATGTAGTCAAATCAATTAGAAGATTTCCTAATCCTACTTTAATTCAAAATCCCAATCAAAATACAAAATCCCTATCTCGTAGGGATTCTCTCCAAAAACCCTAGGCTATCCTATATAAGCACACACCCTATCAATTGCCTAAGGGTACGGCTATACAAAATTTTCAAGTGAGCGACATACAAAAAAAATATATTAGAGAGGGCAACAAAATGTTCACTGCGGCTGTCAAATAAAACATCTCCAAGGCCAAAAAAAACCTCCTGTCATCTCCAAAGGCCGCAAGAACTCTCCCAAGGCCAAAAACAACGATCTTCTTCTCCCAAGGACAAAAACACCCTCACGAAAGCATCTCCGAAGGCCTAGACGTGAACATCTTACTGATCAACATCTCCAAGCCGTCGAAATCACCGCTGTCATCAGAGAAGAGTATACGGTTGTCGCTTGTGCCTTCAACCTTTCGCCAGAGAACTGGAGGAGCATACTGTTGCTGCCCAGAGTTGAGCCATCACCATCGCCCTCGCCGCTAGGTTGACCGAAGAAGCCTCAGTCGTTCGGAGATCACCGCTCGAAGAAGGCGCTGCCACCACCGTTGCAAAGGAGACAACCGCCGTCCTAACGCCGCCGTCGCCTGGGTTGTAGTCGCCGTCGAGCTGCACGAACAAGTCACCGCCAAAGCTGATCACCGCTGCCGTTCATCGTGCCCTCATCATCTCGAAGCCGACGTCGAAGTTGATGTCGAAGGACTACGCCGCCGAAGTCGACGCTGCCTCTGTTGCCGTTCGAAGAAGCCCCCGCCGTGAGCTGTTACCGCCGTTCCCTCGTCATTGAAGATCGCTACCGGAGAGAAACCCTACTCGAAGCTCGCTGTCGAAGACGAAGCTTCACCGTCGCTCGGATCAGCCGCTGGGAGTTGTCGAAGACGGAGAGAAGAAAGGAGAGTACGCCGTCACCGTTCGAAATAAACCATGGCCTGCATGCCCTAGTGTCGAAGAAGAAGTCGAACGTCGAGTCTGCCGCTGCCGTCGAAGAGCTCTGCGCCGTTGGTGTCGTCCCCGAGGAATCACGTGAGAAAGAAACGAAAAGGAATTCGCTGACGTGGCCGGGAATTAAAGGAAAGCTGCTTTGCGCACCGACCGAAGCCTAACAGGATTGAATTGGATCTGCTTTGCACACCGACCGCATTATTTAATGGAGTTGCTGAGCGCACAGCCTGCTGTTTTATAAGGGATTGAACTGAAACTGCTTTACGCACAGACCAGTGCATAACTTGACATCCAGGAGTCAGATTGAGACAACGTTTGCGTCAGATTGGAGCTGACGACGTGCTGATTGACAGAGACGCCTACACGGACACAAACTGAGCATTTCTAAACTCTAAACTCCTTTATTTGTGTCTTAGTGTAACGTTCTCTGTAGGGAAAACTTTTACCTATTTTTGTGGACTATTTTGGGACTTGTCTAGTTAGGACTAGACAAGTGGGACCCAGCTAGTTTGGGACTAGCTGGTAGAAAGCTTTGCTAGGATTGATAGTGAGAGGAAACACTGTGTGTGGGGTACTGAGAGTCCGGCGAGTGTAGAGACGTAGAGGGTGCTCTGAGCGTGCTCTAACTTGTGACTTTGTACCTATTGCACTATTCAATCTAGTATTAGCTTTGGGGGCTGGAGTAGGTCGTTGGGACGACCGAACCAGGGTAAATCTGATGTGTACTCTGTGTCTGCTTTTCATTACTCTGGTTGTGCTTTTAACTGCGTGAGATTTCTCGTGGGTTGCACGAGAATTTTTTATTAGACTATTCACCCCACTCTAGGCTAGGATCCAGATCCAACAAGTGGTATCAGAGCCAGTTTAGTAGATCTAGCCTAGTTGACCATGGACCACATTGATAGTGCTTTTGCTGAGGGTCAGTCTATTTCCCGACCACCTAGATTTAATGGAGGAGATTATGCTTACTGGAAAAATTGTATGAAAATCTATCTTATTTCTATTGATTATAAAGCTTGGCAAATTGTTGAAAAAGGATATAAATCACCTGTTATTAAAATTGAAAATACTGAAATGCCTAAACATGATGATAAGTGGGATGATAATGATTGGAAGCTTTATTCTCTAAATGCTAAAGCTATGAATGCTCTTATTTGTGCCTTAGATAAATCTGAATTCAATCGTATCTCACATTGTCTAACTGCGCAGGAAATATGGCATACTTTGGAGGTGACGCACGAGGGAACGTCACAGGTGAAGGAGTCTAGACTTGCACTTCTGAGCACGGAATACGAGGGATTTCACATGCTACCATCCGAGACGATATCAGAAATGTTTGCGAGGTTCACCAACATTGTCTACAAGTCTAGTTCGCTCGGTAAGCCATATTCTAGCCTTGAGCAGGTGAGAAAGATATTAAGAGCACCGCCAAGCTCTTTCAGGCCTAAAGTCACTGCCATCCAAGAAGCGAAAGATTTGTCACAAATGAGGGTGGAGGACTTAATAGGTAATTTAATGTCCCACGAGCTTGAATTGCAAAATATTGATGAAAGGGAGAAACCAGAGGAAAAAGAGAAAGCTACCAAGCCACTTGCTCTGAAAGCTGACGAAAGTGAAGATGATGATGATGACATAGCGCTAATGGTCAGAAATTTCAGAAAGTTTGTCCAGACCAAGCAAGGAAGAGCAGAAATGGCACCCAGGTTTAATCGCTCTAACTTTTTTCAGTCTTCTAAGCAAAATTATGATCAGAATACTATTAATAGAATGACTTGTTTTAAATGCAAGAAAAGAGGACATCGAATGAGGGATTGCCCACAGGAGACAGCTCAGGTAGCTAAAGAAAAGGGAAAATCCAAGGTGCTCACTTGGGACATGGATAGCGAAGCTGAGAGCGAGGAGGAGGAACACGAAGCCCATTCATGCATGGCATTGATGGGAATACACGATGAGGTAATTTCTGGTAGTAAAACTGAACTCCTTACTCTTTGTAAAGAAATGCAAGATAAAATAGTAAAGCTTGAATCCACTATAGATGATTATCAAAATGAGAACTTTGAAATGCAACAATCTGAATACGATATGTCTAAAGAGATTGAAAATCTGAAAATTGAAATTGTTGCTCGTGACTCTACTATTGATATGTTGAAAAAGGAAAAATCCAGTTTTAATGATGAAGCACCATGTCTCTCTTGCCCTTCCTTGATGAATAATATTAGCATGCTTAAACTTGATTTGATTAAGCTCGAAACTGAAAAAGACTATGTTATTAGAGAGCTTAATGATAAATTCTGCATGTTGGATAATGATTTTAAAAGAAAAATGGTTGAATTTGAAAAGAAGGAAGAGGAAAACAAGAGAGCTTTTATAAGTAAATGCACATTGCTTGTGGAAGAAAATAAATTGTTGAAAACCAAAGTCTCTAATCTTGAACTTGCCATTAAGAAATTCTCTACGGGAAAACAATCATTGGACACTATTTTAGAGAATCAATTATGTGGCAATAATAGAAGAAGACTTGGTTTTGGTCTGAAAAACGTTGAAAAGCAAAAATTCAAGAAATTCCACAATGCACCGTATATTGCGAAGAACTTATATGCAAAGTGCTTTACTTGTGATAGTGTAGGCCATACTTCATACTATTGTAAATTTAGGAACACTAAAATCAAGTTTAAACAAGTGTGGGTTCCTAAAACAATATTGGCTAACACTAGTGGACCTTGTTGGATTCCAAGGTCACACTTAACACCTTTCATGTAGGTGTGATGGAGTTTTGGCAAGGAGCGTTAAATTCAATGTTTCATTCTTTTAGCTCCTTCGTCAAATAGCGACGAGAAAGTATAATTTCTATCCCTCTTTGCATTTCATTGCATACCTTCATAGATTTTTTGTGTGCTTGCTTTTTATTTTATTTTGTGTGCGTGCATGCATGATTTTTAATGTTTTTATTTCTGAAAAAAAAAATTTGAAAAATAAAAAATATGTGCTTATTGATTATCCTCTTTTGAATCCCTTGAGTGATATTGTATGAATGATCAATTCTATCCCTTGTAGAAGTCAATTCATTATTGTTGTAGCTACATGAACATGATGTTATTCTTTTTAGTAGCCATGACATGTCTCATAAGTTTCAAACTTGACTTCTACACCTACATTTGCACTTTCACGATATTTGACCTTTTAGTGCTTTTGGAGATTCTTTTGAAGAATAATGGAAAGTGAATGTAGGAATGATTAATTTCTGAAATTTCTAAGGGATATGATGTGTTTAGCCATGAATTAAAATTGAGCACAAAAGAGAAAAAAAAATATTTGCTCCGTATGAAAAATGGATACACTTCATGGCTAAAACACAACCCACGAGTATCCAACTTGTGCTACATGGGTAATCATTAGCGTTGGTGTATATAACTCGTCAAGCAATGCCACCCCACATTTAAAAGTCCTTTTAGGCCATGTTTTGGGATTCGGTAACTTGAACTCATCTTTGATGAGGTGGGAAAAATCAATCCTAGTGATATTCATGAAAAATGGAAAATGTGGATTGTTTTGGTTGATTTTCTTATATTGAATCCCCTTTTGCACTTTATTGCCTATATCTTTTCACTTACACAAAGGTGGAGAAGTCTTGGTATGAAATTCTATGACTTGAATTGTGTATTATTTGGATTACTCATGCAAATTGCACGCTACATCTAATAATGACTTATTTTTGCATGGGATATTTTTGTAACTTCATTAATCCACTTTTGGTGATTACAAAGGGGGAGAAAGAAAAGATTTGATAGCTTGATGTTGATATTATTTGTTGAAGGGGGAGCTTGAAATGTACTAAACTATTTGTTGAGCTTGATGTTGATATTATTTGTTGAAGGGGGAGCTTGAAATATACTAAACTATTTGTTGAAGGGGGAGCTTGAGAGAAGGGGGAGCTTGCTATTGTTTTTGTTATTAGTTTGTGCATGCCATGTTGTAGCTTGAATATTCATCTCATGATTCATATTGCATTACACCCTTCAACACACTTCACACACTCATTCTTATTGATCAAATCTTTTATGGGGTTGTCATCACCAAAAGGGGGGAGATTGTTGGAAGCAACGATCTAGGAACTTGGTTTGATGATGACAAACGTGTCGGTATATCTAATGTGTGTGTTCAGCATGTTTCAGGCTTGGCGAAACAATGTATTCTCAGTATTTGGCGAAATTGCTATTCGTATAGCATCTTAGGAGAAGAAGGAAGTGAGTGTGCAAAGAAGTTAGACTTGGTCAAGATGAAGTGATAAGGTGTGAGAAGTTAGACTTGGTCAAGATGAAGTGATAAGGTGTGACCAATTCAAATCAAGGAAAGTTGGACTTGGTCCAATGAGGGATGAGATGGGGCCATTTCAAATTTCATGGGGATGTAGTCAAATCAATTAGAAGATTTCCTAATCCTACTTTAATTCAAAATCCCAATCAAAATACAAAATCCCTATCTCGTAGGGATTCTCTCCAAAAACCCTAGGCTATCCTATATAAGCACACACCCTATCAATTGCCTAAGGGTACGGCTATAAAAAATTTTCAAGTGTGCGACATACAAAAAAAATATATTAGAGAGGGCAACAAAATGTTCACTGCGGCTGTCAAATAAAACATCTCCAAGGCCAAAAAAAACCTCCTGTCATCTCCAAAGGCCGCAAGAACTCTCCCAAGGCCAAAAACAACGATCTTCTTCTCCCAAGGACAAAAACACCCTCACGAAAGCATCTCCGAAGGCCTAGACGTGAACATCTTGCTGATCAACATCTCTAAGCCGTCGAAATCACCGCTGTCATCGGAGAAGAGTATACGGTTGTCGCTTGTGCCTTCAACCTTTCACCGGAGAACTAGAGGAGCATACTGTTGCTGCCCAGAGTTGAGCCATCACCATCGCCCTCGCCGCTAGGTTGACCGAAGAAGCCTCAGCCGTTCGGAGATCACCGCTCGAAGAAGGCGCTGCCACCACCGTTGCAAAGGAGACAACCGCCGTCCTAACGCTGCCGTCGCCTGGGTTGTAGTCGCCGTCGAGCTGCACGAACAAGTCACCGCCAAAGCTGATCACAGCTGCCGTTCATCGTGCCCTCATCATCTCGAAGCCGACGTCGAAGTTGATGTCGAAGGACTACGCCGCCGAAGTCGACGCTGCCTCTGTTGTCGTTCGAAGAAGCCCCCGCCGTGAGCTGTTACCGCCGTTCCCTCGTCATTGAAGATCGCTGCCGGAGAGAAACCCTGCTCGAAGCTCGCTGTCGAAGACGAAGCTTCACCGTCGCTCGGATCAGCCGCTGGGAGTTGTCGAAGACGGAGAGAAGAAAGGAGGGTACGCCGTCGCCGTTCGAAATAAACCATGGCCTGCATGCCCTAGTGTCGAAGAAGAAGTCGAACATCGAGTCCGCCGCTGCCGTCGAAGAGCTCTGCGCCGTTGGTGTCGTCCCGGAGGAATCACGTGAGAAAGAAACGAAAAGGAATTCGCTGACGTGGCCGAGAATTAAAGGAAAGCTGCTTTGCGCACCGACCGAAGCTTAACAGGATTGAATTGGATCTGCTTTGCACACCGACTGTATTATTTAATGGAGTTGCTGAGCGCACAGCCTGCTGTTTTATATGGGATTGAACTGAAACTGCTTTACGCACAGACCAGTGCATAACTTGACATCCAGGAGTCAGATTGAGACAACGTTTGTGTCAGATTGGAGCTGACGACGTGCTGATTGACAGAGACGCTTACATGGACACAAACTGAGCATTTCTAAACTCTAAACTCCTTTATTTGTGTCTTAGTGTAACGTTCTCTGTAGGGAAAACTTTTACCTATTTTTGTGGACTATTTTGGGACTTGTCTAGTTAGGACTAGACAAGTGGGACCCAGCTAGTTTGGGACTAGCTGGTAGAAAGCTTTGCTAGGATTGATAGTGAGAGGAAACACTGTGTGTGGGGTACTGAGAGTCCGGCGAGTGTAGAGACGTAGAGGGTGCTCTGAGCGTGCTCTAACTTGTGACTTTGTACCTATTGCACTATTCAATCTAGTATTAGCTTTGGGGGCTGGAGTAGGTCGTTGGGACGACCGAACCAGGGTAAATCTGCTGTGTACTCTGTGTCTGCTTTTCATTACTCTGGTTGTGCTTTTAACTGCGTGAGATTTCTCGTGGGTTGCACGAGAATTTTTTATTAGCCTATTCACCCCCCCTAGGCTAGGATCCAGATGCAACAGTTATCGCTTTATTTTTACTTTGTTCTTTATTTTTGTTTTAGAAATTATTAGTGTTTTGAGTCGTTTGCCTGAAAATTTCGTGATAACGGGTCTTATTTTTCTTTGACAGGAGAGGAGAAAGGGATATCTATCATTAGGAGGATGAACAAGGCGACAAAGAGCGCTCCAGGAATGCGGTCGATGCTTAGGAGGAGGAAGAAATCAACTGGGGGAAGAAAAACAGAGATTAAAACCCAAACGGAGCCAAACAGCAGAAAACAGGGGTCACTCGGCCGAGTAGAATATCCACTCGGCCGAGTACATAAGTTCGTCCGCCCGAGCGGCGCACAAACGAGGGAAGTCTGCTGTACCCAACTCTCTGTTTCTTTTCTTGATTTCAGTATAATTGCCACTCGACCGAGTATATATCTTCACTCGGCCGAGTGAAACTGATACGCTCCTAGGGCGAGAACTGCCGAGTAGCTGGAGCCACTCGGCCGAGGGTGGCAAAGCCACTCGGTCGAGTCGTAAGCGGGGAGGAATTTTCAAAAATATTTCCGTTACGATCACTCGGCCGAGTGACACTTTCACTCGGCCGAGTCGTAATTTTTCCTTTATAAGAGGCGCGGGCTCGGCGCAGAATTCGAAGCGTCACAATCCTCTCACCCGAACCCGCGCCCCTTTACTCCCGACCGCTGCGACCCCCACTCGCTCGATCCCACCTTGCCGCTGCTGCGCTCGGCTGACCACCGCCGGCCGACGCCGCCGCCCCTCCGCCCGAGTCACCGGCGACGATCTCACCGTCGGCCGAGCTCCGGTAACACCGTTTCGCCCAATTTTCTCCTATTTCTTGTATTTTTTCGACGATCCATGTGCTAATCGAACCCCTAAATCAAATTAACTTCAATATTTATCTATTATACCCCTAACCCCCCATACATTTTGAATGTTACGCGCTGATATCTTCGTTTGATGTGCAGGCTATATTGGGGAGCTTAGGGGAGCTTAGGGGAGCTCCCAGGAAGCGTTTTTGGCTTTGTGGAGGCGGCGTCTTCGCACGCATCCACTATTTTGCTCTCGCGGCGTGTTCCGGTATATTCGTTCCACTTATTTTCGCACGCCACACTTTTTTTGTTTTGGGTGAGCACTCGGGGCACCTATGCCGCCCCGGACACGGCCACGGTCTAGGAGAGCTTCCGCCAAGCGGAAGCGGCCGGATGAGCCCGGCCCCTCCCACGAGATGGAGGACTCTCCTCCGCCTACACCACCTCACCCCGCACAGCCACAGCCTACAGACCCCGTTCACCCCACACAGACACTCCCAGTCGACCCACTGCCATCACCGGCTCCACTTGTCGGGCCGCTGGGTATTACGTTCCGAGACGACACACATCGCGTCGCTTTTTAGCGTATCACCCAGCGCTCGATAGTGCCCTCCAGGTTTGCACACCTTGCTGACGTAGACACCTGGGGGTACTCGAGGGATTACTCATGTTGTATGACAACGTGGGTTGGCGAGACTTTCTTTCTGTGTCGGCGGACACCTATGTCCGTCCGACACTCGAGGTCCTCAGCTCGATCGCCCGGACCGTTGAGGGATGCTCCTTTCGACTCATGGATCGAGAGTTTCAGATCACTCTCGATATGCTTAGGGCATTCTTTCAGTGGCCCGCTGTCCCCACACCCGACCGAGCCTACGCCCCCACATACATCCCTCCCCCATCCTTCGATTCACACGCCTTCTGGGCCCGGATCACAGGTTTACCACTGGCCTTTGACCCTAGTAGGGCCAAGGCCTCGGCCATAGTCTACCACTACCTCCGCATAGCACAGTGCCTTATGGCGACCACCTTCCTGGCGAGGTACGAGCCTGGGACGATGTCGACGCCTGAGCTCTATATGCTCTACGCGATGACTCGCCCCAGAGTTCTTGATAGGGATGGAGTCACATTGGTCCCCGCCGTTGAGATCGAAGTCGCTAGCTGGTTTTTGGACCGCATCATCGTATCGGTGGGTGCTCGCTCCCCGATATGTTGCGGTGGTCTGATCACTCTGCTAGCCCTGATGACCGGCGAGGACCTTCCAGCTGACCTGCGACGAGCCCCGGGCCCCACTGCACTTTCGATAGACGTCATGGCCCGGATGAAGATGCTTCGTCCGCACGGTCAGCGGCACTGGGTTTGGTTGCACGGTCCGTACGGTGCTGAGTACATGATCCTTCCGAGCCCCGCTCGGACACACTTAGGACCAGCATACGACGACTGGCTTCCGACGATGGATCTCCTGATCCCCGCCGCCTACGTGCTTGAGGCCGAGGGAGCTGAGCCTGCACCACCTGCACACCCTGCGTCGCCAGCTGACCCTGTGTTCTCTCAGCCTGAGCCTGCACTTTCTGCCGCTCCCGACACTTCTATCCCCACTTCTGCCAGTGTCGGGAGTACACTTGCTGACCCTACGTCCACCACGTCTACCACTTCCACCACCACTGCTGTGCCCTTGTCGGTTGAGCCACTCACTTCTCTGCTACCCGAGCGCCCACCTACTTTTGTTGAGAGCGGAGAGCCTTCTTTCGCTGCCGTCGTGGAGACCATGGCCAGTATGATCTCCGCTAGGATTTCACCTTTTAGACCCCGCACTGCCTCCCCAGCGGTTGTCACTTCTGTCTCCACCGTAGCCGTTCTATCTAAGAGTGTCGTGACATCTGTCCCCACGTCTGTGTCACTGACCTCTCTTGCTGCCTCGTCACCGATTTTGCCTTCCACTCCCTCTGCTGCTGCTTCCACCTCACACCAGCCTACGTCCCAGCCTCGCACTGAGGCTGGGCATCCACTAGTGAGCACATCACCCTTACCACCGATGCCTGCTGTCCCGATCACCTACACTGCCCGTATTAGACAGCCCCGACCAGCTCAGCCTAGACTTGTCCGTCCCTCCGCTCCACCACCCCCTGACGCCTTAGTTCAGAGCGTTCGCGCTCTTGAGGGGGGGTTGAGTGGACTCCGGGGCGATTTTAGGGCTTTGTCTTCCACAGTCACCGCCATGCAGCACCGCCTCGAGCTACTTCCTAGCATTCACTATTGCTTGACCCAGATTCTCGAGCGACTGCCACGACTACCACCCGCCCAGCAGACCGTTCCATGTCCACCACCACCACCCCCACATCCGCCTCAGGACGGAGATGGCGCACCACCACCAGCTTAGGCACACCCTTGATGCCTCCGATTTTTTGTCGTTATGCTGCCCATTCTCTGCTTGGTCCTGATGATATTTTTGACCCCCCTCCCATCACTACTATTGTCCACGTTTTGATCATATGATTCTATATCCTTTTTCTGGGAGTGAGGGAGAGTATTTTTGGTGACACACACATATCTGGATCACTCTTGTCCTTGCATGCATCACATTCACATCATATTTTTCATTTTGTTCTTTTTATTTCTTTTTATCATGCATGCATCACCACCCCCCTCCCATTACACATCTCTCGGTGTGCCACACTCTGCACATTGAGGACACTGTGCACTTTAGCTTGGGGGAGTGAGTTCTCACGCTTTTTGATTTACCACCTTTGTTTTTAGTTTTTAGTTTTTTTTCCATGCCATTTTCGCATTTGCACTCATTTTCATCACTTTTTCTTTTTTACCATGCATCACGTTTTTCTTATTTTCTTCGTGTGCCGCATTGTAAATAGTTTTATTTTCCCTTTTTATCTTTATTTCTTTCATCTCATGCTAGAGATGACTTTTCTGTGATGATGATGACGTGGAGTTAGCTTTCTCTATATGCATGCTATATTTGTCATGACTTAGTTTTTATTTCTGATATCATATGCTATGATCTGCCTTGCATTTAGAGATAGTAACCCACACTTTTACCGTATGAAAATGGATGAAATTCTATTATTAACTGAGTCTGAATATTCATATGTATGCTATCGTAGAAAACACACCAAGATTCACGCATTGAATGCTTATATCTGGAGTACCATTTTCTTTTCCTATATCACTTCTATTTGCATGACTTGTACACTTCACTTCAGGATGATTGAATGATGTTAGCTATGATAAATCTGGATTAGTTTGCTTTTTTGAGATCGAAACCGAGTAGATTAGATTACCCTGCTGAAGTTGTCATGCACGTCTTATAGAGTGAACTGAGAGACATATTTATTTCTTTCTCCACATATCTTGAACATTAATTCTCTATTTTAAAATCATTGGTGAATCTCCCCTTAGCGATTCTAGTATTTGGCATTTCACCCGTTACTAAATTCCTAGCTCCAAATTTGCCAAAACCAAAAAGAAAAAGAAAAATTCTTGTATATCCTTCTATCTCTCTTGATTTGGGATCATTTGTGTATTTTTATTGCTAAAAAAAGAAAAAGATTTGAGAATAAGAAAAGAAAAGAGAAAAGTAGTTCGAAAACGATCCCATCTCATATACTTTGTCTCTTTCTTCCCTCTTTTGTTTTATTTTTGACTTTTGGAGCTTCATAAAAATGGGGACGTAAATATCGTTTTATATATGCCACCACGCTTATAGATAAGCTTGGGGGGAGAATCCAATGGTGTGTGAGAGAGTGACTACCTGACGGTGCATGACAACCTAGGCTAAGTAATATTCTATACTCGGTGAGATTGTTTTAGCTTCACGAAATCCAGAAATCTACGCCTAGCATTCACTTCATGAAATCCACGCTTTTCTATTCTTCCTACTCTATTGTGTGATATCCTCTATACTCCTCATAGAAAGAATTCAATTGAAAAGTGTGTGATCTGCGATATTGTATACCGCTTTAAAGGATTCAGACGATGTTAATCTTAGAATTATTCCATTTTTCATGCTATATCGATATTCTTGGGTTTTCTATCTCTATTTGCACCATTATACTATGATATCGAAATAAAAATCTTTGACATGTGTTTTGCATTCGATGCATGCTATATGAGTAAGCAAAACCCACGTCCTGAGAAAAATGATCTAGCAGCTTCCCTCTTCGCTTTCTTCTTTCTTTTTTTTCGTTTTCCGTTTTTCCATCCTTTTCATTTTCTAAATCCACCGGGTTCGCCTTTTACTTATCTTCCTCAAGGACGAGTAAGAGGTAAGCTTGGGGGATTTTGATCACTCCATATTTTACACCTTTTCCCGCATGTTTGCATGCCATTTGAATCGCTCAAATCACGTTTTTCACGATTTATCGACAACATTGCGATACTTTTCACGATTTGTTGTTTTTGTCGTATTTCAGGAGATTTGGAGCGATTTGGAGTGATTTCGAGATACACCCACTCCGGAGTGTCACCGACGACTTCCCTGAGGGGTATTTTGAGATTGGAGAGGAGCGGAAGAAGAAAGAACGTCGTAGGAGCGACGAGGAGGCAAAAATAAGCAACTTGGACATCTTCAGTATCTCACTCGGCGGAGTGAAGGAGTCACTCGGCCGACCAACGAGACCCCGCTCGACCGGCCAGATCGGACACGCTCCAAGCAGCATATCAGCGTGCACTCGGCCGAGCATCAGAAGCCGACTCGGCCGAGTGACGTATCCCGTCCGCCCGAGTGGCACCCAGACGACGGCCATCAAAAAGAGCCAACTTACTGTAATTCGTCAGTCTGAGCAGCAGAAGCCCGACTCGGCCGAGTGGCAATTGCCGTCCGCCCGAGTGAAGATAAGCCCATCGGCCGAGTGACGACAACTCACTCGGTCGAGTGACGCCCAATGTGACGACCCCCAAGACCCCAGAGTTACTGGAATCCGTCAGGGTTCCTCACTCGGTCGAGTGACATTTGTCACTCGGTCGAGTGAGCAGCGCTGCCTGTAGCGAAAATCACGATTTTGGAGCTGCGCAGGGGCAGTTTGGTCACGAATTTTTGGGCAGTTTTGGGGGGTATTTAACCCCAGATTCTAACCTAGTTTAGGGAGCTTTTTCTTTTGCTTTTGGCAGCCTTTTTAGATTAGATTTTTTAGAGTTTAATTCTTGTGATTGGAGAGGAGAGAAAAGGGTTATTTTGTTGGATTCTTGGAAAGCTACATTGGTTTGTCTCCCTCTCTATTAAAAATCCTATTTTTATTGCTATTTTGAATATTGCTATGAATTCCATTGCTGTTTCTATTGATTATTCTTCCATTAGCAATATGATTTGTGAGTAGTCTTAACGTCTTAGGGCGTGGGGATAAACCCTACGAGCCCAATTTCTGATTTGTGACGATTTGGTAGAACTATTGCTAGAATTGATTAGGGTTAGTTTGGGATTGATATAATACAGATAGCTAGGTGTTCATGTCGATTAGGATTTGCAAGAGATTGGATCCCAATTCTATAGGAAACCCTAGAAATCCGAATTGGGTTGAAATTGAGTTTCCGTAGTATCGGTTTGCAAGAGATTGGACCGATACTAGGATTCTCGGTTGCAATTCTATACCGATACCCATTTGCAAGAGATTGGACGGGTAGGAACTATCCCAACCTAGGTCGTAGCCCGAGTTTGCACGAGAGTGGGCTCGGGATGCGATTGAACAATGACGTTGATCCTAACGCTAGCTTGCCTAGGCTAGGGTTTGCAAGAGATTGGACCCGAGTCTAGGTTTGCTATAGACCGGGAACAGCGCGAGAGCATGAGCTAGGTTTTACATTCAGTTGTAACTAGTTCACCTGACATTCTACCCTAGCAATTGTGAAACCGATGAATCACAATGACGAGATACGGTGAGTAGCGGGGATTCCCTATTCCCTAGGCATCTTTATTTGATTTTATTTCTCTTTACATTGTTTGACGATTGTGACAACATCGCAGAAAGGCAATTTCCTACTTTTCTGTCCCTATAGCCAGGTTGTTCGGAGAAGGCACTATCATACGTCCTCCCTGTGTTCGATACCCGCTCGTCGCTACACTGTGCGCTTGCGGTAAAACTACACGGTCGCTCTTTAGGGTGTACGCCCGGGCGCGATCAGGCGGCCGAGGAAGAGGTAGAGCGGTTCCTCAAAGCCAAGTTTGTCCGGCCAGTGGACTACCCCGACTGGCTTGCCAATGTCATTTTGGTGAAGAAGCCCAGTGGAAAATGGCGCATGTGCGTCGACTTCACCGACCATAACAGGGTGTGCCCAAAGGATAGCTTCCCCCTCCCACGGATCGACCACTTAGTGGACCAGGCGTCCGGTTACGAGTTGTTAAGCTTTATGGACGCCTTCTCGGGCAACAACCAGATACCAATGGCGGAGGAGGACGAGGTAAAGACATCCTTCGTCACCGATAAGGGCACCTTCTGTTACACCAAGATGCCCTTTGGACTGAAGAACGTCGGGACGACCTATCAGCGGATGGTAGACCAAATATTCAGCCCACAGGTGGGGTGAAACTTGGAGGTCTACATCGAGGACATGCTGATAAAGAGTAGGAGGGCTCCAGACCACCTTGCCGACTTACAGGAAATGTTCCAAATGGTCCGCCGATACAACTTAAGACTGAACCCCACGAAGTGCACCTTCGGTGTGCAGTCGGGGAAATTCCTAGGCTTCATGATAACGAAGCGGGGGATCGAGGTGAACCACGACAAGGTAACGGCCCTCATCAATATGGCGGAACCCTGGACGATCCGGGACTTGCAACGACTAAACGGCCGGATCGCTACTCTGGGGCGATTCCTGTCGAAATCTACGGAGAAGTCACTCCCCTTCTCCAGGGTCTTGCGCACTGCCTTTGGCGAAGCTAAGGACGAAAGGAAGGTGATCCCATGGGATGACGACTGTGCACAGGCGTTCGCGGAGCTGAGGGCTTACCTACAAAGTCCGCTGCTCCTCGCACGACCGGAAGAAGGCGAACCCCTAGGGTTGTACTTACCAACCAACGAAGAGGCCGTTAGTTCCGTCCTAATCAAAGAGGAAGGGGGGTGCAGCGCCCTGTATACTACGCCAGCCGGATCCTCCGGGAGGCGGAGACTTGCTACAGTCCCATCGAGAGAGTCGCCTACTGCCTGATCACCACAGCTCGAAAGCTCTGACCATACTTCCAGGCCCATCTCATCGCCGTCCACACCGACATGCCCCTTGAGAAAAACCTGAAGAGGTTGGAGCGGTTGGGGAGGATGCTCAACTGGAGTGTAGAGCTCAGCGAGTTCGACATAACGTACAAAGCCCGGACAGCGATCAAGGGCCAGGCGCTGGCCGACTTCGTGGTGGAATGCACTGCAGGGGGCGCTCCGGGGGACCAACCAGAGCCCCCATCGGCAACCGTGTCCCCGCGGGGGGCCAGGGGGGCCGAACCCTCAAAGCCCTCCCGGATGGACGTGGACGAATTATGGACCATCCACGTCGATGGCTCCACGACGGGATCCGGGACAGGGGCGGGTATCGTCATTCAAACCCCCAACGGGTGCTCGTTGGAATACGCCCTGCGCTTCAACTTTCTGGCAACCAACAATGTCGCGGAATACGAGACCGCGGTCAACGGGCTGAAGCTCGGTAGGGCGGTCTGGGCGACGAACATGTTGCTCCTTAGCGACTCACGGCTCGTCGTCCAACAGATCCAAGGAAGCTTCGAGGCCCGAGAAGAAACGATGAAGCGCTACCTTAAGCGCATCTTGATCGAGCTCCGCAAGTTCAAGAAGGCGGACGTCCAGCACCTGCCCCGCTCCAACAACCTTTGGGCGGACGCACTGTCTAAGCTGGCTTCCTCCTCTGCGGCAGAGATCGGGAAGGCCATCTACGTCGAAAGCCTATTGACCCCAACCATTGACGAAGAAGAACTAATGTGTGCGGGCATGGTGACGACGTGGATGACCCACATTATGAAGTACTTGGAGACGGGGGACCTGCCCGAGGAGCGGATGCTGACTAAAAAGGTGGAGAGGCAGGCCCTGTCATTCGTACTCCTCGACGGAGTGTTGTACCGCTGCCGCCGCACCAACTTCGACGTCTTGCCCTATCTAAAGTGCTTGGGCCCGGAGCAGGCTGAGCAAGTCATCCGCAAAGTGCACGAAGGCTTCTGCGGAAACCACCATGGCGGTCGCACCATCGCCCACAAAATAATGCGCCAGGGGTACTATTGGCCGACAATGATCCAGGACGTGGTTCAATACGTCAAGAGGTGCGAGGCGTGCCAGAAATTCTGTCGACGAACGATTGCACCTCCGGCCAACTTGATGCCCATTGTGAGCCCGATCCCATTCGCCAAATGGGGACTCGACATCCTTGGGCCTTTCCTGAAGGCCTCCGGTGGAAGAAAATATCTAGTCGTCGCCGTGGACTACTTCACGAAGTGGGTGGAGGCCGAGCCGCTGGCGCGTATCACGTGGACGGACATGAAGGGCTTTATCTGGAAGTCCATTATATGTCGCTTCGGGATACCCCGCTCGATAGACACGGATAACAGAAGGCAGTTCGATAGCAAAGGCTTCCGTGACTTCTGTTCGGGCTGGGGGATCAAACTCCATTTCGCTTCAGTTGCCCACCCGCAATGCAACGGAATGGCGGAGGCCGCAAATAAATGCATCTTGAACCCTATGAAGAAAAAGGTGGACGCCGCCCTTGGGGCCTGGGTCGACGAGCTGCCGGGAATCCTATGGTCCTATCGCACCACCCACAAGGCCTCGACCGGAGAAAGCCCGTTCATGCTGGCATACGGATCAGAGGCGGTCGATCCCGTAGAAATTGGAGAAGAGATGCTCCGGCTAAAACTCTTCGACGAAGAGATCAATGGAGAGGGGCTCGGCCTCAGTCTCGAATTGGTGGACGAGATAAGAGACCGAGCCCTGACGAACCTCGTCAGGCACAGCCAGAGGATGGCACGACACTACAACTCCCGGGTGAAGCAGCGGACTTTCAGGATCGGCCACTTGGTCCTCAGAGACGCCACCTTCAAACCCGAGACCGCCCTTCGGGGAAAGCTGGCCGCCAAATGGGAAGGGCCCTACAAGGTCATCGATATCGCCGAACCTGCCACGTACATCTTGGTAACCCCAGACGGGAGTGAGCTAGCCCATACTTGGAATGCAAAGCACCTGCTAAAGTTCTACCAAAAGTTGTAAGTTTTTCTTTTATATATACGAGATACGCATCTACCTGCTTTTCCCAACTTGGTTGTTTCCACATGAGTGTTTCAGCGTGAACCTCCGAACCTCTGGGGCAGGGCCAACCCTAGCCACCCAAACCAGAGAAGGGCACGGGCCGGGCTACGCGCCCGCTCCCCTCCTCAAGACCTCTGGGGCAGGGCCAACCCTAGCCACCCAAACCAGAGAAGGGCACGGGCCGGGCTACGTGCCCACTCCCCCCCTCAAGACCTCTGGGGCATGGCCAACCCTAGCCACCCAAACCAGAGAAGGGCACTGGCCGGGCTACACGTCCGCTCCCCCCTCAAGACCTCTGGGGCAGGGCCAACCATAGCCACCCAAACCAGAGAAGGGCACGGGCTGGGCTACGCGCCCGCTCCCCCCCTCAAGACCTCTGGGGCAGGGCCAACCCTAGCCACCCAAACCAGAGAAGGGCACGGGCCGGGCTACACGCCCGCTCCCCCCCTCAAGGCCTCTGGGGCAGGGCCAACCCTATCCACCCAAACCAGAGAAGGGAACGGGCCGGGCTATGCGCCCGCTCTCCCCCTCAAGACCTCTGGGGCAGGGCCAACCCTAGCCACCCAAAACCAGAGAAGGGCACGGGCCGGGCTACGCGCCCGCTCCCCCCTCAAGACCTCTGGGGGCAGGGCCAACCCTAGCCACCCAAACCAGAGAAGGGCACAGGCCAGGCTACGCGCCCGCTCCCCCCTCAAGACCTCTGGGACAGGGCCAACCCTAGCCACCCAAACCAGAGAAGGGCACGGGCCGGGCTACGCGTCCGCTCCCCCCTCAAGACCTCTGGGGCAGGGCCAACCCTAGCCACCCAAACCAGAGAAGGGCACGGGCCAGGCTACGCGCCCGCTCCCCCCCTCAAGACCTCTGGGGCAGGGCCAACCCTAGCCACCCAAACCAGAGAAGGGCACGGGCCGGGCTACGTGCCCGCTCCCCCCTCAAGACCTCTGGGGCAGGGCCAACCCTAGCCACCCAAACCAGAGAAGGGCACGGGCCGGGCTACACGCCCGTTCGCCCCCTCAAGACCTCTGGGGCAGGGCCAACCCTAGCCACCCAAACCAGAGAAGGGCACGGGCCGGGCTACGCGCCCCCTCCCCCCTCAAGACCTCTGGGGCAGGGCCAACCCTAGCCACCTAAATCAGAGAAGGGCACGGGCCGGGCTACGCGCCCGCTCCCCCCCTCAAGACCTCTGGGGCAGGGCCAACCCTAGCCACCCAAACCAGAGAAGGGTATGTAATGCCCTACAAGCTACTGCACAAGTACTAGGAGGGGGGTGAATAGTACTTTAAAAATAACAAGGAGTATAATTCCTAATTATAGTGCAAACAACTACCAAATCAATTTACGGAAGCTTAAATTGAAGACAACAACAAAATTAACAATGCTAACAAGAGATATTTCTAGGTTCGGATCCACCCAAGTCTCCCCGACTTGTTCCCGGTGATCCTACGTCCCAACCACCCGGATCCCCTCCGGATACTTGAGTTAGAAACCCTAACTCAAGATTTCCACTATGAAATACTTGTGAAAATCCTCCACAAGTCAAATCATACAAAATGTAATTTGTGACTCCCACAACCCGGGATCACAACCACACTCTCACAACCGAGAGTGAAACTTACAATATCAAATTGAAATGAAATAAGAAAAACTTCTTACCAACAAAATACATATGCCTTGAGTATTGCTTACGAATTAGGGCAAGGATGATTTTGAGGAAGAAGTGGCACCAAACCATAGCTCCAAGATGTAGATCAGCGATGGAGAGCTTTGGGGATGTTGGTGACCTAGAATCAAGCACTTGGCTTGGAAGGCTTCACACTCAATGAATCTCTCTTTGAAAGTAAGAGTTAGGAGAGATTATTGAATGGAAAGAATGAGCTTTGAATGAGCTTGGAATGATTTCTCTTGATCTCTAAACTTGCAATAATATCAGCCTTGGCAGCAATGAATGCAGCCCATCAAGTATATATAGGTTAGAGGAGAGAGAGAAAGAAATTCGAGTCATTAAATGCTCCAACGGCTCTTTTCTGAACCCAACTAGTCGGTCAAAGAACAACCACTGACCGACTAGTTCCTCAACTAGTCGGTCGGTCAATTAACTTATACCGACTAATGAGTTTACAGAGAAAATATCAAAGCACAGACATATGGAACTAGTCGGTCCAAGAAGAGTAGCTGACCGACTAGTTTCACAACTAGTCGGTCGGTCACTCAACTGAGACCGACTAACAGATAAAGTTGAAGTCTGAGCAGAAATAGACTTAGTCGGTCCAAGAATAAATGTTGACCGACTAATTCACCAACTAGTCGGTCGTCAAATGAGCATAGACTGACTAACAATAAACAGTAAGTATGGTGAAAATTTGGTATGTACAGTAAACTAAACTAGTCGGTCTAAGAAGGAAAGTTGACCGACTAGTTCATCAACTAGTCGGTCGATCAATGAACACAGACCGACTAATGATAAACAGTAGCTTAAGCTCAAATGTGCATGAACATGGAAAGCTCAACTAGTCGGTCACAGAAGCATCACTGACCGACTAGTTCACAAACTAGTCGTTCGATGAGTCAACTTAGACCGACTAACTGTAAACAGTAAAGAGCTTGGAAATGACTGAGAAGAACTAGTCGGTCCAAGAAGCTTTGCCGACCGACTAGATCACCATCTAGTCGGTCAGTTCTTCTTCTTGAACCAACTAACATGCACAAGAAGTCGCGAATCGAAGCGCGATGCTTCGAGAAGGATTGTATGGACTTCTACTAAGATCCTAGAGCTAAGATATGAGCGTTATGAAGATTTAAAACGTAAGACCTACTCAAGGCTTAACATTCTACGAAAGAAGCTTAAAGACTATAAATAAAACTTGACGATACCGTCTTCAATAGCTTCAATCGAATCTTCATGACTTCTAAATTGGTCCATAAGCTTCAACGAAGCTTTAGGCATACGATCACGTGCTTTGAGAAGTCTTGAGACGTCGTAATTGATATTCAAATGAATTTGGCGACGATCTCCATAACTGCGCTCACAAAGTGTTAGTTCACGTTATATTTATGTTTGTTCATCATCCAAAACCAAATCCGGGGAGTCCAATATCCAACATTCTCCCCCTTTTTGGTGATGACAAACCAACATAAATAATAATCAAAAATAATAATTCAAATCAAATTTACTTACTCCCCCTGCATTGATGACACGTTAATTCCAATTTAAACAAAAATAATACGCATCAAGCAGACGAGTGAAGTATTTAAATGAGAATCGATTATTGAATTATCGAATACCAAAAGTTGGTTATTGAAATATCGGATTTGAAAATCCATTTATATATCTTAACTCCCCCTGAATCTAACATATCAAATTAGATTCTTGGAATAGTGCTCTAAATTTTCATTTAGCACATCGTTATTATTATATCTCTCCCCCTTTGGCATAAGCAAAAAGAGCGGGAGGATAACAACGACAACAACAATGGCCTCAAATAAAAAAAGCACGGGAGTCATAGAATACGACGTAGGTTCAAGTGACACCAAAGAGAAAATACGAATAGAATCAAGGCGTGTCAATGAAACCAAAGTCGAAAATCGTAAAACGAAATCATCAAAACTCAAATCAAAATTACGGATTGAGTTATGGAATATACTCTTCAATATCAACATTCTTGGTTAATTTAGTGCATGGAAAACAATTCTATGTTTCCATAGAAGAAATTTCTATTAAACCAAGTTATTATCGTCGAGCGACGAATTCAAACATCAGAGACATAAAAATTATAAATTGCACAATATAATGAAATGTCAAGTGCGATGTATATATATATAAAATATGAACCAGAGTACATCACCGACATACAAAACATCGATCGACTGATCGGGGCACAAAAATACATCATCATATCACAGATATCGGAGTGTCAACAAAAATACACCATCATCAAAAGACATCCAAATACATCATCAAAAATATCAAAAAGACCCAAAATACATAGCCACCCACACTATCCTACCCAACATCTCTCACAACTAGATATGTCATCCAATGAGTATCGGGAGAGGCCTCAAAGAAACTCAAGAGGCAGCGGGAGGATCAGAAGTAACTGTAGGCTCAGCAGGAGCAGAGGTGGAGACTGGATCAGCAGGAACGTCCGGAAGATCAGCAGGAGCGACGGCAGAAGTGGCAATCTCTGGAGCAGCAACCGTAGTGGCCTCAGGAGCACCAGTCGGAGTATCCACCGCAGGAGCGGTGGCAACAGGTGTGCTCTTGGGGGCACCAGCAGACGAAGCTGCAACAGCAGCACCAGAAGAGGAAGCACCAGCAGCAGTACCAGAAGGGCCCTTGGGGGCACGAGTGGAAGTACGTCAAAGCTCCTCAATGTCCTCCTCAGCCAACTCATCCATCTCCTCATCCTCAGAAACAGAAGGAGGAAGCTCAACACCCATCAGACGAGCCATACGGCAAACTACCTCCTCGGTACGAGCCAAACGAGACTCGTGACGACGAAGTAACCGTACGACATCATCAAGGGTGGCAGAGGGAGCAGCAGAGGCAGACGCAGAGGCAGACGCTGAAGGTGTCGTCCTCTGAACGTGACGAAGCACCGCAAGAGATTTCTTGACGGCAGTCGCGTTCAGGGGAGGACCAAGGGGACGCTCATCGTCACGAGGCAACGTGACACGGAAGTGACGAAACACGAGGGTCAACAAGCACGGAAATGGGATATGAGCCGATTTAGAGGACTTGCGAATACACTCGAAAGGATCAATCTTATCGAGTATAATGCGAGCCCAATTAATCGAGCTCCCCATGAATATGGCATAGATCAGCTTCAAAAAGGGCTGGGACGGTAAAGATGAGGAGCCGTACTTGGGAAGCAAGCACGACTTCAGAATCAAGTTAAGGACCCATGCATTCGGCTTGAAAGATTTAGATGGCACGCCAACCATGGCAGGAGGGATCTAATGGAAAATCTCAGAGAGGACGGTCTGATCAAGGGAAGAAATATCGTCAACAGAGATATCAGAGGGGAGGAGGCCAGACGAAGAGATACCCAAAATCTCTCCTAAGATTTCTGCCGTGAGGACTATAGGAGTCCCCAAAACAGTCGTCTCAACAGAGTGGGTCTCATCATACTGACCCCGGATCCTATTGGCATAGAATAGCTTGTCTAATCGAGGGTAGGGGTGAGGATTCGCCTTCGGGTCATATCGAAGATAATCGAGAAGACCCGAGGACGAAAGAAGATCAGCTAACCCTATGAAGTCACTGAACTGGACGAAATGCTCCAGAAGCAGCGGGCAATGTTCGATACGGTTGTAAGCCGCGAGACACATAGGGTCATCGCGACACAACGAGATATCGACACCGCCAACCGGCATCGGAGCCTTTCCCTTAGGCTTACGGGTAGACGTACGAGGGTGGGAGCTTGACTCGGGATGGGTAGGAGGAGTGGGTTCCCTATGAGTCTCAGGCTCGGGGATATACTCGGTGTCGGAATCCGAAGCACCGGGAGGAGTAGGAGCACGAAAAACTACAGGCTTGGTCTTGGGCTGAGTTTTGGCTCGGGGTTTCGCAGTCGCCGTCCTCTTACGCTTAAGAGGAGGCGAAGACGAAGAGGGTTGGGTGGTTTTGGCACGTCGTTTCGGAGGGGTTCTAGTAGGTTGAACGGGGTCCATAGGATTAGGTTCTATGGTCATCAGTGAGGGGCTAGATGGAGTGATCGGGATACGTGTACGGGCCATAATCGAGGCACGACACGACGCAAGGAAGATCAAATCTAAGATCCCTAGCCGAAAATGAATGAAACCCTAGAAACCCTAGAAACCGAACTAAACCTAACCCTAGGAATAGGAAACTAACCCTAGAAGGGAGAGGGAGGAGAGAGGGTTACCCTAGGAGGAAGAACGACGGCCGGCGACGGCGGAGGAGGTCGGAAAGTGGCTGGAAGTCGAAGGGTCAAGAGGGAGTCGGGGGGTTTTTAGCTGAGAGAGAGAGAGGAAGTTTGATCGACTAAAATGAGAAGAAACCGACTAAAACGAGTTTAAGCCGGTCGAAAGCTCAAAAGACCAAACAGTCCCTGGCACAACTAGTCGGTCACAGTTCAAGCACTGACCGACTAGATCACGATCTAGTCGGTCGGTCAATGAGCTTGAACCGACTAGTTGCAAACAGTGGCTGAATCCAAGTTTAACTGACAAGAATTAGTCGGTCTGTGTTCATTTACTGACCGACTAGATCTCAATCTAGTCGGTCGGTCACTGAACATGAACCGACTAAAGAGTTAAGATGGAGAGGAAACTCAAAAAGCTTGAGTTAGTCGGTCTAAGTTTTTCTACTAACTGACTAGATGGGAATCTAGTCGGTTGGTGGTTGAACTGAAACCGACTAAATGAGTCCAAAAGTTGATAATCAAGTTCTCTCCTCAATACACTTGGACGATACATCACAATTCTCTCAATAATCATCTAAACTACCCCATTAAACATCTAAATCTCAAATACGACATTCAAATCATGAATTCGAGTAAAAATTCAAAATATCACATAAATTCCCGAAAAATCCAATAAGTCTAGCATGAGTGAAATATTGCGAAATATAATAGCATGCAAGATTATTGAATGAAACATGAATCCTATATCTCGGATTCACCCATAATCCCCAATTCTCGACGCAACCGCACAAAGGAGTCCTCCTTTAGGGGTTTCGTGAAAATGTCGGCGATTTGCTTTTGGGTTTCAACGTACACTAAAATGATGTCCTTTTTAGCAACATGATCATCTAAAAAGTGGTGTCGGACATCTATGTGTTTCGAACGGGAATGGTGTACCGGGTTCTTGGAAAGGCATATTGCACTTTGGTTGTCAACCATGATAGGGCAAGTATCACAATTTATACCAAAGTCTTTAAGTGTGTGTCTCATCCAAAGAACTTGAGCACACGCGGCACCGGCGGCAATGTATTCTGCCTCGGTGGTTGAAAGTGATACAGAATTTTGCTTCTTGGAAAACCAAGAGACAAGGGAATTTCCTATAAAATGGCAAGTGCCACTAGTACTTTTCCTGTCGGATTTGCATCCCGCATAATCGGCATCACTATATGAGATTAACTCATATGTGCTAGATTTCGGATAAAGTAATCCAAAATCTAAAGTGTAACTTAGATAGCGAAAAATACGTTTTACCGCTACTAAGTGAGACTCCTTAGGTTGAGACTGATAACGAGCACATACGCATACGACAAACATAATATCGGACCTACTTGCGGTAAGATAAAGTAAACTACATATCATACCTCGATATAGACGAATGTCTACATCCTTACCGCCCGTATCCTTGTCAAGATGCGTAGTCGTGCTCATTGGAGTCTTTTTCCCGGAGGCACTCTCCATTCCAAATCGCTTAAGCAACTTCACCGTATACTTTGTTTGGTGGATGAAGATTGCATCATCCATTTGGCGAATTTGGAGACCTAAGAAATATTTGAGCTCACCCATGTGGCTCATCTCAAATTGTTCCTTCATAACATTAGAAAACTCTTCGCAAAGAGCAAAGTAAGTAGCACCGAAAATGATATCATCAACATATATTTGAACTAAAATTATATCATTATTCGAATACTTAACAAAAAGTGTAGAATCGGCTTCTCCCATTTTAAAATTCAAATCCAAAAGAAAATTCTTTAGGCGATCATACCAAGCTCGAGGAGCTTGTCTTAAGCCGTAAAGCGCTTTCTTTAGTTTAAAAACATGATTTGGAAATTTTTCATTAATAAAACCCGGAGGTTGAGAAACGTAAACTTCCTCAACAACATCTCCATTTAAAAATGCACTTTTAACATCCATTTGAAATAATTTAAAATCTTTATGGCATGCAAAAGACAATAATAATCTAATTGATTCTAATTTAGCTACCGGAGCGAAGGATTCTTCGAAATCAATACCTTCCTCTTGACGGTAGCCTTGAGCAACTAACCGAGCTTTGTTCCGGACGACGACTTGGTTTTCGTCCGTTTTGTTCTTGAAGATCCACTTTGTCCCTATGACGGTGTGGTTCTTCGATGGCAATGGAACAAGCTCCCAAACTTCATTCCTCTCGAATTGAATGAGTTCCTCCTCCATGGCTAAGATCCAAGCGCTATCTTCGCATGCTTCATTAACATTCTTTGGCTCTATCGAGGAGGCAAAGGCACAATGAGCGAAGTAGTTTACTTGCGATCTCGTCTTGACACTATCATAGATATTGACAATGACTTGCTCATGAGGATGGTCACGAACGGTTTGAAGCCGTTTGGGAATACCTTGATCACTAGGAGCATTCTCAACAACTTCATTAGATGGGTTAGTCTCAATAGAATCAATAGAATCATTAGACTTAGAATTATCAAACGAATCACATAAAACATCCATAGAATCATCATTTGAAATTCTAGTTGGAACAAATCCTTCATTAAATGAGACATGAAGCGACTCCTCGATCATTGGGGTTCGTTTGTTGAATATCCGGTAGGCTTTGCTACGCGAAGAATATCCAACAAAAATCCTCTCATCGGATCTTGGATCGAATTTGTCCAAACTACCATACGTGTTTTTAATAAAACATTTCGAACCAAAAACACGAAAATGTTTAACTTGAGGCAACCTACCAAACAACAATTCATAACAAGTTTGTTTAGTGCCGGACCTCAAAAGTATTCTATTAAACACATAGCAAGCGGTGTGTACCGCTTCCGCCCAAAATTGATGGCCAAGTTGGCTATCATCAAGCATAGTGCGAGCACACTCCACTAGCGTCCTATTCTTTCTCTCAACTACACCATTTTGAGGAGGTGCACGAGGGAAAGAGAAGGTGTGTGTAATACCAATTTCATCACAAAATGTCTCAAAAGACTCATTCTCAAATTCACCTCCATGATCACTAAGAATAGTGACAATGGTGGTTCCTAAGAGATTTTGTACTTTCTTAACAGAAATTGTGAAGTTTTCAAAAGCTTCATTTTTATTACATAATGAAAATACCCATGTAAATCTCGAATAATCATCTACGATGACAAGTCCATATCTTGCATTTCCTAAGGAAGCAACTCTAGTTGGCCCAAATAAGTCTAGATGTAATAGCTCTAGTGGCCGTTTAGTAGAAATGCTTTTCTTAGGTTTAAATGAAGATTTAGGAAGCTTGCCACGTTGACAACAATCACAAAAACTTTTCTTTTCAAAAACGAGCTTCGGAAAACCTTTAATGGAATTTAATTTTGAAAGCTTAGAAAGTGTTCCAAAGTTCACATGTCCAAAGCGTCGATGCCATAAGTGTTGTTCACTTGTGTTGGCAACGAGACATTGTTCATAAGACTTAGGAAGATCCAAAATATAAATATCTTTATGACGAGTGCCGGAAAATAATAATTTATTATTATCTTTTCTTAAAATATGACACAATCCTTTCGCAAAGCTAACTTTGTAACCTTTGTCACAAAGTTGGCTTATTGAAATAAGATTATGATTTAAGCCATTAACTAGATAAACATCACTAATTAAGGGTTTAGATGGGTTACCCACTTTACCAACACCTATGATGGTTCCGCTCTCGTTGCCTCCAAATACGACGTGGTTTCCATTTGCGATGGGAACCACTCCGGAGAGCAAACTAGCGTCATCCGTCATGTGTTTTGAACACCCGCTATCGAGTATCCAATTCCCCTTGGAGCTAAATTTAAATTTGTTGCTCCTTTTCTTTTTCTTTTTCTTGAGTACCTAAAGATAGAAAATTTCATATCATGGTACCCAAGGTCATTGGGTCCAAAAGATTAGACCTTTGGAAGCCAAGTCCAATTGGACTTAGACTTCCCCACATAATTCCTACTATGCACAACATCCGAAAAATAAGCATTCATATACACTTGTTTTTCATCCATGCTTGTGTCCTTTGGGCTCCAAATTGTGAAAATCTTGGGAGCCCTCATCCTATTGGGTGCATGCATGCTACGTTGATTTCTACGTGATGCATGTTGTGGATAGGCATAAGGAACATGATGGAATGGTGCATGACAAGAATTATTCATATGATGAGGTGGGTGAACATATGCTTGTGAGGGAACATGTGCGTGAGGGTGTCTCACATGGTGTGCACGTGCCCGAGAATGTGTTGCATAAAAATCATCATATGTGTGGGCCGGTGGAGTAGGACGTGTGTTCCTACGTGGCATAGTATTGGTGTACATATAAGCATGCCCCTTCTTTGGAGGTCCACCCAAAGTGGGTTTCTTTCCGAAAGAGAGTGTGGACGAGGTGGAAGCACCATTGGTAGAAGAACTACCAATAGAGTGTTTACTACCACTCGTAGAGTCACCGGAAGTTGGCCTAACAAAAGTAGTGGCCGATTTGGATGAACATCCCATCGTATACCCCAAATTAATGTGGTGATTGGCCGGAAGTAAGTCACTTAGGATTTTATCCAAATGGTCCTTACCCTTATTGAATTTATTAATTCGGCCTAATATGTTCTCATATTTCTCTTTGAGAGAATGCATAGAAGTATCCAAGTTGGATACTTGCGATGTGAGCACATAAGCACGAGATTTAAGATTCTCATTCTCAATACTCAAAGTCGAGTTTTGAGAAGTTAAATCCGCTATCTTATGTTCCTCCGGATCTTCAATGCTAACATGTTCAAGTTTATATTTGAGATTAACAATCTCATTTCTTAACTCTTCAACAACGGTGTTGTTGTTGGTGATGATAGTCTTAGGCGAGGTTTGAATGCTAGCTAGGTCATCTTTTACTTTAGTATATCTATTTACTAATTTAGTGTATTTAGACCATAATTGAGAGTTAGCATTCCTCAGATCATCCATAGTTACCTCATCGCCTTCGTCGTCACTATCATCGGAAGAGGAGGATCCTTGATCATGCTCCTCTCTTGCCATGAAGCACATGTGCGCTTGCTCCACTTGCTCATCGTCCGACTCTCCGCTTGAGGAATCCTCAGAGTCGGTGAATGTTGCTCCGACAAGCCCCTTTTTGTTTCCTTTCTTGTACTTCTTGGACTTATCGAATTTCGGCGCCTTCCACTTCTCCTTTTGCTTGTTGAGAGGACACTCCGCTTTCATGTGTCCTGGCTTATTGCACTTGAAACACAAAGGAGAGGAAGAGGCGTTAGAAGAACCAAATTTAGCTTTGTTCTTATAGTTGCCTTTTCGGAAGAAACGGTTGAACTTCTTGGCCATGAGTGCCATGGACTCCAAGTCCAACTCGTTTTCCGAGTCTTCATCATCGGTTGATGTGGATGTGGATGGAGCGGCCTTAAAAGCAATAGCCTTCTTCTTTGGCTCGTCTTGCTTTAGGTAGGACTTCATCTTTTCCTGCAATTTTAGCTTGCTATCCTTGCGTACCTCGTATGACATTAAAGTACCCATTAGTTGAACTACGGTGTACTTATTCATGTCATTACCTTCCTCGATGGCGAAGGTACGCTTTTCCCAAGAAGAAGGAAGTCCTTCGATAAGCTTCGAACACTTCTCTTTTTGGGTGTAGGTTTTGCCGAGAGCCTCCAACTCGTTTATGATGTCAACGAAGCGAGCGTAATACTCCTTCATCTTCTCACCCTGTTGCATATGAAACATTTCGTAATCTTTGTTTACAACAACGAGTTTAGAGTCTCTTACCCTACTCGTCCCTTCATGTAGTATGAGGAGGGAGTTCCAAATTTGATATGCACTCTTACATGTGCATATCTTATTGAAGTCCTCGGGCTCCAATGCGCATTGCAAGGCGTTCATTGCCTTGGCATTGCTTACCTCCGCGGCGACCTCCGCGGTTGTCCATTTCTCAAAGTCTTCTTCTTCGGGATCGACGTATTCCTTCATCGTGGTCCTCCATAGAGATGCACTCCGGAGGAAGGTTTCCATCCGGCATTTCCAGTACCCGTAGTTGGTACCATTGAAGAATGGAGGCCTCGTCGAGGAATGTCCTTCCATCACCGAAGATGCTCCTTCACGGTTCCTGAAGGTGCCATAGTCGGAAGGTGGACGCACGGTCTTGTTGTTGTTGGCAGACATAGCTACGTATCTGGCTCTGATACCAAATGTAATACCTTACAAGCTACTGCACAAGTACTAGAGGGGGGGTGAATAGTACTTTAAAAATAACAAGGAGTATAATTCCTAATTATAGTGCAAACAACTACCAAATCAATTTGCGGAAGCTTAAATTGAAGACAACAACAAAATTAACAATGCTAACAAGAGATATTACTGGGTTCGGATCCACCCAAGTCTCCCTGACTTGTTCTCGGTGATCCTACGTCCCAACCACCCGGATCCCCTCCGGATACTTGAGTTAGAAACCCTAACTCAAGTTTTCCACTATGAAATACTTGTGAAAATCCTCCACAAGTCAAATCATACAAAATGTAATTTGTGACTCCCACAACCCGGGATCACAACCACACTCTCACAACCGAGAGTGAAACTTACAATATCAAATTGAAATGAAATAAGAAAAACTTCTTACCAACAAAATACCTATGCCTTGAGTATTGCTTACGAATTAGGGCAAGGATGATTTTAAGGAAGAAGTGGCACCAAACCCTAGCTCCAAGATGTAGATCAGCGATGGAGAGCTTTGGGGATGTTGGTGACCTAGAATCAAGCACTTGGCTTGGAAGGCTTCACACTCAATGAATCTCTCTTTGGAAGTAAGAGTTAGGAGAGATTATTGAATGGAAAGAATGAGCTTTGAATGAGCTTGGAATGATTTCTCTTGATCTCTAAACTTGCAATAATATCAGCCTTGGCAGCAATGAATGCAGCCCATCAAATATATATAGGTTAGAGGAGAGAGAGAGAAAGAAATTCGAGTCATTAAATGCTCCAACGGCTCTTTTCTGAACCCAACTAGTCGGTCAAAGAACAACCACCGACCGACTAGTTCCTCAACTAGTCGGTCGGTCAATTAACTTATACCGACTAATGAGTGAACAGAGAAAAGATCAAAGCACAGACATATGAAACTAGCCGGTCCAAGAAAAGTAGCTGACCGACTAGTTTCACAACTAGTCGGTCGGTCACTCAACTGAGACCGACTAACAGATAAAGTTGAAGTCTGAGCAGAAATAGACTTAGTCGGTCCAAGAACAAATGTTGACCGACTAATTCACCAACTAGTCGGTCGCCAAATGAGCATAGACCGACTAACAATAAACAGTAAGTATGGTGAAAATTTGGTATGTACAGTAAACTAAACTAGTCGGTCTAAGAAGGAAAGTTGACCGACTAGTTCATCAACTAGTCGGTCGATCAATGAACACAGATCGACTAATGATAAACAGTAGCATAAGCTCAAATGTGCATGAACAGGGAAAGCTCAACTAGTCGGTCACAGAAGCATCACTGACCGACTAGTTCACAAACTAGTCGGTCGGTGAGTCAACTTAGACCGACTAACTGTAAACAGTAAAGAGCTTGGAAATGACTGAGAAGAACTAGTCGGTCCAAGAAGCTTTGCCGACCGACTAGATCACCATCTAGTCGATCAGTTCTTCTTCTTGAACCAACTAACATGCACAAGAAGTCACGAATCGAAGCGCGATGCTTCGAGAAGGATTGTATGGACTTCTACTAAGATCCTAGAGCTAAGATATGAGCGTTATGAAGATTTAAAACGTAAGACCTACTCAAGGCTTAACATTCTACGAAAGAAGCTTAAAGACTATAAATAAAACTTGACGATACCGTCTTCAATAGCTTCAATCGAATCTTCATGACTTCTAAATTGGTCCATAAGCTTCAACGAAGCTTTAGGCATACGATCACGTGCTTTGAGAAGTTTTAAGACGTCGTAATTGATATTCAAATGAATTTGGCGACGATCTCCATAACTGCGCTCACAAAGTGTTAGTTCACGTTATATTTATGTTTGTTCATCATCCAAAACCAAATCCGGGGAGTCCAATATCCAACAGGGCACGGGCCGGGCTACGCGCCCGCTCCCCCCCTCAAGACCTCTGGGGCAGGGCCAACCCTAGCCACCCAAATCAGAGAAGGGCACGGGCCAGGCTACGCGCCCGCTCCCCCCTCAAGACCTCTGGGGCAGGGCCAACCCTAGCCACCCAAACCAGAGAAGGGCATGGGCCGGGCTACGCGCCCGCTCCCCCCCTCAAGACCTCTGGGGCAGGGCCAACCCTAGCCACCCAAACCAGAGAAGGGCACGGGCCGGGTTACGCGCCCGCTCTCCCCCTCAAGTCCTCTGGGGCAGGGCCAACCCTAGCCACCCAAACCAGATAAGGGCACGGGCCGGGCTACGCGCCCGCTCCCCCCCTCAAGACCTCTGGGGCAGGGCCAACCCTAGCCACCCAAACCAGAGAAGGGCACGGGCCGGGCTACGCGCCCGCTCCCCCCTCAAGACCCCTGGGGCTGGGCCAACCCTAGCCACCCAAACCAGAGAAGGGCACGGGCCGGGCTATACACCCGCTCCCCCCCTCAAGACCTCTGGGGCAGGGCCAACCCTAGCCACCCAAACCAGGGAAGGGCACGGGCCGGGCTACGCGCCCGCTCCCCCCTCAGGACCTCTGGGGCAGAGCCAACCCTAGCCACCCAAACCAGGGAAGGGCACGGGTTGGGCTACGCACCCGCTCCCCCCTCAAGACCTCTGGGACAGGGCCAACCCTAGCCACCCAAACCAGAGAAGGGTACGGGCCGGGCTACTCGCCCGCTCCCCCCCCTCAAGACCTCCGGGGCAGGGCATAGGCCTCGCCACGTAACCACACCCCAGACTTGGCAGACCCGTGATCCTTGAAAAGTCGAACCTGGGAAGGAGAACAAAGACACGTAAACCGGGGAAAACGAGGTGTCAGTTCCCAAGGAGGCAGCCCCGATGTGACTCGACGAAACGAAAGGACGCTCGGGAAATATGCCACCAATAATGATACACTCCAAAAGAGGTTTCATAAGCACCACCTGGCAAGAGCGGTTTCCAACGGGCGTGATTCCGAGGAGGCCATAAATAATGCCAGCTCATTGCAATAATTATGGAGGAAACCGTCAACAAAATCCCCCTATAAAGACACCACTCACCCTCCTGAAAGAGAAAAGAACAAAGAGTCGAAAGATATGAGAAATCGGCCCCGACACCCCCCACCCGCTGGGAAACGGGCCGGGCCTTGCCCTAACAAAAGGGAGGTCACCGGCCACCAGTGGTTCCCTCCTCCCTGGGTGACGGTCGATGCATCTCCACTACCTCCAATAGGATATTCCCCTTACAAACGGATCGTCAATAGGATATTCCACTTACACAAGGGAAATCCACATTTCACTCCTCCGTCTGCTCTAAACAGGACAAGACGGAGGAAGGTAGGCATCTGCTCCCCGCCGGTAGGAAAGGCAAAAGCCCCCCGGGCTTGCAGGCCTACACCTCCTCGTCTTCGACCTCTGGACGGGGGCCTCGGTAAGGCTGCATCCCCGACGAACCCAAAAGACGAGTCATGGCATATCAGCCCGCCCCAGCACAATCGGGACCCGAACCTCGCCCTCAAACCCAAACCACGAGGCGTGGAGGGGAGGCGGCCCGATCGTCAGGATTTTCCCCCACCCTCAAACCCAAACCGCGAGGCGTGGAGGGAGATGACAAAGCAATGGAGGGGAGGAGGCCCGATCGTCAGGATTTCCCCCCCGAACAAACGCCACAGCAAGACAGCTTCCCTACTGCATCCACCTGGCCGAGGAGACCTTGCAACCCGTCAGCGCAGAGACGGACGCTCACCTAGGTGCCAAGAACAACTGAAGATAAAAAGGCCCAACCGGCAGAGGGTAACCCATAAATCCTGAGGTCGTTCACCACAGGCGAGGACAGCTACACAGCCCGCCCCAGGGCCGGATCTTACCCCTCCAACGAGCGATAATCTAAGTACTCGTGTGCGAACCATAGAAGAGTTCTTGTAAATTTAAATGAAAAAATTTATCCCTATCAAAGTCGCTTTAACTTTCTGAGAATGCCATAGCATGAAACGATCCACCTGCCAAGGGCCGAGCGAGCTCACAAAACGGGACCACCCCTCGCGACTGGGAAAGTAGGAACAGAGCATCGCACTCCCCCCGTACTAACTTAGGACGCCCAGTAAGTATACACCCGCAGTTCGAACCCCCCGATAACAGGAAGGACCGACGCTTTAAAACGAGACCCCTCGCCAACTAAAATCCCCGATACCTTTCAGACAAAGGGGAAGGGGTTGAACTGAGGCCCGCTCTGCGGGGCCACTTCCGCCCGAGGCAAAATCCACTCGCGACAGACACCCAGGGGTCAGCCATGCTATGATTAGCCCCTGTTCGTGATAGGGTGGCATGTCTCATCCCGATCGTATCCAATAATCCTCCGTCCCGCCCAAAGACAACACGTAGACCGTCAACATCCCCTTCCCCAGACCTCGCGCTCCTGGAGAAGGGAATGTTGGGGGTAGTACTTGTACTCACGCAAGAAAACAAAATAGGTAACACCAGCGATAAAACACGATAAAGACCGGCTTCCCAGGGTTGACACGCTCACCTCGATAGGGGCTAACCGGTTCGGACCGCACAACGGCCAACTACTCGGGGCCGGCCACCCAAACCACATCTAGATTCCCCCACCTTGTTTGGGCCCACGAGCCTCGAAAACTCAAACCTGGGAATAAGGACAAGGGCACGTAAACCAGGGCGGACCGGTCGCAAACCTGGAGCCACGAAACAATACCTATCGGGTATACGCCTGGTCCCGATAAGACAGCGCCACGATGCGACTCGACGAAGCGAAAGGACGCTCGGAAAACAAGCCATCAGCAGCAACACCCCCCCGAGAGGCCAGGACAGACGAACCGTGTCAGATGCCGCCAGGAAAAAGCGGTCCACAAAACGCGTGATTCGACGGAGCCCATTAAAGGCGCTAGTCCCTTACATTATCCAAGGCGAACCCTTCCACAAAATCCCTCTATAAGTGCCCCCTCCTTCAGAGTTTAGGGAGGAGGAGAAGAGATACGAGAGGAAATCACATCCCCTCACACCAGGTATGAAAAAGCCCTGGACGCCCCACCGAGCTACGGAGAAGGCCGGTGTCCACCGACGGACCTCACTTCCCCCATCGGTGACCGCTTCCACTCCACGACCTCTGATAGGATATTCCCCTTACCCATGGGAAGTCCTGCCTGCCAGCCTTCCTCCTGCTCTTAACCAGATGAAACAGCCGGTCCGGAAGTCTAGCAGCGGGCCGCCACGCCCCAATTAACATCCACCCCACGGCGATCCCCACCGGGTGTGAGGGTAGAAACCCCTAACGGGTCTCCCAACGACCCACCTGCCTGCCCCCAACCTTCCCCGCGAGGCCGGTCCGCTAGACTCCTCCCCGGAGGGCGACGCCACCACCTCCACCTCGTCCTCCACCCCCTCCAGGGTTCCCCCTCGATGTACGGGGTCCCCGACGAGGCCGGGCAACCATCCAGCACGACGACGGCGAGACAGAACGTGATGAAACAAGGGAGGGGAAGCAAGGGAAGGGAAGGAAGGAGGTCCACCCGACAAACTAGGGTCAGCCCTCCGGGGGGGTCACCGCAGGGCTGCATCCCCGAGGAAGCCAAACGGTGACTCATGGCACGTCAGCACGCCCCCAGACAGAAAGGCAGAAGGAGTTCAGTGGTCGGCAGAAAGGAAGGCCGCCCCGCAACAGGGACCCGCTCACCCCGATGCAGCGGGCGACGAGTTAAAACAACCTCCTGACCCGACCATGGGTTTGGTCACACCTGCCCTATTGTTGTAAATACCATCTAGATCTCCTGTAAAGGCTGTCGAATAATATTCCTCCGAACGGACTCCTCACCCTAAGCCCAAGCGCAAAATAGCTAGGAATTTCACCAGACACAGGGCGGCTAGAGCCCTGCAAAAATAACAACCACGTCCGATAAACGCATCACACCGAAAGCCATGGCCTTCTCGATAAAGCCGGGTTGCCCCAAAGTCCGACCTAGCCGCCACACACAACGGCACGTCATTAAAGGGCAACACCCCTCCCCAAATCGCAGTGTCCCACCTCCCCGCTTTGCTCCCCCTCGGGACGAGATCTCGCGATCCCGCAATAGTGGGCAAAACTCCACGGGAGCCGTGTTGCCACTCCTGAGTGCAGACCCAAGTCCGAACCATGTTAGAATGGAGGTAGGGTTACGTCATCCAAGCCGAACCGGGCCTCCACCTCGCATTCAAATGCCGATGGCAATTGTTAATCGTAGGAGTCTGACTCCCGCTCAGAACCACTAATATACCTCATTGACTCACCCCACTGCAAAAGGACCGCCGTCCCGGTGGTCCGAGGCTACATGGGAATGGGCGCACCTCGCAGCGCCCCCCTCCCAGCCGAGGCGTACAACCACAGTTGCTCGGCCCGCCAAGGGCAGTGCGCCTAGGGATCACCCAGACAGTGCCGCCTGGGATGCTGACAGATGCATGTACATACCCCTCCTTGCCAGCGGTCCACGACCCGCGACCGAAAAGGTGCGCTGCCGGGCCGGACAACCCCCGAGCAGGTCGACCCGGCGGGTCCCCACGAAACCCCGCTGTCGGGGATAGCATTGCCGGACCTTTAGTTCATCACGCACGACAAACAACCTAGTGTAAGGACACGACTGACACTAACGCCGCCCGACCATCTGACAAAGCACCCCCTGGCCGCTGAGCCCCCTGACACTTAATGCTTTCGGCCCTAACACCCTGAAAAAAGTGCCCCTGGCTGTTGCGTCGTCTGACAAAAGAGGGGCAGACACTCCTGTTCCTGACATCCTCGTCCGAAGCTTCTGCTGACAGCCAAGCCATCTCAGCACGTCGAGTCAGCATGCCAGGTCAGCCCCACCTAATCATCTCCCATCAGGTATAAATACCCCCTCACTTCTTACGGTGAGGGGGTTGGCAAATTCTCTCTGAATCCATTATCCACACACGCGAGCAAAGGTCGTCCATATCTTTGTTCTCCCACATATAGCTCGTCACGTACGGTCGACACACCCTCAGTCCGACCTGCATGCCTAGCCCCCACTTTAAGTCCAGTTACTAACTTAGGCATCAGAGGGGCTAAGGGTTGGACCCCAACCCAGCCCTTCTGATGAGTTGCTCGTGGTGTAGGGTAGCTCGCCCCTCGGTCGATATCCGCCTTCGGCTCCCGCCGCCTGATCCTCCTCCGCCGCGTCCGGTGAGATTTGACCCCGTGGTCTCCCCCGGCGGCAAGTTCAGCCTCTTCACCCCACTAATCACTTGTTAAATAGCCCACCAAAACCCTCTCATCATTATAACCACCGTGCCCTTGGTTTCCCTCAATACAAATTCATTGTACGTGAGTTCCACCCCGCAACAAGATTCTTCTCCTTTTTTGAATTTTTCTTATCAGTTTGTTAATTCAGAAGTGAAGAGTTAATTTTACTGTTAATTGAGTTTATGCAAACTGATTATCCTTTGTTTGGGTTTATGCAAACTGATTTTTTTATCCTTTGTTTTTATGCATGTTAATCCTTTGTTTTTTATCCTTTGTTTTGATGGAATTTAGTGTTAACATTAACGTGTTTTCAACATTAAGTATTTATTATGTTGATGCAAGGTTTATGCAAGGTATTCAACATGTTTATGCAAGGTTTAACAATCAAACCTTAACAGGTTTTCAACATGTTTATGCAAGGTTTAACAATCAAACCTTAACAAGTTTGTTTGGATTAAACTGAGTTTTAACATTAATAGGTTTGTTTGGACCAATGCAACATTACGGATTAAACTGAGTGTTAACACTAATGTTAATGTTAATCCTTTGTTTTTTACATTAACATTAACAGGTTTTTAACACTAAATTCTTGCATTAAGAGTATCAATAACATTTGAATCCCAACTCATCATAGAGTTTATGTTATCATGTTAAGAGTATCAATAACCTGTTAATGTTAGTGAAAGAATTTATCTGGTGCAAATTTAATCCTCAACCCTGTGATATGGAAATTTAATTCTGTTATGTTTATACCAATAACATTTGAATGTGTTATGGGTGAGTATTCCATATCAATTTGATACTGAATGGGATATTTGGAATATTTGAATACTGAAGGGGTGAGTATTCCATACCAATATTCTGCTACCATACCAATATTTCCATAATTCAAATATTCTGCTACTATACCAATACCAATATGAATGGGTGAGTATTCCATATCAATTTGATTCTGAATGGGATATTTGGAATCTTTGAATACTGAATGGGTGAGTATTCCATATCAATATTCTGCTACCATACCAATATTGCCATAATTCAAATATTCTGCTTGTTGGAACTTATCCAACAAGTTGGATCTTAATCCAACGTTGGGCTAATATGCAGTAAATAATTATATAAGTGCTACGCTGTCATATTAAGCCCAATATATTAGTGATCTGGTTTTAATTAATTAAATGGGCTAAATGAGTTAAACAGGTTGCGGGGCCTTTATGTGTAGAGACTATTGGGCTTCAACTCTTTGATGAGCCGAGTTGGAAACCCTAGGGCTATGGAGGCTAGCCTATAAATATTAGCGGTCATGGTCCCCGGAATACACGAACAAAGTTGAGCCGTCATTTCTACGTCCTGTCACTAGAAGAGAAACCGGGAGAAGGCTAAAGGGATTCTCCAACCGGTTGATTCGTGCTATTCTGGAAGATCGTCCGTTATGCTATCATCAGGATCTTTCAGATTATTAGCGATGGACTCAGGTACGCTTCCGCTAAATCAGAGTATGCAACGTTTTAAGATTCCGCTTGTTATATATATAGATATGTGTTATTCGGTTTGTACACATCTAGATCTTTAGTTTCTACAAGTGGTATCAAAGCCCACATGTTGTGGATCTTAAATTTTTTGCCTGCTCGTAGTAGACTGATAAAAATCAGATTTTTAATCTATTTTAAGTTTCGGATCTGTTAAAAATTCATTTTTTTATCAGTTATAATATTCGGATCTATGCAAACATTTGGTTTTTTGATTAATTTTTCCAAAAAAAATTTGGTTTCTAACAAACCCTAGATCGGGGGCGGCCCGCCGGCCGCCGCCTGACACAGTGAAAGAAGGGGGCGGCTCTCCCGCCCCCGTCGGAAGATCGGTGCTGGCCACGCTGGTGTCGACACAGAGCAAGAAAGGGGCAGCAAAAGCCACCCCTGTAGGATGAATCGCTGAGGGGAAGGGGGTCGGCTTCCAGCCGCCCCCCTTCCGGCAGGATTACAGTCAAAGGGGCGGCTCACGTCGTCCCCCATCGGAATCAGAGGGGGCGGCGATGGGAATCAGAGGGGGCGGCTTCCGCCGCCCCCCTCAGCATCAGAGGGGGCGGCTCCCTGCCTTCCCCGGACGGCAACAGAGGGGGCGGCGGAAGCCGCCCCCGTTCAGGCGCAAAAAGGGGCGGCTCCCCGCCGCCACCCGGACGGCAATAGAGGGGGCGGCGGAAGCCGCCCCCGTTCAGGCACAGAGGGGGCGGCTTTCACCGCCCCCGTTGGGTGATCGGGGGCAGCGGCCCAGCCGCTCCCATCGAAACATAGCAGGCCCCGTACGGCGCCTGCCGTAGGCTGCGAGGGGGGTGGCACCCACCGGCCCCCGTCGGAGATCAGGCGCCGACGATGGGGGCCGGCCCTTGACTGAGTTCAAGGGGGCGGCAAAGCCGCCCCCTGCCAGAAATCAAGCGCGGGGCGGCGGCGGCCTCCGCCCCCCATCAGACAGTAAACCCTAACCCCATTTGCCAGCTTCAGCCCCGTGGGCCGGCCTCTTGGGCCGGCCCACAACAGTTTAAAAAAAAATTCTGTTTTTAAAGGTGGGCTGGGCTGTTAAATTGGGCCTGTTTTGGGCTGTTTGGGTTATTTGGTTGTTTTGGGCCTCTTGTAAGGATTATTGCAAACAGTTTTTGGCCTACTTTTTTGGGCTTATTGCAAAACAGTTTTGGGCACCCTCATGGCTAATTTTGGACCCAATTTTTGGGTCATTTGGACACAAATTGGGCCTGTTTTGGATTTATTTTGACACTAATGGAAGGGGATGTATGTTCATATACACATTAGTACACCTATATACCCCATTTATAAGAAGAAAATTTGTGTTGAAGTTATGGATTTTATTTAACTCAATATAAATGATTAAAAGGGTGGAATAAAAGGTTCTTATATATATTTCCACTTGGTGTAATCATTTTTTGTTAAATTCGGTTTAGTTTCAATTTCAATTTTTGGCACAATTAATTATATATTTCGAATATAGAATGATTAGATCATCAACTCACCAAAGTGGGTTTTCTTGTGAAGATTAGTTCTAATTTCGAAATATAACAAGTTGAATACATACTTTTGTATGAAAATTTTGGTTGCCTTAAATTTGATTTTGAAGAAAAGTGGACTTGAATATCTCCACTTAAAGTATATTCATGTATTAAATTGCGACTTAGATTCAAATTTTGCAAAGGTATATATTTTTGAAATGATTTCGTGCAATCATCATCTCGCCAAAGTGGGCTCTGTTGATTTGCATTATTTCATTTCATGAATATAAAAAGAATCTAATGTGCCCGTGATTTGCATAAGAATGCTAAATCGGCCCAAAGGAAGATTAACATTCTATACCATTTCATTCGCACCTGTGGCAATAGACAAGGTGATGATTAGTGAGTTCAATGCATGCAAATTTAATTCGGCCCAAAGGAAGTTTTATTTTTGGCATGTTATTATTGTCATTGTCTGATTGCTACAACAAGTTGTCAGTGACTAGTCAATAGATTATCCAAAGATAAATATTGGACTAGTGGAGGATGTCTTGAGATGGGAAAATAGCATTAATTTGAATTTGGTGTTGTTTTGTTTAATACTCATAAGAACATGTTAAAATTGTTTACTTGTTCTCTTTTCAGCTATTATTCCTGAAAATTTTTCTGCCATTCCAGAAAATCTCAGGGGCACTATTTCAGATAAAATTACTATAGCTAAAGGATTCCTTTCTGATGTTGAAAATAGATTTGTCAAGAATGAAAGGGGTGAAATTGGTACACTGCTGACAATTCTAAATTCAATGCGGTATAAGGGTACGGGAAACATTAGGGAGCACATATTGAAGATGTCTAATGCTGCTTCAAGGTTGAAAGCACTTCAGCCAGACCTCTCTGAGGCTCTGCTAGTGCATTTTGTTTTGATATCTCTTCCATCACAGTTCAACCAGTTTAAGATGAGCTACAATCTGAAGGATGAGACTTGGTCTCTGGATGAGCTCATCTCGCACTGTGTCCAGGAAGAGAATAGGCTTGAGCAAGGAAGATAGAAAGTGCTCATATGATCTCTACCACTAAAAGATAAGAAAGGTATGCTGCGAAATTTGGTTTAATTCTAGCATAATTTCTTTTCATGCAACCATTGGTACTTATAGACACGTGATGAAAAGATTTTGGTGTAACCATTCACATCATTATGTCTATGCAGGATTGCCTAAAGATGCCAAGAGCCAAATGATGGTGAAAGATACATCGATATGGGCAATGGCAAGATGGTTCAAGTAGAGGCACATTAAATTTAGATTATTTCTTTTAAATGCTAGATTGTATTTGAATTTTATGAGACTATTATGTACCGTTTTTAACGGAATTTGGATTTCCATTTCTATTTTGAACAAATTTGGTTATAAGTGTTCAATTTTGAATGGAAAATTTGGTTGTCTCTTAATTCAAAATTGGATTATTCTAGTTCCTTAAAAGATCATTATAATCTTCATTTATTTGGAAATGTTGCTTCATCTATAGAATTCCTGCATTTAAGTACATCTGTTGTAATGAAAGAATTAACAGTTTAGAATTCAGTTATATTTTGATTGCAACTTATATCCTTAATAAAATTTCAACAAATGAATCACTTGCATGTTTGAAGATGTCCAACTAAGGTAAGGCTTTATAAGCCTAATAAAGAAATGTGACATAATGCTAATGATTTTCTAGTTTTTGTTGAATAGTTTTAAAGTTGATATTATTTTGTATGATTTTACATAATCCCACTATTAAGTTAGTTTACGAATTAGGAAATGCACACCTATTTGAGGATGCTGAGTTTGAAGGGGGAAATTTAGTTAGTGACATTATTCTTGAAGAGGATTATATTCCCACAGGTGTTGTTGTCATTGTTCAGGATGGTATTTCTGACATTGTTCAAGACACAATAAATTCAAGATAATGTTGCAATTCCCCCTATTCAGGAAATTGTTCATAAGGACAAACTCTAGCACCTCAAAGCACTAATTACCATTCATGAAATCCATTAAAGAGATGACAAGCTCACTGTTGACATTAGGATGATGGAAGTTCGACTTACATCAAGTCATAAAGGTTTAACATCTCTAAATTGGATTAATGCATTAATTAATAAAGTCTTTGAATGATACTTAAAATCTTTTCTCATTGCCATAAGGTTTGAAACCTATTGATTGTAAATAGTTTTTTATAATCAAAAGGAATTCAAAAAGGTATTAAGAAAAGATTTAAAGCGTATCACTCAAAGACTTTATACGGAAAAGAATGCATTAATTGTAAAGAGACTTTCTATTCAGTTTTTTATGAAAGACTCTATAAGGTTTATAATGGCATTAGTAGAGCATTTCAATATCGTTACTGATATATTAAATTTCATTAAGTGATCACCTCGTTCGGGTTTGAGATGATATTTAATGATGTTGTCTAAGTTCTATGGGAGCATGTAATTTATATAATATCTATGTGGTAATGAATGCTAAGTTCTGTGGGAGACAAGTTTAGTCTCAATAATTGCCCTGAGAATAATCTTTAGAAGATTTCCTATATCTCACCAATAGGGAGTCTAAAGTATGCTCAGTTTTATATGCATTTGGTTATTGCATATATTACAGATGTGTTGGGCAGATTGTTAAGTTCAGGAGTTGACCATTTGACAGCAGCCAAATGTGTCTTACGGTATTTATGGAGAACAAAAGGGTTACATGTTCAAGGATCAGTAGTTAAAAATGTTTGAGATCATTTTGGTATACTGACTCTGATCATTTATTGGATGCAAAGAATGTATGAAAATCTATGTTAGGTGCCATCTACTAGAAGAGATGTAAATAGTCCCCCTTTATATAATCTCTTCTGACATGGCTTTAGATTTCATATCATATTATGTGACATCCAAATCATGAAATATATCTGCATATTTTGTCACTATGCTGCAAATTAGGGATGGTGTTGAAACACCACACAGTTTATTTAGTGACAATGAAGTCTGCAGTTTTATATTCCAGCAACAACAGGAACTCGACAAAGTTTAGATATTTAGAGATCAAGTTCCTAGATTGTTGATTAATAATAGGAGTGTATTATTGTCTAATGAGTACATCAGAACAAATCATGTAATTACGGATCTGTTATAGTAAGGAAATGTCATCCAAAAGGTTTTATGAGCTAGCTACTCATATGGATGTCATTTCATTAAGAACATTCAGTTTTGTTGGAGTTTGTTGTTTTGGGTGCTCATATGATAGACAAAATTAAGTCTCCAGCTTAAGCTTGAGGTTATTTTCTGATCAGAAATAAAGTTTTTGGTTTCAGTTCGGCTTCACTCCTATTTTGGTTTGTTTATGATCTCACTAAGGTTAAGGAGGATCAGTTAGAAATAGACATGTTAGATCACATTACATATAATTTCTATGCTACACATCCACTTCATAATCCATGTCATTCTTTTGTATTAGCACGGTGACCACTGATGGGTCGAGCTGCAATTGCTGCGACGAAGATCTCTTTGATCTCTTACTAATATAATTGATGGACCGGATTGTTCTTGACTCATTAAAGAAATGACAGTAAGTTAAGATCTTATTTGGTTGTATGCACTATGAAATATAATTATAAAGTTTAGCATATAGCCTAAGTGGGAGATTGTTGGAACTTATCCAACAAGTTGGATCTTAATCCAACGTTGGGCTAATATGCAGTAAATAATTATATAAGTGCTACGCTGTCATATTAAGCCCAATATATTAGTGATCTGGTTTTAATTAATTAAATGGGCTAAATGAGTTAAACAGGTTGTGGGGCCTTTATGTGTAGAGACTATTGGGCTTCAACTCGTTGATGGGCCGAGTTAGAAACCCTAGGGCTATGGAGGCTAGCCTATAAATATTAGCGGTCATGGTCCCCGAAATACACGAACAAAGTTGAGCCTTCTTTTCTACGTCCTGTCGCTAAAAGAGAAACCGGGAGAAGGCTAAAGGGATTCTCCAACCGGTTGATTCGTGCTATTCTGGAAGATCGTCCGTTGTGCTATCGTCAGGATCTTTCAGATTATTAGCGATGGACTCAGGTACGCTTCTGCTAAATCAGAGTATGCAACGTTTTAAGATTCCACATGTTATATATCTAGATCTGTGTTATTCGGTTAGTACACATCTAGATCTTTAGTTTCTACACCGCTACCATACAAATAGTTCAATTATTCCATTATATGTTCTGGATTTACTGCTTCAAATGGTATTGTTATAACAGAATATTATGGAATACTCACCCATTCAAATATAGCAGTAAATGCAGAATACTGATATGGAAAATTGATACTGAATGGGGAAGGTTACATGTTATAGCAGTAAATATTTCAATGGGAAATCCAGAATATGAAATCTAATTGCGTTGATATGGAAAATTTGGTACAAACACAGTTTTTTTGTTGTTCTTGGTAAAATCTAATTTTCTAACTAATTTGCTACATGTTATTGGTGTACATACCCATTCAGTTTTTTATTGTTTTTCTTGGTAAACTGATGTTATTGTTATCCATAACTACAAATGGTGTTATTATTGTTCTTCCATTCAGTCAATTTTCCATTCAGTTACCCTCAAATTTAAACAACAATTTGAATTCAAATCAATTTTCCATTCATGTGAATTTTTGATGCAGGATTCCTGTCCCTTGAACTTGCAGAGCAACCTCAACCTCAACCCTGGGTGAGCGCTTCTAACTCTAAACTCTGTGTTTGTTTTTTTTATTTTATTCAGCTTAGTCATCAACCTCTTTTTTGGTGTCATTTTTGGTGTTCTTCATTTTTTGTGGTTCTTCATTTTTTTGTGTCACCCCACATGTGTTTGCCAATTTGTTTCTTTGAACCAAAAAAAAAAAACACACACACACACTGATTATACAATGAACTGAATATTTTAATAGGTAACTACTGGCATATATGCATCAGTTTTTGGTAGTTCTTCATTGAATTGCTAGCTCAGTTTGTTTATCAGTTTTATGCATTGAATTGCTAACTCAAATCAGTAAATACTCAATAAAACCATAACAGGTGATGCATTTCAAATAAGTCATTTACCATAACTTCAGACATGGCATCCAATTCAAATTTTTCATCCAATTCAAAAATCCTTTAACAAATTCATTTAACAGGATGATATGATGCTAACAGGATGCTAACAGGATGCTGAATGAGATGATGAGTTTTATGTGAAGTGTATGTTATGTTAAAATATATGTGGTGTTAAAATATTGTCTGCTATGTTTTATGTGAAGCGATGTTAACATCCAATTCAAGTTTTATGTGAAGTGTATTTAACAGGATGCTGGCAAGTAGATATCACATACACTCACTAACAGGATGACATGATGATAACAGGATGCTAACAGGATCCTTAAACAAGTTCATGTCAATTTAGGTGGATCTGCTATGTTTCATTCTATATGGAAGGATAAATGATATTTTTGGTGTAGCAATGAATGAATTAGGGTGAGTAAATCAATTAGTATGTGCATTGAATTTTTCGTTCTGCTATGTTTCATTCTGCTATGTTTCATTCTGCTAAGTTTTCTGAATTATGATCTTTTCCAATCAAACAGGAATGTTAAGTATCATGAAGTCTGTTATTATGGGAAGGCTGGATTTATGGCCAAATTCAAGTGGGTAAGATGGCTACTGTCAAGTTTCATTGCTGTCCTCAATGTTCAAATTTCAAACCCTAAATGGATTTCATCTAAATTATATTAATCAGTAACCACATAGCATAAATATGGTGCCATTTACAAAATTTGCAAACTATATATAATTAGTGTTTCCTTTGAGTTCTGACCATGTTGCAAGGGATACAAAATTTGAATTTTAATGTGGGGGGGGGGATATTTAGTATCATGCATAATAATCATCGTCGACATCCTTCCAGTTTTATTTTATTTTATTTGTATAGTTTTCACTGTTCTGCAATTGATGTTCTTCAATTAATGTAAGTTTAGAGAGAGAGCTGTTTTTCAGAAGAATTTTGAAAATCGTAGAAAAGTTCATGGTAGGTTTGTGAAGTGTAGCCTAAGAAATTTTTACCAGATAATGGGAACGTAGCATACCCACAGCTATTACTGGGAATTGAATTTCTCCTCAACATGGGAAAATAATGAGAATGGAATTCCGAGATTCCTATGACTATTGAAATGTGCTTATGCATGACATAGTAATACACAGGAATTTAGTATTTCCTATGAGACTCCCACATACCAATTGATACGGTCCCAAATAATGACATAGGAATACACAGGAATAAACAGATGGAACCAATAGAACAAATTTGATGCATTTTGATTCCTACTGATTGCATTTTGATGCAGAACTTGGATGCACATGTCACAATTGATACGGTTCCAAATGTGAAGAAGCAACACGAAGTCCATGTTGGTATGTTTGAAGCTGCCCCACGCACAATTAATTGTATATTAGTTGTTGATGACACAAAAACTCTCTTTTGGCAGCTATTTCAAACTCATTTGGTTTCGGAGGCCGTATGTCTGAAGCTGCCCCACGCACAATTAATTGTATATTAGTTGTTGATGACACACAAACTCTCTTTTGGCAGCTATTTCAAACTCATTTGGTTCCGAAGGCCATCGACACATGCTGGCTTTTGAGCTTCTACATCCCGCAGTTCCAGCTCCATAAAGCCCGGCTCGCGACGACACAATTGAGATCATCGAGTTTCTCGAAGACGATGATGGAGCAGATATGGAGCAGATGGCAGGTGAGGTGATGGAGCGGATGGCATGGGAGGCGATGGTTTCGGTGATGAGGCGGGAGATCTTGGTGTCGGAGAGGGAGCGTTGGAGATGGACAACGTGTGACATGGTGTTCCATGAGATCTGTCAAAAAATTGAATGAACTATCATTATCTTCCATGAGATCTGTTTATTATTTCTTCATTTTGCAACTTATATTGGGATTCATAAGTTGGATACACATGTTTGTTAGTTCAGTGGTAATTTTTAACTATTTGGCTATGTATCTGGTGAATACTTGGCAATTCGAATCCTTAAATTATTTGTGATATTGCAATTTTTCACCAAAATCAACCAGAATTCTTGATCAATGGTCACAAAGGTTCCTAATACATTTGAATTGCTTGGTTGATACTGTGTCATTGCTGCATGAATATCTACTTAATTTTCTTTTCAGCTTTCCTTCGTGTATGTGAACTTCAATGTCCCACTAAAATGTGTGTGAATTATGCGATGACTGATGGTAACAATGCATCTTTCGATGATGCTGGCACATAGAGTTAGTACATGTATGAATACATTCGAGATATAAGCCAAATTTGAACACATTCGAGATATAAGCCAAATTTGGAATGAATATTTTCCTGGCATTTACAAAAAAGATATTTCTCCCATATATTTGGCAGTTCTGTGTTTCCTATAGCCGAATGTTGACTATGAAACATTCAAAAATAAGATCAGAATACTTATATAAGCTATAGCTTAATGTTGCGAAACAATAATGGTTGAGAATAGCTTAATCTTGGGAAATCAACGGTTGAGATGAGAGTTTGTGAAAATTTTGGGAGGGAAAACATTTCTTGGGAAATGAAATTTTATGGAAAAATAAAATTTTTTGGGGGAATGAAAGTTTCTGGGGAATAGCAGAGTGCAATTAATGCATTTGATCAAAAATTTTAAATGCGGATTATTTTAAATGCGCCAAAGGCGCCCGCTAAATTTTTTTAAACTAATTTGTTGTTCCGCGCCGAAGGCGCCTGCTAAATGTTTTTACACTAATTTGTTGTTCCACGCCGAATTTGTTGTTTCATGCCGAATGCGTCCATGTCGCTAAATATTTTTACCCAAATTTGTTGTTCCGCGCAATTTTGACCGTGGAAATAATTTTTTGGGGAACAAAGATTTTGCGGGGGAAAATCTTAATTGAACCGTGCCCGCGGGCACGGGTTATGACTAGTGTATATATATATATATATATATATATATATATATATATATATATATATATATATATATATATATATGGAGAATATGCTTTATGTTTATTGAATCAATGAAAAAAATACAGGACTCTAAGGTGGAAGAAGGATGTGAGTAGGGCGGGATAAGGGCACAGGCGCCGTCACCCCACCACTACAAGGCACCTTCCGCTACCCAAGAGCCAAAAAAGAAACAAAGATTACATGACAAATAACAACCTATGCAAAAAAACCCCAATTTGAAGGGGGATTGAGATCACCATCCTGGTCCCACTCCACGTGCCTCAATGCAATTCTGATATCCTCAGCAACGCTCTCAAAGAGAAGAGTCTGAATCTGTCCACTACCCTCAAAGATTCTCCTGTTCCTCTCCCTCCATATGTGCCAGGTCATCACAGCCAGAACTGTCTGGGCCAACCTCCCTAGGTTGGTCTCTCTTTGGAAATGAGAGAGAATCAAATCACCAATTCCTGCCAGAGAGGTAGGCAAAGCTGAAGTAATACCCATTTTAAGAAAGCTCCTGCAAAGTATGTAGTTAGAATAACTACATTCAAAAAGTATATGAGCCATGTTTTCATGAATATTATCAGAGCATAGAACACAAAAGGGTGAAGTGGGCACTCCCCATTGTACGAGCTTATCACGGGTAAGAAGTTTCCCGTGGAAAGCTCGTAATAACGTGATAGCCATCTTGGGAATGTAGCCCTGAAACCAAACCACCTTGTAATAAGGAAAAAGTGGCCTTATAATCCGTGACCCAGCCCAAGCATCATGAAGAGTAGGAGATTTAGCAATCCAGGACCAAGAATCATCACCAGAAGTCAAAGAAACAGTATCAATAATGTGACAGACGGGAAGAAGAGTGCTGCTATCCACCCATCTCTCATCAGACCAATAATCACTGACCATGTTCCCCTCTTCCCCAGTAGGGACATCATATGATTCACTAAGAGGGCCACCAGGCAACCAATTATCATACCAGAAGAGTGTAGATGCCCCATCTCTGACATTACGTTTGGTGAGCTTTTTGGTGAACTCCCGACAGTGCAAAATATATTTCCATGTACCAGATTGCATAGGATGAGACTTAGCCAGATACAACCCCGGTTTACACATATATTTACTCCTCATGTAAGAAGCCCAGATCCCCCCATGAGTAAGCATACGCCATGTCAGCTTTATACCATAAGCATTATTCAAGTCCGTGAACTTTCTAATCCCCATACCCCCTTCTTGCTTGGCCAAACACATGTCATCCCACGCCCAAAGATGATTTTTGCCCCAAATGAATTTTCTACAGATGGTGGTAAGAGATCGTAACACAGATTTAGGAACGCGGAAGGCCTGCATCCAAAACCCAACCATGCCATAGATAACAGACTTGACAAGTTCAATACGGCCAGCAATGGACAATAGAGAAGTGGACCAACCCTGTAACCTGTTCTTGCATCTATCAATCAGCCGGCTATATGTGGAGGCGTTAGGATACTTAGCAGAGAGAGGATGCCCCAAGTATGTAGAGAGAGATTGCACTCTTTGGATGCCGAAGATCTCAGCAAGGCTACTAGCACACCTGGTGCCCTTACTAAAAATGCCCGCACTCTTGCTCTAGTTAACCTCGAGCCCAGAATAGGACTTGAAAGTAGAGAGGAGATCTCTCAAACCCTCAAAGGATTTAGAATTAGCCTGGCAAAAAACAAGTAAATCATCCGCAAAGAGGAGATGGGAGACCGTCCCCATGCGTTTCATAGGAATAATGCTGTGCATAGTATTGTCCTTAGCCATAAGCAAAGAAAAGGCCTCCCTGACAATCACGAAAAGATAAGGGGACAGAGGGTCTCCCTGCCACAGCCCCCTATTGGATTGAAACATACCATAGGGGGACCCATTAATCATCATAGAGAAGGAAGGGATAGAGATACATTCACAGATCCAGCTGATGAATTTGTGCTTGAAGCCCATCTGATGCAGCATAAAGTAGACAAATTCTCTATTAACACTATCAAAAGACTTACGCAAGTCCAATTTGAGGCATGCCCGAGCACCCATAGGGTTATTAAAATCCCTAATGTGCTCATGAGCGAGCAGGGCGCAATCAGCAAGGAGGCGGTCCTGGAGAAAGGCAGCTTGATTTGGTGATATGAGTTCAATGACCGCCCTTTTCAACCTATTGCAAAGTATTTTGCTGATAATCTTGTAAAGAACATTGCAACATGAAATGGGTTTGTAATCTCCAAGCCTAGAAGCATTAGCACTCTTGGGTATAATAGTCAGGAAGGTATGATTAATCTGACAGAGAATCCTCCCAGATTTAAAAAAATTAAGGATAGCTGTGGTAACATCCCTACCAATGACATCCCAAAAATTCTGAAAAAAGAAACCATTGAAACCGTTGGGGCCAGGGGCCTTGTCTGCCCTAATTTGAAACACCGCATTTTTAACCTCATCAGCAAGAACAGGCCTTTCGACCCAAACATCGGCCTCTTTGGTAAGGATTCTTTTAGTGGTAAGACACGGAAAGACCCTCCAGCAATCATTCTGGTTATAGAGATTAGAGTAAAACTCAGGAGCATCCACTTTCAACATATCCATAGAGTTGTTATGTGAGCCATCAGTAGCGATAAGATGTCTAAGATTATTGTGGCTTTGCCTAGCCCTCATAGCAGTGTAGAAGAAGCGGGAATTACGATCCCCAAGGAACAAACCAGTCTTGCCTACTTTTTTGCTTAAGAACAGACTCTTCATTATCAATAGCATCAGCCAACTGATTGATTAAGACATGTTCATTCCTTTGAAGGTCAATACAAGAAACCAGATTAGGATAATCCTGAATAGTGGCAAGCTCAGCACAAATTTTGACCACATCATTCGTATCTCTAAAGGCAACTCCAAGATGCTTAAGACCAAATTTCATATTCTTAATTTTGGCAACGAGGCGAATCATAGGGCAACCCGCCACATTAGTGCTCCAACATCTCATGAGCACATTAGAATTCTCAGGCGAATGGACCCAGGCATTAAAAAAATTTAAAGGGCTTGGGATCAGTGTTTCCCCTCGGATGGAGATGGATAACCAAAGCGGAATGGTCACTAGTTCCACCAACAATATACTCGCAGTATGAAGATGTAAGAACATCCATCCATTTACTATTGCAGAAAGAACGATCGAGAGTGACCGTAATGCGCCGGAGTCCAATACTCCGATTAGTCCAACTTAGAGGATTACCAATAGTTTTCAATTCTAAGAGGGCACTAGCATCAATACAATCATTAAACTCATCCACCATGCGCCCCTCAACCGGCCTACCTCCCACCTTATCCATCGTATATCTAACACAGTTAAAGTCCCCTCCAATAATCTAGGGAGAAAACTTGAACTTGCTAGAGCTAGCAATAATCAAATCCCAGAGGGCTCCGCGGTCATGGGAGGAATTGGAAGCATAAACGATGGTTGTCATCATAACAAACCCAGCGGCATTAGCGCATCTCATAGTGATATGTTGAGCAGACATATCCTCAACAACACAATTCCACGTATCAGGATCATATATAATAACGATGCGGCCATTGCGATGAAAGATACGGTTTTCTAAAGATAACCAATTCTGAGGAAATCACTTGAGGATTCTTTGTGCATTATCCAGCACAACTTTTGTTTCAAGTAACCCAATAACCGAGGGCGCATGCTTACGGAAAAGACTTTTCAGCTCTCTTCTCCTAGCAATATTATTAAGCCCCCGGGTATTCCAAATGAATAAGTCATTGACTAGATTTGGATTGGGGATGCTCAACATCCTCGTTGAGCCCAGCACTCTTACGAATGCCCATAGGAATGCCCGACCCCCTACTCAGGCTCTGTTTTTTCTGCTCATTTCCCTGCTGTTTCAGCGCTTCCTGTTCCAAATGCCACGCCTCGTTTAAGGTAGTCATTTCGTCCGGCTCATCTTCATCACCGGATTGATCTAGCAACTATGCCCCTAGACTCGCATCCCCCTCATTCAAAACATCAAACGGGTTAATACTCCTCCATGATGGAGGAACGGTATTGCCGTCGCTAGTTGCGCTCGCTGGCTCGCTCGTCATAGTAGGATGGGTATAAATTTGAGTGCCGCACCCCCTACCCCCCAGGCTATATCCCGACCCTCTCCCCCCATTTTATTATTGTTGATTACATTTGCTTTCTTGTTACATGGGCCTCCCTTCACCCCCCAGGCAGCTAGGCATAGCTAGCACAACCTCCTCAAGGCTCAACTCACTTACATCCTTCCCAGATAACATGGTGTTCCCCTCAGTTTCATCCCTACTGGCCGTATCATCTTCTTCGTGCTCCTGCCGCCTCTTTAAGCTCCGTATCTCCGAGGAATTCCTAGGGTCTTTAGTGTTACAAACTCTGACGTTGCTGGACACAGCCAGGACATTCTCCTCCCTCTCGGCTATTTCAACAACAACAACAGGAACATCACACTCTCCTTCAACATCCACACCGATACAACCGCCCTCGCTAACATTTCGCCTATTACAACTCTCATCACCATGCTCCCCACACTCTCTTGTCGAGGCCTTCATTATAGAGTTACATCTTAATTCTGTGGGCGCAGCCACCCCAATATCATCCTTATGGACAATTCCCATATTCACGGTGGGCACAGCCACCCCTCTCTTGACATCAGTTACAGTGGATGCAGCCACGACATTCTTACCTTCAGCAGTACACAAACCCCCATTCAGAACAATTCTCTCCACCGTACTCCCCTCATCCGCAGCCTTAGCCTCGCAAGTATTCACACCCACATTCGCAGCAGCATGTTGATCACCTTCTCCCCGCAATTCTTTCTCTTTCCCTAAGCCCTCTCCCTTAGCAGCCGAAGGACACTGAGACGAGAGATGCCCGAAGCAAACGCAAACCGAGCATCTAGGCGGCTCACATTCATATTTCACTTCCAAGCTCATTATCGACCTGTCCCCAAGCTGAACAGCAATAGAGCGCGGCAGCGGCGTATCAGCTTTAACCTCGACCAAGCATCTAGCATAGGATAAGCGCTCCATCCTTGCCGTGGCGTGATCCAAACAGATGGGGTCACCAATCACGCTGGCGATTGAGTTCAGAATGCGCAAGGTCCAAAGATTGATCGGTAGGTTGGGGATTTGAATCCAAATAGGCACATCAATGAGGAGATCACGTTCAAATCCCTCATCAGTGCTCCATTGTTGCAGCACCACCAGCCTACCGTCGAACAACCACGGGCCACCGAAGAGCACCGCGTCTCGATCCTCCTTGGTCTCAAATTTGAAGAAGAAGTAACCATTATCTCTGGAGAATATACTAACCTCCTTGATGATTCTCCATATCCTAGATGCCCACGCTTTCATCTGCCGTAGTACGGCGTATCTCCCAACACATAACCGATAAGAGTGTTCTCCCAAATCTGCACCCCTTCGGCTAGCATCTCCTCTGTCACCACCGTCGTGGCCACGCCATCATCATCTAGCAACGGCGGAACAAAAGACATTTTGAAGGCATTAGAAAATTTCCTCCTATTAGTGCATACCTCCAGCCAGGACCGTTTGTCGGCATTGATATTGATCTTAATCAGAACTGTTGGACGAGCAGCCCTGCGCTCGAACACCTTGCGAGCATCAGATTTAGGGGCCTGCCTAAAGTTTGATCCTCCTCTCCCATCAAACTGCACCTTCTTCTTCCCCTTGTCATGCATTCGAGCATTTTTATCTACAAAGTTCCTATTAGGAACCGTCTTCCAACCATCCGAGCTTGAAGCAGCAATGTCAGCCATAATAGAGAGCGAACCGCCAATCCAGCCACCGATAGCAAGGACACCACACCTCACAAAACAAGGATGCAAGTTCCGCCTAAATCACACCAAAAAATAATGAGATCTGAACTCAGATCTAAGATCAGGTCAAGAATCTTACCGCGAATCAAGATCTCAGCAAAGAGATCTTGATTCGACTTTTGAAAGAAGAGCACAAAGATCTCAGCGACGAGGCGGCTCCCTCCCCGCCGGCGGAGATCCAAACGCAGAGCTCTGGGAAGGACGACACCCAGTCCCGAGAGCAAGAACTCCGCACCTCACAAAACAAGAACGCAAGATCCACCGAAATCACGCCCAAAAAAAATAGAGATCGGGATCAGATCTAGTGAGTGGATCGGATCAAGAAAACTTACCGCAAATCAAGATCTCAGCGAAGAGATCTTGATTCGACTTTAGAGAGAAGAGCACAAAGATCTCAGCACTTCCTCACCACCGGCGGAGATCAGTGCCAAGCTCTGGAAAGATCAGCTATGAACAAGCACCGAAGACTCTCGACGAGCTCCAAGAAGCACAAGCCCCTCCAGGAAGCACGGCGGGCCAAGACAGCCCGCCGCCGCGGACGCACCCCCGGCGTCGCCTCACGAGATCAACCTCAGAGCTTCTCTCTCTAGAAACAAAGGAGAGAGAATCGTTATATATATATTATATATATATATTGCTGATTAAATTTTAATTAGGTAACTTTAATTAATAACTTAGACAGAATTTTCTAGAGAGATTTTTCTTATTTGATAAACATTATTCACCCATCTTCTAGTGCCTACTTGCTATCTCAGGATCCAATAGGATACGACAAGAAAAAGCTTTAGTCTCAAGGATAAATCAAATTTCCGAAGAACAGTTTGAGAAATTGCAGCAAGCCCGTCGGAAGAACTGGTGATACCTTCATAATTGCCCTCATTGATATGTTTCATGCCAATATTTATGGAGGTCGAAGCACCTTCCCATGTCATCAAGAGGAGAATCTTCAAGTTCAGTGAGGGGCTATTCTTTTATAGGAAAGTATAATTAGGAAAGTTGAGAAGTTAGGAATTTGATGAGAGAGAAATTTGTGTGTAGTGTATTCTTTTGTTGAAATGTGGGGTTGGATTGTGGAGTTGGAAAGTTGAGGTGGGTCCCACTCCGTGTAGCGTGTTCTTTTGGATGAATAAAGTCGGATGAAGAAAGGGGTGTGGGGTCCACTCAAGTTTAATTTGTGCTATTTATACCTAAACTAAATACTTAAAAATAAAATAATTAATTAATATAATATCTAACTAATAATTAAAATAATTAAATGGGTACAAAATATCTAATCCTAGGTGTTTATAATAGGGGGCCCGCCTTCTCAAGCGCTACTCTGCAGCAAAAGCAAAAAAAAACCGAAGACACAGCTCCTATTGGTCAAATGGAGAGAGATGGGCCCACCTTGGTTTGGAATTGTCACGCCCCGCTTCCCAAAACTACGGAGGCGAAGCGTGACTAAGGCCCGCTTAGGCCAGAGCCGTGAGGCTCGGACCCAATAAGTGTCTGTGTGGTACTCCAAGACGAAGGAACAAATCCCTGCAGAAAAGTACGGAACAACAAAAGTACTAAAAAGGAAACATTCATTTTATTCCAAACCAACATCCAGAAAGTGCTGAGAGTCTAAACAAAAATCCTGCGACGCCACAATAACTGAAAGTAAACTACTGGTGCAAGCACCCAACCTAGACAGAAAGTAAACGGTGCTACTCACCCAACTAAAAAGTAGTAAAACACTGAAACAGCAACAGCGAAGGACCTCTAGCTCTGGTCCTCCTCAGGCACGTACTCTGGGTCAACGTCCTCGGGCTCCATGTACTCCGACAAGTCTGCCTCATCCATGAACTCCGGCTCAACATCTGACGTACATCACCCAAGAGAAAAGGAACTGTACGTCAGGTAAAGTCCACACAGAAATGTTAGACTCTACTGCAAGTGTACAATAATTTAAAGCAACAGTTTACTGGTTAATTAACATGCTGAGGTTATACATGGCAGTTATAGAAAGTAAACGGAGCAGGGAAAGTAAACACGTCAAGCAGTAGCCGTAGCGTGTGCTACCGACTACGGGACTAACCTATGGGGGACAAGACAAGACGGGACAAGACAAGACGGGGCAAGACATGTGTGACTCGAAGGGTTCACGCCTTACGGTTCAAGGGGGATCAGACCCTCTCCTCGTGCGCACGCTCAACCCTACCCCAAACCCAAGTGCTCAAGACAAGATAGTACATGACCACCCTTTCTGCTAGGTGAGTGCCTCTATCCTACGGTCTGCGGGGACATTCACTCTGCTAGGTGAATGTCGTGCGTCCCGTATGTTCTTCTATACCACTGCATGGACCACTCACTCTGCTAGGTGAGTGCCACTATCTCCACGGTCTGCTGGGTCACTCACTCTGCTAGGTGAATGCCGAGCTTTCCGTTGGTGTTCTGTAACAAAGATCACCCACTCTATTAGGTGAGTGTCTTATTACCCGCAGGCTATGTAAGACATGACGTGCAAGATCTTCATGACATGGCAAGGAAAAATTTGTTCTAGGGTGTCCATACGTACGCACATACAGATGAAACTGGTAGCAGTTGTTGTTGATTCTAGAGGGTCCACACACGCACACACAGATAAAACCTATGTTGTCAGTTGTTGTTGATGTGCCCGGACTTTGTCGTCAAGTCCAGGCTGTCGTGGGGTGTCCTAGACGCTATCATTTCACGTCTGGTTCTCTTGTTATTACTTTTTAAAGTTTAAGGGAAACAATGACCTAAACGTGGCTGAAAGTACAAGTGTATACACTTGCCTACAATGGCAAGAGCGTCGTCTGTCCGGAGCGTCCCGTCGAAGCGGCGCGTCAGTGAGGGTCCGTTTGAAACGGGTCAACGACGGTGTCAAGACACGTTTTTTTGTCAAAACTATTACGGTTTGTTTATAAAATTGGCGGGACTACCCTAACAGTCAAAAAGTCACGTTTTTGATGTTTTGTTTGGCCTAGATCGATGTCTATCCTATGTGCACAGAGATTCAGTTTGTTCGTCGATTTTCTACGGTGGACAACGTTTTAAAGATGCAGAAAATAACTTTAGTTCACGTTGACCAATTTTAGATTAGGTTTTGATGAGCTACGGTGTGGGTTTTACTACTCGTTAGGGGAACCAACCTCTTAACGCCGTTCAAAAAGCGAAAGTCGGGTCTGCACGGCGAAGCGTATACATCGTCTGGAACTCCTCGACCGTGGTTAGCGTAGCGAGGCACCTCTGGACAGCGAGGTGGCGGTGCGAAAACAGCGAGCAAACAACGATCCTCCTCCCGTTGCGGGTAGCGCAATGGATCTTCACAACAACAACGACGTCAGCCAAAGACATGTGTGTACGGCGACGCACGTGAACTTTGAGGGTCCAAGGGGGCTGTTGGTAGATGAAGTAGGATCAGTGGAAGATACTCGGCCCAGTGGATGGCCGATGGCGTGAGCGTACGGCGGTGGGTGGCCGTGAGAAGCAGGAGAGGACAGATTCACGCAACGGTCGTTGTCGCACGTCTCAGCAGAAATCCAGCGATGAACAGCGACAATGGAAAGATGCAGAAGCTAATGGACTTCAAGATAAAGCCAACCGTGGTGGAGTTGTCGCCGGAGGTGGTCGGAGGTGGTCGTGCGCTAGCGTTGAAGTTCAGCACCCAGATCTGTCAAAAACAGCCAATACGGCTTGTTCCGACGAGTATTCCAGGAGATACAGTTGAGATATGAGCATAAGAGAAATTGCAGTTGGTAGGGGGTTTTGTTAGAAGTCCAACGACAGTAGGATGGTCATCGTAGGTGGCCGGATGACCAGTGGTCGCGAGTTTGAAGTGGCAGCGTGCAAACTGTCAAAAACAGCGGCTAGATCTGAGTTCCACGGGGTTTTCGAGGAGATCGAGACGTGGGAAAAGGGTAAGGGGAGTTGGAGATGATCGGGGGGGGGTCAGAGAGGAGTTGAATTTTGGTAGTGGTCATCGCCTGTGGCGGTGGACGGTCGGTGGGAGTGGCTATTTTCAGCGAGGTGCACAGTTCTGGAAACTTGCGGCCATGGGGGTTGTTTGCTTGGGTTATTGAGGTCTTGGAGGGGTGGAGATGGAGGAGAAGGAGGTGGAGGAGGCTGTGGTCAGAGAGGGAAGGCTCGGGGTGGCCGTCAGCGTGGAGGAGGAGGAAGCAAGGGCGGCTGAAAATGGCTTTGCGTGGAGATGATATTTCGGCCAGGTTTGATCTTATGAAGATGAGTTTTTTTACTATTTGGCTTTGGGATTTTGGTTAATTGGGAGAGAGATAGGGATAGAAGGAGTGGAGTTTGAGATAAAGAAGGGTGACAATAGAGACTAATGCATGATTCCCTCATACGTTGGAGAGATTTGAGGGATTGATTAGGATTTGGTTTAAATTTGGATTTGAAAAAGTCAAAGGCTAATTAAGGGATGAGAATTGATTATGGGATAATTCTAGCTACGGGCATCGAAAAAATAACCGAAAATACCGAGACGATCAAAGAGACGAGAAGTACGGGGCTATGGGGGTTGGTCGCGTGCTAATCCTACCGAAAATTATCATAAAATCGAGAACTGAGCGTTAACGCCAAAAGACTAAAACACCCTTCCCTTCAAAGTTGTTTTACAAGAAAACGAGCCGTGAAATGACGTTCCCAAAAAAATTACTATAAAATACTACACTTCTATACGGTCACAACGGCATATCACATCGTATATACCGAAACCAAGAAAGTGCCAAATAAAATACGCACGAAAAGAGTCGTAGGCGTAGAAAATACGAACGATCAGAAAGCGGCCGTTACATTCTATCCACCTTAGAAATGATTCCGTCCTCGGAATCACTTATACTAATCATATCAATATCTATATACACGCATGTCCACAACTCTCATATCTACACATAATGATCGCTAATCCCATAGCTTCAAACATCGTTCCTTAGATAATTTGTCATAACTCGTCCTCCACTGGGTAACGCTACAACTAAACCACATCTTAGCACTTGACTATAGATCCACATTAATGTCTACAAACTAACAATCATCGCGTCCTCAATATATATTCTTCATCATATCGACTCATAAACCTATTCTCCTTAATCAATGAACCATCGAACCACTGCTATCCTTACCCCCATTATCAAATCTCCTAATCTTATTAAAATCCGTCTTCCTAACATCCCATCTGTCCCAACATGTCACATCATTTCCATTGTCTTCTCACGTCAACTCAATAATCAAGTCTTGATGCTTTAAATGTTTTACTCACTCTCATGATCACTCTAACTCATACTATCCCGTCCTAGCTACTCCTATCTATCACTCGTCCAAGTTTCAGATCGATTAAATACTCATCTCTCTATACATAATTTCATCCAATCAGGGTTCTCCATTGAGTCCGTCACACGTTTGTATTATAAATAAGTCTTGGACATCTCATTCTTCTCATCCAAATAAATTCTAATCTAATATCTTTGTATTCAAAATCAATTAAACACTACTACAGCATACTCATCTCACTCTGTACCTACCTGCAACATAATCCTATAACAAAATAGCTAGTACTAACAATATCATAACAATAAAAAAATAACATTCCCGAAGAGGAAAGGGGAAGAAAGAAGTTTAAGGTCAAAGACAGATTTTAAAACATTCGGAAAAACGTGTGGAGTTGTGGTATTGGATGAGGGAAGATAGATGGGTTGTGATCTTGTGTGCTAGTTTCAAAACCTTAAAGGTTTAGTTTAAAAGAAACAAAAATTTTGATACAATCGTATGAAGCCAAAGATAAGCCATATTATAATACGAAAGACTAAGTCTAAGGAATTGCCTACTATGACGCTATCCACACTTATGAATACCATCATTTAGATAACTCCATACGTATAACACGGATAACACTGAGTATACATCCAAGACATAAGCGATAATCATTAAGATCCTAAGGGTAGTACACTCAAATAGGTCCACACACTTTACCTATAAACATGCACCACGACGACATCACAAACCATAAGGCCCACTACAAAACTAGAGATGACACATGCAACTACAATCACTAAAGCCTACACAACTGAAAGGAAGCCGAAACCAAAAGCGAAACAAAACAAGATCAGAAAGAACAAGTTCAAATAAGGCGAGATAAAGAGATAGCTGGTTTGGTGGGACAAAAATATTACTCAAAATAATTAAATGGATGAAAGAAGAATTACATGTAAAATATGGTATCATATACTTATACTTATAAAAATATGTAGAAGTAGCAAGCAGGTGGTAAACTTTATTACAATTCGGAAAAAAGTTAGAAGACAGAATAAAGGGTAGGGTGAGGTAGTAATTTGTTTCGCAAATGAAAATAGATTTATACAAAGATCTTCGAAGAATGAGTACGATGAACATAGAACTTATATATATATATATATATATATAGGAAAAAGGGGATCTAAGGTGCCTCCTTAGATGAAAATCTAAGGAGGCGCCCTCATCTCACCACATCTCCTACTACCAAATTTCAGTGGATATATATATATATATATATATATATATATATATATATATATATATATATATATATATATATATATATATATATATATATATATAAATTTGAAGTTCTATTTAGCTTAGAATATATTCTAAAAGTACGTACGGTAGTGATTAAAATAAATTCTGTAGTTTAGAAAAAGTGATATATTGAATTTTCAAAATGGTAACAAAGGTTTAAAACTGAAATACGAAAGATACCGATTCAAAAATAAGTACGAGGTAGTAATTTAAAAATTACGACCAAGAATGTTTCAAAATCAGTGAAAGAATTTTAACTCAACTGAAAGTAAGAAATTTAAATATTTACTAAGGGTTTTCAAAGAAGTTAAACTGAGCGAAGAATTTAATAATGAATTTCGAAAATACTTTTAAAGGTAGCAGTATTTGTAATAGAGAGATTCAAAGAATTATCGATAATTGTCATGAAGCGATCACGTGAATCGAGTGCAAGGAAAATGATCGCATGATGAATACGCTTAAGATATGATTCATGAAAGCTACGATGGGACTCTACAATCGATAACACCGAAGTGTAATGATTGGAAAGATGCTAGAAATCCGAGATTCCTAATTATCGGGCTGTCTAAAGATCAGGGAAACTCAGGAAAGTGCCCTAAGGGAATCAAGATTACGCTCTGCTGGGCCAGAAGTCGATGGACTTGAGCGAACGACTAACAGAAGGACTCTAGAAATCTAACATTGTCAGAGTCGGGTAAGAGGCTACTAGGGTATCCTAAGACAAGCATGACTAAATCTTAATCAAGGCGCCTGACTATCAAACCTGGATATCTATCTAAGTCTTCCTACCATGTAAGACGGGGAAAAACCTAATTTAGACTTTTTTGCGGGGTAGAACTCGCGTACAATGAATTTGTATTAAGGGGAACCAATGGCACGGTGGTTGTGTTAATGAGGGGATTAGGGCATGCAATTTGACAAGTGGTAAGTTGGGTGTTGAGGCTAAACTTGCTGTTAGGGCTGACCACGGTGTTGGACCCGGAAGGACACAGTTGAAGGGGCCGAATTGCTGAGGCTGAGGGCGAGTGCGACCAGTGGTGACGAGCTAACCTGCACAAGGAGCAACTCGTCAGAAAGGCCGGGTTGGGGGTCCAACCCTTAGCCTCTCCGATGCCTAAGTCAGTAATAAGACTTAAAGCGGGGGCTGGGCACGCAGGCTGGACTATGGGTGAGTCCGCCATACGTGACGAGCTATAAGTGGAAGAACAAAGATATGGATGACCTTTGCCCTTGTGTGTGAGTAATAAGACTAAGAGTAAAATTTCCAACCCCCTCACCGTTGGAAGCGAAGGTGTATTTATACCTGACGGGAGGCGGTTAGGTAGGGCTGACCTGGCCTGCTGACTCGACGTGCTGAGCTGGCCCTGCTGTCAGCGAAAGCTTCGGACGAGGATGTCAGGAACAGGAGTGTCAGCGATGCTTTTGTCAGACGGCGCAACGGTCAGGGGATCTTTTGTCAGAGTGTCAGGGCCGAAAGCATTAAGTGTCAGGGGGCGCAGCGGCCAGGGAGGTGCTTTGTCAGATGGTCGGGCGGCATTAGTGTCAGTTAGTGTCAGTTGCGTCCTTGTACTAGGTTGTTTATCGTGTCCGATGAGCCAAGGATCCGGCGGAGCGCCTCCCAAGGGCAGGGCCCTAGACGAGCCACCGAGCCGCCCTGAGCTGAGGATGAATGGCCCGGCCGTTCACTGCGAGGCGTGGATCCTGGATCCCCAGGGGAGAACGGGTGTGCCTCTATCGACGTCCGTGGATGCGCCGTCCGGACGCGTCTCGTGCGCACTGTTCCCAGTGGATCAAGGAGAGCAGGTAAGCGCCCCTGTCGGTGGTCGAGGCGGGGTGCGCCCATCTCCCTGTCATGTCGGACACTTGGTTCGACTGGCACCCTGCGGGCCTCTGAAGTTCGGGCGAGGAGCGCCCGTCGTTGGATTGGTTGCCCATTTGGGAGGGGCGAGCCAACGAGGTATTTCAGTGGTTTGGGGTGAAAGGTCAGACAATCACGATCTTCTGGTCGTAACAATTTCCCCTGGCATTCGAGTTCGAGGCGGGAGCCCGATTCGGCTCGAATGATGTAACGCTTCCCCGCCTTGAGATGGCGGTTCGGATTTCAGTCCATGTTCGGGAGTGGCGGCACATGTTTAGGGATTCCTACCAAGTTGGCCATTATTGCGATTTGAAAGTGGCTGGGGAAATCGAAGCGCGTTCGCTTGTGATCGCGTGACGCGTGGATGAAGGCGACTTTCGCACCAGTCGAGGCGTCAGGGATGCTCCGATGGGCGACACGTGGTGGCGCATCGACGGTCGAGATGGCCTGTTGTATTCTATATGTATGGGGAGAAGGGGGTCGGTAGTTGCTTTTTTCCGGCTTCAACTCTTCTACCTTTCGGTTCTTGTCAGTCATCCGCCGACGCTGTCGTCGCTGCAGTCACCGGTGGTTCCTTTCCGTTCGCCTTCAGAGCTCGGCCTCTCGCTAGGTAATCCCCATATCCTTTAATCGATGGCTTCTCATTTTGACTCCGGGGCGGGTAGCAGCGCGGCAACAGAAGAGTCCATGGCCGAGGAAAGGTGGTAGGGGGCACAAAGGCCTCAGCAGAGGAGGACGTGGCACACTGACGTACCGAGGGCGATTGCAGCCGTCGGGTGCAGGGCGGACAAGATCAACATTAGGGAGATTTGGGTGCGGTTTGTGCATCTGCCCTGTGAAGCACGGGTCCCGAGATCGACATGGAGGCTGTGTTTGCCCGGGGATAATGAAGGTGGGGTCTACGCCAGATCCTTCGAGTTAGGGCTTCGCTTTTCGATCCACCCTTACCTCTTACACCTGATGAACTTCCTGGGGCCGCCGATTTTTGCCTTGGCGCCCTGCTCCTGGGGCTTATTGGTGGGGCTTGCCGTGATGTGCTTTGCCAGCTCCCTGGGTCCGTCCCTAGCGTTGTTCCAGTACTTCTTCGTAGTTCGGGAGAGAGGGATGTATTACTGCGTCTGTACGAGGAGGGGGATGGAGCTCATCGTTGGGGTACCCGCTGATGTAGGAAGGTGGAAGGAAGATTTTGTCTTTGTTAAGATGTCGGTTGACGTGGTGCCGATGTCGAACTGGGGGGCGTTGAACCCTCTGGTGAATGAGAAGGTGAAGCTAACCGGAGAGGATCTGGTGAAGGCGCAGATTTCGGCGGAGCTGCCCGAGACGCACTGCCTATTGGCAAACCAGACACGGGACTGTCGGCTCGCCCAGGATTTTTGGTTCCAATGTAGTTTGAATTTGGCGAGCCTTTAGGTAGGCTTACCCTGATCTTTCTTTTCCTCGCAGGAGGGGACGTGATGCTTTCGCCGAAGGAGGCATCGAGGGCCGCCGGGGTGCCTGTCGCGGAGAATGCCGACCCTCGGGATAAGGGTAAGAAAGTGATAGGCGAGGAGGGACCTGTGAAGGAGGTGTCCCGAAAGTGGGGAGCCGAGGTCTCAGATGAAGAAGGGTCGGACCGGCGACGGGGGTGTCCGTATCGGTTGCCTCTCCCGGTCAAACTGGCGTGGGCCTCTCAGAGGATTCGCCCATTCAGGGGGTGGTCCTCCCGGTCCCGGTGCGGACGTCCGAGGCAGACAGGCCTCGCAAGGCACCCTCGCCCCGAAGTGGTCTTACGGAGTCCCCCTGCGTGAGATGGGAAGGTCGATGAACCCGGGTTGCGAGAGCGCTCTCATCCATTTCAAGAGGACCAGGGCTGAGGTCGAGGCGCTTCCCGACGACCGTATTCATAAGCCGCCCTTTCGGATAGGCCGTGACGAGTCGATATTCGAGAACGCCAGGGTAGCGATGCGTCTTGCGGAGTATTGCATGCTGTCGTGGGATCGTGAGTCTTTGATCCACATGGGGGCGGAGAGGCTATGCGGCTCCGCTGTGTGGCACGTCGTGCAAGTAGGTCGACTTCCTCGTCTCGTCCCCAGGTTTTCTTCATTCGTGTTCGGCTGACCCGTGACTTTTTTGCAGGCGGTCATGGCTATGGCAGCACTACAGCGCCGCACTCCGGTGGCCGCCACGAAGGCAGCTCTCGATAAGGCGAGGATCGATCTGGCTGACGTCAGGAAGGCGCTGAAGGAAAAGGAAGCAGAGCTGGAGAGGGTTGTGATGGCCCACGAGGTTGAGAAGGGGCGGGCCGTGTACTTCGATTCGTCGAAGGCTACGATCGAGCGTGAACTCCTAGAGGCAAAGCGGGAGAGGGACGATATCCTGGCGAAGCATGCTGGGGAACTGGCTAGCAAGCAGTAGGTAATTGAGCTGTATGTGAGGCAGTTATCCGACCTGAAGGAGACCTTCGAGGTGGAGAGGAGGGAGAAGGGAATCCTGTGGCAGCAGTTGGAGGAGAAGCGGGAGGTTGAGCACGACTTAATCGAGGCCGCCATTCACCGTTATCATGACGAACATGTCGTTCGACTGCTGCGGGAGGCTAGGGAGGCGGGAGCTCGCCAGGTAGCGAGGGAGATGGGGGCTCGGTCGTTGGAGAGGAAGCGACGCTAGGGACTTTGAGTAAGGGGATTTTTGGTTTCTTTTTGTACTGGAGGCCGAGGGCCGAACCCGATGTCTTGTTGTATTATTTGGTGGGCACCACGGATAACCTCGACCGTTAAATCCTTGGTTTCTTTTTACACTTGCTGAATGTGTGTAGACTGTTTGCTAGGGGGTATAATTGCCCCCAACATACGTCTGCCCACGAGCGCTAGGTAAAGTGGAGAGGGATGTTGAATCGCTGTATGTTGACGGTATCCATACGAGGTTGGGGCGAACTGGGGATCTGTAGGTTCGGGGCGAGGTGAGGCATACTGCCCCGGCAATTTGCGGGGGGGGGGGGGGGGGGGGGTGGGGTGGGGTGGGGTGCCGCTGACCGACCTCAAACAACCGATGTCCCACGTCCCGGGCTGTCGTAACGTTGTAGGGGCCCCTCTGTGTCCCGGGTACGGAAGGAGTGGCCGACCTCTGCCTTTCGGAGTAGTTTTGTCTCCCCTTCTTCCCCTCTCATTTTTCGTTTACATGGAGTGGTAGGGTCGGCCCGAAGGAAGCCTCGTTTTGTCGGGCCGGCCCCGGCTCTCATTGTAAAGTTTGTACTGAACAATTGTGAGAATTTCTGTTATTTTCACCTTATTTTTGCCATCCTTTGTACTGTGAAGCACCCAGTTAGAGTGTGCCTGGATAATGACTAGGAGTTCGCTTGGGATAATCTTTTTCATTAGCTATTACAAGGGATCTCGATGAGGTTTACAGTAATAGGGTAGGTGTGAAGTTATTTTATTTTGTTGTACATTGCATCAGGATGAGCGGGCTCCTGTTTGCAGGGCGGCTCTCCTTTTTTCCGTTCCTTGTTGCATTCCTTCTGTCTTTCTGTCCGTGAAGGGTTGGGAGCGGGGGTACCGGTCTTGATCGTCTGCGGGCAAGCAGAGATGCCATGACTCGTTGTTCAGACTCATCAGGGATGCAGCCTTGCTGTGACCTGTGTCAGGGTGAGCGAATCCATGTCTGCAGGGCAGCCCTCCTTCCCCTCCATTGCTTTGTCATATCCCGCCTCACCTTCGTCGTGCTGAATGGTTGCAAGGCCTCTCCGGGGGACCCGTACATCGAAGGGAAACCCGGGAGGGGGCAACGGACGAGGTGGAGGTGGAGGCGTCGCCTCCCTGGGGGGTTCTTCGACGGCCCGGCTTCGAGGGGAAGGTCGAGGGCGAGCATGCGGGTCGTTAGGAAGCGCGTCGGGGGAGACCTACAAGCCCGGAGGGGCTTCTGCCTTTCCCACCGGTGGGGAACGGTGGGGAACGGATGCCGACCTTCTCCTGTTTCATCTGGTACGGGGCAGAGGGAGGAGTGGAAGGCGGGGCTCCCCGTGTGTAAGGGGAATAGCCCATCGGCGATCCGTATGTAAGAGGAATAGCCCATCGACGTGGCGGGCCATTGGGAGGCAGGCCCGCGTAAGCTGGTATGCCCCGGTGGAGGCTGGAGTGCCCCATGGGGTGATCTGGCAGGGCTGTCCCATGTCTCTGGTTCTCGGCCCGGAGCGCCTGCGCTCGTCGGACCCCGGGAGGGGGGTGGTCTGCCATCGGGGCTGCAGTTGTCCAGCCACAAGTTGTCTAAGGGAAGTTGGAGACCGATAGCCGGGCCGTCCCTTGGGTAAGTGGAGTAGTCCATCAGTGGTCGTTGTGTGGAAGCGATCGTCGGTCGGGGAGGTGGGATCCATTGGTGGCCAGCGACCTCCCTTTTGTTTGGGCGAGGCGTCTCGGGCCTTTTCATACTTGGTGGAGGGGACTGAGATCGGTTCCCGCATCGGGGGCCTGCTTAATCAGGACCCGGTGTTTATCTAGAGGGCGTTGTTCAGTGGTCCTTGGACTGCGTCGGGTCTGCCCCGGTTTGCGTGCCCTTGTCCCCTTCCTGAGGTTCGAGTTTTCGAGGATCATGGGTCAGCCGAGGGGTGAGCAGGTGCGTGGCTCGGCCCGCTTCTGCTCTGGTTTGGGTGGCAAGGGTTGGCCCTGCCCCAGAGTTCTGGAGGGGAGAGCGAGCATGTAGCTAGGCCCATGCCCTTCTCTGGTTTGGGTGGCGAGGGTTGGGCTAGCCCCAGAGTTCTTGAGGGAGGAGCGAGCGCGTAGCTCGGCCTGTGCCCTTCTCTGGTTTGGGTGGTGAGGGTTGGCCCTACCCCAGAGTTCTTGAGGAGGGGAGCGGGCGCGTAGCTCAGCCCGTGCCCTTCTCTGGCTTGGGTGGCAAGGGTTGGACCTGCCCCAGAATTCTTGAGGGGGGGAGCGAGTGCGTAGCTTAGCCCATGCCCTTCTCTGGTTTGGGTGGCGAGGGTTGGCCGGCCCCAGAGTTCTTGAGGGGGAGCGAGCGCGTAGCTTGGCCCATGCCCTTCTCTGGTTTGGGTGGCGAGGGTTGGCCCGGCTCTAGAGTTCTTGGGGGAAGCGAGCACGTAGCTCGGCCCGTGCCCTTATCTGGTTTGGGTGGCGAGGGTTGGCCCTGCCCCAGAGTTCTTGATGGTGGAGCGAGCGCATAGCTCGGCCCGTGCCCTTCTCTGGTTTGGGTGGCGAGGGTTGGCCTTGCCCCAGCGTTCTTGATGGGGGAAGCGAGCGCGTATCTCGGCCCGTGCCCTTCTCTGGTTTAGGTGGCGAGGGTTGGCCCTGCCCCAGAGTTCTTGAGGGGGGGCGCGAGTGCGTAGCTCGGGCCATGTCCTTCTCTGGTTTGGGTGGTGAGGGTTGGCCCTGCCCCAGAGTTCTTGAGGGGGGAGCGAGCACGTAGCTCGGCCCGTGCCCTTATCTGGTTTGGGTGGCGAGGGTTGGCCCTGCCCCAGAGTTCTTGAGGGGGGAGCCAGAGCGTAGCTCGGCCCGTGCCCTTCCCTGGTTTGGATGGCGAGGGTTGGCCCTGCCCCAGAGTTCTTGAGGGGGGAGCGTATCTTGGCCCGTGCCCTTCTCTGGTTTGGGTGGCGAGGGTTGGCACTGCCCCAGAGTTCTTGAGGGGGGGAGCGAGCGCGTAACTCGGCCCGTGCCCTTCTCTGGTTTGGGTGGTGAAGGTTGTGTTGGATCTGGATCCTAGCCTAGAGGGGGGTGAATAGGCTTATAAAAATAATTCGTGCAACCCACGAATAAGCACACGCAGTTATAGCAGCAACAAGGTAAATAAAAAGCAGACACAGAGTTCACAACAGATTTACCCTGGTTCGGTCGATCCGACGACCTACTCCAGCCCCCAAAGCAGATACTAGTGTTGAATAGCGCAATATGTATAAAACCACAAGTTAGAGCACGCTCAGAGCACCCTCTACGTCTCTACACTCGCTAGGCTCTCAGTATCCCACTCACTGTGTTTTCTCTCACTATCAATCCTAGTAACGCTTTCTACCAGCTAGTCCCAAACTAGCTGGGTCCCACTTGTCTAGCCCCAACCAGACAAGTCCTAAAATAGTCACACAATATAGGTAAAGTTTCCCCTACAGAGATCGCTACACTTAAATCACAGATATAAAATAATCAGAGTTTAGAATAGCTCAGTTTTTGATCGTGGAGTCGTCTCTGCCAATCAGCGCGGGTCAGATCTGAATCTGACAAGTCGTCGTCGTCACGTCCTCTCTCGCTTCACAACTCAAGTTGTGCCTTTGTTACTCCCCTATGATGTTGTGCCATTTGGTACTCTCCTTGGTAAATTTCTATTTTGTTTGTGCACAAAATTCAGGGAGGGCCGGCATGTTTCTCACCTTAACAATTTCGGCCTCCTATGTTTTGTGCAGATTGCCTGTCAATAAACAACAAGAGACAGATATTAATGATGTGCTCCTTTGTTGTTTTGTGTGAAACAAGACAAGTACCTAGAGATTCTGAGAATTGCTGTGCTGCTTAAAAATATCATGCGGCCTACAGTAAAACTGTAACGACCCGCTCTCGGGGGCCCGTTACTTATTTGATATTTGCACAGGTCCTGCAGTTAACCAGTGAAACCAAAATAGCCATGATGCAGAGATGTACAAAAATACCAAAATATTGTCCAATTATTACAATCCATACCGTACAAATGTTTTAACAATTATATATGAAAGAAAGAAAGTACACAACTGAAAATAGCTCTGGAAGCTGCGGTCTCATGGTCGAAGTCTGGCGCTATTAACTCAAGAGCATCTGCCTCCATATGTACGTCGTCTGCGGTGCCACGAAAATGGAACCGTAGGTAAGTCACAACAATTCTAAATAAAGAAAGAGAGGTACTGTACAAGTATGACAAAGCAGACCAAAGTGAAAGTAAAGTACGGTGCAGTGTCTGTACAAGTGTAGAAAGTAAAAGTACGGCAAGTAAAGTGCGGTGACTGTACTGGCAAGAAAAGTAAAGTGCATGTACTGTAAAGAAAGTAACTGTGCAATTTACACTAGAACTACGTGACTTAAGTCGGAGAGTACAATATGTGACCATTCAGTTCGTCTATTGCCTGGGTGCTACCCAGACGAATGCCGGTACCCAGGCAGCAGGATGGTTTGCCGAAACACAGGCAGCTAGACAGGAGGCCGAAACACAGGCATCTTGACATGTAGATCGAACTCTAGTCACTCACGTACTCTCGCAACTGTGAGTTACCCCGAAACCCCGGTGACGTGTCAAGTACAAGTTCTTCACAAGATTGTTCCACAGGATGTTTCACATGTTAGTCACACCAGGTCAACTGGTTGACTTCCTCATTGAAAACCAGCAAGTAGGATAAAGACAAGTCCAACACCAAAAGCTGTTACTTCCGTGCTTTGAGCACGTGGTAGTGTGGCTAGCACACAATTTACCCAAGTTGGTAGTTGCGTGCTACAACCACGGAAGTTGAAAGTTGGCAAAGTAATCTTTAGGTGATTACTTTCATACTAGTTCTCTAGTTTGGTTCAAGTCAAATAGCCGTTCGAGGCTATAAGTGGTGAAGTGTCACAAGTTCATGCAAGCACAGTAGACTAGTTTTCTAAACTTAGAATCTGTCGTGACTTACTAATTTCGAGCTCGTCGTGGCAAGACGAGGTTGGAGCTAGAAGAGCTGGTGCACGAGATTTGGTACCTGCAATCACAAAAATACTTGGTTAATGAACGCTACATTTCTATTGAAATAATTTGATCGTTTTGATTCTTAAAACTGGTTGAAACATTGTCGAAAAGCATTCTAAATTTTTCTATAGGCTATATATGATGAAAATAATTTTACTGCAAGAGGGAATATTTTTCTGAGGCTTATAGTAATTTTTAGAATTTTTAAAAGCTCAAAAACAATTTAAAATCTGTTTTCCAATTAGTAACGTATTTATTCCACAATTTATTCTGGATGCAATCTACATCGGAATGTTGCAAATGAGTTGTCAAAATGACCGTCTCGAAGAGTATTATAACATATATTTTTCTCACATATTAGTGTACGTGAAAATAACAAGTTATGTATTTTTAAAAGAAAGTAACGTATTTAACATTCAGGATTAAAAATTAATTCTGGAAAAACTAGGCGTCGGATTGAGATGAAACTAGCGCCATTGGGTCCAGAATGCCATTTCTGATTTTCTGGAGCTAGTCTCACATTTTTCTGAGCCCTCTATTTTAAGTTATCAATTTAAAACTATAAAACCCTATTTATTAATTATTTAAAATACGAAAATACGAAAATTATTTCGTAATTACAAGTTTGCCATTGAGGGGTTACGCTCGCACCCACCGTTTGAACGCTGCCTGGAGGCTTGTGCTCGTCGGAGCGGGGGTGTGGAGGCGGAGGGCGAGGCGGCGGCGACTTGACGTGGGGCGGCGACGGCGACGGCGGCGTTGGCCAGCGGCGGCGGCGGAGCTCAGGTGCACGGGGTGCTGCAGCGACGGCGACGGAGCTGTTCGGCGTTGAGGGGTGCTTCGGGTGTTGCGACGGACGGCGGGGCGGCGCGGTGGAGCAACGGCGGCGGTTCGAGGCTGGAGGGCGGCGGCGTTGGTCGGAGGGTGAGAAGAGACTGGGAGAGTGTGACGGAGAAGAGAGAGGAAGAGCAGGCAGCACGCGCAAAATTTTGCAGCGGCCTGGGTTGGGTGATTTCGAACGAAGATTAATAAGAGGAAGTGAGAGAGACTGAATGGGTGAGGATTAATACAAGGGAGAGGCTTTATATAGGGTTAGGAGATGGCACAAATGTAATTATTGGGGGAAACTAACCTGGTAGCTGTGACGGGTAGATGGGGTAGATATGAAGAGATGAGGGTGGGGTAGGTGAGAGGGGTGTTAACGGGTAGGTTAAAAGGTAATTAGGGTTAATTAAGCAATTAGTAAAAAACGAAATTACGAAAATGCCCCTACTAGTAAACGTGTCCGAAAAATTACGAAAACATACCCACGGGATCGTATCGTCACGAGGATCATGAATACGAAGACCGTTCTAGAGTTTGGGCTACGGGGATACTAGTTTTTGGCCAAAACGTTTAGAAAGCGGGTTTGCGGGTTCTCTATTGAAATGATATCAGAAAATTACGAAATTAATGTGGGGAGCCCTAAATGATCATAGGATGCTACTGCAGTAATTTGAAAATGTTTTGAAAACGTTTGTATAGAAAATAAATTCATTGAGCCAAAAACAGCAATATCTGAAACTGAATTTTTAACAGATCTTTTAAAGGTATTTGATGAAATCCGATTTTACTAAAATACTCCATAACTAGTCTGGTACCTCAAAATATTTTTATAAGAAATTTTGAAATCAGTTTAAGACTCCTGATCAACCATTACAAAATATAATTAAAAAGAAATTACTTTAAATACTTAATTTAAATGTATTGGAAAAATACAGGCCGTTACATTCTACCCTCCTTAAAAATATTTCCGTCCTCGGAATTTAAAAATCTCTTTTGAAAATAATTGATTTTATGAAGAAGCTCAAACAAATAAATGATAGAAAAATAGTAACCTAGTAAATCAGGTTGTAAATAACATGAAATGTGGTAAGAAAATAAGGGATGTGACTAATATACATTATCACCATAGCTGCTTCCGATTTATCAAATAGCCAAAATACGAGATAATGGCACTACATGAAAAAGATAGTTCTGATGATGATGACATCCGTTCGAACTTGGGACATAAGGTGACAAGTCAGAAGCAAGCACACCAAAGAGGAGGACAGAACGTCTATAAATGATGATTACATGGTCTCAATCATGTAAATCATCGCCATAGCGTACATAAACGTAAGGGATAAACCTAGTGCATCCTTACGGTTACAACTTAACCAGCCGAACACAAAGGACTTCATCTGCCATGCTACCAAATTACAAGCCATTACCCAGATCAACACATACAGGCAAGTATAAGGCCAACTCTCGAGGGTCAAGATCATTACTACCACTTGTCCCAGCAGTCTCCATAACATCCAACAAGAAACCAACATCCTAGCCGTCTCCCAAATCCGAGCACAAGACCGACATCCAACTTCAACGCCTAAGCCCAAAAGTATGCCAATACCCAATCCTAAGGATAGTCCTTCCCAACACCATTGGTCGATATCTACGGTAAACACCATCAGCCCTAAGCAGTTCAACGACCAAAAACTCAGGGACCTACAAGCACTAAGGAGCACCCCTAAGAAGCACTCGAAGCTGGGCAGCTCAAGGGGGAAGAACCAGAAAAAGGAGCTCCCAATGATACCAAGGGCGGCGGGTTCCCAATATCCCGACCACACGGCCAAAGCAAGGGTGGCGGCGAGGGTTGCTGCTAAGCCCAACAGACCCCAAGGTCGTTGGCGGGCCATCTGCGGCTGGCGATCCACGGCGGCGAGCGCTGCGACTGGCTGTCGATCCATGGTGGGGAGGGCCTCCGGGATGGAGCGAAGCGGAAGCTGGCGGATCTTTGGGTGAGGCCGGCGGATCGGAGATCGGAGCGGCGATGCGAGGTCCGATCGAGCTCGCTTGGGGAAGAGGCCGGGAGGGGGAGGGGGCGATGTCTGAGCGAAAAGGGAAAGCCACGGGGTGGCTTGCGGAAGAAGGAGAGGGGTTTTTTTTAAAAATGGGGGGAGAGGGTCACCGAAAGTCGGTGTTAGGTAGGGTAGGGTTCGGCGGGAACGGGTCTCGAGGAGGGGAAGCGGACAAACGAAATAAAGAGGGGGGAAAGGTGGTCGATGGGAAGGGAAATCAAACCCTTGGAGAGAAAAAGACGGGTACAAGATAGAAGTAGGGGTTAGAAGAGAAACACTAGCTCAAAAGATGCAAACAGCCTACACTTACCATCCTTTAATACTTCTGAGCGTCCTTCGATCCGCTTCCGTTGTCGAATTCAAACTCCTGGTGATCGAAAATTGAATGCTACCCTCCTTAAAATAAACGTAGCTAAAGTTCAAGCGAACTAAACGCGATTTAGTAAGAAGTAAAAGAATCAGGAGGCCATCATTAGCTAAAGAAAGGGTGATAATGATGGAGATCGATGGTGTTACATAATCACGATTCACATCCTTGCGGTCCAGCGGACACGGCCAGGGAAGTGACTAAGCCAGGATCACTTACACCTAGTCAAGCTAGGTTGATCCAGCAAACTTAGCCAAGCACATTGACCGGATCATGGTCCATTGAAGGACGCTTATCATTTAAATGTGTGACATCAACAACTGAAGGAAAGGTGATGAAGTGGGTAGATAATCCAACCAACGAAAAAATCACTATAACTGCTAGCAAAAGAGGGTACTAGAGAGGTATAATCAAGAATGGAACACGACTTCCTAAGCAAGGGTTAAGAGTTCAAAGGAAGTAAGGAAGACCTAATGAAGATGGTAATAAGGACACTTCACCCGTATATCCAATACAGGTGAACACTCGAGACATCCCGTACTCGAGGTTAATTTGAGTATCTTATATTATACATCCTGATCTTGCTATAATGTTCATGAGGTAGTTAGCGAGGACCTGCATGGGCCACCAAACTTGTAACGACCCGCTCTCGGGGGCCCGTTACTTATTTGATATTTGCGCAGGTCCTGCAGTTAACCAGTGAAACCAAAATAGCCACGATGCAGAGATGTACAAAAATACCCAAATATTGTCTAATTATTACAATCCATACCGTACAAATGTTCTAACAATGATATATGAAAGAAAGAAAGTACACAACTGAAAATAGCTCTGGAAGCTGCGGTCTCATGGTCGAAGTCTGGCGCTATTAACTCAAGAGCATCTGCCTCCATATGTACGTTGTCTGCGGTGCCACGGAAATGGAACCGTAGGTAATTCACAACAATTCTAAATAAAGAAAGAGAGGTACTGTACAAGTATGACAAAGCAGACCAAAGTGAAAGTAAAGTACGGTGCAGTGTCTATACAAGTGTAGAAAGTAAAAGTACGGCAAGTAAAGTGCGGTGACTGTACTGGCAAGAAAAGTAAAGTGCATGTACTGTAAAGAAAGTAACTGTGCAAGTTACACTAGAACTACGTGACTCAAGTCGGAGAGTACAATATGTGACCGTTCAGTTCGTCTCTTGCCTGGGTGCTACCCAGACGAATGCCGGTACCCAGGCAGTAGGATGGTTTGCCGAAACACAGGCAGCTAGACAGGAGGCCGAAACACAGGCATCTTGACATGTAGATCGAACTCTAGTCACTCCCGTACTCTTACAACTGTGAGTTACCCCGAAACCCCGGTGACGTGTCAAGTACAAGTTCTTCACAAGATTGTTCCACAGGATGTTCCACATGTTAGTCACACCAGGTCAACTGGTTGACTTCCTCATTGAAAACCAGCAAGTAGGATAAAGACAAGTCCAACACCAAAAGCTGTTACTTCCGTGCTTTGAGCACGTGGTAGTGTGGCTAGCACACAATTTACCCAAGTTGGTAGTTGCGTGCTACAACCACGGAAGTTGAAAGTTGGCAAAGTAATCTTTAGGTGATTACTTTCATACTAGTTCTCTAGTTTGGTTCAAGTCAAATAGCCGTTCGAGGCTATAAGTGGTGAAGTGTCACAAGTTCATGCAAGCACAGCAGACTAGTTTTCTAAACTTAGAATCTGTCGTGACTTACTAATTTCGAGCTCGTCGTGGCAAGACGAGGTTGGAGCTAGAAGAGCTTGTGCACGAGATTTGGTACCTGCAATCACAAAAATACTTGGTTAATGAACGCTACATTTCTATTGAAATAATTTGATCGTTTTGATTCTTAAAACTGGTTGAAACATTGTCGAAAAGCATTCTAAATTTTTCTATAGGCTATATATGATGAAAATAATTTTACTGCAAGAGGGAATATTTTTCTGAGGCTTATAGTAATTTTTAGAATTTTTAAAAGCTCAAAAACAATTTAAAATCTGTTTTCCAATTAGTAACGTATTTATTCCACAATTTATTCTGGATGCAATCTACATCGGAATGTTGCAAATGAGTTGTCAAAATGACCGTCTCGAAGAGTATTATAACATATATTTTTCTCACATATTAGTGTACGTGAAAATAACAAGTTATATATTTTTAAAAGAAAGTAACGTATTTAACATTCAGGATTAAAAATTAATTCTGGAAAAACTAGGCGTCGGATTGAGATGAAACTAGCGCCATTGGGTCCAGAATGCCATTTCTGATTTTCTGGAGCTAGTCTCACATTTTTCTGGGCCCTCTATTTTAAGTTATCAATTTAAAACTATAAAACCCTATTTATTAATTATTTAAAATACGAAAATACGAAAATTATTTCGTAATTACAAGTTTGCCATTGAGGGGTTACGCTCGCACCCACCGTTTGAACGCTGCCTGGAGGCTTGTGCTCGTCGGAGCGGGGGTGTGGAGGCGGAGGGCGAGGCGGCGGCGACTTGACATGGGGCGGCGACGGCGACGGCGGCGTTGGCCAGCGGCGGCGACGGAGCTCAGGTGCACGGGGCGCTGCAGCGACGGCGACGGAGCTGTTCGGCCTTGAGGGGTGCTTCGGGTGTTGCGACGGACGGCGGGGCGGCACGGTGGAGCAACGGCGGCGGTTCGAGGCTGGAGGGCGGCGGCGTTGGTCGGAGGGTGAGAAGAGACTGAGAGAGAGTGACGGAGAAGAGAGAGGAAGAGCAGGCAGCACGCGCAAAATTTTGCAGCGGCCTGGGTTGGGTGATTTCGAACGAAGATTAATAAGAGGAAGTGAGAGAGACTGAATGGGTGAGGATTAATACAAGGGAGAGGCTTTATATAGGGTTAGGAGATGGCACAAATGTAATTATTGGGGGAAACTAACCTGGTAGCTGTGACGGGTAGATGGGGTAGATATGAAGAGATGAGGGTGGGGTAGGTGAGAGGGGTGTTAACGGGTAGGTTGAAAGGTAATTAGGGTTAATTAAGCAATTAGTAAAAAACGAAATTACGAAAATGCCCCTACTAGTAAACGTGTCCGAAAAATTACGAAAACATACCCACGGGATTGTATCGTCGCGAGGATCACGAATACGAAGACCGTTCTAGAGTTTGGGCTACGGGGTACTAGTTTTTGGCCAAAACGTTTAGAAAGCGGGTTTGCGGGTTCTCTATTGAAATGATATCAGAAAATTACAAAATTATTGCGGGGAGCTCTAAATGATCATAGGATGCTACTGCAGAAGTTTGAAAATGTTTTGAAGACGTTTGAATAGAAAATAAATTCATTGAGCCAAAACAGCAATATCTGAAACTGAATTTTTAACAGATCTTTTAAAGGTATTTGATGAAATCCGATTTTACTAAAATACTCCATAACTAGTCTGGTATCTCAAAATATTTTTATAAGAAATTTTGAAATCAGTTTAAGACTCCTGATCAACCATTACAAAATATAATTAAAAGGAAATTACTTTAAATACTTAATTTAAATGTATTGGAAAAATACAGGCCGTTACAAAAACAAACTTCCCTTTAAAAAAACTGCCACAAAAATTAAAACAATGTGCTTGGGAATTAATTCTTGTCTCTTGGTGCATGCGTGACCAAGCTTGGTGATGGCCGGCCTTGATAAAGATGCGGCTGCTCCTTAAACTTGCGCTTGTTGATGACCCTTCTTATATTTGATAATGATTAGCTCTCCAAAACAAAATGTCTGGCCTTTGAAAATTTCGAAGGGGTGCTGCTCTTCCAATGCCCAGAGTTCCCACGTGATGACCTGCACTCACAAACACATTAAGAGTAAAGCAATCAAATCACAACATGGGGGTTTATTTAATGGCCAAGAAATCAAAATTGTGGCTAGCAAAAAGAAGTGCTCCTCTATTAGAATTCGGCTGGGCACCCAGAACATGTATTCTAATTTGTTTAAAAAATGGCAGGTTGAATTAAAATCGGTTTGTGCGTGCCCCCATCAAAAACTTCATTTGCTTGCAATAATTCGGCCCTTGGTGTTATGGCTTCTTAGACCTAGGGTACATGGCTCTTGGGGATTAAAAAAAGGAAAAGGGTTTTGCAATGAAAATTTCGTGCGGCTACTCTCAAGAAATTTTTTGCGGCTCCTCTAATAGGTTACGGCCTAAAAAATTTGCTTCCGTGTGTTTTGGGCCGCGCACTTCTTCAACCCTTGAAGATGGGTTTTTATAGGGGATGATAGGGTGATGCAGTTACAGGGAATCTTATTTTGAATAGGAGTTAGAGATTTAGTTCGATCACTTTGCACCACAAGTAGGAGATAAGATTTGATCAAGTTAGGATTTGATAGCAATCCAAATTGGATATGAAATTGAAATAAATCTCTAATTGATTTGACCAAATCCCAAGTTGATTCTATCTCCCTCCATGTTGACCAAGTCAAATCGCTTTGTGTATAGCAATTCCTCCACCGGTTGACTAAGTCATCACTTTGAGAATTTACCGCTTTGCCATTCCTAAAACACACTTAGCACACACGTTAAATATAACGACATGTTTGTCATCATCAAACCAAAGATCCTATATCGTTGCGTCCAACAATCTCCCCCTTTTGGTGATGACAAACTCATAAAAGATTTGAGCAATAGATGGGTGTGTGAAGTGTGTTGAAGGGTGTAATGCTATATGATGTATGGATGAGTCATTCAAGCATTACAAAGCATGCACAACAAATAGTAAATATAAAAGCATGCTCCCCCTTCTCCCAAGCTCCCCCTTCAACATTATTTTTCATGCTCCCCCTTCAACAAATAATACCGACATCAAATAATCTGTCAAATCTTTCTTTTCTTTCTCCCCCTTTGTAATCACCAAAAGTGGATTAATGAAGTCACAAAAATATTCCATGCAAAAATAAATCATTATTAAATGTAGAGTGCAATTTGCATGAGTTTTCCACAAAATAGACAATCCAAGCTCATAGAATTTCATAACAAGACTTCTTCACCTTTGTGTAGGTGTAGTGATATAGACAATAAAGTACAAGAGGAGATTCAATATCAGAAAATCAACCAAATCAATCCACATTTTCCAATTTTCATAAATATCATTAGGATTGATTTTTCCCACCTCATCAAAGATGAGTTCAAGTTACCAAACCCCAAAACATGGCCTAGAAGGACTTTTAAATGTGGGGTGGCATTGCTTGACGAGTTATATACACCAACACTAATGATTACCCATTTAGCATAAGTCGGATACTCGTGGGTTGTGTTTTAGCCATGAAGTGTATCCATTTTTCATACGGAGCAAATATAGTATTTTTTTTCAATTATTTTGTGCTCAATTTTAATTCATGGCTAAACACTTCATATCCCTTAGAAAATTTAGAAATTAATCATTCCTACATTCACTTTCCATTATTCTTCAAAAGAATCTCCAAAAGCACTAAAAAGTCAATTATCGTGAAAGTGCAAATGTAGGTGTAGAAGTCAAGTTTAAAACTTATGAGACATGTCATGGCTACTAAAAAGAATAACATCATGTTCATCTAGCTACAACAATAATGAATTGACTTCTACAAGGGATAGATATGAACATTCAATAATACCACTTATAGATATTCATAAGAGGATATTCAATAAGCAAATTTTTTTTTATTTTTGGTTTTTCAATTTTTTTTGTTTTGGAAATAAAAGCATTAAAAATCATGCATGCAAGCACACAAAACAAAATAAAAACAAGCACACAAAAACAATCTATGAATGTATGCAATGAAATGCAAAGAGGGATAAAAATATACATTCGCGTCGCTATTTGGCTACGGAGCTAAAAGAATGAGGCTTCCAATTTATTACTCCTCGCCAAATATCCACCTTACCTACATAAAAGGTGTTAAGTGTGACTTGGAATCCAGCAAGGTCCACTAGTGTTAGCCAATATTGTTTTAGGAACCCACACTTGTTTAAACTTAATATCTGTGTTCCTAAATTTACAATAATATGATGTGTGGCCTACACTATCACAAGTAAAGCACTTTGCATGTAAGTTCTTTGCAATAGAGAGTACAATGTGGAATTTCTTGAATTTTGGCTTTTCAACGTTTTTCAAACGAAATCCAAGTCCTTTTTCTATTATTGCCATATAATTGATTCTCTAAAATGGTATCCAACGATTGTTTTCCCATAGAGAATTTCTTAATGGCCAATTCAAGATAAGAAACTTTAGATTTTAACAATTTATTTTCTTCCCCAAGCAATGTGCATTTACTTATAAAAGCTCTCTTGTTTTCCTCTTCCTTCTTTTCAAATTCAATCATTTTTCTTTTAAAGTCATTATCCAACATGCAGAATTTATCATTACGCTCTCTAATCACATAGTCTTTTTCAGTTTCGAGCTTAATCAAATCAAGTTTAAGCATGCTAATATTATTCATCAAGGAAGGGCAAGAGAGAAAAGGTGCTTCATCATTAAAATTGGACTTTTCCTTTTTCAAAATGTCAATAGTAGAGTCACGAGCAACAATTTCAATTTTCAGTTTTTCAATCTCTTTAGACATATCATATTCAGATTGTTGCATTTCAAAGTTCTCATTTTGATAATCATCTATAGTGGGTACAAGCTCTACTATTTTATCTTGCATTTCTTTACAAAGAGTAAGGAGTTCAGCCTTACTACCAGAAATTACCTCATCATGTATTCCCATCAATGCCATGCATGAGATGGCAACATGATCATCATGTTGAGTATTGATTCCCCGGATTTGGTTTTGGATGATGAGCAAACATAAATATCTCGTACTAACTCTTTGTGAGCGCAGTTATGGAGATCGTCGCCAAAAGAATACGTACATCAAAAGCGACGTCTCAAGACTTCTCAATACGTGTGATCGTGTGCCTGAAGCTTCGTTGAAGCTCAAGGAGTTTTATATTGAAGTCAAGAAGAATGAAGATTGAAGCTTTGAAGACGGTTCGTCATGTATTATTTAATGTCTTCTAGCTTCATAGATTAGAATGTTAAGCCTTGAGTAGGACTTACTTTATTATCTTCATTTCGCTCATATCTTAGAGCTAGGATTATCATAGAAGCCATTAGAAAGTTTCCCGAAGCTTATCGCTTCTTCCCTCGGCTTCTAGTGCATCTTAGTTGGTTCAAGAAGAAGTACCAACCGACTAGATGACGATCTAGTCGGTCGGCAACTCTTCGTGAACCGACTAGATGTCCTTGCTCATTTCAGCTCATTCCTTGTTGATCAATTAGTCGGTCAAAGAAGGTTCACCGACCGACTAGATGACGATCTAGTCGGTTAGGAATCCTTCTTAGACCGACTAGTTGAGCTTTCCATGTACAGCCTAAGTTACTGTTTATCGTTAGTCGGTCAAAGAACGTTTGTCGACCGACGAGTTGATAAACTAGTCGGTCAGCATTTGTTCTTAGACCGACTAGTCCAACTTGAATCCAGCCTTTCCTATTTCATCTGTTAGTCGGTCAAAGAACACTTACCGACCGACTAGTTGTGAAACTAGTCGGTTGGCAAGTCTTCTTAGACCGACTAGTTCATGTTGCCTGGGACTTTCTCGTTTGGCTGTGTGCATGTTAGTCGGTTCATGAAGAATCACTGACCGACTGGTTGCCAATCTAGTCGGTCAGTGATCCTTCTTAGACCGACTAACTGCTTCAGAAATATAATCGTTGGGAATCTTTTGAGCACGATTTTTCTTGCCTCTATAAATACAAACCTGATTCGTTTGAGGCAAGGTGAGAGGTCCATTATCAAAGTTATTTCAGGCCTAAGAGAAGAGGTTTCTCAAGCTATTTCTAAGCTCTCTCTTCTCACCAAGAATCTCTCCCCTCACTCTTTGAGCCAAATTCCTCAAGAGAGATTCTCTCCATTGTGAGCTTCTCAAGCTAAGAGCTTGATCCTAGGTCACCAAATCCACCCTAGGCTTCCATTACTGGTCAACTTCTTGGAGCTAGGGTTTGGTGACATCTTCTTCCACAACAATCCATCTTTGCCCTAATTTGGTAAGATTTACTCAAGGCATAGGATTTTGTGGTAAGTGTTTCTTTATTTCATTTCAATTGATATTGCAATTGTGTCTCTCGGTTGTGAGAGAGGTTGTGATCCCGGGTTGTGGGAGTCACATTTATATTGTGTATGATTTGGTCTTGTGAAGGTTTTTCACAAGAATTTCATAGTGCAAAATCTTGGGTTAGTGGTTTCTAACTCAAGTATCCGGTGGGGATCCGGGTGGTTGGGACGTAGGATCACCGGTAACAAGTCGGGGAGACTTGGGTGGATCCGAACCCGTTATATCATTTGTTTGCGTTTGATAATTCTTGTTGATTGTTGTTTATTCCGCATTGTCGTTTGTATCTTGCACAATAATTAGGAATAACTATCTTGATTATTTTAAAGTACTATTCACCCCTCCTCTAGTACATGTGCAGTAGCTTCGCAGGGCACTACACATCCTCCTCACTCTAAGCTTCGTTGTCCATATCCCAAGTTAGCACCTTGGATTTTCCTTTTTCTTTAGCGATCTGAGCTGTCTCATGTGGGCAATCCCTCATTCGATGTCCTCTTTTCTTGCATTTAAAACAAGTCATTCTATTAGTAGCATTCTGATCATAAGTTTGCTTAGAAGACTGAGAAAAGTTAGAGCGATTAAACCTGGGTGTCATTTCTTCTCTTCCTTGCTTGGTCTGGACATACTTTCTGAAATTTCTGACCATTAGCGCTATGTCCTCATCATCATCTTCACTTTCGTCAGCTTTCAGAGCAAGTGGCTTTGTAGCTTTCTCCTTCTCCTCAGGTTTCTCCCTTTCATCCACGTTTTGCAATTCAAGCTCGTGGGACATTAGATTACCTATCAAGTCCTCCACCCTCATCTGTGACAGATCTTTCGCTTCTTGGATTGCAGTGACTTTAGGCCTAAAAGAGCTTGGCAGTGCTCTTAATATCTTTCTCACCTGCTCAAGGCTAGAATATGGCTTACCAAGCGAGCTAGACCTATAGACAATGTTGGTGAACCTCGTAAACATCTCTGATATGGTCTCTGATGGTAGCATGCGAAATCCCTCATACTCTGTGCTTAGAAGTGCAAGTCTAGACTCCTTCACCTGTGATGTTCCCTCGTGCGTCACCTCCAAAGTATGCCATATTTCCTGTGTAGTTAAACAATGTGAGATTATATTATATTCAGATTTATCAAGTGCACAAATGAGAGCATTCATAGCTTTAGCATTTAGAGAATAAGATTTCCAATCATTATCATCCCATTTGTCATTTGATTTTTCAATCTCAACACTGTCTACTTTAATAACAGGCAGTTTATATCCTTTTTCAATTATTTGCCCAGCTTTATAATCAACAAAAATGAGGTAAAGTTTCATTCGATTTTTTCAATATGCATAATCACCTCCATTAATTCTAGGGGGACGGGAAATAGACTGACCCTCAGCAAAATCACTATCCATATGGTTATTCATGGTCAAACCTAGGCTAGATCATAAAACCTGCTCTGATACCACTTGTTGGATTCGGATCCTAGCCTAGGAGGGGTGAATAGGCTTATAAAAATAATTCGTGCAACCCACGAATAAGCACACACAGTTATAGTAGCAACATGGTAAATAAAAAGCAGACACAGAGTACACAACAGATTTACCCTGGTTCGGTCGACCCTTCGACCTACTCCAGCCCCCAAAGTAGATACTAGTATTGAATAGCGCAATAGGTACAAAACCACAAGTTAGAGCACGCTCAGAGCACCCTCTACGTCTCCACACTCGCTAGGCTCTCAGTACCCCACTCACTGTGTTTTCTCTCACTATCAATCCTAGTAACGCTTTCTACCAGCTAGTCCCAAACTAGCTGGATCCCACTTGTCTAGCCCCAACCAGACAAGTCCCAAAATAGTCACACAATATAGGTAAAGTTTTCCCTACAGAGATCGCTACACTTAAATCACAGATATAAAATAATCAGAGTTTAGAATAGCTCAGTTTGTGATCGTGGAGTCGTCTCTGCCAATCAGCACGGGTCAGATCTGAATCTGACAAGTCGTCGTCGTCACGTCCTCTCTCGCTTCGCAACTTAAGTTGTGCCTTTGTTACTCCCCTTGGATGTTGTGCCCTTTGGTACTCTCTTTGGTAAATTTCGATTTTGTTTGTGCACAAAATTCAGGGAGGGCCGGCCTGTTTATCACCTTAACAATTTCGGCCTCCTAAGTTTTATGCAGATTGCCTGTCAATAAACAACAAGAGACAAAGATATTAATGATGTGTGCTCCTCTGTATTTTTGTGTGAAACAAGACAAGTGCCTAGAGACTCTGAGAATTGCTGTGCGGCTTAAAAATATCATGCGGCCTACAGTAAAACAAACTTCCCTTTAAAAAAACTGCCACAAAAATTAAATTAATGTGCTTGGGAATTAATTCTTGTCTCTTGGTGCATGCGTGACCAAGCTTGGTGATGGCCGGCCTTGATAAAGATGCGGCTGCTCCTTAATCTTGCGCTTGTTGATGACCCTTGTTATATTTGATAATGATTAGCTCTCCAAAACAAAACGTCTGGCCTTTGAAAATTTCGAAGGGGTGCTGCTCTTCCAATGCCCAGAGTTCCCACGTGATGACTTGCACTCACAAAGACATTAAGAGTAAAGCAATCAAATCACAACATGGGGGTTTATTTAATGGCCAAGAAATCAAAATTGTGGCTAGCAAAAAGAAGTGCTCCTCTATTAGAATTCGGCTGGGCACCCAGAACATGTATTCTAATTTGTTTAAAAAATGGCAGGTTGAATTAAAATCGGTTTGTGCGTGCCCCCATCAAAAACTTCATTTGCTTGCAATAATTCGGCCCTTGGTGTTATGGCTTCTTAGACCTAGGGTACAGGGCTCTTGGGGATTAAAAAAAGGAAAAGGGTTTTGCAATGAAAATTTCGTGCAGCTACTCTCAAGAAATTTTTTGCGGCTCCTCTAATAGGTTACAGCCTAAAAAATTTGCTTCCGTGTATTTTGGGCCGCGCACTTTTTCAACCCTAGAAGATGGGTTTTTATAGGGGATGATAGGGTGATGCAGTTACGGGGAATCTTATTTTGAATAGGAGTTAGAGATTTAGTTCTATCACTTTGCACCACAAGTAGGAGATATGATTTGATCAAGTTGGGATTTGATAGCAATTCAAATTGGATATGAAATTGAAATAAATCTCTAATTGATTTGACCAAATCCCAAGTTGATTCTATCTCCCTCCATGTTGACCAAGTCAAATCGCTTTGTGTATAGCAATTCCTCCACCGGTTGACTAAGTCATCACTTTGAGAATTTACCGCTTTGCCATTCCTGAAACACGCTTAGCACACACGTTAAATATAACGAAACGTTTGTCATCATCAACCCAAAGATCCTAGATCGTTGCGTCCAACAGGTTGGCCCTGCCCCAGAGTTCTTAAGGGGGGAGCTGTTGGATATGGATGACGTTTGTACACCCTTGTAGGGGATGTACGAGGGAATACGGACCTCGAACGTCGCGTACACGAAGTCGTGTGCAAAGGGAATCTGTTCCCTTGCAGAGAGGATCTCTAGATTAATGGGAAAGTCGCATTATATGTGCATAAGTGCATGCGACATATGGCTAATAAAGGGGTAATATCTTAAGCTTATGTTGTACCATGCATATGGTACAACTTAAGCTTATAATGTGCCATGTATGATGGTACACCTTAGTTAAATTGTTCCAAAGGAACAATTACTCCTAAAATAACTACCTTGGGGGCTATAAATAAGACCCAAGGGTTAGCCATTTCCTTACACTTTTGCATGGTATTCTTGCCTTGCATTTCATTCTAGCGAAGCTCTGCCGAAATCCTTCCTCTCTCTTTATCCAAGTTCTTAATCTAAAAGTAGAGATTTAGATTGTGGATTTAGTAGCCTTACTCCGTTCGTGAGAAGACTCGATCCATCGTGGCGAATCCGAAGGCGAAATTCCGAGACTACCGTGCCGCATACGCAAGCGTAAGTCTCAACTTCATTTATCGATCCTAACTCTGTTTTGAGAGGTTCCTACATTGGTATCAGAGCCATACGGATTCGCTCTAGTCAGAACCGTTGCCCCGTCAAAACTATGAACGAGTCGTTGTCTTTTTCACGAATGGGTATCCTACCATTACGGATATGGTAGGAACGCTTCGTGACGGAGAGAACGCAGCGGTTGTTCTTTTTACGTTAGGGTCTTCTGTCATTACGGATATGGCAGGAACTCTCCGTGACGGGAAGAACCGACCGTTCATATCGTCAAACTCGCTCTCTTCATGGATGCTGAGTCTCCATTCATAGGGAATGGGCGCTCTCTTCATGTGGAGCGCGTAGTTTACGAATTTTTGAAGTGGGTTAATTTTTTGGCACACGGCCATTGGAGGACAACTACTTCCTCGACGAATGTGTGCTTCACCGGAGAAGAAGGTGGTAGTTATTTCCATCGGGGAAGATGAATTTTGGTGCATGTGCACCATGGCCAAATGGGCTATGAAGGCCACGCACCCCCCTCCCCATGCGGAGGGGGTTGGCTACGGCCAATAACCACCATGGCAACCCCCTCCGGCGGGGGTATGCGGCCACCCCATGAAAGGGGGGAGACTGGCCAAGGCCAAAGGGCCATGGCCGGTCAAGGCCAATAAGCCATGGCCGGGCCATGGCCGACCGGCCCTGGCCGGCCACGGCCAGGGCCAGAGAGCCCTGGCCGCGGCCTGGCCAGGCCAGGCCAGGGCCGGCCCTGGCCGGCCACGGCCAGGGCCAGAAGGCCCTGGCCACGGCCAGGCCACGACCAGGCCGCCCTGGCTACGGCCAGGCCAGGGGCCCTGGCCCCCGGCCAGGGCCTGGCCGTCCTAGCAGAGGCCAGGGCAGCGCCCTGGCCTCAGGCCAGGGCATGGCCGCCCTGGCCGAGGCCAGGGCAGGGGCCAGGGCATGGCCGCCCTGGCCGAGGCCAGGGCAGGGGCCCTGGCCCCGGCCAGGGGCCTCTGGCCGAGGCCAGGCCAGGCCAGAGTAGCCTGGCCGGCCTCGGGCCGAGGCCTGGCAGGCCTCTGGCCTAGGCCAGGCCAGGCAGAGGCCTGGCCGGCCTCTGGCCGAGGCCAGGCTTGCCTCTGGCCGAGGCCAGGCCAGTGGCTTGGCCGGCCCTGACAGTGGCCAGGGCTGCCGCAGGCCGCCCCTGGTCGGCCAGGGTAGAGGCCCTTGGCCGGCCCTTGGCCGGCCCTTGGCCGGCCCTTGGCCGGCCCTTGGCCAGCCTCGGCCAGGGCAGGGGCCCTGGCCGGGAGTGATGTGGACCAATTTTTGGTCGACCAATTTGGGTGTTTTGGTCGACCAATCCAGCATAAGGTCTTGGTCGATCACGAACTTGTCGACTAGCCCATACGGGGTGTCAAAAGGCCTTGGTCAAACACGAATGTGCCGACTAGCCCATACGGGGCTAACATTTTATAAATTTTTTTTGGGGCTCTACTCCTTGAAGATTAGCCATAGTGCTCTACTTCATGCAAGATTAGCCATGTCATTGTGCTCTACTCTACGGATCTACTCTACGGAGATTAGCCAATGTACTTATGACATTGTGCTCTACTCTACGGAGATTAGCCAATGTATTTCAAATTTTTGAAAAAGGTGTTTTCAAATAGGTTATGTCCTGTCCTTAATCGGGATAGCGCAATTTTGAATTTCAAGTCCTACCACGATCCGGCCATGGTTATCTAACCCATGGGTGTGTAGAACAGGTCTCGTGGCTTGGCAATTGTTGCGCTAAAATTCTTTGCGCAAACTCTCACCTATTCCATTTTGAAAGATATGTTTTTCAAAAGTATTTTTCCGCTGCTGGTACCATACGGGTATCATTTCTGATTTCTTTTTACATGAGATAAGTAAGAGGGATACTTTGAAAGTTACTTCTAGATGGTAGTTGGGAACGTAGTGAACTTCTCGATTCTAGAGTAACATTTCAGCTTATCCAAGGAACTTATCAAGTGTTTAAGAATCGAAACTTTATGCATAGAATTTTGATCGTGTTTTTTCATTTTCTTTGCAGTTTTTTGATTCGAATATGTCTACCGCTTCTAAGAACATTGTCGCCGAGCTCAACAAAGGTGAGAAGCTCAACGGCGACAATTATAAACTTTGGTCAATAAAAATCCAATATGTTTTGGAGGAGCAAGATGTGCTTGAAACACTCCAAAACATAATGGAAGAACCTGAGTTGGGCAATACGGCCCAACACAAGAGGGACCGGGAAGCTTATGAGACTTGGACTTGAAAGAACAAAATAGCACGTATTACGTTATTGTCCGCAATGGACAATGACATAATGCGTCTATTTCGGGAATTCGACCTAGCCAAAGACATATGGTCTGGGCTAGAAGTAAAGTTTGGTGGAACTTCGGTCACCAAACTCCGCTCCTTAAATATTCAATTTGATTCGTACAAAATGCGGAGAGATCAATCTATGAAAAAGCATCTCCGCCATATGGCGAATCTTATAGCTGAATTGAAGGATGCGGGTCTTACGCTGTCTGACGAACAGCAGATCCAAGCAGTCATTCGTTCACTCCCAGATAGCTGGGATAACATGAAAATGCACCTCACTCATAATGAGTGCATTAAAACTTTAAGCGATGTATCCAAACACCTCGAACTCGAGGAAGAGCGGATTCAAGCCGCAAAACCTAGTGCAGAAGTGCACATGGCCGCTAGTTCCTCACATGGAGGAAAGAAGCGGAATAATAAACGCTTAAGGTTTGTGAACGAACGAAAGCAAGAACTGGAAACCTCAAAGAAGACTAAGAACAAAAGGTGGCAAAAGAATGTGCACTCAAAGAAGAAAAACTTGAAGAAGGTCTAGTGCTTTAAGTGCAACAAGTACGGTCACTTCGCCCGTACGTGTACGGATGGAAGTGATAAGGTAACTTGTAGGGCTAGTTACATATGTGTTTCTAGTTCCGTGTTTCTTGCTGAATCTAACTATTTTTGGTTGATTGATTCGGGGGCCACAGACCACGTTGCGAAGGACAGAAGGTTCTTCGTAGAGTATCGAAGGATAACTCAAGGAACAAAGTGGATAAACGTCGGCAACAACACTCGTGTTGAAGTCAAAGGCGTCGGAACATGCAAGCTAGTTCTCGACAACGGCCGAACTCTATTATTGCACGACGTCCTCTTTGCTCCAGATATTAGAAGGAATATCGTATCCGTGGTCATGTTAATGTCTTTAGGTTATGAATGGAGGTTCTATGAACAAAATGTTGACCTTGTTTGTAATTGTTCTTTGGTTGGGTCGGGTAATATTTGTAATGGATTGATTGTTTTAAACCCTATGTGTGATGATTCTTCTTCTATTAATGAAAGTTTCCATTTGACAAATGCTTCTAATTCTGATTCTGAGATCATTTGTGTAACGACTGCTTTCATGTATCCGGATTTATTATATTATAATATATGTTTTGGTGGATTTTTCTCCTCGTGTGTGGTTATCGTCTCTGTAACTTTCGTTTTCGATCGTTTCGTCGTGTTTTCTTGTTTCTTCCTTAGGATCGGCGATTTCGGAGCATGTCATTCGTGACGGGCTTCATAACGGTCGTATCTTACTGTTAGATCAAGCCTAGGAGTCTTAGGAATCGATCCCGGAGCGCCGCGCTCAGTATCGGAACTTTTGGTGCTTATTAACCGGTGTAAGAAGGGGCACCGACCGACTAGATGACGATCCAGTTGGTCGGCAATCCTTCTTGGACCGACTAGTTGGCTTTCTAAATTTCTCAGGAGTTACTGTTTATCGTTAGTCGGTCTAAGAACGTTGATTGACCGACTAGGTTGCAAACTAGTCGGTCGGCAATGCTTCTTTAACCGACAAACACATCATCTAAATTTTACTATCTGTACTGTTCATTCTTAGTCGGTCTAAGTTCATCTTTCGACCGACTAGTTGTCAAACTAGTCGGTCAGTATTTGTTCTTCGACGACTACATCTAAATCCTATTTTCGTTCAGAAGTTACTGTTTACACTTAGTCGGTCTGCGTTGGTCGACCGACCGACTAGTTGCCAAACTAGTCGGTCAGTGGTTGCTCTTTGACCGACTAATCTGTGTTAAAACCCTAATTTCTGGGCAGCCACCAGCCCATCCTATTTAAGCCCCTCCCAAACGTTTTCTTCCTCCCCCACTCGACCCAAAACCCTAAAATCTCCCCCATTGAGCCCCCTTCTCCCTCAAACCCTATTACCTTCATCCCAAGCCCAAAATCCATCATCCAAACTCTCCCTCAACTCATTCAACCTCTCATCTTCCCCAAAATCTCATCAAATCCCCAAAATCCCCCAAGAACCCTAATTCTCCAAACTTCTCCATTCGTTCCAGATCTGGTTCCTAGGTTCCCCGGAGTGTTCCTTCCGCCTCCTCTCGCGATTTCCCCGTAGATTAGCATCCGCGAGACAAACCTTCGTGATTGTCATCCCCGGTGCTAGGCAAGTGAAACTTGCCACTTAGGGTTTAGGCCATGTTTTAGGCCATTTGCTTATTGTAGGTGTAAAAGAGACTAGGCGACGAAATGATACTCGCCTAGGCGCAATTCCGGAACTAGCTTGACAACGAAGCTAGGACCGTCGTTTACCATGTTGCATAAATCACCATGTCATGTTTAATTTCGATTATCGGTACGCGAATACATTGTCATCCATGCTATCCATGTTGTATGTTGCATTCGTAGCACACGCTACACTACTTGTGTTTTCTGGCTCGTGTTCCAGAAGCGGGCCATGTGTTGGTTGATAGCCAACGCCCGACCTACTAGTTTCCGGCTAGGCACCCACTATACGTGGGCATAACCCTATGCCATACGTGTTATTCACACTTCCTGGCTCGTGTCCCAGAAGCGAGCATTCCGTGTTCGGGGGTAATGCCCTGGCTCGACACACTTGGGGGGGGTAGAGATAAACGGTCACTTGAGCTTAAGAGTTGGCCCGATCAGCCACTCTAGCCAACAGGCGGAATCTCTGTGCACGACGTGTTTACTTGACGTGATTTCCTTGACTTGTACTTGAGCACAGCCTGCGGGAAATAGGGCACTCGTTGAGTGATCCCTTGTACTTGTTCCTTGACATTACATGTCACAACTACCACTTGACACGTGCTACTTGTACTCCCGTTTACTTGTCACTTCCTTACCTTACTTTACTTGCCATGCATCATACAAAATTGCTAGGTTGCTAGTTTACCTTACCTTCAGTTTCCTTGCCCAAGTCTTTTAGACTTGCTGACATGTGCCCCTTTACTCTTTTGGGTGACACATGTTAGATCTCGAGCCTGAGTCCGTTGTTGAGGACGAGGTGTTTGCGGACGCCGAGCCCGAGCTTGTGCTTGACGGGGAGTACGTGGACACTGGGGACCAGTCCTAGTGTCTTCGTTGTGTTTTCCTTTTGTTTAGACAGTTGTTTTGTTGTCAGTGCGTAGCACCTATACTTTGTGTTGTTGTTGCTTTTGTTGGCCTTGTTCTGGGCCTTTAGACTCTTTCTTTTAGCCTGGTGGCTTTTCTGGATGTTGGACTTATTTTCATGTTGGACAATTTATGAGATATGAGAATTTTATCTCTGTCTCTCCTTTTATTATTATTGTTGCTCCGTTTGTGGTTACAGGGACCTGCTTACGTTTTATTGACGTTTATCGGGTTTGGGGCTTCACAGCTCCACTCTCGTGCGGACCTTTTCACGCCTCGCCTCCATTTTAGGGAAGCGGGTCGTGACAATTTGTTGGCATGCAAGACTTGGTCACATTGGACCAACTAGAATGGATAGACTTGCCAAAAGTGGCTTGCTATCTAATGTTTCAAAAGTTGAAATGTCAACTTGCGAACATTGTCTTGTAGGGAAAACATGTCGCAAGCCGTTTGGAACTGGCACAAGGGCCGAAGTTCCATTACAGCTTATCCATTCGGACATTTGTGGTCTAATGAATGTTAAGACAAGACGCGGGAAGTCCTATTTCATCACCTTCATTGATGACTTCACCCGTTTCGGTCACATTTATTTGATTTCCCACAAACATGAAGCTTTATCTTGCTTCAAAAACTATATGAGTTTAGTGGAAAATCAACTAGATCGCAAGATAAAGGTCTTGCGAACCGATCGGGGTGGAGAGTATCAATCAACGAGTTTTAAGGAACTCTGTGATGAAAAAGGCATAGTTCATCAAATAACTATGCCTTATACTCCGCAACAAAACGGTGTTGCGGAAAGAAGAAATAGGACATTGATGGAAATGGTCCGATCAATGATGTCTCAGGCAAATTTGCCCATCACCTTTTGGGGTGATGCATTATTGACGGCAGCATTCATCTTAAACCGTGTACCCTTGAAGTCGGTAAGTTCTACTCCTTATGAGTTGTGGAACAATAGAACTCCAGACTTAAGCATTCTAAAACCTTGGGGTTGTGCCTCTTACGCACATTTATCCTCTCACAAATATGGCAAACTTGGGCCACGTGGGAGGAAGTGTATCTTCATCCGATACGCTGAAAAATCCAAAGGATATGTTTTCGTCGGTCAAGAGGACAATGGGGGTCTAATAGAATTCGAATCGAGGGATGTTGTCTTCTTGGAAAACGAGTTTCCAAGACAGGGTGAGATAAGTCAAGACTTATCCTTGTTTGAGACTTGGGATCAAGAAGGATCGGAACGTTCGAGTGGGAGAAATCTTGGTGAAGAGGAAAATGACCCTCATACTTCACCTATGGATGATACGAACGATACCAATCCTATTCCGAGTGGGAGTGATGTTATTCCAAGTGGGAGTGATGTCATTCCAAGTGGGAGTGATCAAACTCAAGCAAGACGTAGTAATCGAACGAGGCTAACACCTCTGAGATTTGAGGATGAATTTCCTCAAACATTCATGACATTACTACAAGATGATGACGAACCTGCAAATTTCAAACAGGCCGTCACATGCCCTGCTAAAGATAAATGGATAGCGGCAATGGAAGAAGAACTTCAATCCCTGAAAACAAACCAAGTCTGGGACTTGGTTGATTTACCTAAGGGACGTAGAGCCATTGGGAACAAGTGGGTTCTCAAAATCAAGCATAAGGCTGATGGCTCCATCGAGAAATATAAAGCTCGCCTTGTTGCGAAAGGTTTCACGCAACAGGAAGGAATAGACTACGAAGAGACTTTCTCTCCTGTCATGCATTTTACCTCCATTCGCTTAATTCTGGCAATGGTGGCTTGTTTGGACCTCGAGTTACATCAGATGGATGTAAAGACTGATTTTCTTAACGGAGAACTAGATGAGGAGATCTACATGGAACAACCAAACGGGTTCGTACAAGAAGAAAACAAACATAAGGTTTGTAAACTTCGTAAATCCATATATGGTCTTAAACAATCCTCAAGGCAGTGGTATATGCGCTTTCAAGAAGTCGTTTTGTCGTATGGTTTCTCCATGCTCGACGAAGACAACTGCGTATACATTAAGAGGATTAAGAACAAGTATGTAATTATGTCTCTTTATGTAGATGACATACTTATAGCCGGAAATGATAAGCGTCTTATCATGGATATCAAAGCTTGGCTTTCATCCGTCTTTGAGATGAAAGACATGGGTGAAGCTGCATATATCCTTGGGGTTAAGATCTCAAGGAATCGTTCCAAGAAACTTCTTTCTCTCTCTCAAGAGACATATAAAAAGAAAGTTTTAGAACGGTTTAATATGCAGGACTGCAAGCCAATTGATACTCCAATAAGCAAAGGCGAGGGTCAATGTTTGGAAATGTGTCCCAAAGATCCAAAAGAAAAGAATGCTATGGAAAAGGTTCCATACTCCAGTGCTGTCGGGAGTCTGATGTACGCCATGACGTGTACCAGACCGGACATTTGCTATGCTGTTGGTATGGTAAGCCGTTACCAGTCCAACCCAGGACAGGCACACTAGAAAGCGGTGAAGAGGATATTAAGGTACCTCAAAGGGACTGCGGACTATGCGTTGTGCTATCAAGGCAATACCGTGAGACTCGAAGGCTATACCGATGCTGATTGGGCAGGTGATCTCGACGAGTGAAGATCTACCTCAGGCTTTGTTTTCTTGCTCGGGAATGGTGCAATATCCTGGAGCAGCAAGAAGCAAACCTGCATCGCCCTATCAACCATGGAAGCCGAATTTGTAGCATTCAGCATGGCGGTCCAAGAAGCTGTTTGGCTTAGGAAATTCTTAGACAGGCTGACGGATGCCACTGACTCGAGCACTGTTCCGATATACAGTGATAGTCAAGCTTCGATTGCCTATGTCAAAGATCCTAAATTTCATTGTAAGACCAAACACATTGATATTCGATTCAAGTTTGTGAAGGACTATGACAAACGGAAGGAAGTAGACATAGGATACATATCCACGCATGAGATGATAGCGGATCCCCTTACTAAGGCGATCCCCAGAGATGTTTTTTTTAAACACTTATCATCTATGGGAATGCGTAGGTGCTGAGCTGTATCATGTAATATTTCCCATGTCTATAGAAGATCAAAATTTAATAAAAAGAAGAAGTTTTTTTATATATTGCATACAAGTTTCTTACAAATGATTTTATATACATTTGTGTTTAAGTCTCAGCTATTTTATTGTGTGTATGTCGGACAGATTATGGTTGGCTCTCTCACATGAGCAACCGCCTTATCTTATCAGATGGATAAGATAGAGATGAGACTAGTTTAAAGTCAAAATCAGTAGACAAATGATTTAGAGTCGTGACATAAACAAGATAGTCGAATGAAAGATCTGCGTCATATGGATGCTTACAAAAGATCTGAGATCTATATCACAAGGATATTTAAAAGAGATCTCATAGGATTTTTTAAATCCTATCTGTCTTATGCAGGATGAGAGTCCGGGAATATTTCATGGGTAGTAAGGGGACTCAAAAGATAGGCACTGTGGTGTCTGATCTTTCATCCGTACAACATCATTAAGACATACTCTCCCTGGGAAAGGAGTGATGTTGTAATACGTGTTCATACCACGTATGCATTTCGACCACTGAGTTAGTAGCAATAGTGTTTGCTATTATGTGAGACTCAAAGGCCATATGGGTCTTAACTCTTACCCTCAAGGACTCCAATTGGTTCCTTTAGATTTGACGAGATGATCGCTATCTTAGCGTGTTGCTAATGGGCTATGATAATTCGGCTCAGCGGGGCACGTTAGAAAAGCGAATCAAGTCAAGATCAGAAGGTTCGCAAGAAGAGGAAGATTGATTTCATATTCGCATTTGGACTTTAATGATTCAAAGCTGGCCAGCCAATTGTGATCCAGATGGGATTCAATTGTTGAATATAAAGTATAAGAAATGTGAAGAAATAATCCAGGGTAAAGCATGCGTTGAACTACTCAACTTTGCACCTTCGAGGTCGTTGTGTATCTCTAACAAGTGCACCACAACAGACTCTACGCGCATGACGGTCGCACGGTCTATTTCTCGGTATGATAGATGAAAGAACTACGAGAAAGACGTTCTCTTACAATCCCCTCAAGTGTGAGTGGGAGATGTTGGATATGGATGACGTTTGTACACCCTTGTAGGGGATGTACGAGGGAATACGGATCTCGAACGTCGCGTACACGAAGTCGTGTGCAAAGGGAATCTGTTCCCTTGCAGAGAGGATCTCTAGATTAATGGGAAAGTCGCATTATATGTGCATAAGTGCATGCGACATATGGCTAATAAAGGGGTAATATTTTTAGCTTATGTTGTACCATGCATATGGTACAACTTAAGCTTATAATGTGCCATGTATGATGGTACACCTTAGTTAAATTGTTCCAAAGGAAAAATTACTCCTAAAATAACTACCTTGGGGGCTATAAATAAGACCCAAGGGTTAGCCATTTCCTTACACTTTTACATGGTATTCTTGCCTTGCATTTCATTCTAGCGAAGCTCTGCCGAAATCCTTCCTCTCTCTTTATCCAAGTTCTTAATCTAAAAGTAGAGATTTAGATTGTGGATTTAGTAGCCTTACTCCGTTCGTGAGAAGACTCGATCCGTCGTGGCAAATCCGAAGGCGAAGTTCCGAGACTACCGTGCCGCATACGCAAGCTTAAGTCTCAACTTCATTTATCGATCCTAACTCTGTTTTGACAGGATCCTACAGGAGCGAGCGCGTAGCTTGGCCCATGCCCTTCTCTGGTTTGGGTGGCAAGGGTTGGCCCTACCCCAGAGTTCTTGAGAGGGGAGCGAGCGCGTAGCTCGGCCCGTGCCCTTCTCTGGTTTGGGTGGCGAGGGTTGGCCCTGCCCCAGAGTTCTAGAGGGGGGAGCGAGTGCGTAGCTCAGCCCGTGCCCTTCTCTGGTTTGGGTGGCGAGGGTTGGCACTGCCCTAGAGTTCTTGAGGGGGGAGCGAGCACGTAGCTTGGCCCGTGCCCTTCTCTGGTTTGGGTGGCAAGGGTTGGCCCTACCCCAGAGTTCTTGAGGGAGGGAGCGAGCATGTAGCTCGGCCCGTGCCCTTCTCTGGTTTGGGTGGCGAGGGTTGGCACTGCCCCAGAGTTCTTGAGGGAGGGAGCGAGCACGTAGCTCGGCCCGTGCCCTTCTCTGGTTTGGGTGGCGAGGGTTGGCCCTGCCCCAGAGTTCTTGAGGGGGGAGCGAGCACGTAGCTCGGCCGGTGCCCTTCTCTGGTTTGGATGACGAGGGTTGGCCCTGCCCCAGAGTTCTTGAGGGGGGAGCGAGCGCGTAGCACGGCCCGTGCCCTTCTCTGGTTTGGGTGGCGAGGGTTGGCCATGCCCCAGAGTTCTTGAAGGGGGAGCGAGCGTGTAGCTCGGCCCGTGCCCTTCTCTGGTTTGGATGGCGGGGGTTGGCCCTGCCCCAGAGTTCTTGAGGGGGGGAGCGAGCGCGTAGCTCGGCCCGTTCCCTTCTCTGGTTTGGATGGCGAGGGTTGGCCCTGCCCCAGAGTTCTTGAGGGGGGAGCGAGTACGTAGCTCTGCCCGTGCCCTTCTCTGGTTTGGGTGGCGAGGGTTGGCCCTGCCCCAGAGTTCTTGAGAGAGGGAGCGAGCACGTAGCTCGGCCAGTGCCCTTCTCGGGTTTGGGTGGCGAGGGTTGGCCCTGCCCCAGAGTTCTTGAGGGGGGAGCGAGCACGTAGCTCGGACCGTGCCCTTCTATGGTTTGTGTGACGAGGGTTGGCCCTGCCCCAGAGTTCTTAAGGGGGAGCGAGCGCGTAGCTCGGCACGTGCCCTTCTCTGGTTTGGGTGGCGAGGGTTGGCCCTGCCCCAGAGTTCTTGAGGGGGGAGCGAGCACGTAGCTCGGCCCATTCCCTTCTCTGGTTTGGGTGGCGAGGGTTGGCCCTGCCCAAGAGTTCTTGAGGGAGGGAGCGAGCATGTAGCTCGGCCCGTGCCCTTCTCTGGTTTGGGTGGCGAGGGTTGGCACTGCCCCAGAGTTCTTTAGGGGGGGAGCGAGCGCGTAGCTTGGCCCGTGCCCTTCTCTGGTTTGGGTGGCGAGGGTTGGCCCTGCCCCAGAGTTGTTGAGGAAGGGAGCGAGCACGTAGCTCGGCCCGTGCCCTTCCCTGGTTTGGGTGGCGATGGTTGGCCCTGCCCCAGAGTTCTTGAGGGGGGAGCGAGCATGTAGCTCGGCCCATGCCCTTCTCTGGTTTGTGTGGCGAGGGTTGGCCATGCCCCCAGAGTTCTTGAGGGGGGAGCGAGCGCGTATCTTGGCCCGTGCCCTTCTCTGGTTTGGGTGGCGAGGGTTGGCCCTGCCCCAGAGTTCTTGAAGGGGGAGCGAGCGTGTAGCTCGGCCCGTGCCCTTCTCTGGTTTGGATGGCGGGGGTTGGCCCTGCCCCAGAGTTCTTGAGGGGGGGAGCGAGCGTGTAGCTCGGCCCGTGCCCTTCTCTGGTTTGGAGGGTGAGGGTTGGCCCTGGCCCAGAGTTCTTAAGGGGGAGCGAGTACGTAGCTCTGCCCGTGCCCTTCTCTGGTTTGGGTGGCGAGGGTTGGTCCTGGCCCAGAGTTCTTAAGAGAGGGAGCGAGCACGTAGCTCGGCCCGTGCCCTTCTCTGGTTTGGGTGGCGAGGGTTGGCCCTGCCCTAGAGTTCTTGAGGGGGGGAGCGAGCGCGTAGCTCGGACCGTGCCCTTCTCTGGTTTGTGTGACGAGGGTTGGCCCTGCCCCAGAGTTCTTAAGGGGGAGCGAGCGCGTAGCTCGGCCCATGCCCTTCTCTGGTTTGGGTGGCAAGGGTTGGCCCTGCCCCAGAGTTCTTGAGGGGGGAGCGAGCGCGTAGCTTGGCCCATACCCTTCTCTGGTTTGGGTGGCGAGGGTTGGCCCTGCCCCAGAGTTCTTGAGGGAGGGAGCGAGCATGTAGCTCGGCCCGTGCCCTTCTCTGGTTTGGGTGGCGAGGGTTGGCACTGCCCCAGAGTTCTTGAGGGGGGAGCGAGCGCGTAGCTGTAGGATCTAAATAAGGCCTAGAGGGGGGGTGAATAGGCCTTTGACCAAATTATCGCAAGATAAAAATTAAGCCTAGTTTACAGCATGCAGTTTAGGAATCAAACAATCAAAGCATTCACAGAAGACACAGAATTTAACGTGGTTCGGTCCCCATGACCTACGTCCACCCCAATGAGCAATCACTTATACTGTTTCTTTAAGAAGTTACAATCTCCCTTAGATTGGTGCCCCAACACCAACCTGTCAGACCAACTCAAGCTCACCAAAGCCAAAAAGAAACATACAAGTATCACTCCCCAACCCAACTTGCCCCAACAGTTTGGTTCCCAGAGTCCCAAATAGCGGAAGAAATTATATTACAGAAATGCTGATCAAAACATTAATAACTTCACAAATAAATAAGATCAAGAGTTTAGAAAGCTCATTTGTGAAGATCTCTCTGGTTGTCGTCTTTCAGCACATCAGTAGCTTCGCAACGCTTCTTACGGAATGATGATCGAATGTCTGTAGAAGAAGTAGTCGCTATCCCCGTGGAAGTAGTCGGTAGAAGTTCCTCACTCAAAATGATCTCATTTGCTACACAGGAGGAACTAGCTGCTCAACTTGCTATCACTGCGTCGGGGATGAAGTCACGGTCGCAACGCTTCTTACGGAACTCAATTTGGATCTCTAGAACTCCACTTATTGATGAAAATGTGAAGAGATGTACATTGGTATTTATAGAATTGAGTTAACGGGTTTACGTCATTGTTCCAAGGGATCCGCACCCACGAAAATCACGTTTAAAATAGGCTTAACGGGTCGGGTTTAAAATCCGCTGTCGGCAGCGATATCAGCCGTTGGATCGAGCGGGATTCGCTGAGGAGCCGCCACGTGGCGGTCAAAATTCGCGCGTCGTCGCCCGCCTCCGCTGACCCGGACCCGCTTTGTCGGCAGCCGTTGGATCTCCGCATGGACGGCGGAGATGCAGCCACGTCGCTCGCGGATGTCGACAGCTGCGCCCGCCATTTGCGACTTATCCGCTCGGTAGGTGACCGTCGGATCGAGATCGGGCGGCGGACAAGCGGCCACGTCGCCCCGCTTCGACCGACCGTCAGATGCGAAATGAACGGCCAGGATGATGCCACGTCGACTTGGATTTAATTCAGCGATGAAGCGTATATATGCACAGTACCGTATGCCGTATTTGCTGAGTATTTTCACTGTATTCTCGCGTATTTAGGCATCAAATAAATCCCAAAAATTCTGAAATAATTCTCAAAAATACCATAGCTTCATATTGACATGTGAGAATTGTTTCACCTCATTTCACCTCTTGTAGAAAAATTTTCTTCTTTGTATACTCAGTATTTTCTCGTATTTCCCCGTATTTGGACTTCACACAATCTCCATAAATCCTGAGAAAAATCCCATGCTATTTATAGCCTATGATTAACTCTAGGGTAGAGTTTCCTAGCTATACTCTCTTGTTTGATCAGCTTTTGTAATTCCAAATGAAGTTTCACCCTTGTATCTCTACGTACTTGAGTACGTACATGTGTAACCTGAACAATCATGATTATAGGGACCTGTGACACACTCAACAAACATATTAGAACAGTTCAGTAGGGTTTGTTATCATCAAACATAGGTTAGGATGCTGTTTCCAACAATCTCCCCCTTTTGATGAGAACAAACCAGACATTAAGATTATTTTGAAAAACTGTGTTAAGTGTGTGAGTGTGTGAAGCATGAATATGAGCATGAATGACAAAATGATATGCTCCCCCTATTGACATGCTCCCCCTATCTCTGACATGCACAATCTTAATATTTCTCTCCCCCTTTGTTTTCATCAAAAAATGTATGAAATAGCATATGAGGAATGGAAAATTGAACATTATAAACCAAAACAAAAGGCAATACATCGTTTGACCACAATGAATAAATAAGCAATAATCACTAAGTCATGACTACCATAATTCATCTCCGTGCTCAAGTGTGATGATCAAATGTTTAGTAAATATGGAGAGGTAATAAGGAATACAGCCTGTCATAACCATCTTTTCAACTGAATATATGAACATCAAAGATTGAGTTTCCCCTTCTCATGTAATATGAGTTCAAGTTACCAATTCCAAACATGACCGAGAAGGATTTTTAAATGTGAAATGGCATTGCTTGACGGACTTAACACCAACGCTAAAAAATGACATTTATAGCATAAGTTGGATGTCCGAGGGTAGTATCAAGGACATGGATCGTATCCATTTTTCATACGAAGCTCTGTGTATATATTTTGAAGACATGTGTCTTGCTTTTCTTTTTATACACGTATATATATTTTGAGGAGAGCTTTTCTTTTTACCCATGCCTTGAAACATCATATCCCATTAAAATATAAATTAGTCCACCAACAACCACTTTTCTTATTCAAGATTACAATTCCATAGCAAAACATTTTGATCTGTGTAAGTGTGATTGGATGATGAAAAACGTTAGTTAGTCATTAATGAATATGACCTAATTAAGCATGTAGTCTTTGAATGCAAGCATTGTTAAGAATATAATATTCAAAATCCATAAGACATATGTTTTGCATTTAAAGCTGTTTCTGATGAAAAAATGCAAAAGGAGGAGATAGACAATTCACTTTCCCTTTCTGTGTATATTTTTCCTTTTTAATTTTTTTTATTTTTCTTTTTCATTTTTTTATTTTTCTTTTTGTAGCACACCACACAAAAACAATAAAAACACACCAAATAATATTTTCACTCTAAATATAATCAATAATGCCCAGTTCTAGACGTAGACGACAAAAACGATCTTCTGGCAAAGGTTTTGTAAAGATATCTGCCTACTGAGAATCAGTAGAAATATATTCAATGGATACATCCTCTTTTGCCAAATGATCTCTAAGAAAATGATGTCTTACATCTATGTGTTTTGTCCGAGAGTGATGAACAGGATTGTTAGAAAGATCTATAGCACTCTTACTATCACATCGTAATGGATCTTTTCTAAGATCCAAGCCGTAGTCAGACAGGGTTTGCATCATCCAAAGTACTTACGCACAGCAACTGCCAAGGGCAATATACTCAGCTTCAGTAGTGGACACAGCAACACTGTTCTGCTTACGACTAGACCAAGAAACCAATGAATGTCCTAGCATAAAACATGTTCCACTAGTGCTCTTTCTATCAAGCATACTACCAGCATAATCAGCATCAGCATAGCCAACCAAATTAAGATTACCACAAGAGGGATACCATAGTCCAAGTGTAGGAGTGTGAATAAGATATCGAAAAATCCTCTTAATGGCTATCAAATGTGATTCTTTTGGACAGGCTTGAAATAGTGCACACAAACAGACAGAAAACATGATGTCTGGTCTAGATGCAGTTAAATAGAGTAAGGACCCAATCATACCTCGATAAAGTTTTTGGTCCACATCTATACCTTTGTCATCCTTTTCAAGCTTCGTCGTCGGACTCATTGGAGTTCGCATTGGCTTTGCATTTTCCATCCCAAATTTCTTCAACAGTTCTTTTATGTACTTGGTTTGGGAAACATATATGCCATCTCCAATTTGTCTTACTTGAAAGCCCAAAAAGTATTTCAACTCTCCGACCAGACTCATCTCAAATTGATCCTGCATAACCTTTTCAAACTTTTGGCATAAAAGATCATTAGTAGCACCGTAAATAATATCGTCCACATAAATCTGAACAATAAGAAAATGATCCTGTTCATGCAAGATAAACAAAGTGTTGTCTGCACTACCCTTTTTAAAGTTATTTTCCAAAAGATATGAACTGAGACGGTCGTACCAAGCTCTGGGAGCTTGCTTCAGACCATACAAAGCCTTTTGCAACTTGTAAACGTGATTTGGAAAACTATGACTTTCAAAACCAGGGGGTTGTTCAACAAAAACATCTTCTTTCAAATAACCATTTAAAAATGCACTTTTCACATCCATTTGCTTCAATTTAAAACCTTTAAAACTTGCAAAAGCCAGCAATATTCTAATGGCTTCTAATCTAGCAACGGGTGCAAAAGTTTCATCACAATCAATTCCCTCAATCTGGTTATATCCTTTGGCCACTAATCTTGCCTTATTTCTGATTACATTTCCAGATTCATCAAGTTTGTTTTTGAAAATCCATTTAGTGCCAACAATTGGGTAATTATTAGGTCGGGGCACTAATGTCCAAACATTATTTCTATCAAACTGATTAATCTCATCATGCATGGCCATAACCCAACTTTCATCTGTTAAAGCAATTTCAACGTTCTTAGGTTCAATTTCAGAAATGAGGTCACCATGAATGCATAAGGCACACAAGTTATTGAAAGTGGATCGAGTGCGTATACCTTCCGTAGGAGTCCCCATGATCAGCTCAGGTGGATGATGTGGATTGAACCTGAGCTCTCCTCTTTCCAGTCTATTTCCTTGTGGTGCTTCGAGTTCAGCTTCCTTTTGGCCTTCAGATGGTTCAGCTATGTTTTCAGGCTCTGTAGTTTCCTTGTCTGCATCTTCAGTGTCCCTGCAATTTAAAGGATCTATTTCAGCTTCATCAAATTTCACATTAATTGACTCAACAACAGTTAAAGTTCGTTTATTGTAGATCCTGTATGCTTTGCTCCTTGATGAATACCCTACGAACACTCCTTCGTCTGATTTGGATTCAAATGTTCCCAGCTGATCTCCTGTGTTTAAAATAAAACACCTGCATCCAAATACTCTGAAATATGAAATGTTAGGAGTCTTGCCATGCCACAGTTCATAGGATGTTTTGTTCATTAAAGGTCTAAGCATAACCCTGTTGCAGACATAGCAGGCTGTATTCACTGCTTCGGCCCAAAAATACATAGGAAGAGAATAATCATTAAGCATGCTTCTTGCCATCTCTTTTAAAATTTGATTCTTTCTTTCGACCACCCCGTTTTGTTGAGGTGTTCTAGGAGAAGAAAATTCATGTAAGATCCCTTTTTCCAAACAGAAGTTTTCAAAAACAGAGTTTTCAAATTCACCACCGTGATCACTTCTAATTTTCATAATTGAAAGATTTTTCTCATTTGAAACTTGATTACAAAAATTTTGGAAATTTTCAAAGGAATCCGATTTCTTGGCTAAGAAGTAAACCCATGTATATCTAGAAAAATCATCGATCAAAACAAAACAAAATCTCTTCCCATTTAGGCTAGCAACATCGGTAGGCCCAAACAAATCCATATGAATCAATTCTAGGATTCGTGAAGTGGTAACTTCCCGAATTCCCGTAAAAGTGGATCTAGTTTGCTTACCTTTTGTGCATGCAACACACAACTTACCATTCTCGTACTGTTGATGTGGCAAGCCTCGGACCAGGTTTTTATTCTCCAGCTTATGTAGCAACTTCATGCTGGCATGTGATAGTCTCCGGTGCCATAGTATAGCCTCCTCCTCCCTTGCACTTGCCGTTGTCCCCTAATGTAACACTTCCTCCTTCTTGCTTCACGAGGCTAAGGAACTTGTCGCTGTTTCCTGTCATGTGTCTTGAGCAGCCTGAATCCAAATACCACTCACACAGTTGTTCCTTAGCCATGCTGAGTCCCTACACATAAGAAGAACAAGGTATGTGTGACCTGGGTAGCCAAATAGGTCCACAATGGTTAGTCATAGTACCTTTCGGAACCCATACTTGTTTGAACTTCATGTTTTGGTTCTTATAACGACAATTTCTATATAAATGCTCAAAAGAACCACAGGTATAACATTTGGCGTTCCGTTTCTTTTTCTTGATGTAATGATTTTTCTTTATCATGTTTTCATTATAAACATTTCCAAATCCTAGTCCTTGTTTATCGTTTTTGATTGACTGGTATCCAAGAATGATGTCTAGTGATTTTCTTCCTACACCAAATTTTCTGATACTCAGTTCTAAATTAGAGACTTTGGATTTCAAAAAGTTGTTTTCATTTACAAGCATGACACTTTTATTTATAAAACTCTTTCTAACATTATCTTCATTTTTAGCGAGAGTTTCTATTCTTTTATTTAGGCCAACAATCTTTTCATTACCATTCTTAATTTCTAGCTTTAATGAAGCACAAGTCTGACAAGGTATAGCTTCAGTAATACTAGATTTTCCTTTGAGTTTTTCAATGGTAATTTTGAGCGATGCAATTTCATTTTTCAATTTTATTTCATTTTGCAAAACATTATAATTTTCCTGCTGTAGTTGGAAATTCATTTCTTTATAATTTTCTATAGAGGATTCAAGAGAAGTAATTTCTGAATTCATGTTTTCACAAATATTCATTAATTCTGGTAAAGAAAATTCATCTCTTACCTTGTTCGTGTCGCTTTCACCTATTAGGCAAAGTGATGATTGCGCTACCTCGTCTTGTGGTTCGTCTTCTTCGTCATCGTCCCATGTGACCGCAAATGATTTCCCTTTGGCTTCGGATGACGCGTTCTTTGTTGGACAGTTTTTCATGAAATGTCCAAATTTCTTACAGTTGAAACATTGAACACTTTTAGTAGTATTTTGTTCAGACGAGGAATTCAAAGGATTAAACTTATTAAAACGATTGAACCTTTTTGCCATTTCAGATTTTCCGGCAGGAGTTCTGATGAAGCGTCGGAATCCTCTGACCATCAGTGCATGTTCCTCGTCGAGATCTTCTTTGTCACTTTCTTCGGCTTTGAGAGCGATGGTCTTTAAAGGTTTAACCTCACCTTTCTCTCTTGTCTCGACGGTTTTGAGTTCCAGCTCATGGGATAACAGATTCCCAATCAGATCATCCAGCTTCAGCTTAGTGAGATCTCTCGCTTCTTGGATGGCCGTCACTTTAGGCCGGAAGGAACTAGGAAGCGCTCTTAGGATTTTCCGAATGAGGTCGATGCTGTCGTAAGACTTTCCCAAGGCTTTTGAGTTGTATACGATGTCGGTGAAGCGAGTGTACATATCCTTGATGGATTCTCCTGGTAGCATGTGGAAACCATCGTACTCTGAGCTCAGCAGCGCTAATCTGGACTCCTTCACCTGAGAGGTTCCTTCGTGAGTGACTTCGAGAGTGTTCCAGATTTCCTGCGCAGTAAGAAAATGAGATATACGGTTAAACTCAGTTCTGTCAAGTGCATAGATAATTGCATTCATAGCTTTACCATTCAGAGCATAAAGTTTGTTATCGTTATCATCCCATTTATCTTCTGGTTTTGGTATTTCAATATCTTCAATTTTGATTGTAGGTGGGTGATAGCCTTTAGCAACAATTTTCCAAATTTCAAGATCTGAAGAGACTAGGAAAATTTTCATCCTAGCTTTCCAGTAAGCAAAATCAGTCCCATTAAATTTGGGTGGTCTAACTGTAGACTATCCTTCAGCAAATGCTGAATCATATGTATTCATTATGAACTAGACTCAAATGGCCAGGCCTGGTGCTCTGATACCACTTGTAGGATCTAAATAAGGCCTAGAGGGGGGGGGGTGAATAGGCCTTTGACCAAATTATCGCAAGATAAAAATTAAGCCTAGTTTACAGCATGCAGTTTAGGAATCAAATAATCAAAGCATTCACAGAAGACACAGAATTTAACGTGGTTCGGTCCCCATGACCTACATCCACCCCAATGAGCAATCACTTATACTGTTTCTTTAAGAAGTTACAATCACCCTTAGATTGGTGCCCCAACACCAACCTGTCAGACCAACTCAAGCTCACCAAAGCCAAAAAGAAACATACAAGTATCACTCCCCAACCCAACTTGCCCCAACAAGTTTGGTTCCCAGAGTCCCAAATAGCGGAAGAAATTATATTACAGAAATGCTGATCAAAACATTAATAACTTCACAAATAAATAAGATCAAGAGTTTAGAAAGCTCATTTGTGAAGATCTCTCTGGTTGTCGTCTTTCAGCACATCAGTAGCTTCGCAACGCTTCTTACGGAATGATGATCGAATGTCTGTAGAAGAAGTAGTCGCTGTCCCCGTGGAAGTAGTCGGTAGAAGTTCCTCACTCAAAATGATCTCATTTGCTACACAGGAGGAACTAGCTGCTCAACTTGCTATCACTGCATCGGGGATGAAGTCACGGTCGCAACGCTTCTTACGGAACTCAATTTGGATCTCTAGAACTCCACTTATTGATGAAAATGTGAAGAGATGTACATTGGTATTTATAGAATTGAGTTAACGGGTTTACGTCACTGTTCCAAGGGATCCGCACCCACGAAAATCACGTTTAAAATAGGCTTAACGGGTCGGGTTTAAAATCCGCTGTCGGCAGCGATATCAGCCGTTGGATCGAGCGGGATTCGCTGAGGAGCCGCCACGTGGCGGTCAAAATTCGCGCGTCGTCGCCCGCCTCCGCTGACCCGGACCCGCTTTGTCGGCAGCCGTTGGATCTCCGCGTGGACGGCGGAGATGCAGCCACGTCGCTCGCGGATGTCGACAGCTGTGCCCGCCATTTGCGACTTATCCGCTCGGTAGGTGACCGTCGGATCGAGATCGGGCGGCGGACAAGCGGCCACGTCGCCCCGCTTCGACCGACCGTCAGATGCGAAATGAACGGCCAGGATGATGCCACGTCGACTTGGATTTAATTCAGCGATGAAGCGTATATATGCACAGTACCGTATGCCGTATTTGCTGAGTATTTTCACTGTATTCTCGCGTATTTAGGCATCAAATAAATCCCAAAAATTCTGAAATAATTCTCAAAAATCCCATAGATTCATATTGACATGTGAGAATTGTTTCACCTCATTTCACCTCTTGTAGAAAAATTTTCTTCTTTGTATACTCAGTATTTTCTCGTATTTCCCCGTATTTGGACTTCACACAATCTCCATAAATCCTGAGAAAAATCCCATGCTATTTATAGCCTATGATTAACTCTAGGGTAGAGTTTCATAGCTATACTCTCTTGTTTGATCAGCTTTTGTAATTCCAAATGAAGTTTCACCCTTGTATCTCTACGTACTTGAGTACGTACATGTGTAACCTGAGCAATCATGATTATAGGGACCTGTGACACACTCAACAAACATATTAGAACAGTTCAGTAGGGTTTGTTATCATCAAACATAGGTTAGGATGCTGTTTCCAACAGTAGCTTGGCCCGTGCCCTTCTCTGGTTTGGGTGGCGAGGGTTGGCCCTGCCCCAGAGTTGTTGAGGGAGGGAGCGAGCACGTAGCTCGGCCCGTGCCCTTCTCTGGTTTGGGTGGCGAGGGTTGGCCCTGCCCCAGAGTTCTTGAGGGGGAGCGAGCGTGTAGCTCGGCCCGTGCCCTTCTCTGGTTTGTGTGGCGAGGGTTGGCCATGCCCCAGAGTTCTTGAGGGGGGAGCGAGCACGTATCTTGGCCCGTGCCCTTCTCTGGTTTGGGTGGCGAGGGTTGGCCCTGCCTCAGAGTTCTTGAAGAGGGAGCGAGCGTGTAGCTCGGCCCGTGCCCTTCTCTGGTTTGGATGGCGGGGGTTGGCCCTGCCCCAGAGTTCTTGAGGGGGGAGCGAGCGCGTAGCTCGGCCCGTGCCCTTCTCTGGTTTGGATGGCGAGGGTTGGCCCTGCCCTAGAGTTCTTGAGGGGGGAGCGAGTACGTAGCTCTGCCCGTGCCCTTCTCTGGTTTGGGTGGCGAGGGTTGGCCCTGCCCCAGAGTTCTTGAGAGAGGGAACGAGCACGTAGCTCGGCCCGTGCCCTTCTCTGGTTTAGGTGGCGAGGGTTGGCCCTGCCCTAGAGTTCTTGAGGGGGGAGCGAGCGCGTAGCTCGGACCGTGCCCTTCTCTGGTTTGTGTGACGAGGGTTGGCCCTGCCCCAGAGTTCTTAAGGGGGAGCGAGCGCGTAGCTCGGCCCGTGCCCTTCTCTGGTTTGGGTGGCGAGGGTTGGCCCTGCCCCAGAGTTCTTGAGGGGGAGCGAGCGCGTAGCTCGGCCCATACCCTTCTCTGGTTTGGGTGGCGAGGGTTGGCCCTGCCCCAGAGTTTTTGAGGGGGGAGCGAGCTCGTAGCTCGACCCGTGCCCTTCTCTGGTTTGGGTGGCGAGGGTTGGCCCTGCCCCAGAGTTCTTGAGGGGGGAGCGAGCACGTAGCTCGGCCGGTGCCCTTCTCTGGTTTGGATGACGAGGGTTGGCCCTGCCCCAGAGTTCTTGAGGGGGGAGCGAGCGCGTAGCTCGGCCCGTGTTCTTCTCTGGTTTGGGTGGCGAGGGTTGGCCATGCCCCAGAGTTCTTGAGGGGGGAGCGAGCGCGTAGTTGGCACATGCCCTACTCTGGTTTGGGTGGCTAGGTTGGCCTAGCCCCAGAGTTCTTGAGGGGGGAGCGAGCGCGTAGCACGGCCTGTGGCCTTCTCTGGTTTGGGTGGCGAGGGTTGGGCCTGTCCCAGAGTTCTTGAGGGGGAGAGCGAGCGCGTAGCTTGGCCCGTGCCCTTCCCTGGTTTGGGTGGCGAGGGTTGGCCCTGCCCCAGAGTTCTTGAGGGGGGACCGAGCACGTAGCTCGGCCCATGCCCTTCTCTGGTTTGGGTGGCGAGGGTTCGCCCTGCTCCAGAGTTCTTGAGGGGGGGAGTGAGCGCGTAGCTCGGCCCGTGCCTTTCTCTGATTTGGGTGGCGAGAGTTGGCCCTGCCCCAGAGTTCTTGAGGAGGGGAGCGAGTGCATAGCTCGGCCCACGCCCTTCTCTGGTTTGGGTGGCGAGGGCTGGCCCTGCCCCAGAGTTCTTGAGGGGGGAGCGAGCACGTAGCTCGGCCTGTGCCCTTCTCTGGTTTGGGTGGCGAGGGTTGGCCCTGCCCCAGAGTTCTTGAGGGGGGAGCGAGCGCGTAGCTCGGCCCGTGCCCTTCTCTGGTTTGGGTGGCAAGGGTTGGCCCTACCCCAGAGTTCTTGAGGGGGGAGCGAGCGCGTAGCTCGGCCCGTGCCCTTCTCTGGTTTGGGTGGCGAGGGTTGGCCATGCCCCAGAGTTCTTGAGGGGGGAGCGAGTGCGTAGCTCGGCCCGTGCCCTTCTCTGTTTTGGGAGGCGAGGGTTGGCACTGCCCCAGAGTTCTTGAGGGGGCAGCGAGCACGTAGCTTGGCCCGTGCCCTTCTCTGGTTTGGGTGGCGAGGGTTGGCCCTGCCCCAGAGTTCTTGAGGGAGGGAGCGAGCACGTAGCTTGGCCCGTGCCCTTCTCTGGTTTGGGTGGCGAGGGTTGGCACTGCCCCAGAGTTCTTGAGGGGGGAGCGAGCGCGTAGCTTGGCCCGTGCCCTTCTCTGGTTTGGATGGCGAGGGTTTGCCCTGCCCCAGAGTTCTTGAGGGGAGAGCGAGCGCGTAGCTCGGCCCGTGCCCTTCTCTGGTTTGGGTGGCAAGGGTTGGCCCTACCCCAGAGTTCTTGAGGGGGGAGCGAGCGCGTAGCTCGGCCCGTGCCCTTCTCTGGTTTGGGTGGCGAGGGTTGGCCATGCCCCAGAGTTCTTGAGGGGGGAGCGAGTGCGTAGCTCGACCCGTGCCCTTCTCTGTTTTGGGAGGTGAGGGTTGGCACTGCCCCAGAGTTCTTGAGGGGGGAGCGAGCACGTAGCTTGGCCCGTGCCCTTCTCTGGTTTGGGTGGCGAGGGTTGGCCCTGCCCCAGAGTTCTTGAGGGAGGGAGCGAGCATGTAGCTTGGCCCGTGCCCTTCTCTGGTTTGGGTGGCGAGGGTTGGCACTGCCCCAGAGTTCTTGAGGGGGGAGCGAGCGCGTAGCTTGGCCCGTGCCCTTCTCTGGTTTGGGTGGCGAGGGTTGGCCCTGCCCCAGAGTTGTTGAGGGAGGGAGCGAGCACGTAGCTCGGCCCGTGCCCTTCTCTGGTTTGGGTGGCGAGGGTTGGCCCTGCCCCAGAGTTCTTGAGGGGAGAGCGAGCGCGTAGCTCGGCCCGTGCCCTTCTCTGGTTTGGGTGGCGAGGGTTGGCCATGCCCCAGAGTTCTTTAGGGGGGAGCGAGTGCGTAGCTCGGCCCGTGCCCTTCTCTGTTTTGGGAGGTGAGGGTTGGCACTGCCCCAGAGTTCTTGAGGGGGGAGCGAGCACGTAGCTTGGCCCGTGCCCTTCTCTGGTTTGGGTGGCGAGGGTTGGCCCTGCCCCAGAGTTCTTGAGGGAGGGAGCGAGCATGTAGCTTGGCCCGTGCCCTTCTCTGGTTTGGGTGGCGAGGGTTGGCACTGCCCCAGAGTTCTTGAGGGGGGAGCGAGCGCGTAGCTTGGCCCGTGCCCTTCTCTGGTTTGGGTGGCGAGGGTTGGCCCTGCCCCAGAGTTGTTGAGGGAGGGAGCGAGCGCGTAGCTCGGCCCGTGCCCTTCTCTGGTTTGGGTGGCGAGGGTTGGCCCTACCCCAGAGTTCTTAAGGGGGGAGCGAGCGTGTAGCTCAGCCCGTGCCCTTCTCTGGTTTATGTGGCGAGGGTTGGCCATGCCCCAGAGTTCTTGAGGGGGGAGCGAGTGCGTATCTTGGCCCGTGCCCTTCTCTGGTTTGGGTGGCGAGGGTTGGCCCTGTCCCAAAGTTCTTGAAGGGGGAGCGAGCGTGTAGCTCGGCCCGTGCCCTTCTCTGGTTTGGATGGCGGGGGTTGGCCCTACCCCAGAGTTCTTGAGGGGGGAGCGAGCGCGTAGCTCGGCCCGTGCCCTTCTCTGGTTTGGATGGCGGGGGTTGGCCCTACCCCAGAGTTCTTGAGGGGGGAGCAAGCGCGTAGCTTGGCCCGTGCCCTTCTCTGGTTTGGATGGCGGGGGTTGGCCCTACCCCAGAGTTCTTGAGGGGGGAGCGAGCGCGTAGCTCGGCCCGTGCCCTTCTCTGGTTTGGATGGCGAGGGTTTGCCCTGCCCCAGAGTTCTTGAGGGGGGAGCGAGGACGTAGCTCTGCTTGTGCCCTTCTCTGGTTTGGGTGGCGAGGGTTGGCCCTGCCACAGAGTTCTTGAGAGAGGGAGCGAGCACGTAGCTCTGCCCGTGCCCTTCTCTGGTTGGGGTGGCGAGGGTTGGCCCTGCCCTAGAGTTCTTGAGGGGGGAGCGAGCGTGTAGCTCGGACCGTGCCCTTCTCTGGTTTGTGTGACGAGGGTTGTCCCTACCCCAGAGTTCTTAAGGGGGAGCGAGCGCGTAGCTCGGCCCGTGCCCTTCTCTGGTTTGGGTGGCGAGGGTTGGCCCTGCCACAGAGTTCTTGAGGGGGGAGCGAGCGCGTAGCTCGGCCCATACCCTTCTCTGGTTTGGGTGGGGAGGGTTGGCCCTGCCACAGAGTTCTTGAGGGGGGAGCGAGCTCGTAGCTCGACCCGTGCCCTTCTCTGGTTTGGGTGGCGAGGGTTGGCCCTGCCCCAGAGTTCTTGAGGGGGGAGCGAGCACGTAGCTCGGCCTGTGCCATTCTCTGGTTTGGGTGGCGAGGGTTGGCCCTGCCCCAGAGTTCTTGAGGGGGGAGCGAGTGTGTAGCTCGGCTCGTGCCCTTCTCTGGTTTGGGTGGCGATGGTTGGCCATGCCCCAGAGTTCTTGAGGGGGAAGCGAGCGCGTAGTTGGCACATGCCCTACTCTGGTTTGGGTGGCTAGGTTGGCCCTGCCCCAGATTTCTTGAGGGGGGAGCGAGCACGTAGCTCGGCCTGTGGCCTTCTCTGGTTTGGGTGGCGAGGGTTGGTCCTGTCCCAGAGTTCTTGAGGGGGAGAGCGAGCGCATAGCTCGGCCCATGCCCTTCCCTGGTTTGGGTGGCGAGGGTTGGCCCTGCCCCAGAGTTCTTGAGGGGGTGCGAGCACGTAGCTCGGCCCATGCCCTTCTCTGGTTTGGGTGGTGAGGGTTGGCCCTGCTCCAGAGTTCTTGAGGGGGGGAGTGAGCGCGTAGCTCGGCCCGTGCCTTTCTCTGGTTTGGGTGGCGAGAGTTGGCCCTGCCCCAGAGTTCTTGAGGAGGGGAGCGAGCGCATAGCTCGGCCCACGCCCTTCGCTGGTTTGGGTGGTGATCGCGCCCAGGCGTACACACCCGAAGCGACGGTTGTAGTTTTACCGCAGGCGCACGGTATTGCGGTGAGCGGGTATCGAACACAGGGAGGACGAATGACCGTGCTTGCTCCTAATCAACCTGGCTATTTAAGAATAGAGAGAATTGCCTTGGGCGATCCTGTCACAATCGTCAGACAAATGTGCGAAATATCAAATCAAATAAAGAACGTCTAGGGAATGGGGAATTTCCGCTACTCACCGTATTTCATAAATGTGGTTCGTCGGTATCAAAGTTGCTAGAATGAGAATTTGGATGAACTAGTTGCAACTAAATGTGGAACCAAGCTCACGCTCTCGCGCTGTTGCCGGTCTATAGCTATCCTAGGGTCGGGTCCAATCTCTTGCAAACCCTAGCCTAGGAAAGCTAGCATTAGGATCAACATCATCGTTCAATCGTGCACCGAGCCCAATCTCTTGCAAACTCGGTCCACAATCTAAATTAGGATAGTTCCTACCCGTCCAATCTCTTGCAAACGGGTATCGGCACGGAATTGCAACCGGAGATCCTAGTATCGGTCCAATCTCTTGCAAACCGATACTTCGAAAATCCGACTCCAACCCAATTCGGATTTCTAGGGCTTCCGATCAAATTGGGATCCAATCTCTTGCAAATCCCAATTGATATGAATATCTAGCTATCCGTAGTAAATCGATCCCAATCTAATCCCTAATAGCTATTCTAGCTCAATTTCTACCAATTCAACACAAATAGGAAATAGGGCTTGTAGGGTTCATCCCCACGCCCCAAGACGTGGAGACTACTCACAAATCATAGCAATAGCACAAAAATAATCAATGAAATAGGCAATGGAATTCATCACAACAATGATATAAACAATAAAAATAGAGTTTTTGGGGAAGAGAGATGCAAACCAATGTAGTTCTTCAATTAATCCAACAAAAATCCAAGTTTTTCCTCTTCTCCAATCACAAATAATAAAACCAAAAAGTAATCTCAAAAAGCTGCAAAAAATCTAAGAGATGGCTCTCAAAACTAGGGTAAAAGCAGGGCTTAAATAGCCTCAAAATCGTCCACAAATCCTGACCAAAACGCCCCTGCACAGCCTGTTTTCCGCAAATTTCGCTACAGGCAGCGCATCGCACTCGGCCGAGTGACAAAAGTCGCTCGGCCGAGTGAAAACCCTGTAATTTTCCAGTAAGTCGGGGCTTTCAGGGGTCTTCAGTTCGGAGGCGGCTCGGCCGAGTGAGTTGACGTCACTCGGCCGATGGCTTCACTGCACTCGGGCGGACGTGGTTTACCACTCGGCCGAGTGGGTCTTCTGAAGCTCAGGTGGCCGAAAAACAGAAACTTCGATATTTTGGAGGGGCTTCGTCTGGGCGCCACTCGGGCGGACGTGGTATCGTCACTCTGCCGATGTAGTCTCCGTCGCTCGGCCGAGTACACATGAAAATCGTGTCTGAACGGGTCGGCCGAGCAGTGTCTCGCTGGTCGGCCGAGCGGCTCCTCCACTCGGCCGAGTGGAACACAAAAGATGCCCATTCTGCTTATTTTGGCCTCCTCGTCGCTCCTGTGACGTCCATTCTTCTTCCGCTCCTCTCCAACTGCAAAATACCCCTCGGGGAGGTCGTCGGTGGCCGTCTAGAGTAAGCGCATCTCGAGATCACTCCTAATCGCGCCAAATCACCTGAAATGCGACAAAAACAACAAATCGTGAAAAGCATCGCAATATCGTCGATATATCGTGAAAAACATGATTTGGGCGATCTAAATGGCATGCAAGCATGCGGAAAAAAGGTGTAAAATAAGGAGTGATCAAAATCCCCCAAGCTTGTCTCTTACTCGTCCTCGAGGAAGATAAGTAAAAGGCGAACCCGGTGGATTCGGAAAACGAAAACGGCGAAAAACGAAAAAAATGAAAAACGAAGAAGAATGAAAACCAAATGAAAATAAAGAAAGAAAGAAAGAAGCGAAGAGGTAGGATGCTAGATCATTTTCTCAGGACGTGGGTTTCACTTATTCTTATAGCATGCACCGAGTGAGAAATACATGTCAAAGAATCTCATTTTGATATCATAGTATAATAGTGCAAGTAGAAAATAGAAAACCCACGAACAACGGTATAATCATGAAAAACGGAATAATTTTAAAATTAACATCGCCTGAATCATCTAAAGCGGTATACAAATCTCAGATCACACACTTTTCAATTGAACGCTTTCTATCTGGAGTATAAGAGTATCACACCATAGAATAGAGAGAATAGAAAAGTATGGATTTCATGAAATGAACGCTAGGCTTAGATTTCTGGATTTCGTAAAGCTAGAAACAATCTCACCGAGTATAGAATATTACTTAGCCTAGGTTGTCGTGCAATGTCAAGTAGTCGCTCTCTCACACATCAATGGATCCCCTCCCCCAAGCTTATCTATAAGCGTGGTGGCACAAAAATATTTACATCCCCATTTTTATATAGCTCCAAAGGCAAAGAAGAGAAAGAAGAAAGAAAGAAAGTGAGATGGGATCTTTTATTGAGGATTTTTCCTCTTTTTATTTTTTTTATTTTATTTTTTTTTTTGAAATAAGCAATATATACACAATGATCCCAACTCAGAGAGAGATAATGATATATAAGAATGTTTTTTCTCTCTTTTAAATTTTTTTTTAGAAGAAGGGATTTGGAGCTAGGAATTAATAGCGGGGGAAATGCCATAAAATAGAATCACTAAGGGGAGATTCACCAATGATTTTTAAAAGTAGAGAAATGATGTTCAAGATTTGTGGAGAAAGAAATATATATAACTCTCGGCTCACTCTATAAGACATGCACGACAACTTCAGCAGGGTAATCTAATTTACTCAGTTTTGATCACAAAAAAGCTAACTAATCCAGATATATCATAGCTAATCATCATTCAATCATCCTGAAGTGAAGTGTACAATTCATGCATATAGAAGTGATAAAGGAAAAGAAATCAGTACTCCAGATATAGGCATTCAATGCGTGAATCTTGGTGTGTTTTCTGTGATAGCATACATATGAATATTCAGGCTCAGCTAATAATAAAATTTCATCCATTTTCATGTGGAAAAAGTGTGGGTTACTACTCCTAAATGCAAAGCAAGTCATAGCATATGATATCGGAAATGAAATCTAAGACATGACAAATATAGCATGCATATAGAATAAGCTAACTCCACGTAGACATCATCACAGAAAATTCATCTCTAGCATGAGATGAAAAAGAAAGAAGTAAAGATAAAAGGAAAATAGAACTATGCAATGCGGCACACAGGAAAATAAGAAAAACGTGATGCATGGCAAAATAAAAGAAAAATAATGAAAAATGAGTGCAAAAAGTGAAAAACGGTGTGAAAAACTGAAAATGAAGGTGGCAAATCGAAAAAGAACGTGAGAACTCACTCCCCCAAGCTAAACAGCACAGTGTCCTCAATGTGCAAAGTGTGGCACACAGAGAGACAAGTAATGTGAGTGGCAAGTGAGGATGCATGCATGATGGGAAGAAAATAGATAATAAAAGGAAAAATAAAGAAATGAAAATATGATGCGGAAATGATGCATGCACAGATAGGAGTGATACGAAAATAAATGCGGCACCAAAAACTCTCCCTCTCTCCCAAAAAAGATATATATAGATGTGATCAAAATGAGAATCCCAAGTAGATATGATATGATATGCACAAATAGATATGATCAAAAATATAATCCCAAAATAAGTGAGGGGAGGGGGGTGGACAAAAGTGCATCAGGACCCAGCAGAGACGGGCAGCACATCGGCAGGAATGGATCAAGGCATCAAGAGTGCCTAAGAAGGCGGTGCCGCGCCGTCTCCGTCCTGAGGCGGAGGTCGTGAGGGTGGTGCTGGCTGGACAGGCTGCTGAGCGGGGGTGGGCGTGGAAGTGGAAGCAGGTCTAGTGTGTGTGGAAGTGTGTGGGGGAACCTGCTGGGTGGGCAGGGGTACGCGTGGGAGACGCTCCAGAACCTGTGTAAGGCAGTAGTGGATCTGGGGGATCAGCTCGAAACGTCCAGCCATCGCAGAGACGGTGGAGGACAGGGTCCTAAGGTCTCCTCTAAGACCACTCACCGCCAACTCAAGAGCACGTATGCTCTGCAGTACAGTGTCAGGCGGGGGTGGTGCAGAGGGACGCACCGGTCGGGGCTGCGCAGGGCGAGGCTGGCGTACGCGAGTGGAGTATGTAACGGGCTCAGCAGGGAAGGGGACAAAAGGTGCCGCGCCTGCAAAAGTGCACCTGGCCTCAGTGTGAGGTCGGGGCGGGCGGTGAGAAGTGGAGGCGGGGTGGCAGCGAAAGAAGAGTACAAAAGCGGCAGCGAGGCGGCTAGAGAGGTCAGTGGCACAGAAGTGTGGACAGACGCCACGACGCTCTCAGAGAATACGGCAGGGGTGGAGACAGAGGTAACTACCGCTGGGGTGGAAGTGTGTGGACCGAAAGGCGCGACCCCAGCGGAGATCATGCTAGCCATGGTCTCCATGACCGCGGCGAACGAGGGCTCTCCACTCTCAACAAAGGTCTGCGGGCGCTCGGGGAGAGCGGAGCAAAGAGGCTCGACGGACAGAGGGCCGGAGGTGGGGGTGGGAGTGGTGGTGACAGCCGCGGAAGTGGTGGGGGTGGGCTCAGCTAAGGTACTCCTGACACCGACAGCGGTGTCAGGAGCAGCGGAAACATCTGGTATGGGCTGAGGGGCCACAGGGTCAACGGGCTCGGCAGCAGGCTCGGCAGGGTGTGCAGCAGGGTCTACGGGGGGAACGGGGGCCTGCTCGGCCTCCTCGGCCTCGAGTAAGTACGCAGCAGGGATGAGGACATCCATCGCAGGGAGCCAGTCAACGTGGGCCGGTGCAATCTGGGTCCGAGCTGGGCTCGGGAGAATCATGTAGTCGGCACCGAAAGGGCCGTGCAACCAGACCCAGTGACGCTCACCATGCGGACGAAGCATCTTCATCCGGGCCATAACATCTATCGACAAAGAGGTGGGGCCCGGGACGCGTCGCAAGTCGTCGGGGAAGTCCTCGCCGGTCATAAGAGCCAGCAAGGTAATCAGGCCGCCGCAGCATATCGGTGAGCGAGCGCCCACCGATACAATGATGCGGTCTAAGTACCATGCCGCGATATCGATCACGACGGCGGGGACAAGCTCATCTCCATCCCTAGATAGAGCTCTGGGACGTGTCATCGCGTAGAGCATGTAAAGCTCTGGCGTAGACATCGTGCCCGGCTCATATCTGGCCAAAAATGTCGTCGCCATAAGGCGCTGAGCAATGCGAAGGCAGGGATGTACGATGGCCGAGGCCTTGGCCCTAATAGGGTCAAAGGCGGCGTGGAGACCCGTATACGTGCCCAGAAGGCACCGGCGTCGAAAGAGGGTGGAGGGATATGTGTGGGGCCGTAACCGCGATCGGCTCCGGGGACGGCGGGCCAAGAGAAAAATGCTCTCATCATATCGAGAGTGACCTGGCACTCTCGATCCATGAACCGGAATGAGCATCCCTCATCGGTCCGGGTGATCGAACTCAAAACCTCAAGTGTCGGGCGGGTAAAAGTATCCGCCGACACCTGCAGAAAATCTCGCCAACCCACGTTGTCGTACAACGTGAGTATCCCCTCAAGTACCCCCAGGCGTCCAAGGTCAGCGAGGTGTGCAAACCTGGAGGGTACGATCGAGCGCTGGGAGATACGGTCGAAGACGGCGCGGTGCGCGTCATCTCAGAACGTAATCCCGAGCGGCCCGACCAGTGGAGCCGGTGGTGGTGGCTGTGGATCGGCAGGGAGAGGCTGTGCGGGCTGTGGGTGAACTGCAGGCTGTGCGGGGTGTGCGGGGCCTGCAGGCTGTGCTGGGTGAACGGCGTGTGTGGGGGAAGGAGGAGGAGGAGACGCTTCCTCCTCGTGGGCGGGGCCGGCGTCATCCGACCTCTTCCGCTTAGCGGAAGGTCTCCTCGTCCGCGGCCGTGTCCGGGGCGGCATATCGGCCCCGAGCGCTCGTCGAAAATCATGAAAAGTGCAGTGCGTGTAAAAAGAATGGAAAGAGTATACCCAAACACGCCGCGAGTGCTAAGCGGTGGAAGCGTGCGAAGTCCGCGCCTCCACAAAGTCCAAAACAGCCCGTAGAAGCTCCCCTAGGTTCCCCTAAGCTCCAAAAAACAACCTGCGCATGAAAAAGCGATATCAGCGAGTAATAATCAAAATGTATGGAGCAATAGGGGTATAATGGATAGATATAGAAATTGATTTGGGTTAGGGGGGCGTTTAGCACATGGATCCTCAAGAAATACATGAAAAGAGGAGAAAATAGTCGAAATAGGGGTACCGGAGGTGGTCGGACGGCTTGCCGCCGGCGGCGACTCGGGCGAGGCACCGGCGCGTGCTCGGCCGGCGGTGGCGGGGCGAGCGGCGACGGGGCGAGGTCGTCCGGGCGAGTGGGGGCTGGGTGAAGCGAGATCGGGCGAGGGGAGCTGAGGGGACGCGGGCGGATTTGGGATTTGCGATTTCGAAATCCGCGCCCCCTCGCCACTTATATATAAAAAAAAGTTACGACTCGACCGAGTGACGTGCTCACTCGGCCGAGCGAGGCAATAAAAATTTTCTCCCCGATATCGCTTCGGCCGAGTGGCTTTGCCAGCCTCGGCCGAGTGACGTAAGTCCATTCGGCCGAGTGACTCAAGCTACTCGGCATGACTCGCCCTAGGAGGGTATCCGTTTTACTCGGCCGAGTGAACAAATGTACTCAGCCGAGTAGCAGTTATATCGAAATCAAGAAAATAAACAGAGAGTTGGGTTCAGCAGACTTCCCTCGTTCGTGAGCGGCTCGGCCGGACGAACTTATGTACTCGGCCGAGTGACTAGTATACTCGGCCGAGTGAGCCTTGTGTTCTGCTGTTTGTCTTCGTTTGGGCTCTAAACTCCGTCTTTCTTCCTCCAGTCGATTTCATCCTCCTCCTAAGCGTCGAGCGCCTTCTTGGGGCGCTCCTCGTCGTCTCGTTCATCCTCCTCATGATGGATCTACCTATCTCCTCTCCTGTCAAGAAAAATAGGACCTGTTATCACGAAATTTTTGGTCGAATGACTCAAAACACTAAAAATTTCTAAAACGAAAATAAAGAAAAAGTAAAAATAAAGCAAAAACCGTTGGGTTGCCTCCCGACAAGCGCTCGTTTTAGGTCGTGAGCTCGACCCCCTATAATTTTCAATCAATGAGGGATGTTTGGTGCATATGAGATGCACCCGTCAAACTTCTCGGGGAGCGCGCTTGGATTTGGATGTGGCGGCGTAGCGTTCTCCCTCGGAGGTCTCCTATCTCGAGTGGTGTTGGGGGGAGGCTCCCCCAAGCTAGCATTTGCCCTGGTCAACGGCTTAACCGGCGATGCCGATTTCCGTACCGGCGGAGCTTTCTTTGGAGACTTTAATTTCGAGAGCTTGCAGAGCTCTCGAATCCTTGCGACATCAGCGTCGCCTTCATCTTCATCAGCGGAGAAGTCGGGGGAATCATCTTTATTCTCTTCATCTCGGCCTAAATCCGGGCCTTCTTCAAATTCTTCATCAAAAAGAGCGCCGATTGAGTGAGGAATCGCCTCCTCTATCACCTCATCAAGGAGGTCCATGTAATCAAGCTCCTCGTGGTAAGGCATGTGCTTCATTGCCTTAGGAATGTGGAGCTCCACCTCGATGTTGCCGACGTTTAAAGTAAGTGTACCTTCGCGCACGTCGACGATGACTCCGGCGGTGGTGAGGAATGGGCGTCCAAGTATCAAGGAGGTGTCTCCCTCCTCCTTAACGTCCATGATGACGAAGTCACATGGCAAGCATATTCCACCCGGGACTTGAAGTGGGATGTCTTCGGCAATCCCCACCGGCCTTGTTTTCCGTCCATCGGCTAATTGAATGCGCATGTCGGTGGGTTTCAACTTTGTCCCGGTGTTAAGCTTTAAGAACATGGAGAGGGGCAAGAGACTCACACTAGCCCCAAGTTCGACCAACGCCTTTTGAAGAGGCACGCCGCCCAAGGTGCAAGGAATCCGAAAACTCCCCGGATCTTTAAATTTTGCCGGCTCCTTCTCTCTCTTGGTGAACCAAGAGCCCTCCTCGGCTAGCATGATCTTCTCCTTCCTTTTCCTCCCCGAAATCAAGTCCTTCAAGAATTTAGCATACGTGGGGATCTCCACGATGGCGTCGAGGAAGGGAATATTGAGGCTAACTCCTCTTAGATACTCGAGGAATTTCGCTAGCCTTTTCTCCATTTTCTCTTTCGCTAGTCTTTGGGGAAATGGGACCGGTGGCATGAAGCGCCTTTCCTCAATCAATTTTTCCGCTCTAGATTTCTCCTTGTCATGTGGCTCCTTCTCCTTATCAACCTTAACTACCGGCTCAACCGGCTCCAAGCTTTCCTCCACGGCCTCCTCGGTAGGAATCATAGCGGGGGTGGTGTCTTTCCCGCCTCTAGTAGTGACAGCAACTACGGCGTTGATGTGGCCGGTGTTGCCCCGTGGGTTTTGCTCCGGTTGCGCCGGCAATCGTTGAGTGTTCCGGTTGAGCAACGCTAATTGCTCCGATATTTGAGCCACTACGGTATTAAGAGATTCTTGCCCCGCCTTCAAAGTAGCATTCACCTTATTTTGCTCGACCATGAACGCATCCACTCTAGTTTCGAAGTCGGATCGTTGTGGAGCTTGTGGAGGGTTTTGATTTTGATTCCTCCACCCTTGGTTGTATCCGGGAGGCCTATATGGTGGAACTTGTTGCTTCGGTTGAAAGTTTTGTTGAGTAGGCCCCCTCGGTGGATAATTTTGTTGTTGGGGTGGTGGTGGTCGAGCTTGTTGAGGCGGTAGTTGTGGCGGGTTCAAGGCTCCTTCATTGTTGGCGTAGGAGAATCCCGGATGATTTCTTGCGGCCGGATTGGACCAATACCCTTGGTTCCCCGCAACATATTGTACTTGCTCCAAGGATCCTTCTCCTTGCTCTCCTCCCGAGTACATGACTTGAGATTGGTCTTGCCAATCACACATTTGGTTGGTCGGTGCGGAGGTGGATGGGCTTCCTTGGGGCTCCGTGATAAATTTCTCCAATCTCTCCACCACCTTGTGGAGAGAATCGAATTTGCTCGTGAGCTCCGCTACGGCCTTCGCCTCGTAGATGCTAGTTGGCTTTAAGGAGTATGTGGAGTGTCCTCGCTCATCGCCCCATTGTTGGTTATTTGAGGCCATCTCCTCAATTAGGGTCGTAGCTTCCTCGGGAGTCTTTGACAAGATTGCACCATTCGCCGCGGCATCAATAATTTGTTTGGTCCCCGGTTGGAGACCGTTGTAGAAGCTATGAACTAGCTCCCAATCCTCTATACTGTGGTGCGGGCATTGATGCTGCAAATCCTTAAAACGCTCCCATGCTTCATAGAGCGTCTCCTGTGGTCCTTGCTTGAAGGACATGAGAGCGCTCCAGATCTTCACCGTCTTGGATGGCGGATAAAATTTGTCAATAAATGCACTCGCCAGCTCGTCCCAAGTGGTGAAGACACCCTCAGCTTGCGTCCTCAACCAATAGAGTGCCTTGTCCTTTAGCGTAAAGGGGAAGAGACGCAGTCTGATAGCATCGTTGGAGACCCCCGGCATCTGGAATGTGGCGCACTTCGACAAGAATAGTTGGATGTGGTAGTGGGGGTTCTTATGTGTGTTCCCATGAAATGGGTCTTGTTGCATCAAAACCACCAATCCAGTCTTTAGCTCGAAGTTCTTGTCAGCCGCCAACCCCGGCATGGCAATGGATGAGGTGGTAGAAGAAGTCTTAGGCCGAAGCCTATCTCGAATAGAGATTATCCTTGCCATCCTTGCCGCCAATTCTTCAGGAGTTTCCGGGTTGGTCATATACCTCCCTTCCGGATCTTGTCTCTTTTCCGCTCTAAGTCTCCGCGCGGTACGTTCGATCTCGGGATCAAATAATAAGTCTTCTGGGTCCGCCGTAGATCTCGTGTTCATGCACAGGGGAAACAGAGTTTCAAAGAAATGATTAGTACCGTGGAAGGGTTAGGCAAGAAATAAGAAATAAAAATAATGATAATAATAAAAAGAAAAAGAATAGCTAGGGTGAAAAAGAATCAAACGCAATCGCCTCCCCGGCAACGGCGCCAAAAACTTGATCGCGCCCAGGCGTACACACCCGAAGCGACGGTTGTAGTTTTACCGCAAGCGCACGGTATAGCGGCGAGCGTGTCACGACCCGCTTCCCTGAAATGGAGGCGATACGTGAAAAGGTCCGCACGAGAGTGGAGCTGTGAAGCCCCAAACCCGATAAGCGTCCACAATACATAAACAGGTCCCTGTAACCACAAAAGAATAGCAATAATAACACAAGGAGAGACTGAAATAAAATTCACATCTCACAAATATTGTCCAACATCACAAATATGTTCAACATCCAGAAAAGCCACCAGGCTAAAAGAAAAGAGTCTAAAGGCCCAGAACAAGGCCAACCAAAGCAACAACATAACAAGGTATGGGTGCCACGCACCAATAACAAACAACTGTCTAACAAAAATAAAACGCATCGGAGACACTAGGACTGGTCCCCAGTGTCCACGTACTCCCCGTCAAACACAAGCTCGGGCTCGGCGTCAGCAAACACCTCGTCCTCAACGAGGTACTCGGGCTCAAGATCTAACATGTGTCACCCAAAAGAGTAAAGGGGCACATGTCAGCAAGTCTAAAAGACTTGGGCAAGGAAACTGAAAGTGAGGCATCTAGCAACCTAGCAGTTATAGTATTAAGTAATGACATGGCAGTTAAGCATGATGCAACAGTTTAAAAAGAGAAGCAAGCATGCACAATGTAGCAAAAGCTACCAAATCACTAATCACTTATCATTTAACACTTATCACTTATCACTTATCACTTATCACTTATCACTTATCACTTATCACTTAGCGCATAGAGAGTCCACCTGCTGGCCAGCTCGTGGCTCAGGCCGCTTATCTCTATCACTATTAATCACTTGTCACTGGTAAACACTTAGTGCATAGAGAGTCCACCTGCTGGCCAGCTCGTGGCTCAGGCCGCTTATCTCTATCACTATTAATCACTTGTGCACTAGAGAGTCCACCTGCTGGCCGGAGTGGCGGATCAGGCCAACTCGGGGCTCAGGCCGCTTATCTCTTACCCCACCCATATGTGTCGAGCGTTGGGGTTTCCAACTCACTAAGCTCGCTTCTGGAACACGAGCCAGGAATATAATATTGTAGCGTGCGCTACGCAATCACGATGAATAATCACTATGCAAAGACATGAACAGATATTTGCGTACCGTTAATTTAAAGTAAACATGACAGTTAAAATGCAATGACATGAACATATTCGCGTACCGTTAATTGAAAGTAAACATGACATGGTAATTGTGCAACATGCTAAAAGTCGGAATTAGCTTCGTTGTCAAGCTAATTCCCCGATTTGCGCCTAGGCGAGTTTCATCTTCGCCTAGCCTCTTTTACGCCTACAACATGCAAATGGCCTAAAACATGGCCTAAACCCTAAGTGGCAAGTTTCACTTGTCTAGCACCGGGGATGACGATCAACCTCGTCACACGGATGCTATCTACGAGGAAATCGCTGTTTTGGGGGAGACAAACATCAAACACATGAAATTAATTAGGGTTTCACCAAAATTATAAATAAGTTATAAAAACAACGGTAGATCGATTTCTTACCGGGAGAAGACGGAAGGAACACTCCGGGGAACCCTAGGATCAAATCTGGAAGAGATTGGAGAAGTTTGAGGAAACTAGGGTTTTGGGTGATTTGGGGATTTTGATGGGTTTTGATGAGATTTTGGGGAAGATGAGAGGTAGATAGGGTAGATGGATGGTTTGGATGATGGATTTAGGGCTTGGAATGAAGAAATGGTGCTTGGAGGAAGGTGGGGGATCAATGGGGGCGATTTTAGGGTTTAGGGTCGAGTTGGAGGGGAAGAAAACGTTTGGGTTGGGTATTTATAGGCTAGGCTGGCGGCTAGGGCAAAACTAGGGTTTACAGCACTAGTTAGTCGGTCAAAGAACAACCACTGACCGACTAGTTTGACAACTAGTCGGTCGGTCGACCAACGCAGACCGACTAAGTGTAAACAGTAGCTACAGGTGAAATTAGGATTCTAGAGTTAGTCGGTCCATGAACAAATACTGACCGACTAGTTTGGCAACTAGTCGGTCGATGAACGTTCTTAGACCGACTAAGAGTAAACAGTAACTGATACAAAAATAATTTGATGAGTTAGTCGGTTCAAGAAGCATTGCTGACCGACTAGTTTGCAACCTAGTCGGTCAACCAACGTTCTTAGACCGACTAACGATAAACAGTAACTCCTGAGAAATTTAGAAAGCAAACTAGTCGGTCCAAGAAGGATTGCCGACCGACTGGATCGTCATCTAGTCGGTCGGTGGCCCTTCTTACACCGGCTAATGAGCACAGAAAGTACCGATACAGAGCGCGGGGCCCCGGGATCGATTCCTAAGACTCCTAGGCTTGATCTAATAGTTAGATACGACCGTTATGAAGTCCGTCACGAGCGACACACTTCGAAATCGACAATCCTAAGGAAGAAGCGAGAAAATACGACGAATCGATCGATAATGAAAACTACGGAGACGAAAACCACACAAGAGGAGAAAATCCACCAAAACATATATTATAATATATAAAATCCAGATACATGAAAAGCAGTCGTTACATCCTCCCCAACTTAAGAAAAATTCCGTCCTCGGAATTTCCAAAACTCACGAGTCCGGAAACAAAAGTGGAAAACGCTCTCGCATCTCATCCTCATTTTCCCAAGTAGACTCTCCAGGTGAACCGTGTCGCCACATCACCCTCACAAGATTAACAATCTTGTTCCGAAGCGATTTCTGACGCCTGTCCAGAATCTGCACTGGATGCTGGTCATACGTCATATCGGGGCGAACGGTAATCTCCGAAAAATCCACCGCATGAGACGGATCGCTAATGTATCGACGAAGCTGCGACACATGGAAAACATTGTGAACTCCTTCCAAAGACGGCGGCAAGGCCAAGCGATAAGCTACCTCGCCAACCCTCTCCAAAACGTCAAACGGTCCAATGTATCGCGGGCTCAACTTTCCACGCTTCCCAAAACGAATCACACCACGATTCGGGGAAATCTTCAAGAACACATGGTCACCCGGCTGAAACTCCAAAGGACGACGTTTAGCATCCGCCCAATGCTTAAAACGGTCCTGAGCAATTCTCAACCTCTCCCGAATATTCCTGACGATCTCCACGGCCTCCACGATCATCTCAGGTCCCAACAACTCCCGATCTCCAACGTCATCCCAACTCAATGGCGATCGACATTTCCTCCCATAAAGAGCGGCGAAAGGCGCCATGCCAATACTCGCCTGGAAGCTGTTGTTGTAAGAGAACTCCACCAAGTGTAGATGGTCCTCCCACGAACCCTTGAAATCCAACATGCACGCCCTCAGCATGTCTTCCAAAATCTGAATCGTCCTCTCGGACTGGCCATCCGTCTGCGGATGGTACGCCGTACTGAAACTCAGACGCGTACCCAAGCTCTTCTGCAAACTCTGCCAGAACTGAGATGTGAACCTCGTGTCTCTGTCAGACACGATACTCACGGGGACTCCGTGAAGTCGCACAACTTCCTGCACGATTCACGTTACATCACTATCCAAACTAGGAAAAGGAATTAAAGACGGAGAGTAAAAGAATTTTACCTCCATATATCTCCTCGCTAGCGCCTCAGTGGACTGTCCCACTCGGAACGGAATAAAGTGCGCAGATTTGGTCAATCGATCCACGATCACCCAAATCGCGTCATTCTGCTTCGGACTCCGAGGTAGTCCAGTCACGAAATCCATAGTGATGTGTTGCCACTTCCACTCCGGAATCGGAAGCGGTTGTAGCAACCCGGCCGAACGCTGATGCTCCGCCTTCACTTGCTGGCAAACCAAGCACTTGGCTACACTCCGAGCCACGCTCCTCTTCATACCATGCCACCAATAATTCAGACGAAGATCCTGGTACATCTTGGTGCCACCAGGATGCACAGAATACGGCGAACTGTGTGCCTCCACCATCAGCTCATCTCTGATATCCCCAGCAGGCACACACAACCTGGCTCCAAACCTCAGCGAGCCATCCTCATGAATCAAGAAGTCAGTCCGCAGACCGGCTTCCACCATCTCCCGAATCCTCACCAGCTTCGGATCCTCAGCCTGGCCAGCCTTAATCCGATCCACGATCGTCGACTGTACCTGCATGTACATCAACGAAGAAGCCTCCCCAGGAAGAACAATTTCCACTCCAGACTCGCAAAAATCCTGCTGCAATCTCCACTGCGAGGTCAAAATCATCACCGCTGGCAGCCTACTCAAAGCATCTGGAACCACATTCACCTTGCCAGGGTGATACTGCAAATCAATATCATAATCCGCCATAAGCTCCAACCATCGACGCTGTCGCATGTTGAGCTCCTTCTGAGTGAAAATATACTTCAAGCTTTTGTGATCGGTGAAAATCTTCACTTTCTCACTCAGCAAGAAGTGCCTCCAAATCTTAAGAGCAAACACAACGGCAGCCAACTCCAAATCATGCGTCGGATAATTCTTCTCATGAACCTTAAGCTGACGAGACGCATACGCCACAACATGCCCATGCTGATGCAACACACAACCGAGACCCTTGCCGGAAGCATCGCAAAAGATCTCAAATCCACCGCTGCGATCAGGCACAACCAAAATAGGGGCAGTCGTCAACCTCTCCTTCAGAACATCAAAAGCACTCTCACAATCACCCGACCAAACATAAGCAACATCCTTCCGCGTCAACCTGGTCATCGGCTCAGCAATACGAGAAAAGTCCTTAATGAATCGCCGATAATAACCAGCAAGCCCAAGAAAACTCCGAATCTCAGACGCAGACGACGGAACAGGCCACTCCCTGATGGCCCTAATCTTCTCGGGATCCACAGAAATACCACCTCCAGACACCACATGCCCCAGAAAAGCAACTCGATCCAGCCAAAACTCGCACTTCGAAAACTTAGCATACAAACGATGCTTCCTCAAAATCTCCAACACCGTCCTCAAGTGCGAGGCATGCTCTTCCTCCGACTTCGAATAGATCAGAATGTCGTCAATAAAGATAACGACAAACTTATCCAAAAAGTCGTAGAAAATCAGGTTCATAAGATTCATGAAAACTGCGGGCGCGTTAGTTACGCCAAAAGGCATAACCACGAACTCATAGTGTCCATACTTCGTCCTGAACGCTGTCTTCGGAACATCTCCCTTCTTCACCTTCAACTGATGGTAACCACTCCTCAAATCCAACTTAGAAAACACCCTCGAACCTCCAAGCTGATCAAAAATATCATCAATGCGAGGCAACGGGTATTTATTCTTAATGGTCACCGCATTCAACTCCCGATAATCCACGCACATGCGACGTGAACCATCCTTCTTCTTAACCAACAACACCGGTGCTCCCCACGGAGACACGCTAGGATTTATATAACCCTTCTGCAAAAGCTCATCCAACTGCTTCCGCAACTCTTCCAACTCTGCAGGTGCCATACGATACGGCGCCTTCGAAATCGGCTGCGCACCTGGAACAAGATCGATAGAAAATTCCAAAGCCCGATCAGGCGGCAAACCAGACATCTCCTCGGGGAAGACGTCGCCAAAATCACGCACCACGGCTGGCCACTCCAGCTCCAACTGCATAGCCACAGCCTCTACCGGCCTGGCCCGAAATCTGACAGGACCAAGCGAACTGCTACCACGACTGAACTCAAATACTGGATGTCCGGGAATCTCGAACACTACCTTCTTCCTCCGACAGTCGATCGTAGCATAGAAGCTCGCAAGCCAGTCCATCCCAAGAACTGCATCATAGTTGATGATGTCGTGGACAATGAAATCAGCAAAAAGCTCATGTCCACAGACCACCAACGAGCAAGAATTGCAACCACGATGCACCGAGACCACACCATTCCCTGTAACGATATTCCAACTCTTGGGGAGAGGGGACGTCGACAAGGAATGCCTCTCCACGAAGCTCCGAGAAATAATGCACATCGATGCACCAGAGTCAAAGAGGACTCGTGCAGGAAATGTGCACACCAAAATCACACCTAATCAATCAATTAACAATCAAACCCTAGTCTAGCAAACAAGCAAGTTCAAGCAAACAACATAATCTAGCAATCAAGACCAAATAGGAAAGTAATAGCTAGAATGAGGATTACCTGCGATAACCTCATCCACAGCTTCGCTCTCCGCAGCGGTCATCAGAAAAGCCTGCCTCCTCGGCGGAGCAGCCTGCTGAAAAGCCTGCCTCTGCGGAACAAGAGCTGCTCCACGTCCAGCAGGAACAGACGCTCGCTGCTGCAACGGCTGGGCAGCAATAGGTGCCTTCCAAGGCTGCTTCAACCTCGGGCACTCCCTGAGAGCATGGGCGGGATCTCCGCAGGCGATACATTGCCCCAAGAACCTCCTACACGATTCCTTGACATGGCCCTCCTTGCCACAAAATGGCAAGTCCTCCGAGCAGGCCCTACTGGCCTCTTAAACTGAACAGGCTGGTTCGGCCTGAATCCAGGCCTAACCACAGCTCTCGCCTGTTCCACAGGCCTCTTCCCAGCACCAACCACAGATCCTCTCCTCTGGTTCACGAGCAGCTCCTGCCTCTTGGCAGCTACTAGAACCTTCTGATAAGATTCCCGGTCAGAGGAGGTCACAAAGCTCTGGAGCTCCGAAGCAAGCCCCTGCAGGAACCTCTGAGCTCTCTCCTCAGCGTCCTGCACCATCTTCGGCGCAAACCGACTAAGCCTCATGAACTCCTGGTGGTACATGTCCACCGACGAGTTCCCCTGCTTCAGATCGATAAAACGCTGCAGCATCTCCTCCTTGGCAGCCTTCGGGAAGAACTCACCCTCAAATCTGGCTTTGAAGGTAGCCCAAGCTATCGGCTCCACCAACAACTTCTCCTCCGCATCCCACCAATTCCTGGCGTTATCCTTCAGCTGCCTCTTCGCCAAATCAACCCATCCAGCCGGGGTGATCTTGGCCATCTTCAGATTGTCCTCGACGTTCCGAATCCACTCATCGGCAGCCAGAAGACCCTCAGAACCATCAAAATATGCGGGACCCAGCTCCCGAAATTGCTTCGCTCCTGGCTCAGAGCGAGGGGCATCCGGAAGAACCCGGGCAGCTCGAGCAGGTGGAGCATTCTGGACTTGCAAAAGCACGCCCTGCTGCACTTGCATCATCTGGATCATCATCCGCATCATCTCACCGCTGGTGGGTTCCCGCTCAGGCTCCTCATCATGAGGGAGCGCACCACTGCCCCCACCACGGGTGAAACGTCTTCCTGCCATCTAGTGACACGGAAAACAAATCAGATTAGACTCATAGCTTATGACTCGAACGTCGAACTTAGTTTATTGGACATTCTAATGTTATTATCGTCATTCCAAGAATCGCAGTTACAGAAGAGGACCTGCATGGGCCACCACTAAAAGCTGTCACGACCCGCTTCCCTGAAATGGAGGCGAGACGTGAAAAGGTCCGCACGAGAGTGGAGTTGTGAAGCCCCAAACCCGATAAGCGTCCACAATACATAAACAGGTCCCTGTAACCACAAAAGAATAGCAATAATAACACAAGGAGAGACTGAAATAAAATTCACATCTCACAAATATTGTCCAACATCACAAATATGTTCAACATCCAGAAAAGCCACCAGGCTAAAAGAAAAGAGTCTAAAGGCCCAGAACAAGGCCAACCAAAGCAACAACATAACAAGGTATGGGTGCCACGCACCAATAACAAACAACTGTCTAACAAAAATAAAACGCATCGGAGACACTAGGACTGGTCCCCAGTGTCCACGTACTCCCCGTCAAACACAAGCTCGGGCTCGGCGTCAGCAAACACCTCGTCCTCAACGAGGTACTCGGGCTCAAGATCTAACATGTGTCACCCAAAAGAGTAAAGGGGCACATGTCAGCAAGTCTAAAAGACTTGGGCAAGGAAACTGAAAGTGAGGCATCTAGCAACCTAGCAGTTATAGTATTAAGTAATGACATGGCAGTTAAGCATGATGCAACAGTTTAAAAAGAGAAGCAAGCATGCACAATGTAGCAAAAGCTACCAAATCACTAATCACTTATCATTTAACACTTATCACTTATCACTTATCACTTATCACTTATCACTTATCACTTATCACTTAGCGCATAGAGAGTCCACCTGCTGGCCAGCTCGTGGCTCAGGCCGCTTATCTCTATCACTATTAATCACTTGTCACTGGTAAACACTTAGTGCATAGAGAGTCCACCTGCTGGCCAGCTCGTGGCTCAGGCCGCTTATCTCTATCACTATTAATCACTTGTGCACTAGAGAGTCCACCTGCTGGCCGGAGTGGCGGATCAGGCCAACTCGGGGCTCAGGCCGCTTATCTCTTACCCCACCCATATGTGTCGAGCGTTGGGGTTTCCAACTCACTAAGCTCGCTTCTGGAACACGAGCCAGGAATATAATATTGTAGCGTGCGCTACGCAATCACGATGAATAATCACTATGCAAAGACATGAACAGATATTTGCGTACCGTTAATTTAAAGTAAACATGACAGTTAAAATGCAATGACATGAACATATTCGCGTACCGTTAATTGAAAGTAAACATGACATGGTAATTGTGCAACATGCTAAAAGTCGGAATTAGCTTCGTTGTCAAGCTAATTCCCCGATTTGCGCCTAGGCGAGTTTCATCTTCGCCTAGCCTCTTTTACGCCTACAACATGCAAATGGCCTAAAACATGGCCTAAACCCTAAGTGGCAAGTTTCACTTGCCTAGCACCGGGGATGACGATCAACCTCGTCACACGGATGCTATCTACGAGGAAATCGCTGTTTTGGGGGAGACAAACATCAAACACATGAAATTAATTAGGGTTTCACCAAAATTATAAATAAGTTATAAAAACAACGGTAGATCGATTTCTTACCGGGAGAAGACGGAAGGAACACTCCGGGGAACCCTAGGATCAAATCTGGAAGAGATTGGAGAAGTTTGGGGAAACTAGGGTTTTGGGTGATTTGGGGATTTTGATGGGTTTTGATGAGATTTTGGGGAAGATGAGAGGTAGATAGGGTAGATGGATGGTTTGGATGATGGATTTAGGGCTTGGAATGAAGAAATGGTGCTTGGAGGAAGGTGGGGGATCAATGGGGGCGATTTTAGGGTTTAGGGTCGAGTTGGAGGGGAAGAAAACGTTTGGGTTGGGTATTTATAGGCTAGGCTGGCGGCTAGGGCAAAACTAGGGTTTACAGCACTAGTTAGTCGGTCAAAGAACAACCACTGACCGACTAGTTTGACAACTAGTCGGTCGGTCGACCAACGCAGACCGACTAAGTGTAAACAGTAGCTACAGGTGAAATTAGGATTCTAGAGTTAGTCGGTCCATGAACAAATACTGACCGACTAGTTTGGCAACTAGTCGGTCGATGAACGTTCTTAGACCGACTAAGAGTAAACAGTAACTGATACAAAAATAATTTGATGAGTTAGTCGGTTCAAGAAGCATTGCTGACCGACTAGTTTGCAACCTAGTCGGTCAACCAACGTTCTTAGACCGACTAACGATAAACAGTAACTCCTGAGAAATTTAGAAAGCAAACTAGTCGGTCCAAGAAGGATTGCCGACCGACTGGATCGTCATCTAGTCGGTCGGTGGCCCTTCTTACACCGGCTAATGAGCACAGAAAGTACCGATACAGAGCGCGGGGCCCCGGGATCGATTCCTAAGACTCCTAGGCTTGATCTAATAGTTAGATACGACCGTTATGAAGTCCGTCACGAGCGACACACTTCGAAATCGACAATCCTAAGGAAGAAGCGAGAAAATACGACGAATCGATCGAAAATGAAAACTACGGAGACGAAAACCACACAAGAGGAGAAAATCCACCAAAACATATATTATAATATATAAAATCCAGATACATGAAAAGCAGTCGTTACAGAGCGGGTATCGAACACAGGGAGGACGAATGACCGTGCTTGCTCCTAATCAACCTGGCTATTTAAGAATAGAGAGAATTGCCTTGGGCGATCCTGTCACAATCGTCAGACAAATGTGCGAAATATCAAATCAAATAAAGAACGTCTAGGGAATGGGGAATTCCCGCTACTCACCGTATTTCATAAATGTGGTTCGTCGGTATCAAAGTTGCTAGAATGAGAATTTGGATGAACTAGTTGCAACTAAATGTGGAACCAAGCTCACGCTCTCGCGCTGTTGCCGGTCTATAGCTATCCTAGGGTCGGATCCAATCTCTTGCAAACCCTAGCCTAGGAAAGCTAGCATTAGGATCAACATCATCGTTCAATCGTGCACCGAGCCCAATCTCTTGCAAACTCGGTCCACAATCTAAATTAGGATAGTTCCTACCCGTCCAATCTCTTGCAAACGGGTATCGGCACGGAATTGCAACCGGCGATCCTAGTATCGGTCCAATCTCTTGCAAACCGATACTTCGAAAATCCGACTCCAACCCAATTCGGATTTCTAGGGCTTCCTATCAAATTGGGATCCAATCTCTTGCAAATCCCAATTGATATGAATACCTAGCTATCCGTAGTAAATCGATCCCAATCTAATCCCTAATATCTATTCTAGCTCAATTTCTACCAATTCAACACAAATAGGAAATAGGGCTTGTAGGGTTCATCCCCACGCCCCAAGACGTGGAGACTACTCACAAATCATAGCAATAGCACAAAAATAATCAATGAAATAGGCAATGGAATTCATCACAACAATGATATAAACAATAAAAATAGAGTTTTTGGGGAAGAGAGATGCAAACCAATGTAGTTCTTCAATTAATCCAACAAAAATCCAAGTTTTTCCTCTTCTCCAATCACAAATAATAAAACCAAAAAGTAATCTCAAAAAGCTGCAAAAAATCTAAGAGATGGCTCTCAAAACTAGGGTAAAAGCAGGGCTTAAATAGCCCTCAAAATCGTCCACAAATCCTGACCAAAACGCCCCTGCACAGCCTGTTTTCCGCAAATTTCGCTACAGGCAGCGCATCGCACTCGGCCGAGTGACAAAAGTCGCTCTACCGAGTGAAAACCCTGTAATTTTCCAGTAAGTCGGGGCTTTCAGGGGTCTTCAGTTCGGAGGCGGCTCGGCCGAGTGAGTTGACGTCACTCGGCCGATGGCTTCACTGCACTCGGGCGGACGTGGTTTACCACTCGACCGAGTGGGTCTTCTGAAGCTCAGGTGGCCGAAAAACAGAAACTTCGATATTTTGGAGGGGCTTCGTCTGGGCGCCACTCGGGCGGACGTGGTATCGTCACTCTGCCGATGTAGTCTCCGTCGCTCGGCCGAGTACACATGGAAATCGTGTCTGAACGGGTCGGCCGAGCAGTGTCTCGCTGGTCGGCCGAGCGGCTCCTCCACTCGGCCGAGTGGAACACAAAAGATGCCCATTCTGCTTAATTTGGCCTCCTCGTCGCTCCTGTGACGTCCATTCTTCTTCCGCTCCTCTCCAACTGCAAAATACCCCTCGGGGAGGTCGTCGGTGGCCGTCTAGAGTAAGCGCATCTCGAGATCACTCCTAATCGTGCCAAATCACCTGAAATGCGTCAAAAACAACAAATCATGAAAAGCATCGCAATATCGTCGATATATCGTGAAAAACATGATTTGGGCGATCTAAATGGCATGCAAGCATGCGGAAAAAAGGTGTAAAATAAGGAGTGATCAGGTGGCGAGGGTTGGCCCTGCCCCAGAGTCTTGTGCATTCGGACTGAAATACTCAGGTGGAGACAGCAGTGTTTGGAAAAGTGCGGAAATGACGATATTTTATTAAAGAGACTCACAATTATTGGTAGTACTTTAGCAGGTGCTCCGCGTTCCAGGGGTGGGCTAGTTCGCTCCCGTCCAGGGTCGCCAGGATGTACGTGGCCGGTCTGACGATGTCGACGATCTCATAAGGTCCTTCCCATTTGGTGGCCAATTTCCCTCGGCGAGAGGTCTCGGGTTTGAAGGTGGCGTTTCTGGGGACCAAGTCACCGATTCTGAAGTTCCACTTCTTCACCCTGGAGTTGTAGTGCCGGGCCATCCTCTGGCTGTGCCGGACGAGGTTCGTCAAGGTTTGGTCCCTTACTTCATCCACCAGTTCGAGACTGAGACTGAGGCCTTCCCCATTGATGTCCTCATCGAAGAATTTCAGCCTGAGTGTCTCCTCTCCGATCTCTACAGGAACGACCGCTTCCGACCCGTATGCCAGCATGAATGGGTTCTCGCCAGTTGAGGCCTTGTGGGTGGTACGGTTGGACCAGAGGATGCCCGGTAGCTCGTCCACCCATGCCCCGAGAGCGGCGTCTACCTTCTTCTTCATGGGGCCCAAGATGCATTTGTTGGTGGCCTCCGCCATCCCGTTGCACTACGGGTGGGCGACCGAAGCAAAGTGGAGCTTGATTCCCTAGCACGAACAGAAGTCGCGGAAGCCTTCGCAATCGAACCGTCTCCCATTGTCCGTTACTATAGAGCGGGGTATCCTGAAGCGACAAATCACGAACTGCCAAATAAAGCCTTTCATATCCGTCCACGTGATGCGTGCCAACGGCTCAGCTTCCACCCATTTTGTGAAGTAGTCCATGGCGACGACCAAATACTTCCATCCCCGGAGGCCTTTGGGAAGGGCCCGAGGATATCAAGCCCCCACTTGGCGAACGGAATCGGTCTTACGATGGGCACCAAGTCGGCCAGGGGCGCTGCCATGTGTCGGCCGAATTTTTGGCATGCCTCGCATTTCTTGACGTACTGTGCCGTGTCCTGGATCATAGTCGGCCAATAATACTCCTGGCGCACTATTTTGTGGGTGATAGTGCAACCTCCCTGGTGGTTCCCGCAGAAGCCTTCATGCACTTCGCGGATGACCTACTCAGCCTGCTCTGGACCCAAGCATTTGAGAAACGGCAAGACGTCAAAGTTGGCATGGCGCCGACGGTATAGTACTCCATCGAGAAGTACGAATGATAGGGCCCACCTCTCTACCTTCTTGGCCTGCAACCCTCGGGCAGGGCCCCTGTCTCCAGGTGCTTCACTATTGGGGTCATCCACGTCGTCGTCGATCCGACACACTTCAGTTCTTCTTCACCGATGGAGGGTGCCAGCAGGCTTTCGACATAGATGGCCTTTCCGATCTTGGCCACAGAGGAGGAGGCCAGCTTGGACAGGGCGTCCGTACGGAGGTTGTTGGAACGGGGTAAGTGCCGGACCTCCGCCCTCCTGAACTTTTGGAGCTCGGCATGGACGCACTTAAGGTAGCGCTCATCGTCTCTTCTCGGGCCTCGAAGCTCCCCTGGATCTCTTGGACGACGAGCCGTGAGTCGCTAAGCAGGAGCACGTTCGTCGCCCCCACCGCCCTACAAAGCTTCAGCCCATTGACCGCGGCCTCATATTCCGTAACATTGTTGGTTGCCGGGAAGTTGAAGCGTAGGGCATACTCCAACAGGCATCCATCGGGGGTTTGGATGACAATTCCTGCCCCCGTCCCAGATCCCGTCACCGAGCCATCGACGTGAATGGTCCATAGTTTGCCCACGTCTCCCTGGGTGGGCTCCGAGGGTCCAACCACCCCCATCGCTTGCGGGGACGCATTCGCTGATGGTGCGTCTGGTCGGTTCCCTGGGGGGTGCCCGGTCGTGCATTCCACCACGAAGTCCGCCAACACCTGGCCCTTGATTGATGTCCGTGCCTTGTATGTTATGTCAACCTCACTGAGCTCGACACTCCAGTTGAGCATCCTGCCCGATCGCTCTAACCTCTTCAGGTTCTTCTCGAGGGGCAGGTTGGTGTGGATGACGATGGGATGGGCCTGGAAGTACGACCGGAGCCTTCTCGCCGTTGTGACCAGGCAGTAGGCGGCCTTCTCGATGGGACTTGTAACGGTCGGTTTCCGATCGTACTTTCTACGTGCATGTGATCTTGACCGTGCACGTATTTATTTTAGAATTTGTTTGTTTTGAACCCTATCGTGTGATATGTCGTTGTGACCCTCTCTGAGAGTATTAGAATTTTGGTGTTGATTTGCAACGTTATTTCACAGGTCGTTCTCCCACGAATTGACCTTGTTTGGAGAGACGTCGCGATTCTCACTTTTGACGAGAGACGTTTTTATTTTTAATTTCGTTTCTCGTCATCGAAATTGTGATCCGTCTTCTCCGTCTTCTTTCTCTCGTCGTCCCGGTCACCCTAGTATTTTTCTTACGATTTTTGGACTTCGTTTGACCTATGTGCACTTTTTGGCCCAACTAATTGTATTTTTAACCCTAAGTATTCATGTGGCACATATTCCCTAGTTTTTATATATATTATAACATCCTAGTACTTGGTTGACTCAGCCTCTTTTTGCCTTGGCACACAAACACACACAGGCTGTGAGAGAGGTAGAGTAAATGGGGTTTTTTAATAATCTTATAACAATTTTCTTATAATAATTCCAAACCCAAACCCTAACCTAACATATAACCCAAGCCCACGTTCAGCAGCAGCCTACCCATGTTCATTATCACGTGACACCCCTAGGCTATTTAATAAGACCTAGGGCCTTATACTTTCTTCACCGCACAAGAGTTTTCCCACAGCCGGCCCTAGTTTCCTCCCCACTCACGCAAATCGCTCGAACCCAGACTTCTCCGACCTGAAACCCGACACCGATGAGCCTCTCCTCATCCCTGACCATCCCCCGACCTTCACCCACCTCTGTGTCGCCAGAAACCGTCGCCAGACCGCCGCAAAAGCCGCAGATCTTCACAGTTTTCGCAGCGGCGGCGGTGGCGGCTGCCGCCGCCACTGCCTCCGTCGCCGTGGCCTCCCTCTGCTGCCGTCGACCCCCTTGAGCTCCCCTCCACCGTTGACAGCAACCGCAGGGCCCTGTTGCGTGAAACAGAGATATATCTTGCTGTTTTACGTAGTTTTCGACGTTTCGACATGTCGCGAAGATCTCACCGTACACTCTCACTATCGGGGTCTTTCGACAGCCCCCTGCTATTCCTGAGGGTGTATTCCGACGTCGCAAACATCCCTTACAACTCTCAACGTCGTAGACCTTGCGCGCGTCAAACCGATCATACCGGTTTGTTGATACGGCTTCTCGGAAGCCGTAGGAACGCCTACTGGCACGCTGCCCGCTGTTTGGAATCTGATCGCTGATCTGGACGCTGCCCGAGGATTGGCGAGCGTGGAATTTGGATTGGAATCTGGACGTGGAGCACTTTTCTATTATTCCAACCCCTGGCGTCGCTACCTGACGCCAGTGTAGCTCTCGCGTCGTGTACGGGTAATTTTCTGCACTCTTAGGACCCCCAACCCAACCCTGTTAAATAAGATAAAATCGGTAATTTCTTTGTCTGATAATTCACTAATTAAGATTAATTAATTTGGGACTGTAGGCTGGTGGATCTGAGCACATAGGTAGACTGGACTGGTTGGACGATATTTGCTGGACGTTTGAATTCAAGCAAGTGAAACTTGCCAATTAGTGCTTTAGGTCATGTCTTAGGCCATTTTCTTGCTTTAGGCGTAAAAGAGACAAGGTGACGAAATGATACTCGCCTAGGCGTAATTTAAGGATCTAGCTTGACAACGAAGCTAGATCTATCACCCTGCCATGTCATTCCTGCATATCTGCATGTCACGTTTAAATTTCATAACTGTACGTTCAGTATTTGCATCTCTGCATGCCATGTTTAAATTTCCTTACCTGTACGCGTTTAAATACAATTTGCCATGCCAAGTCATCCATGTCTGAATGTTGCATCTGTAGCACACGCTACAATACATGTACTTTCCTTGTTCAGGCTAGGCACCTGCTTTTGCGGGCACAACCCTATGCCAAATACACTTCCTGGCTCGTGATCCAGAAGCGAGCATTCCGTGTTCGGGGGTAAGGCCCTGGCTCGATACACGTGGAGGGGTAGGGATAAGCAATCACTTGAGTGTAAGAGTTGGCCCGTACAGCCACTCTAGCCTAAAGACGTAATCTCTGTGCACGACGTGCTTACTAGACTTGTCCTTGTCCGTGTATTTGTAAACTTGTTATCCATGTCATGACTTAATGCTAAATGCCATGCTCGTACTTGTTACTTTACTCATTGCACTCATGTTATATCTGCCATATCATTGCATCATGCTAGAACTACTAGGTTGCTTTACTTTACTTTCAGTTCCTTGCACAAGTCTTTTGTAGACTTGCTGACATGTGCCCCTTGCTCTTTTGGGTGACACATGTTAGATCCTGAGCCAGAGATCGTTGCGGAGGACGTGGTGTTTGCTGACGCTGAGTCAGAGCCCACGTTTGTCGAGGAGGAGTTTGAGGACACCTGAGACCAGTCTTAGAGACTGATCTGAGTTGCTTGCTTTAGGTTGCTGTTAGTTGTCGGTGCGTAGCATCATTACTTTACTTTCTGTATGTTTGTCTTTTGTTGGCCATGTTTTGGGCCTTTAGACTCTTTTCTTTCAGCCTGGTGGCTTTTCTGCGATGTTGAATATTTATTATGGACATTTTGAGATCGAATAATTTTATATCTGTCTCTTTCTTTATTATTTTTGTTCCGTACGCAATTGCAAGGACCTGCCATATGATTTTAAAGACGCTTATCAGACTACAGCTTCACAGCTCCACATCTGAGCGGACCTCCTCACGTCTCGTCTTCCATTTTAGGGAAGCGGGGCGTGACAGGTTTTGTTGGTGGCCCATGCAGGTCCTCTTTGCAAATGTGAATTATCAGAACAACGATAATAATATTTGAATGTCCAATGAATAAATTTAGACATCCAAGTCCTAGGCTTTGAGTCTAACTTATTTCATTTTCCTATGTCATTAGATGGTTGGAAGACGGAATACCCGAGCTGGTGGTGGGGCCAATCGTCCTGAGGTGCCGGATAGAGAGCCCACCAATGCAGAGATCATGAGGATGATGTATCAGATGATGCAGGTGCAGCAGGGTATGCTCCAGAATACCCAGAATGTTCAGACTGCCCCTCGCTCTGAGCCGGGAGCGAAACAGTTTCGGGAGCTAGGTCCTGCTTATTTTGATGGGTCTGAAGGACCGCTGGTTGTCGATGAGTGGATTCGGAACATTGAGGACAATCTGAAGATGGCGAAGAACAACCCGGCTGGGTGGGTTGATTTGGCGAAGAGACAGCTCAGGGATAATGCTCGCAACTGTTGGGATGCAGAAGAGGAGCTATTGGTGAAGCCGATACCTTGGGCTACTTTCAAGTCCAGGTTTGATGAGGAGTACTTTCCGAAGGCTGCAAGGAGGGAGATGTTGCAGCGCTTTATTGATTTGAAGCAAGGGAGTCTGACGGTGGATCAGTACCACCAGGAGTTTACCAGGCTGAGTCGCTTTGCACCAAAGATGGTGCAGGATGCTGATGAGAAGGCTCAGAGGTTTCTACAGGGTCTTTCTCTAGATCTGCAGAGCCTGGTGTCTTTATCTGATTTAGAGTCTTATCAGAAGCTGCTGATAGCTACTAGGATGCAGGAGCTGATTACAACCCAGAAGAGAGGGCAGACTTCTGGAGCTGGGAAGAGGCCTATGGAGCAGGCCAGAGTAGTGGTTAGGCCTGGGTTCAAGCCTAACCAGACAGTGCAGTTCAAGAGGCCGGGAGGGCCTACTCAGAAGACTTGCCATTTCTGCGGCAAGACCGGACATATCAAGGAGCAGTGTAGGAGATTTCTAGGCCAGTGTCTGGTTTGTGGAGATCCTACCTATACTATGAAGGAGTGCCCGAAGTCGAAGCAGCCTTGGAAGGGACCAGTTGCAGCACAGCCGTTACAGCAGAGAGCACCTGTACCTGCTGGACGTGGAGTCGCCCTTGTTCCGCAGAGGCAAGCCTTTCAGCAGGCTATTCAGCCGAGGAGGCAGGCTTTTCTGATGACAGCAGTGGAGAGCGAGGCTGTGGATGAGGTTATCGCATGTAACCATCAATCTAGCTGTTTCTTTCCTTAGTTAGTTTTGGTTTGTTAGATTATGTTGGTTGCTTACATATGATTGTTTGCTAGAATAGGGTTTGATTGTTAGACTGTTTGTTAGGTGTGATTTTGGTTTGCACACTTCCTGCACGAGTCCTCTTTGACTCTGGTGCATCGATGTGCATCCTATCCCGGAGCTTTGTGGAGAAGCATTCCTTAACGACATCCCCTCTTCCCAATAGTTGGAACATCGTTACAGGGAATGGCGTGATCTCAGTGCATCGTGGTTGCAATTCTTGCCCTTTGGTGGTCTGTGGACATGAGCTTTACGCTGATTTTATTGTCCACGACATCATCAACTACGATGCAGTCCTTGGGATGGATTGGCTTGCGAGCTTCTATGCTACGATCGACTGCCGAAGGAAGAAGGTGGTGTTCGAGATCCCCGGACATCCAGTATTTGAGTTCAGCCGAGGTAGAAGTTCGCTTGGCCCTGTCAGATTTTGGGCCAGACCGGTGGAGATTGTGGCTATGCAGATGGAGAGGAGTAGACCAGCTGTGGTGCGAGAATTCGACGACGACTTCCCTGAGGAGATGTCTGGACTGCCGCCCGATCGAGCTCTTGAGTTTTCTATTGATCTTATTCCGGGAGCGCAGCCCATTTCGAAGGCACCATATTATGGCTCCAACAGAGTTGGAGGAGTTGCGTAGACAGCTGGATGAGCTTTTGCAGAAGGGTTATATCAATCCTAGTGTGTCTCCGTGGGGAGCACCGGTGTTGCTGGTGAAGAAGAAGGATGGTTCGCGTCGCATGTGCATAGACTACAGGGAGCTGAATGCTGTGACCATCAAGAATAAATATACATTGCCTCGCATCGATGACATTTTTGATCAGCTTGGAGGATCGAGGGTGTTCTCTAAGTTGGATTTGAGGAGTGGTTACCATCAGCTGAAGGTGAAGAAGGAGGACATCCCGAAGACAGCATTCAGGATGAAGTATGGTCACTACAAGTTCGTGGTTATGCCTTTCGGTGTAACCAACGCACCCGCAGTTTTTATGAACCTGATGAATCTGATCTTCTACGACGTCCTAGACAAGTTTGTCGTATCTTTATTGACGACATTATGATCTATTCAAAGTCGGAGGAAGAGCATGCATCGCACTTGAGGACAGTGTTGGAGATTTTGAGGAAGCATCGTTTGTATGCTAAGTATTCGAAGTGCAAGTTTTGGCTGGACAGAGTTGCTTTTCTTGGGCATGTGGTGTCCGGAGATGGAATTTCAGTGGATCCCGAGAAGATTAAGGCCATCAGAGAGTGGCCTGTTCCGCGGTCAGCGTCTGAGATCAGGAGTTTCCTTGGGCTTGCAGGTTATTATTGGCGCTTTATTAAGGACTTCTCCCCTATTGCAGAGCCGATGACCAGACTGACGCGGAAGGATGTACCATTTGTTTGGTCTGATGGTTGTGAGAAAGCCTTTGATGTTCTGAAGGATAGATTGACGACTGCCCCTGTTCTTACTGTGCCTGATCGGAGTGGAGGATTCGAGATATTTTGTGATGCTTCTGGCAAGGGTCTCGGTTGTGTGTTGCACCAGCATAGGCACGTGGTTGCGTATGCTTCGCGTCAGCTCAAGACCCATGAGAAGAATTACTCGATGCACGACTTGGAGTTGGCAGCAGTCGTGTTTGCGCTCAAGTTTTAGAGGCACTTCATGCTGAGTGAGAAGGTGAAGATCTTCACCGATAACAAAAGCTTGAAGTACATTTTTACACAGAAGGAGCTCAACATGCGACAGCGTCGATGGTTAGATCTCATGTCAGATTATGAGATTGATTTGCAGTATCACCCTGGCAAGGTGAATGTGGTTCCAGATGCGCTGAGCAGACTTCCAGCGGTGATGATGTTGACTTCGCAGTGAAGATTGCAGCAGGATTTTTGTGAGTCTGATGTTGAGATTGTTCTTCCTGGAGAGACCTCTTCGTTGATGAGTATGCAGATACAGTCGTCGATCGTGGATAGGATCAAGGCTGGACAGGCTGGAGATCTGAAGCTGGTAATGATTCGGGGGCAGGTAGAAGCCGGTCTGCAAACTGACTTCTTGATTCATGAGGATGGCTCACTGAGGTATGGAGCCAGGTTGTGTGTGCCAGCTGGAGATATCAGAGAGGAGTTATTAGTTGAGGCACACAGTTCGCCGTATTCTGTACATCCTGGTGGTACCAAGATGTACAAAGATCTTCGTCTGAACTATTGGTGGCATGGTATGAAGAGGAGTGTGGCTTGGAGTGTAGCCAAGTGTCTGGTTTGCCAGCAGGTAAAGGCGGAGCATCATCGTACGGTAGGGTTGCTACAACCGCTTCCGATTCCGGAGTGGAAGTGGCAACACATCACTATGGACTTTGTGACTGGACTGCCTCGGAGTCCGAAGCAAAATGACGTGATTTGGGTGGTCGTGGATCGATTAACCAAGTCTGCGCACTTTATTCCTTTCCGAGTAGGACAGTCCACTAAGACGCTAGCGAGGAGATATATGGAGGTAAATTCCTTTACACCCCGTTTCTCTTTCCTTTTCCTAGTTTAGATAGTGATGTAACGTGAATCGTGCAGGAGATCGTACGGCTTCACGGAGTCCCTGTGAGTATCGTGTCGGACAGAGACACGAGATTCACGTCTCAGTTTTGGCAGATTCTGCAGAAGAGCTTGGGTACGAGTCTGAGTTTCAGCACGGCGTACCATCCGCAGACAGATGGCCAGTCCAAGAGGACGATTCAGATCTTGGAGGACATGCTGAGGGCGTGCATTTTAGATTTCAAGGGGTCTTGGGAGGATCATCTCCATCATGTTGAGTTTGCCTACAATAACAGATACCAGGCGAGTATTGGCATGGCGCCTTTCGCCGCACTATATGGGAAGAAATGTCGATCGCCACTGAGCTGGGATGACATTGGAGACAGGGAGCTGTTATGACCTGAGATGATTGTGGAGGCAGTGGATGTTGTGAGGAACATCCGGAAGAAGCTGAGGATTGCGCAGGACCGTTTCAAGCATTGGGCAGATGCTAAGCGGAGGCCTTCGGAGTTTCAGCCTGGGGATCACGTCTTTCTGAAGATTTCTCTGAACCACGGAGTTATCCGATTTGGGAGGAGAGGCATGCTGAGTCCGAGGTACATTGGGCCGTTTGACGTCCTGGAGAGAGTTGGAGCTGTGGCTTATCGCTTGGTGTTGCCACCGTCACTGGAGGGAGTTCACGACGTATTTCACGTATCTCAGTTACGTCGATACGTCAGTGATCAGTCCCATGCTGTTGATTTCTCAGAGATCACGGTCCGTCCAGATCTTACCTATGACCAGCAGCCAGTTGAGATTTTGGATCGATGACAGAAGCAGCTGAGGGATAAGACCGTCGACTTGGTTCGAGTGCAGTGGCGTCATGGTTCCCCTGGGGAGTCCACCTGGGAGCGTGAGGATGACATGAGAGAGCGCTTCCCGCACCTCTTCCCGAGCAGTGCTTGATGTTGATTCCGAGGACGGAATCATTTCTAGGTGGGGAGGATATAACGGTCGGTTTCCGATCGTACTTTCTACGTGCATGTGATCTTGACCGTGCATGTATTTATTTTAGACTTTGTTTGTTTTGAACCCTATCGTGTGATATGTCGTTGTGACCCTCTCTGAGAGTATTAGAATTTTGGTGTTGATTTGCAACGTCATTTCACGGGTCGTTCTCCCACGAATTGACCTTGTTTGGAGAGACGTCGTGATTCTCACTTTTGACGAGAGACGTTTTTATTTTTAATTTCATTTCTCGTCATTGAAATTGTGATCCGTCTTCTCCGTCTTCTTTCTCTCGTCGTCCCGGTCACCCTAGTATTTTTCTTACGATTTTTGGACTTCATTTGACCTATATGCACTTTTTGGCCCAACTAATTGTATTTTTAACCCTAAGTATTCATGTGGCACATATTCCCTAGTTTTTATATATATTATAACATCCTAGTACTTGGTTGACCCAGCCTCTTTTTGCCTTGGCACACAAACCCACGCAGGATGTGAGAGAGGTAGAGTGAATGGGTTTTTTTAATAATCTTATAAAAATTTTATTATAATAATCCCAAACCCAAACCCTAACCTAACCTATAACCCAAGCCCACGTTCAGCAGCAGCCTACCCACGTTCATTATCACATGACACCCCTAGGCTATTTAATAAGACCTAGGGCCTTATACTTTCTTCACAGCACAAGAGTTTTCCCACAGCCGGCCCTAGTTTCCTCCCCACTCACGCAAATCACCCCGACCCAGACTTCTCCGACCTGAAACCCGACGCCGACGAGCCTCTCCTCATCCTTGACCATCCCCCGACCTTCACCCACCTCTACGTCGCCAGAAACTGTCGCCAGACCGCCGCAAAAGCCGCAGATCTTCACAGTTTTCGCAGCAGCAGCAACAGCGGCCGCCGCCGTCACTGCCACCGCCGCCGCTGTCGCCCTCTGCTGCCGTCGACCCCCTTGAGCTCCCCTCCGCCATTGACAGCAACCGCAGGGCCCTGTTGCATGAAACAGTGATATATCTCGCTGTTTTACGTAGTTTTCAACGTTTCGACGTGTCGCGGAGATCTCACGGTACACTCTCGCTGTCGGGGTCTTCCGACAGCCCCCTGCTGTTCTTGTGGGTGTATTCCGACGTCACAAACATCCCTTACGACTCTCAACATTGTGGACATTGCGCGTGTCAAACCGATCGTCCCGGTTCGTTGATACGGCTTCCCGGAAGCCGTAGGAACGCCTACCGGCATGCTACCCGCTGTTTGGAATCTGATCACTGATCTGGACGCTGCCCGAGGATTGGCGAGCGTGGAATCTGGATTGGAATCTGGACGTGGAGCACTTTTCTATTATTCCAACCCCTGGCGTCGCTATCCGACGCCAGTGTAGCTCTCGCGTCGTGTAAGGGTAATTTTCTGCACTCTTAGGACCCCCAACCCTGTTGGATCAGGATCGTAGCCTAGAGGGGGGGTGAATAGGCTAATAAAAATTCTCGTGCAACCCACGAGAAATCCCACGCAGTTATAAGCACAGACAGAGCAATAAAATAGCAATCACACAAACGCACAAATATACACTGGTTCGGTCGTCCCCACGACCTACTCCATCCCCGAAAGCAACTACTAGATAGATATATAATCAAGTACAGCTACACAGTGAGTCAAGATCCCAAATCTACTCTCACCTAGCTCGTACGCACACCACGTGCCCTACACTCTCAATCTAGTTAGATACTCTCCTTCCGTGACGAATCCCAAAGTCGTCAGGTCCCCAAAAAGTAACACAGATGGTAAAATTTCCCCTACGAAGTACTAACACAAATACTACACAATATAATAAACAAGAGAGTTTAGAATGCTCAGATCGTGTAGCGGTGTCGTCTTCGTCAATCAGCATGGGCCAGAAGTCGTCTGGCAAGATGTAGAAGTCTCTTTCCCCTGTTCGCAACTCAGGTTGCGGTAGTACCCCTCTTTGTATATCTCCCCTCTCGATGAAACTTGCGCCTTCCACAGAAGTTGAAAGTTGCGGTACCTCACCAAAGATTGCAACTTGCGACAACAAGCTTTCCTAGATGATGGCGCACGAATATCTTGCACACAATCTTCTGCACACAAAAAGCTTTGCACACAAAAACAAATATCAAATATTTATTTAAACCAAGTCACTCACATAATTCCCATAGGCATGTGTTGCCTTCTTTTGTGTTCTTCAAGGAGTGCGACGCCTCGGAACAATTTCTTGCTGCTCTCTGCTTTTTGTTGCAGCTGCTCTTGAGATTCGACTATGCCCCCAAAAAAATGCAGATGCTCTCAAAATTCTCGGCTCCCAAGCACATACTGCTGCGCACTCCTCCTTTTCCCTGAGATGCAACGAAAACAAAAACCGCACACACAAAAATTCGGCACCTTGGTAGCAGCGTCCTTTGTTTAGCCCCTCTTCAATTTTTGTTTTTCTCGGTTGCGTCTTGTGCGTGCTGGCATGAAGGAAGTGCCTTTTTTATGCTTGCGAAAGTTTGCCTCCGGAAATTGTTTGCTTGGCCGTCAGAAGGTTGAAGTCTGTAGAGTTTTTACCTTGGGATTTTTTGCTAACCCCTTTTGATGATTGGCCGAGAGCACACACCAAAGACGGCTGCTTGCTCACTTTTTTTTATGCGGCATGCAAGGCAAATTGTGGCTTTGGGATTTTTTAATTGGTTTGTGCTTGGGGTTTTTTCAACACACAAAGCTCTCCTCTAATTGGTTTGTGTGGCTTTAAGGGTTTTTGGAGAGGACACGACTTTCGGCCTGAATAATATTTGTGCCAGTCGCGCGTTAAACATTAATAGAAGCATGGGTTATATAAGAGAGGCTAGGGTTTTGAAATGGATGGGATATTGCTAACCACTTTGATATTTGACCCAATCAATATGGGAATTGATTAGGAGATTGAATCTTTAATAGATTTGATCAAATCCCACTTTGATTATATTTGTTTCCATCTCTCCCAATATTGACCAAGTCCAAATAGCTTTGTGCACACAACCTCTTCTTCATTCAACTTGCTATATGATTAGCAATTACTCCAACTATTGAGAAGATTATCGTTTCGCCTTTCCTGAAACACACTTAGCACACACGTTAAATAAAACACAACGTTTGTCATTATCAAACTAGGAATCCTAGATCGTTGCTACCAACAATCTCCCCCTTTTGATGATGACAAACCCATAAAGGATTTGTACAAATAAGTGTGCGTGTGTAAAGTGTGATGAAGGATGTAATGCAATATGATATATCCAATGAGATGAGATCAAGCATTACTAGCATGCACAATATAACATTAAAAATTAGCATGCTCCCCCTTTTTTCAAGCTCCCTATATTCATTAATTTCAATGCTCCACCTTCAACCAATACTACCGTAGTTTGTGAACCAACATTGATACCACAAATCTTTCAACACTTTTCTCCCCCTTTGGCATCATCAAAAGATTATTCATGAAGATTACAACATAGCACATGCAAAAAGAGAGCATTATTAATTATAACTAGTATTTGCATGTCGTCATTCTGTAATTAGCACTCCAAATCCAACGATAATGATAATTAGAATTCAACACCATCGTGTAAGTGCAATTATTAAACATAGAAGTACAAAGGGAGATACTTTTACAAATCCAACCAAATCAATCCAACATTTTCCAAAATAACTTTGTATCACCAAGGATTGATTTTCCCCACCTCATTAAAAATGAGTTCAAGGTATCACATCCCAAAACATAGCCTAAAAGGACTCTTAGATGTGGTTGTGACATTGCTTGACGAGTATAAACACCAACGCTAAAGATTACCCGTAAAGCTTATGTTGGATACTCGTGGGTAGTGTATTTGCCATAAATTGTATCCATTTTTCATACGGAGCAATTTTCAATTTTTTTCATATTCATTTAATTTGTTTTGTGCTCAATTTTTATTCATGGCAAATCACATCATATCCCTTAGATTTTTCAGTTAATAATCAGCCTACATTCACTTTCCAATATTCATAAATAGTATCTCCAAAAGTACGACATAGTTTAACATTCGTGGAAGTGAAAGTAGGTGTAGAAATTATATTATCAATTCATCGAACTTGGCATGGCTATTAAGAAATAAAACATAAGCATGTAGCCATGATAATAATACTACACTTTCTACAAGGATATGATCATCATTCATTTATATCACTAGAATGATGCAAAGAGAAAGATATGCATTAAGCTCCAATTTTTTTTTTGCTTTTGTTTTTTTTTTCATTTTTTTTTGGTTTTATAATGAACTAAAAAGCACACTAAAAACAATCAAGCAAACAAAAACAAAAAAAAATCCAAGCACACAGAGAATGTTAACAAAAAAATTGATATGAAGGTATGCATTAAGTTCAAAGAATGAGATATACCTTCGCGTCGCCGTTTGACTAAGGAGCTAAAAATAATGAGACATTCAAATTATTGCTCCTCGTCAAATTTTCATCCACCTACAAAAGAGGTGTAGTGTGTGACCTTGAAATCCAACAAGGTCCACTCACGTTAGTCATCAAAGATTTAGGAACCCATATTTGTTTGAACTTAATGTTTTTGTTCCTATATTTGCAATGATATGAAGTATGACCAACATATCCACATGTAAAGCACTTAGCATGAGAATTTCCAACTTTTGTTGTTTCAATGTGAACTTTTCTATATTTAGATTTTTCAACATTTTTAAGATCATATCCTAGTCCTCGTCTATTATTGCCATAAAGTTGATTTCCAAGAATAATGTCCAAAATTTGTTTTCCAGTAGAAAATTTCTTTAATGACAATTCTAAACTAGCGACTTTGGATTTCAAATGAGCATTTTCGTTCACAAGCACAGTGCATTTACTAATGAAAGCTTGCTTGTTTTCCTCTTCTTTCTTTTCAAAATCCCTCATTTTTCCTTTAAGTTCAAGATTTAGCATGTTAATATTTTCTGAAAGCAATTCATTTTCAACTTCAAGCTTTATCTTATTTAGTTTATACTTTATACATGCTAATATCCTTTAATAAAGAGGGACATGAAAGACAATCAATTTTTTCAGGCAAGCTAGCTTTCTCCTTATTTAACATGTCAATTGTAGTATTACATGCAACAATTTCAGTTTTCAGTTTTTCAATTTCCTTAGACATGTCATACTCAGATTGTTGCATATCAAAGTTATCATTTCTATAACTATCCACATCAGCTTCTAGCTCATTAATAGTATTTTGCATTCCTTTCACGATTTCTAACAATTCAGCTTTAGTGGGAGATTCTACCTCATTATGTTTGGCCATTAATGCCATGCAGGAGTGGGCTTCATGTTCCTCATCCTCCTCCTCATCTTCGCTATCCATGTCCCACGTCAGCACTTTCGTTTTTCCTTTTGCAACTTGAGCTGTTTGTTGTTGTGGGCAATCTTTTATGTGGTGCCCTTTCTTCCTGCATTTAAAACATTTACTTCTATTAATAGCTTTCTGATCATAGGAATTTCTAACAAAATTAGAATTATTAGAACGAATGAACCTCTTTCCCATCTCAGCTCTTCCTTGATCAGTCTGAATGTATCTCTTGAAGTTTCTGACCATTAGAGTTTGCTCTTCATCAAGATCGTCATCGTTAGCTTGAAGAGCTAATGGTGTGGAAGCTTTGGTCTTCTCTTCAGGTTTCTCTGGCTTCTATACTCTGCAACTCAAGCTCGTGTGACATTAGGTTGCCTATCAAGTCCTCCACTTTCATTGTTGACAAGTCCTTAGCTTCTTGAATAGCGGTGACTTTAGGCCTGAACGAGCTAGGTAGCGCCCTTAAGATCTTTCGTACCTGTTCATGGCTAGAGTATGGCTTACCGAGGGAACTGGATTTGTAGACGATGTCTGTGAACCTCGCAAACATGTCTTTAACTGATTCTGTTGGTAGCATGCGGAAGCTCTCGTATTCTGTGCTCAACAATGCAAGTCTGGATTCCTTTACTTGCGATGTTCCCTCGTGTGTCACCTCCAGAGTATGCCAGATTTCCTGCGCAGTTAGACAATGTGAGATACGGTTAAACTCAGATTTATCAAGAGAGCATATAAGCACATTCATAGCTTTACCATTAAGAGTATAAAGTTTCTTATCAGCTAAATCCCACTTATGTTTAGGCTTAATCATAACAGTGTCTTCAATTTTAATAGTGGGTAGACTATAACCATTTTCAACAATATCCCACACATCATAGTCTACAGACACTAGATAGATTTTCATTCTAGCCTTCTAATATGCAAAGTCTACACCGTTAAACTTAGGGGGACGGGCTATAGACTGACCTTCAGCAAAAGCACAATCAGATATTCATGGTCATTTAAAAATCTAGACTAGATCCTCTAAACTGGCTCTGATACCACTTGTTGGATCAGGATCATAGCCTAGAGGGGGGGTGAATAGGCTAATAAAAATTCTCGTGCAACCCACGAGAAATCCCACGCAGTTATAAGCACAGACAGAGCAATAAAATAGCAATCACAGAATACGCACAGATATACCCTGGTTCGGTCGTCCCCATGACCTACTCCAGCCCCGAAAGCAACTACTAGATAGATATGTAATCAAGTACAGCTACACAGTGAGTCAAGATCCCAAATCTACTCTCACCTAGCTCGTACGCACACCACGTGCCCTACACTCTCAATCTAGTTAGATGCTCTCCTTCTGTGACGACTCCCAAAGTCGTCAGGTCCCCAAAAAGTAACACAGATGGTAAAATTTCCCCTACGAAGAACTAACACAAATACTACACAATATAATAAACAAGAGAGTTTAGAATGCTCAGATCGTGCAGCGGTGTCGTCTTCGTCAATCAGCATGGGCCAGAAGTCGTCTGGCAAGATGTAGAAGTCTCTCTCCCCTGTTCGCAACTCAGGTTGTGGTAGTACCCCTCTTTGTATATCTCCCCTCTCGATGAAACTTGCGCCTTCCACAGAAGTTGAAAGTTGCGGTACCTCACCAAAGATTGCAACTTGCGACAACAAGCTTTCCTAGATGATGGCGCACGAATATCTTGCACACAATCTTCTGCACACAAAAAGCTTTGCACACAAAAACAAATATTAAATATTTATTTAAACCAAGTCACTCACATAATTCCCATAGGCATGTGTTGCCTTCTTTTGTGTTCTTCAAGGAGTGCGGCGCCTCGGAACAATTTCTTACTGCTCTCTGCTTTTGTTGCAGCTGCTCTTGAGATTCGACTATGCCCCCAAAAAAATGCAAATGCTCTCAAAATTCTCGGCTCCCAAGCACATACTGCTGCGCACTCCTCCTTTTCCCTGAGATGCAACGAAAACAAAAACCGCACACACAAAAATTCGGCACCTTGGTAACACCGTCCTTTGTTTAGCCCCTCTTCAATTTTTATTTTTCTCGGTTGCGTCTTGTGCGTGCTGGCATGAAGGAAGTGCCTTTTTGATGCTTGCGAAAGTTTGCCTTCGGAAATTTTTTGCTTGGCCGTCAGAAGGTTGAAGTCTGTAGAGTTTTTGCCTTGGGATTTTTTGCTAATCCCTTTTGATGATTGGCCGAGAGCACACACCAAAGACGGCTGCTTGCTCACTTTTTTTTGTGCGGCAGGCAAGGCAAATTGTGGCTTTGGGATTTTTTAATTGGTTTGTGCTTGGGGTTTTTTCAACACACAAAGCTCTCCTCTAATTGGTTTGTGTGGCTTTAAGGGTTTTTGGAGAGGACAAGAATTTCGGCCTGGATAATATTTGTGCCAGCCGCGCGTTAAACATTAATAGAAGCATGGGTTATATAGGAGAGGCTAGCGTTTTGAAATGGATGGGATATTGCTAACCGCTTTGATATTTGACCCAAGCAATATGGGAATTGATTAGGAGATTGAATCTTTAATAGATTTGATCAAATCCCACTTTGATTATATTTGTTTCCATCTCTCCCAATATTGACCAAGTCCAAATAGCTTTGTGCACACAACCTCTTCTTCATTCAACTTGCTATATGATTAGCAATTACTCCAACTATTGAGAAGATTATCGTTTCGCCTTTCCTGAAACACACTTAGCACACACGTTAAATAAAACACAACATTTGTCATTATCAAACTAGGAATCCTAGATCGTTGCTACCAACAAACCCAACCCTGTTAAATAAGATAAAAATCGGTAACTTCTTTGTCTGATAATTCACTAATTAAGATTAATTAATTTGGGACTGTAGGCTGGTAGATCTGAGCACATAGGTAGACTGGACTGGTTGGACGATATTTGCTGGATGTTTGAATTCAGGCAAGTGAAACTTGACAATTAGTGCTTTAGGCCATGTCTTAGGCCATTTTCTTGCTTTAGGCGTAAAAGAGACTAGGCGACGAAATGATACTCGCCTAGGCGCAATTTCAGGATCTAGTTTGACAACGAAGCTAGATCCGTCACCCTGCCATGTCATTCCTGCATATCTGCATGTCACGTTTAAATTTCATAACTGTACGTTCCGTATTTGCATCTCTGCCTGCCATGTTTAAATTTCCTTACCTGTACGCGTTTAAATACAATTTGTCATGCCATGTCATCCATGTCTGAATGTTGCATCTGTAGCACACGCTACAATACATGTACTTTCCTTGTTCAAGCTAAGCACCTGCTTTTGCGGGCACAACCCTATGCCAAATACACTTCCTTGCTCGTGATCCAGAAGTGAGCATTCTGTGTTCGGGGGTAAGGCCCTGGCTCGATACACGTGGAGGGGTAGGGATAAGCGATCACTTGAGTGTAAGAGTTGGCCCGTACAGCCACTCTAGCCAAAAGACGTAATCTCTGTGCACGACGTGCTTACTAGACTTGTCCTTGTCCATGTGTTTGTAAACTTTTTATCCATGTCATGACTTAATGCTAAATGCCATGCTCGTACTTGTTACTTTACTCATTGCACTCATGTGTTATCTGCCACATCATTGCATCATGCTACTGCTAGGTTGCTTTACTTTACTTTCATTTCCTTGCACAAGTCTTTTGTAGACTTGCTGACATGTGCCCCTTGCTCTTTTGGGTGACACATGTTAGATCTTGAGCCAGAGATCGTTGTGGAGGACGTGGTGTTTGTTGACGCTGAGTCGGAGCCCACGTTTGTCGAGGAGGAGTTTGAGGACACCAGAGACCAGTCTTAGAGACTGATCTGAGTTGCTTGCTTTAGGTTGTTGTTAGTTGTCGGTGCGTAGCACCATTACTTTACTTTTTGTACGTTTGTCTTTTGTTGGCCATGTTTTGGGCCTTTAGACTCTTTTCTTTCAGCCTGGTGGCTTTTCTACGATGTTGAATATTTATTGTGGACATTTTGAGATCGAATAATTTTATATCTGTCTCTTTCTTTATTATTTTTGTTCCGTACGCAATTGCAAGGACCTGCCATATGATTTTAAAGACGCTTATCAGACTGCAGCTTCACAGCTGCACGTCTGAGCGGACCTCCTCACGTCTCGTCTTCCATTTTAGGGAAGCGGGGCGTGACAGGACTGTAGCGAGTCTCCGCCTCTCGGAGAATCTGGCTAGCGTAGTATACAGGTCGCTGCACGCCCCCCTCCTCTTTGATTAGGACGGAGCTGACGGCCTCCTCATTGGTCACCAGGTATAATCCCAGCGGTTCTCCTTCTTCCGGCTTGGCGAGGAGCGGCTGGCTTTGCAGGTAGGCCCTCAGCTCCGCGAATGCTTGAACGCAGTCATCGTCCCACAGGATCACTTTCCTCTTGTCCTTGGCTACTCCGAAGGCAGTGCGCAGGACCTTGAAGAAAGGGAGCGACCTCTCCGCGGATTTCGACAAGAATCACCCTAGAGCCGCGATCCGTCCATTCAGGCATTGCAAGTCCTGGATCGTCCTCGGTTCCGCCATATTGACGAGGGCCGTCACCTTATCGAGGTTCGCCTCAATCCCTCGCTTCGTTATCATGAAGCCTAGGAATTTTCCCAACTGCACGCCGAAGACGCACTTCACCGGGTTCAGCCTCAAGTCGTATAGGCGAACCCTTTAGAACGTCTCCCGCAAGTCGGCAAGGTGGTCTGAGGCTCTCTTACTCTTCACCAACATGTCATCGATGTAGACCTCCAAGTTTCACCCGACCTAGAGCTGAATATCATGTCCACCATCCGCTGGTAAGTTGTCCAGGCGTTCTTCAGCCCGAAGGGCATCTTCGTGTAACAGAAGGTGCCACTATCGGTGACGAAGGATGTTTTCTCTTCGTCTTCCCTTGCCATCAGAATCTGGTTGTAGCCCGAGAAGGCGTCCATGAAGCTTAACAATTCGTAGCCGGACGCCTGATCAACTAAGTGGTCGATCCGAGGGAGGGGGAAGCTGTCCTTCGGACAAACCTTGTTGAGGTCCGTGAAGTTGACGCACATGCGCCACTTCCCGCTGGCCTTCTTCACCAAGATGACATTGGTGATCCAGTCTGGCCTGATAAACTTGGCCTAGAGAAGCCGCTCCACCTCTTCCTCAGCTGCCATTTTCTTTTCACCCCCGGCGCTCCTCTTCTTCTGCCGGACCGGTCGTGACCCTGGGTCCGCATTCAACCTGTGGGAGATTAACGTTGGGTCAACCCCTGGCATGTCCGCGGGTGACCAGGCAAATATGTCCACGCTCTCTCGGAGCATGCTGATGAGGGCCGCCCTCAGAGAGGCCGAGAGTTTCGTCCCGATGGAGACAGTCTTGCCCTCCTCCGCGGCCACGAGCACCTCCTCGACCTCTTCGGCAGGAGTCGGCCGTTGGTCGCAAAAGTCTTTCCTTTCGTCGAGAAGGTCAATCGACAAGGCCTGGTCTGGGCTCTTGTGCTTGGTTGACCCTACGTAGCAGTTCCGAGACAGCTTCTGGTTCCCCCGCACTAGCCCCATCCCTCACGGAGTTTGGAATTTCATCATCTGGTGGAGCAGGCTGGGGAGCGCCTTAATGGCCGTCATATATGGCCGCCCAATGATCCTGTTGTATGCCGACGCAATGTCGATGACAACGAATTGCGTCATGTGGGTGACGACCCTTGGCTCCTCCCCAAGCGTCATCAGCAGGGTGATTACCCCCACAATGGGGAAAGCATGGCGGTGAAGCCGACGATGGGCCCTGTGCAAGGCCTAAGATCTGCCTGCTTCAACCCCATCTTCTCGACTGTCGACATAAACAGGATGTCGCAGGAGCTCCCAGTGTCGATCAGGAGCCAGCTGATGATGGCCGTCCTGACCTGAGCCTCGATGACGATGGCATCATCATGCAGAAGCTCGACTCCCTCTAGGTCTTCATTAGTAAAAGTGATGGGGGTCGAGCCACTCTTCTCCACTTCGCCTCGCTGCTGATGCCCACCGCCATCACCCGCCGGGCATATACCTTCTTGCTCGAGGACGATGCCCCACCTGAGGACTGCCCCCCCGCATATCATGTATATACGCATGATTGCCCGGGGGGGCGTGTGTTGGATATGGAAGACGTTAGTACACCCTTGTAGGGGATGTACGAGGGAATACGGACCTCGAACGTCGCGTACACGAAGTCGTACGCAAAGGGAATATGTTCCCTTGCGGAGAGGATCTCTAGATTGATGGGAAAGTCGCATTATATATATGCATAAGTGCATGAGACATATGGCTAATAAAGGGGGAATATCTTAAGCTTATGTTGTACCATGCATATGGTACAACTTAAGCTTATAATGTGCCATGTATCATGGTACACCTTAATTAAGTTGTTCCAAAGGAACAACTTACCCTAAAATAACTACCTTGGGGGCTATAAATAAGACCCAAGGGTAGCCATTTTCCTCACACTTTTTGCATGAAATTCATGCATGCATCTTCATTCTAGCGAAGCTCTGCAGAAATATTTCCTCTCCCTCTATCCAAGTTCTTAATCTAAAGTAGAGATTTAGATTGTGGATTTAGTAGCCTTACTCCGTTCGTGAGTAGACTCGATCCGTCGTGGCGAATCCGAAGGCGAAGTTCGTAGACTACCGTGCAGCGTACGCAAGCGTAAGTCTAAACTTCATATTATCGATCCTAACTCTGTTTTGGACAGGATCCTACATTGGTATCAGAGCCATATGGGTTCGCCCCGGTCAAACCACCGCCCCGTCGAAACTACGAACGAGTCGTTGTCTTTTTCACGAATGGGTCTCCTACCATTACGGATATGGTAGGAACGCTTCGTGACGGAGAGAACGCAGCGGTTGTTCTTTTCACGTTAGGGTCTCCTATCATTACGGATATTGTAGGAACTCTCCGTGACGGGAAGAACCGACCGTTCACGTAGTACGTTATTCATTTTTGGCACACGGCCATTAGGAAATAACTAATTTCTCGACGAACGGGTGCTTCATCGACGAACGGGTGCTTCATCGAGGAAGATGATGGAAGTTATTACCATCGGGTAAGAGGAAATTTGGTGCATGTGCACCATGGCCAAATGGGCTATGAATGCCATGCATCCCCCCTCCCCGAGCGGAGGGGGTTGGCTACGGCCAATAACCACCGGTGACCACCCCATCAAGGGGGAGGAATAAGTGCGGCAACCCCATTCAAAGGGGGTGGCCGGCCATGGCCAAAGGGGCCATGGCCGGCCATGGCCAAAGGGGCCATGGCTGGCCATGGCCAGGCCGGCAGTGGCCGGCCAAGGCCAGGCCGGCCCTGGCAGTGGCCAGGGCCGGCGCCCTGGCCACTGCCAGGGCCAGGCCGGCCCTGGCAGTGGCCAGGGCTGGCCTGCCGGCCTGCCGGCCCTGGCCGAGGCCAGGGCCGGCGCCCTGGCCTCAGGCCAGGGCCTGGCCGAGGCCAGGGCAGGAGCCCTGGCCCTGGCCAGCGGCCAGGCCGCCCTGGCCTCAGGCCAGGGCCTGGTCGCCCTGGCAGAGGCCAGGGCAGCGCCCTGGCCTCAGGCCAGGGCCTGGCCGAGGCCAGGGCAGGAGCCCTGGCCCCGGCCAGTGGCCTGGTCGGCCGGCCCTGGCAGAGGCCAGGGCCTGGCCGGCCCTGTCCGAGGGGGCCAGGGCCCCTGGCCAGCCAGGGCAAAGGCCCTGGCTGGGAAGAAGATGTAGTCCGGAAAATTGGTCGACCAATTTTGTGTTTTTGGTCGACCAATATGACAGAAGGTCTGGGTCGACTGCAAATTTGTCAACTAACCCATACGGGGTGACAAAAGGCATTGGTCAAACTCGAATGTGTCAATTAGCCCATACGGGGCTAACCACAGTGCCGACTAGTTCATACGGGACTAACGTTTTAATGAAGTTTTTTTTAACTTGGGCTCTACTCCTTGAAGACTAGCCATAGTGCTCTACTTCATGCGAGATTAGCTAAGTCATTGTGCTCTACTCTACGGAGATTAGCCAATGTACTTATGTAATTGTGCTCTACTCCTTGAAGATTAGCCGTAATGCTCTACTTCATGCGAGATTAGCCATGTCATTGTGCTCTACTCCACGGAGATTAGCCAATGAACTTATAACGTTGTGCTCTACTCTACGGAGATTAGCCAATGTATTTTAAATTCGTTTTGAAAAATACGTTTTTCAAAAACGCTTTTCCGCTGCAAAGTACTATAAGAGTACTAACATTTGATAAAGTGATGGGGGAATATTGAAAGTTACTCTAGATGGTGATTGGAAACATAGTGACCTTTCCGATTCTAGAGTAACATCTTCAATATTTTTCGAAAGTAACTTATCAAATACTCGTTTTCCGCTGCTAGTACTATAAGAGTACTATTGTTTGATAAGTGATGGGGGAATATTGAAAGTTGTTCTAGATGGTGATTGGAATCATATAGACCTTTTCGATTCTAGAACAACATCTTCAATATTTTTCGAAAGTAACTTATCACATATAATATAATTCCAAGTGGGATTTGAATTTTTAGAACTATCCAAATGGGATACTCTATTATCATTTCAAGTGGGAGTTATATTTTAAGAATTTTTTATGCAATGTTTTTGATCGAACCTTCGGTTTTGTGTCTTTTGTAGCATTTTAAAAGTAAAATGTCTTCCGCTTCAAAGAATATCGTCGCTGAGTTAAACAGAGGTGAAAAACTCAACGGCGATAATTACAAACTTTGGTCCATAAAGATACAATACGTTCTAGAGGAGCAAGAAGTGCTCGAAACTCTAAAGAACATTATGATTGAACCCGAGTTGGGCACTACGGCCCAACACCGACGAGACAAGGAAGCTTTTGATGCTTGGTCTCGGAAGAATAAGATAGCGCGCATTACGTTATTAAGCAGTATGGCTGATGACATAATGCGCATCTTCCGGGAACATGACCTAGCCATGGACATATGGTCCAAGCTAGAGGAGAAGTTCGGTGGCACATCGGTGTCCAAACTTCGCGCCTTAACTATAAGGTTCGATACATATAAGAAACGTCCAGATCATTCCATAGGGAAACATCTGCGACATATGGCGAACCTTATCTCGGAGTTAAAGGACGCAGGTCATGTGCTCACAGATGAGCAACAAATCCAAGCAGTCATACGTTCCCTACCAAATGGGTGGGATAAGATGAAGATGCATCTCACTCATAATGAGAGCATAAAGACCTTCAACGATGTTTCCAAGCACCTCGAATTAGAAGAAGAGCGGCTTGCGGCTGCCAAGCCAAGTGCAGAAGTGCACATGGTTGCTAGTTCCTCACACGGGGGAAAGAAATGTAAAGATCGTTCGAAGTCTTCTAATGAACGTAATAAGCAACCTGAGTCTACCAAGGAACCCAAACATAAGGGTGGGCACAAGAAATGGCACAAGAAGAAAGACTTGAAAAGGATCAAGTGCTTCAAGTGTAACAAGCTCGGTCACTATGCTCGTTCGTGTACGAGTGGAAGTGACGAGGTAACTTGTAATACTAGTTACATATGTGTTACTAGTTCGCTATTTCTTGTGGAATCTAATCCATTTTGGGATAATTGATTCAGGTGCCACCGACCACATAGCAAAGGACAGACGGTCCTTCGTGGAGTATCACCGGATACTCAAGGAATGAAGTGGATCAATGTAGGAAACAACACACGTGTTGAAGTGAAAGGCGTTGGGACTCGCAAGCTTTTCTTGGACAACGACCGCACTATCCTACTTCATGATGTTCTCTTCATTCCATATATTCAAAGGAATATTAAAACTGTGGTCAATTTATTGGGTCTTGGTTAATAGTTGGTTCCTTCATGTTTGTAATATGGACCTATTTTTGTAATAATTCCTTTATTGGTATTGGGTTTGTATTTCAAAGGATTTATTGTAATAAGTACAATGTATAATTCCTCATGTAATGAAAATTTCCTTGTGACAAATTCTTTGACTAATGAGTCTAATATAATTTGTTGGCACACAAGTCTTGGTCATATTGGACCAACGCGTTTGGATAGACTTGCCAAACGTGGCCTTCTATCCAATGTTTCAAAGGTTGAAATGTCGACCTGCAAACATTGCCTTGTGAGGAAATCTTGTCGCAAGCCGTTTGAAACCGGCACAAGGGCCGAGGTTCCATTACAGCTTATCCATTCGGACATATGTGGTCCGATGAATGTCAAGACAAGACGCGGGAAGTCCTATTTCATCACCTTTTTTTGATGATTTCACCCGATTCGGTCATATCTATTTGATATCCCACAAAAGTAAAAGCACTAAACCTGCTTTAAAAAATATATGAGTTTAGTGGAGAATCAATTAGATCGCAAGATTAAGGTCGTGCGAACCGATAGGGGCGGTGAATATCAATCAACAAGTTTAAAGGAACTTTGTGATGAAAAAGGCATAGTACATCAGGTAACTATGCCTTATACTCCTCAACAAATTGGTGTTGCAGGTATAGGACTTTAATGAAAAATGGTCCGTTCAATGATGGCGCAAGCTAACTTGCCAATCACTTTTTGGGGTGATGCATTATTGACAACCATTTTCATTTTAAACCGCGTACCCTCGAAATCAGTTAGCTCCACTCCTTATGAGTTGTGGAACCAAAGGTCTCCTGACTTAAACATTTTTACCTTGAGTTTGTGCATTCAACGCACATATTTCATCCCATAAGTATGGCAAACTTGGGCCAGAAGAAGGAAATGTATCTTTAAACGTTACGCATAAAACTCCAAAGGTTATATTTTTGTTAGTTAGGAAGACAATGGTGTGCTAATTGAGTTTGAGTCGAGGGATGTCACTTTCTTGGAAAACGAGTTTCCAAGACAGGGCGAGATAAGTCAGGACTTATCTCTATTTTGAGATTTATGATCAAAAAGGATTACCTCATTCGAGTGGGAGAAATTCTTGGTGAAAACGAAAATTCTTTTTAACCTTCACCAATGGATTATACGAATGACGATTATCCTATTCCATACGGGAATAATGATCCAAGTGGGAGCAATTCTAACAACATTTCAAGTGGGAGTGATATTAGAATTGATCTAAATTTGAGTCAACAAGGACGTGAAGAATCTCAAATATGCCGAATCATGCCCTGCAAAAGACAAATGGATGGAAGCGATAAAGGAGGAATTGAAATCCATGAAAGTTAACCAAGTCTGGGACTTAGTTAACTCACCCAGAGGACATAGAGCAATTGGGAACAAATGGGTTCTCGAGATCAAGCATAAGGCTGATGGCTCTATAGATAGATATAAAGCTCGCCTTGTCGCGAAAGGTTTTACGCAACAGGAAGGGATAGACTACGAAGAAAACTTCTCACCTGTTGTGCGTTTTACCTTGATTCGCATGATTCTGGCAATAGTAGCTTGCTTATACCTCAAATTACATCAGATGGATGTAAAGACTGCCTTTCTCAATGGAGAATTGGACAAGGAGATCTATATGGAACAACCAACAGGGTTTGTAAAAGAAGGAAACGAACATAAGGTTTGTAAACTTCGTAAATCCATATATGGTCTTAAACAATCCTCGAGACAATGGTATATACGATTTCAAGAGGTTGTCTTATCAAATGGATTTTCCATACTTGATAAAGATAACTACGTATATATCAAGAGGATTAAAAGCAAGCATGTTATTATGTCTCTATATGTAGATGACATTTTAATAGCCGGAAATGACAAGGGCTTTGTGATGAGTATCAAGGCTTGGCTTTCATCAGTATTTTAGATGAAAGGCATAGGAAAAGCCGCATATAACCTTGGAGTTAAGATTTCAAGGAATCGTTCAAAGAAACTTCTTTCTCTTTCACAGGAGACTTATATAAAGAAGGTTCTAGAACGATTTAATATGCAGGACTGCAAGTCCATTGATATTCATATAAGCATATGCGATAATTTATATCTGGAATCGTGTCCAAAGAACCAAAAGGAAAAGGAAATTATGGAAAAAGTTCCATATTCCAGTGCAGTTGATAGTCTTATGTACACTATGGTGTGTACGAGACCGGACATCTGTTTTGCCGTTGGAAATGGTAAGCTGTTACCAATCCAACCCAGGGTAAGAACACTGGAAAGCGGTTAAGAGGATAATGCAGTATCTTAAAGGAACTGCAGATTTGCAAAAGACTATGATAAAACCAAGAAGGTAGACATAAGGTACATATCTACGTATGAGATGATAGAGGATCAGCTTACGAAAGCGATCCCCAGAAATGTGTTTTATAAACACTTATCATCTCAAGGATTGCGTATGGGCTGAGTTGTACCAAATATATATTCCCATGTCTAAGAAATGATCAAAATTAATAAAAGAATAAGTTCTTTTTCCAACATTGCATATGAATTTCTTAAGAAATGTTTGTGTACATTTTTGAAATCTCAGCTGAATTGTGTGTATGTCGGACAGATTAAGGTTGGCTCTCTCACATGAGCAACCGCCTTATCTTATCAGATGGATAAGATAGAGATGAGACTAGTTTAAAGTCAAAATCATTAGACGAATGATTTAGAGTCATGACTTTAACAAGATAGTCGAATGAAAGATCTGCATCATATGTATGCTTACAAAAGATCTGAGATCTGTATCACAAGGATATAAAGATCTCATTGGATTTTTTAATCCTATCTGTCTTATGCAGGATGAGAGTCCGGGAATATTTCCTGAGTAGTAAGGGGACTCAAAAGATAGGCACTGTGGTGTCTGATCTTTCATCCGTACAACATCATTAAGACATACTCTCCCTGGGAAAGGAATGATGTTGTAATACGTGTTCATACCACGTATGCATTTCGACCACTGAGTTAGTAGCAATAGTGTTTGCTATTATGTGAGACTCAAAGGCCATACGGGTCTTAACTCTTACCCTCAAGGACTCCAATTGGTTCCTTTAGATTTGACGAGATGATCGCTATCTTAGCGTGTTGCTAATGGGCTATGGTAATTCGGCTCGGCGGGGCACGTTAGAAAAGCGAATCAAGTCAAGATCAGAAGGTTCGCAAGAAGAGGAAGATTGATTTCATATTCGCATTTGGACTTTAATGATTCAAAGCTGGCCAGCCAATTGTAATCCAGATGGGATTCAGTTGTTGAATATAAAGTACAAGAAATGTGAAGAAACAATCTAGGGTAAAGCATGCGTTGAACTACTCAACTTTGCAACTTCGAGGTCGTTGTGTATCTCTAACAAGTGCACAACAACAGACTCTACGCGCATGACGGTCGCACGGTCTATTTCTCGGTAAGATAGATGAAAGAACTAAGAGAAAGACGTTCTCTTACAATCCCCTCAAGTGTGAGTGGGAGATGTTGGATATGGAAGACATTAGTACACCCTTGTAGGGGATGTACGAGGGAATACGGACCTCGAACGTCGCGTACACGAAGTCGTACGCAAAGGGAATATGTTCCCTTGCGGAGAGGATCTCTAGATTGATGGGAAAGTCGCATTATATATATGCATAAGTGCATGCGACATATGGCTAATAAAGGGGGAATATCTTAAGCTTATGTTGTACCATGCATATGGTACAACTTAAGCTTATAATGTGCCATGTATCATGGTACACCTTAATTAAGTTGTTCCAAAGGAACAACTTACCCTAAAATAACTACCTTGGGGGCTATAAATAAGACCCAAGGGTAGCCATTTTCCTCACACTTTTTGCATGAAATTCATGCATGCATCTTCATTCTAGCGAAGCTCTGCAGAAATATTTCCTCTCCCTCTATCCAAGTTCTTAATCTAAAGTAGAGATTTAGATTGTGGATTTAGTAGCCTTACTCCGTTCGTGAGTAGACTCGATCCGTCGTGGCGAATCCGAAGGCGAAGTTCGTAGACTACCGTGCAGCGTACGCAAGCGTAAGTCTAAACTTCATATTATCGATCCTAACTCTGTTTTGGACAGGATCCTACAGCGTGGCTCCTCCCGACCATTGTCTGGCGGTGGTTCTGGCCTCTGCGCTTCTCGCGAGGCCCTTTCCTCCTGGATCGCCCTCCTGTTCTCCACGAAGCCTCTCAGGTGGCCCGCCTGAATCAATCGCGCGATCTCCCTCTTGAGGGTGTAGCAATTGTCGGTATCGTGACCGTAGTCCCGGTGATACCAAGAGTATTTCTGGAGATCTCACTTCGCTGGGTCCGATCTCATCTCCCTGGGCGGCTCCACAGCAGTCCGGCCCTTGTCGCCGCGGCCAGCACTTCTATCATGGGGGTAATGAACTGCATGTAATGGGCCCGCAGGGGTCCCTCCAGCCTCGGTACGACTCGGGCGGGCTCCCGGGCTGGAACGAACTCTCGGACCGGGCCCGTGCGATCTTGTGGGCGACGCCCCGTCGGGTCGCGCCTTGGTTGGGCCAGCTGGTCGCGCCCCTGAGACCCGTCTTCTTGCCATGGTCACGGATGCGATCTAGGCTCACCTTGGGGCGGCCTCACCGGGGGAACAGTTTCTTCGTGCCGAGAGTCTCCTCGGCCAGCGCATGCCTCTCTGCCATAGCGACTAGCGCCTCATAGTCGGTCGGCAGATCTCGGAGCAGGGATTTCTGGAGGCTCTGAGTCCGTAGCCCCGTCTTGAAGGCTAGCATGAGCACTTCATCACCGCAGGCCACCACCGCCTGTCTCTCATCCTGGAAGCGGCGCAGGTATTTCCCAGTCGTCTCTCCTTCCCCTTGGACTATCATGCTGAGGTAGTCCAAGGGCTTCTTCTTCGTACGCCCGGCCCGAAACTCCTGGCAGAAATTGTGGGACAGTTCACCAAAGCTCCCAATGGATCCTGCGGGTAGGCCGTAGTACCATTCCAATGCCGTGTCCCGCAAGCTTTGCGAGAAAAACCGACACAGGAATGCGTCATCCATAGCCTGCGCCTCCATTGCCCCCTGGTACTGTTGCACGTGCGAGAGGGGGTCGCCTCTCCCATTGTAGGTGGCCATGTGGGGGCATTGAACTTTGCGGGTCTCTGGGCGTACGTGATCCACCGTGCCAACGGCGTGGCCTCCTCCGGGTAGGCGGGGCGCTCGGGCGCTGCCTCGTCTCAAATGATGTGAGAACTACTCCCAAGCGCAGGAGATCGTGCAAGTAATATCCTGGTGAGTCCAGGTATCGAATCTGCAGGACAACTGACCTGCAAAACTACGAACGTCAATCTGTAAAGAATAATAATACGATGAGAACCAACCACCTATCAAGTATAATCAAGAGTATCAAGAGTTTGGAATAAGAAACGAAAATCCTGCAATATTTACGGTGACTTCGGTAGGGATACAAGTATGGGGAGTATGTGTTGGGTTTGATTTCGTTAGGGTGTGTGCAATCCATGATTATCAATACATTTTCTATAACTCAACGTTTCGTCCGGTCAGGGCACGAGAACGTCGGAAAGTATGGTGATCAAGTATATAAAAGCGTGCCAAAGAATTAATCACGTGCAACGTCAACTTCATAAAGGAAATCACCACTCATCACGAATAAGTCCGCAAAGATCAGATTCGAATCAAGCATGCACACATCTCCGTATAACATACTCAAACAATATATAACTAGAAATTGACGAAGAACGCAATTATACAATTAAAATAGGGCGAAAAGATATAGAAATCAACAAATGTGACACCCTAACTACGTCAACACCAACACATATGAAGTGGATGTGCTACGGTTGTGATTTCATTAGGAGTTTATAATCGCTGAAATATCATGTCTTTCATATAACTCAACGCTTCACCCGGTCAAGGCGTGAAGGCGTCGGAAGATGGATCGATACAAACTAGTCAAAATAGCCGTATACGTATCACTAGCAACATTGATTTCATTAAACGATAAACACAACAATAAGTTCAGATTAGTGAACATGAGTTGGCTAGCCTTGTCAGGGCCTAGCTATATGGGATGTAAATAATATCGACAATAAGCAAATACCCAACAAATACGTTGTAGAAATCAATGTTACGAGCAATTTTGACATGATAATAGGGCTAAAGACATGAAATTTAGCGAATAAATACTCCTAACTACATCACAACCATAGCACAAGGAGATTACCCATGCATGGTGTAAAGAAAATCAGATTTCATAGCCAAATACATCATTTTAATAGCCAAAATACAATGAAATACACTAAATACGGGGTATAAGTTCAAGAATTTATCACCAAATCTCCACTTTAGAACCCAAAACTCCCTGAAAAGTAGAAGAATAGCCTCTGGGATTTTTCAGAATTTTCTCCTGGAGAAATACGCACAGTAGCCGCTCCAAAAGTCCCAAAATACGCCATAATACCCCCAAAACCCTAGAAATACGCTTATATATTAGAATTGCGGGTTTGGGGGCTTAACGGGTTCAAAAACCGCACCCGTATCATGTTAAGCCCATACCCACGATCGCTGAGCAATCTGGACCGCTCGATTGATGCGGGATGCGCCCAGGAGTTGCCACGTGGTCGCTAGAATTCGTGCGCGCCTGATCTGCTATCGACTTCGAATTCGGATCGGAGATAATCACAGCCGTTCGATTGGAATCGTGCGGTCCCCAAGGTGCCACGTCGCCGCTTTTTCTCGTGCGCTTCGCTTCGCTCCTCTCAATCGCCCGGCCGTTGGATCGAGATCCAACGGCCACGTCGCTCGATTTCGTATCGCAGCAGCGGGGAGATATCTGACCGTTGGATTGGTGATCAACGGATGTCGAAGAGCCACGTCGCCGCTTGGATCGCTTCCTCCGAGCTCTCTCGCGGGAACGGCGACCGCCGTTGGATCGAAATCCAACGGATGAAATGATGCCACGCCGCCCGTGTCTTCCGCCCGTCAGATCTGAGCGGGAGCCGACGAGATTCTGCCACGTGTACGTCAAGATTCGTGCGGCCGTATTGTCTTTGTATTTCTTGCGTATTTCCTCATTTAATTGGTATTCTGCATTCAAAAATACACAGTAATTAGCACAGATCTCAGAAAAATACAAATAAATAGTCGTTGGAATCGTGAGATCGAGACCTTGCCATGAAAAATATAACAATACAGAAATACACAATAAAATTCATGTTTTGTACACAAATCAAGTAATTTCTCCAATAAATGATGATATTAAAAATACGAATGTATTAGAGACCAATTAAGCATCATATGAGCACAAAATAGGACTAATTAGGGGGTTAAATACGCAATATTCAACCCGAATCACACCCCCCAACTAGCGATTTACTAGTCCCTAGCAAAAAGAGCGATGAATACAGATGATTAGTAAAATAATAATTCTATCAACTGCTTATGGTATGGCTCAATGGTACGCTTTTCAACATGATCTTGGCCATCAATATACACAATCCATGCACAAGATCAATCACATGAAATTTTCTCTAGTTTAATTTGAATAAATAACATGCAAGCATCGTTTTGCACAAGCGAAAGTATAACACGTCGTTATGTACTAGTTTTCTTGTTTCCAAGGATTGGCATCTCAAAAAGATCGTTCAAATCATGGGTATTGAAGTTGCTCAGTGTATTCATCATTTCTTTTTCCCTTTTTTGTTCCGCGTAACGCGCATCAAGCAACATTTGCGGAAAAATTTATAACTTGGATCGCTCCATCAAATGAGTGAGTTTCCGGTCAATGGCTCCCAAATCAGACGATCATAGGGCATTAGGCCAAGAAGGACCCCTCGGACTGTACTACTCGAGCCAACCAAGTTATTTATTTATTGGCACACTTATTCAATTCATTCATTTTTCATAGCCAAGTTTTTTTTTCGTAAGCAACTCAACACCCATAAACTGAACATAAACATCAATAACAAAGGCAAAGTTTCCTCTTCAACTTGAAGACTTTTCTAATAAAACGTGTATACTTAAGCTTTTTCATCACATTAGCATGCATGGAATAAATTCAAACTATTTCGAGATATTAATCATGGCAATTGAAAATTTTCATGAATAGCATATTAACGAGCAATTCCATGAAGAAACTTGCTGGGATGTGATTGGCTACATAGCATATTAACGAGCAATTCTATGTTAAGAACTTCTAAGCAATTCTATGTAGCCAATGAGGAATTTCTCTCGGAATTGATGGGATGTGGCATCCTGTGTCTGAATGAGAAAGTAAACTTCCTCTTTCAAGTGCTGCAAAGGTACGTCTACGCTTTGCTCTCCTTGATCAAGGCTTGAAGGCTCCATTGAATCGCACTCTGAAGTCTCTTTCATGATTTCTTCGTTCTCTTGTAAAGACTCCATGTACTTCCACGCCTCTGTCGGCGTCATGACTCCCAAGAATTCCTGCAGCTATGGTCGTAGTCCACCTAGGAAGGACTCCATAAGTTATTTCTTCGTAAACTGTAATACCCCTATAATTGAACTACTATATTTTGTATATTGTTGTACTTGTATGAGTATGGATAGTAATATATGAGTATTACTGTACATATATGTGATATTTGTACATGTGTGTGATGTGTACGTATGTTTTACTTATATGCATGTGTACTATGGATATAAATTAAGAGTAAGTATGTATTTATAGGTGTGTATGCATACTAAGATGTATGTATGGCTATATGAATATTTGGATGTATCTTGGTGTGTAGTATATATAGATATTGAATAATTGAGTGTACAAATGTGTATACTTGTATGTATTGATTTATATGGTAATGTATAATTGTATGAAGGTAGTATTGAAATGTATTATATAATATTGTGATTTATTATATGTATGACTATTTGTATGTATGGTTGTGTGTATACCTAGCTAAATTTGTATGTGTGTTTGGATGGATGATAATTATAGTTGATTATTGGTATTACTTTGGAATCTAGTTGTATATTTATAGTTGCATTTTATGTGTGTAGTGTTTTGGTGTGTATGTTGGTTTGTGTATATATGAATAAATATGTATGGTGTAGTATATTTAGTTTATGCATGTATAGAGTAGTTTTGTAAATATGTTAAGTAAAGAGATTATTGTGCATATTGCATGTGTTTTATTATTGTCATTATTAGTATTAAGGAGGTGTTTTGTGTAAAGTTGGGTTTAGGACATATATGGTATTCTTGGGTAGGTGAAGGCTATTAGTGACATTTTACCTTTTTCATGATAATTTATTATTTCTTAAATCCTAATTGTCCTAGGATGACACCTCATGTAACACTAAGCCAATGTTTTGACAAGTCATGGGACACATGGCTTATAATTGGATTTTTGGATTTAGGAAATAAGAAAAAGGGAAAGAAAGAAAACAAAAAGGAAAAAGGAAAAGAAAAACAAAAGTTTTCATTCTCTCATCTCTCCTCTTTCTCCCCACTTTAGGCCAAAATTATTGCCATACTCAATTATTAGAAGAAGAAGAAGAAGAAGCTTGAAGAGGAAAAAGCTTAGGGTCATCAAGGATTAAGAAGGGCAAGACAAATTTTTGGAGGACTTTTTAAGGTAGAGCTCCTATCATTCTTAGTAGAATTTAGTTTTAGGATTAGGATTTTAATTTAAGTTAGCATGCTGAAATTTACACAGAATTGGACGAAACTTTGGTAGCTTGCTGCACCTAATTGGCTACATAGAATTGCCTGAAAAAATATATGTTTCTCATATTGAAGTTCTTAACAACTTTCATTTTTACAAGTTTTGCAAATTCGTACTGAAAATTGGGGTAAAAATTCAGTTTCTAAAACTGGTCTGTTTTTAGACAGTTTTGACACCTTTCAGTAAAACGAGTAGAACTCCATGCACACTTTATAAAATATTATGATCTTGATGCCGTTGGAAAGCTGACTTCAAGATCTTCAACCTGTGATTTTTCTAGATTTTAATTCTGTCTGTAACTTGTAGAAAAATGGACTTGAACTGAACTCAGTTTCTGGTTCAGAATGCTGAAAGTATACCTGTTAGGAGAAAATCCACCATAAATCACATATGTCAACTGAGCTTATGAAAATTGTTCAGTGAAAGGAAAACACCCATATCTACAACTTTCGTGAAGGGACCAGACAGCAATTCTGACTGTAGATAGGCTAAAAGTGATATTCTTTCTGCTGTAACAGTTTTGACAGATTCATATGCTAATTTTGCTTAGTACTTATCATGGTGTAGTTTTGTTTGAAGTTAAGTTTGTTTGTGCTAATCATGTTCTCAATGACATGCTCTTGATACATGTAGTTATGCAGATGGTTCATGAAATATTCGTTATGTCAATAATATTTAAGTTCAATTTGTTTATGCTTTCACATTAGTATGTTCATAACGGTGAGTTTGTGATGATATTCCATGCAATTCTTTAATTGAGATGATGATGATGATGATGATGATGATGATGATGATATTGTTAAAAGTTGGTTAAAGCGGTATTCAAGTTCGCTAGATGATTCGTTGACAAACGAAGTAATATCTTGAAAACTGAGAGTGAGAATTAGGAATGTATCAGTCCTCCTAAAGGAGGGTGACACGGGTTTGGGGGAAAACGGGTAAACTTTAGGAGTTAAGGAGCAGACATATGATATGAATTCCCACCCGATGTATCACTCCCAGAAGGGCGAGTTGATAGGGTTGGAGAGGCCGCTGGTGTACTCGTGATGCATCATGACGGTAATTGATGGTTTGCTCCGTTTGTCCGACAGAAAAACCGAGTTTGTCTCACTCCCATACCTTTTTCCGTTCGGGTACGGAGAGTTACGAGAGGCCCCTCCAGTGCTCGTGTCGCTGGTTGTGGTACCACTTTTTCACCCACCCTGGGTGAAGTCCGCCTCCTTAGCGTTCTACGGTTTACACTGGTTCCAAATATGTGAATCAACAACTTATAGTGGTTGTCTTTAATTTATAAATGTTGTTATCTCATGTCTCCTTATTTTTGTTTACTTTAATGCTATTGTCCCATGGTAACATGTTCTTACGCTTCCTTTCAATAGCTGCATTTCATAATATGGTTTCATATGCATGTTTTTGCACGTTCTCATAACTAGGTTCGCATGTTGGAATGTGATTACTTTTACGCACCATGAACCTTACTTGTTAGACTACCCTCCCTAGATAGACAGACTAGTTCTAAAACTGGGTTCTGCTAGAGTGTTAGGAGTTTCTACTGGGTCACGCGTTGACGTGTCCCCGTTGACTTTCAGGTCATGTGAGTTGGAGGTTGGAGATAGCGGCTGGAGCTTTGGAGTTGGTGATCAGTTGTAGTATTGGGTGGTGAGGGGTACGATGAGAGACTTGTACTTTTTGGTGTTTCTTTTCGGGTGGACCTTTGTACTTAGAGTTGTGAATATGAAGATGTTGGAGTATGTATAAGATGTATCCATGTATCAATAAAATGGAATATTGTACTTTTGTTATTTTCTCAGTGTTTTTATCTGTGACGGAGTTTTACTTGTACTTCCCAGCATGTGCGTAGTACCTACAGTGTTCTTCCTACTCTCTTCTTTTCTTTCTTTCTACGTAACACTCACCTTTTCGGGAATACCTGATACGGATTCGTACTTATCCGGTATCCCGGGGACCGGGTCGTTGCAGGTGGCGGCCCATGCAGGTCTCCGCACTGCGGCGTGCGTAAGGATAGTACGGGTAATGCTCCATAGGGGTAGATGTATCCTAAGGTGGGTATGTGATCAGCCTTAGGGTAAAACCCTGGTATTAGGAAACCCAATGTACAGAGCTCCCTGAGGTTAAGTACAGGTAGTTGTTTGTATATACATTTACATATATGGGTGGGTATGTGTTTGCATGGATATAAAAGTATTGTAGTCTATTTGCTTGTATTTATATAGTTAGGTGTTTATAGATATATCTGTAAATAAGATACACTATAGATACGAGTATGACTACTTATGTGTATTCTTGTAATTCATAATATAGGTGTGTGTATGGTAATGTTGTTTTTATGGATTGAGGTGAATTTAGTATTTGATGAGTGAAATTATGTATAAGACATATTATCTGTGCAATAGAGTATTATGTATTATCTATGTGGTAATCTATACTTAAATTATATTTGGGGGGTGTATATGTATGAATAAATGGATGTATATAGAGCTGTAAGTATGGATACTAAAGTATGATGCATTAAAGTGATGTTAGAAGATATATTTGTATATGTGTGTCTAATGGATGAGTGTATATATACGGAGTATCTGTGTGAATATGTATTGGTGTGCAAATAAATTTATGTTATATGTGTTGGTATATGGATGTTTGTTGGTAAGTGTATATTTGAACGTATAAAAGTGTATGATAGTATACATAAGTATTATTGTATGTGTATGCGTACTATAAATGTGGTTGTGTAAATTGACATAGTGAGATATGTATGTATGAATATAGCTACAATGGGATGTGTACCATAAGTAGTGTGTGAAATATATTGCCTTACTAAATGGTGTGTATAGATATACATAAGTAGGTATGCCAAGTTATACAATATTGGTGTGTACTTATATATTATGTGATGATATGTGAGTGTAACATGTGAATGAGAATTATAAATGGACATGTCTTGTTTGTACAAGTGTGTGTGTATATAGATACATATACTGTATTCATAAGATTCTTGTGCTATTATTTATACATAGTGTGGTGTGTATATATATACTGCATTGAATATATGTTATGTGGACGGCTTGTATGTAAGTATATTTGTACCATGTATAGGTGGATAAATATAGACTTGCGTGAGTGAATATTGGATATGAATACATATGAATGTATACTTGCATATATAAAGTGAGTGTGTAGTGGAAGGTTGATATACTATACATACATACTGTCAGGACTATTTACTATAGTGATATGTACTATGTGCATACTTGTGTGCGAACTATTATATATAATTGTCTATATAGTTGAATGTGTTTATACTTACGTGCTTAAGTGATATGTCTGTGTATGGTTACACACTGGATATGTGGTGCATCATATCGATATGTAAAGTATTGGTGTATGACTATCTGCTATAAGTGTATTAATATTTGGATATACATATTTACATATGTATGTTAGCAAGGTTGCATGCGTATTGGATGTGATATAATAGTATGTGTATCTATATATAGATATATACTTGGTCTATACTTGGATGTATCTAGGTGTATCTATAGGTGTGTATATGCATAAATATGCTAGCTCTGTGACTTATGACTATTGTGTGTGAACATGTATGTATATAGATATATATGATTATAAGAAGTGTGTGTGATTGCATACATAGGTGTTTGTATTTAGATATATCTATATGTGTATTCATGAAATAGCATATATCCTTGAACATATACTTGTGTGAATCTTTATGTAAGTACATATGTATTTGGTAAAGTAAGTGTATAGATGTGGGTCAATATATTGATACTTTACGTGTATATATATTTCTACTTATTACTGTGCACATGTATTGATATATGTATGTATGTATTGGAGTACTAGTATATGTGTACATATGTGTGAATAATCAATGGTATAGTGCGTATATAAATGAATGTATAATGTATACATATATCATTATTTGTATTTCATGGGTGGGAAGATCATTATATCTAATCAACTTCTGATTAGACCCTTAGTTTTAGAAAGTCCGAGGGCGGACATTGTTTTTAAGGTGGGTAGATTGTAATACCCCTATAATTGAACTACTATATTATGTATATTGTTGTACTTGTATGAGTATGGATAGTAATATATGAGTATTACTGTACATATATGTGATATTTGTACATGTGTGTGATGTGTACGTATGTTTTACTTATATGCATGTGTACTATGGATATAAATTAAGAGTAAGTATGTATTTATAGGTGTGTATGCATACTAAGATGTATGTATGGCTATATGAATATTTGGATGTATCTTGGTGTGTAGTGTATATAGATATTGAATAATTGAGTGTACAAATGTGTATACTTGTTTGTATTGATGTATATGGTAATGTATAATTGTATGAAGGTAGTATTGAAATGTATTATATAATATTGTGATTTATTATATGTATGACTATTTGTATGTATGGTTGTGTATATACCTAGCTAAATTTGTTTGTGTGTTTGGATGGATGATAATTATAGTTGATTATTGGTATTACTTTGGAATCTAGTTGTATATTTATAGTTGCATTTTATGTGTGTAGTGTTTTGGTGTGTATGTTGGTTTGTGTATACATGAATAAATATGTATGGTGTAGTATATTTAGTTTATGCATGTATAGAGTAGTTTTGTAAATATGTTAAGTAAAGAGATTATTGTGCATATTACATGTGTTTTATTATTGTCATTATTAGTATTAAGGAGGTGTTTTGTGTAAAGTTGGGTTTAGGACATATATGGTATTCTTGGGTAGGTGAAGGCTATTAGTGACATTTTACCTTTTTCATGATAAGTTATTATTTCTTAAATCCTAATTATCCTAAGATGACACCTCATGTAACACTAAGCCAATGTTTTGACAAGTCATGGGACACATGGCTTATAATTGGATTTTTGGATTTAGGAAATAAGAAAAAGGAAAAGAAAGAAAACAAAAAGGAAAAAGGAAAAGAAAAACAAAAGTTTTCATTCTCTCATCTCTCCTCTTTCTCCCCACTTTAGGCCAAAATTATTGCCATACTCAATTATTAGAAGAAGAAGAAGAAGCTTGAAGAGGGAAAAGCTTAGGGTCATCAAGGATTAAGAAGGGCAAGACAAATTTTTGGAGGACTTTTTAAGGTAGAGCTCCTATCATTCTTAGTAGAATTTAGTTTTAGGATTAGGATTTTAATTTAAGTTAGCATGCTGAAATTTACACAGAATTGGACGAAACTTTGGTAGCTTGCTGCACCTAATTGGCTACATAGAATTTCCTGAAAACAATATATGTTTCTCATATTGAAGTTCTTAACAACTTTCATTTTTACAAGTTTTGCAAATTCGTACTGAAAATTGGGGTAAAAATACAGTTTCTAAAACTGGTCTGTTTTTAGATAGTTTTGACACCTTTCAGTAAAACGAGTAGAACTCCATGCACACTTTATAAAATATTATGATCTTGATGCCGTTGGAAAGCTGACTCCAAGATCTTCAACCTGTGATTTTTCTAGATTTTAATTTTGTCTGTAACTTGTAGAAAAATGGACTTGAACTGAACTCAGTTTCTGGTTCAGAATGCTGAAAGTATACCTGTTAGGAGAAAATCCACCATAAATCACATATGTGAACTGAGCTTATGAAAATTGGTCAGTGAAAGGAAAACACCCATATCTACAACTTCCGTGAAGGGACCAGACACCAATTCTGACTGTAGATAGGCTAAAAGTGATATTCTTTCTATTGTAACAGTTTTGACAGAGTCATATGCTAATTTTGCTTAGTACTTATCATGGTGTAGTTTTGTTTGAAGTTAAGTTTGTTTGTGCTAATCATGTTCTCAATGACATGCTCTTGATACATGTAGTTATGCAGATGGTTCATGAAATATTCGTTATGTCAATAATATTTAAGTTCAATTTGTTTATGCTTTCACATTAGTATGTTCATAACGATGAGTTTGTGATGATATTCCATGCAATTCTTTAATTGAGATGATGATGATGATGATGACGATGATGATGATATTTTTAAAATTTGGTTAAAGCGGTATTCAAGTCCGCTAGATGATTCGTTGACAAACGAAGTAATATCTTGAAAACTGAGAGTGAGAATGAGGAATGTATCAGTCCTCCTAAAGGAGGGTGACACGAGTTTTGGGGGAAAACGGGTAAACTCTAGGAGTTAAGGAGAGGACATATGATATGAATTCTCACCCGATGTATCACTCCCAGAAGGGCGAGTTGAAAGGGTTGGAGAGGCCGCTGGTGTACTCGTGATGCATCATGACAGTAATTGATGGTTTGCTCCGTTTGTCCGACAGAAAAACCGAGTTTGTCTCACTCCCATACCTTGTTCCGTTCGGGTACGGAGAGTTGCGAGAGGCCCCTCCAATGCTCGTGTCGCTGGTTGTGGTACCACTTTTTCACCCACCCTGGGTGAAGTCCGCCTCCTTAGCGTTCTACGGTTTACACGGGTTCCAAATATGTGAATCAACAACTTATAGTAGTTGTCTTTAATTTATAAATGTTGGTATCTCATGTCTCCTTATTTTTGTTTACTTTAATGATATTGTCCCATGGTAACATGTTCTTACGCTTCCTTTCAATAGCTGCATTTCATAATATGGCTTCATATGCATGTTTTTGCACGTTCTCATAACTAGGTTCGCATGTTGGAATGTGATTACTTTTACGCACCATGAACCTTACTTGTTAGACTACCATCCCTAGATAGACAGACTAGTTCTAAAACTGGGTTCCGCTAGAGTGTTAGGAGTTTCTACTGGGTCACGCATTGACGTGTCCCCGTTGACTTTCAGGTCATGTGAGTTGGAGGTTGGAGATAGCGGCTGGAGCTTCAGAGTTGGTGATCAGTTGTAGTATTGGGTGGTGAGGGGTACGATGAGAGACTTGTACTTTTTGGTGTTTCTTTTCGGGTGGACCTTTGTACTTAAAGTTGTGAATATGAAGATGTTGGTGTATGTATAAGATGTATCCATGTATCAATAAAATGGAATATTGTACTTTTGTTATTTTCTCAGTGTTTTTATCTGTGACGGAGTTTTACTTGTACCTTCCAGCACGTGCGTAGTACCTGCAGTGTTCTTCCTACTCTCTTCTTTTCTTTCTTTCTACGTAACACTCGCATCTTCGGGAATACCTGATACGGATTCGTACTTATCCGGTATCCCGGGGACCGGGTCGTTGCATAAACCCATGCTGCGGATAGCTCGATATTATGTCTGTGAACCTCCTCCAGGCCTGAAAGAAAGTTTCACAATCAGTCTGATTAAAACCAACAATCTTGAGCTTCTCCTTCATATGTTTGTGTGCAATTTCATACTCTGCATCATACGAATTGTTTGTGCGATTAAAATTCATGTGTTCCAAATATTCCATTTTTAAAAAGAAAACAAAAAATAAAATAAAAAATCCTAGACTATAAGATGGAAGGATCTCACCGAATGTTCCTCCAAACGAACTGAAATCGTAGATCGCAAGTACTGTTGTCCCCGGCAACGGCGCCAAAAACTTGCCTCGTCTCAAATGATGTGAGAACTATTCCCAAGCGCAGGAGATCGTGCAAGTAATATCCTGGTGAGTCCAGGTATCGAATCCGCGGGACAAGTGACCTGCAAAACTACGAACGTCAATCTGTAAAGAATAATAATACGATGAGAACCAACCACCTATCAAGTATAATCAAGAGTATCAAGAGTTTGGAATAAGAAACGAAAATCCTGTGATATTTACGGTGACTTCGGTAGGGATACAAGTATGGGGAGTATGTGTTGGGTTTGATTTCGTTAGGGTGTGTGCAATCAATGATTATCAATACCTTTTCTATAACTCAACGTTTCGTCCGGTCAGGGCACGAGAACGTCGAAAAGTATGGCAATCAAGTATATAAAAGCGTGCCAAAGAATTAATCACGTGCAACGTCAACTTCATAAAGGAAATCACCACTCATCACGAATAAGTCCGCAAAGATCAGATTCGAATCAAGCATGCACACGTCTCCGTATAACATACTCAAACAATATATAACTAGAAATTGACGAAGCACGTAATTATACAATTAAAATAGGGCGAAAAGATATAGAAATCAACAAATGCGACACCCTAACTACGTCAACACCAACACATATGAAGTGGATGTGCTACGGTTGTGATTTCATTAGGAGTTTATAATCGCTGAAATATCATGTCTTTCATATAACTCAACGCTTCACCCGGTCAAGGCGTGAAGACGTCGGAAGATGGATCGATACAAACTAGTAAAAATAGCCGTATATGTATCACTAGCAACATTGATTTCATTAAACGATAAACGCAACAATAAGTTCAGATTAGTGAACATGAGTTGGCTAGCCTTGTCAGGGCCTAGCCATATGGGATGTAAACAATATCGACAATAAGCAAATACCCAACAAATACGTTGTAGAAATCAATGTTACGAGAAATTTTGACATGATAATAGGGCTAAAGACATGAAATTTAGCGAATAAATACTCCTAACTACATCATAACCATAGCACAAGGAGATTAGCCACGCATTGTGTAAAGAAAATCAGATTTCATAGCCAAATACATCGTTTTAATAGCCAAAATACAATGAAATACACTAAATACGGGGTATAAGTTCAAGAATTTATCACCAAATCTCCACTTTAGAACCCAAAACTCCCTGGAAAGTAGAAGAATAGCCTCTGGGATTTTTCAGAATTTTCCCCTGGAGAAATACGCACAGTAGCCGCTCCAAAAGTCCCAAAATACGCCAGAATACCCCCCAAAACCCTAGAAATACGCTTATATATTAGCATTACGGGTTTGGGGGCTTAACGGGTTCAAAAACCGCACCCGTATCATGTTAAGCACATACCCACGATCGCTGAGCAATCTGGACCGCTCGATCGATGCGGGATGCGCCCAGGAGTTGCCACGTGGTCGCTAGAATTCGTGCGCGCCCAATCCGCTATCGACTTCGAATTCGGATCAGAGATAATCACAGCCGTTCGATTGGAATCGTGCGGTCCCCAAGGTTCCACGTTGCCGATTTTTCTCGTGCGCTCCGCTTCGCTGCTCTCAATCACCTGGCCGTTGGATCGAGATCCAACGGACACGTCGCTCGATTTTGTATCGCAGCAGCGGGGAGATATCTGACCGTCGGATTGGTGATCAACGGATGTCGAAGAGCCATGTCGCCGCTTGGATCGCTTCCTCCGAGCTCTCGCGCGGGAACGGCGACCGCCGTTGGATCGAAATCCAACGGATGAAATGATGCCACGTCGCCCATGTCTTCCACCCGTCAGATCTGAGCGGGAGCCGACGAGATTCTGCCACGTGTACGTCAAGATTCGTGCGGCCGTATTTTCTTTGTATTTCTTGTGTATTTCCCCATTTAATTGGTATTCTGCATTCAAAAATACACAGTAATTAGCACAGATCTCAGAAAAATACAAATAAATAGTCGTTGGAATCGTGAGATCGAGACCTTACCATGAAAAATATAAAAATATAGAAATACACAATAAAATTCATGTTTTGTACACAAATCAAGTAATTTCTCCAATAAATGATGATATTAAAAATACGAATGTATTAGAGACCAATTAAGCACCATATGAGCACAAAATAGGACTAATTAGGAGGTTAAATACGCAATATTCAACCCGAATCAGGCACGTGCCCTCTCCACCACTCTGGGGTTAGGCTTCGGTCCCTCCTCGGCTGTCGTTGGTTGTCATGCCCCGGGGAATAACGAAGCGGTCGCCTGGGGGGACTCCTTCCGCGTATAGGGGATTCGACGGGCAGCGGGCTGCGGTCATCCCAATACCGCTGGCCCCTAGCCGTCGCCTCCGGGATCTCTCTCCGCTCCTGATTCCCCCTTAGGAGCCTCTCGCGCTCTACGGCGAGGAAGCGGAGTTGTCGACAGATGGCCTCTTCGTCCAGATGATCTGGGGAGAGATGCCGACGGGGCGGACTTCGCCCTTGAGATGGAGACCTGGCGAGCAGTGGGCTGCGCTCGTTAATGTGTCTCTGGCCAGTCGCCGACAACTCCGGGATCTCCCGGTTCTCTTTGTTCTCCCTCTGGAGCCTTTCGCGTTCCGCAATAATGAAGCGAAGCTGGCGTCGGGTGGTCTCGTCGTCCAGGAGGGCTCGCCGGGCGGTCTCGGCCGCCTCATCCAGATGCCTCTGCGCAGCGGCCACCTCATCCGGATGCCTCTGCACAGTGGCCGCCTCTTCCTGGCACCTCCGCTACCGCGCGATCTCCATCTCTTCCTCGAGGAGCTTCCGTTGGGCCGCAATATCCTCGGTGAGCCCCTGGTCTCCCCCTTCTTTCTCGAACTGAGGGTGAAGGTTCCGTCTCACATTCAGGGGCTCAGAGGGGCCGTGGGGGTGCTTTCGTCCCGGTCGTTGCGAAGCCCGCCATCATCCTAGTGAAGGCCTCGAAGCTCTGTTGCACCGCACGGGCCGAGGCCTGAACCGTCTCGACCTCTACCCTAGGGGGCGGGTCAGTCGCGGAGTCATTGGTTGAGAGTGTGGTTCTTGATCCATGTGGTCCTTGCCCTGGTCAGGGTTTCGGTTGATTGGTATGGGGTCTGACATGGGTGTGATCCTTCGTTCCCACAGACGACGCCAATTGTTGCGGGGTAGAACTCGCATACAATGAATTTGTATTAAGGGGAACCGAGGGCACGGTGGTTGTGTTAATGAGGGGATTAGGGCAGGCAATTTGACAAGTGGTAAGTAGGGTGTTGAGGCTAAACTTACTGTTAGGGCTGACCGCGGTGTTGGACCCGGCAGGATATAGTTGAAGGGGCCGAATTGCTGAGGCTGAGGGCGGTGCGACCAGTGGCACCGAGCTAACCTGTGCAAGTAGCAACTCGTCAGAAAGGCCGGGTTGGGGTTCAACCCTTAGCCTCTCCGATGCCTAAGTCAGTAATAGGACTTAAAGCGGTGGTTGGGCACGTAGGCCGGACTAGGGGTGAGTCCGACGTACATGACGAGCTGTGAGTGGAAGAATAAAGATATGGACGACCTTTTCCCTTGTGTGTGAGTAATAAGACTAAGATTAAATTTGTCAACCCCCTCACCGTTGGAAGCGAAGGCGTATTTATACTTGACGGGAGGCGGTTAGGTAGGGCTGACCTGGCCTGCTAACTCGACGTGCTAAGCTGGCCCCGTTGTCAGCGGAAGCTTCGGATGAGGATGCCATGAACGGGAGTGTCAGCCATGCTTTTGTCAGACGGTGCAACGGTCAGGGGCGCATTTGTCATAGTGTCAGGGCCGAAAGCATTAAGTGTTAGGGGGCGCAGCGACCAGGGGGGTGATTTGTCAGATGGTCGGGCGGCGTTAGTGTCAGTTAGTGTCAGTTGCATCCTTGTACTAGGTTGTTTGCAGTGTCCGATGAGCCAAGGATCCGGCGGAGCGCCTCCCAGGGGCAGGGCCCTAGACGAGCCACCGGGCCGCCTTGAGCTGAGGATGAACGGCCCGGCCGTTCACTTCGGGGCGTGGATACTGGATCGCCAGGGGAGAACGGGTGCGCCTCTATCGACGTCCGTGGCTGCGCCGTCCGGACGCGTCTCGTGCATGCTGTTCCCGGCGGATCTAGGGAAAGCTGGTAAGCGCCCCTGTCGATGGTCGAGGCGGGGTGCGCCCATCTCCCTGTTGTGTCGGACACTTGGTTTGACTGGTGCCCTGCGGGCCTCTGAAGTTCGGGCGATGAGCGCCCCGTCGTTGGATTGGCCGCCCGTTCGGGAGGGGCGAGCCAACGGGGTATTTCAGTGGTTTGGGGCGGAAGGTCAGAATATCACGATCTTCTGGTCGTAACAGACTTGTACATGGATATTAAATGAATGCGATACTCTTATTGTTCCGAACTCTTGCATGACCTGCATGGGCCACCACTAAATCATGTCACGCCCCGCTTCCCAAAACTACGGAGGCGAAGCGTGACTAAGGCCCGCTTAGGCCAGAGCCGTGAGGTTCGGACCCAATAAGCGTCTGTGTGGTATTCCAAGACGAAGGAACAGGTCCCTGCAGAAAAGTACGAAACAACAAAAGTACTAAAAAGGAAACATTCATTTTATTCCAAACCAACATCCAGAAAGTGCTGAGAGTCTAAACAAAAAGCCTGAGACGGCCACAACAACTGAAAAAAACTACTGGTGCAAGCAGCCAACCTAGACAGAAAGTAAACGGTGCTACTCACCCAACTAAAAAGCAGTAAAATGCTGAAACAGCAATAGCAAAGGACCTCTAGCTCTGGTTCTCCTCAGGCACGTACTCTGGGTCGACGTCCTCGGGCTCCACGTACTCCGGCAAGTCTGCCTCGTCCATAAACTCCGGCTCGACACCTGACGTACATCACTCAAGAGAAAAGGAACTGTACGTAAGGTAAAGTCTACACAGAAATGTTAGAATATACTTCAAGTGTACTGTAATTTAAAGCAACAGTTTACTGGTTGATTAACATGCTGAGGTTATACATGGCAGTTATAGAAAGTAAACGGAGCAGGGAAAGTAAACACGTCAAGCAGTAGCCGTACTGTGTGCTACCTGTTGTTAGCAACGATCTGTGAACTTCGTGTTTGATGCTAACAAACGTGTGTGAATGATTTTAACGCGTGTGTTCAAGTGTTTCAGGAAGGCTTGTAGAGACTCATTGTGAGACATGGCCAACACGATGGGAAGGAGATGTTTTGCTCGGTTTGGTTCTTATCTACTAGAGCCCGTTCTCAATTTCAACCAAACCAAGTCCATCATCCCTAGCCATTGGATCCTCTTATCGCATCTCACAATACCCAAACCTATTTGCAATCCCAAGAGGTGCACGCAAAATTTCATTTTTATTCTCCCTGACGTTTTTCTCCTATCAATCAAAACAAAGGCCATGGCCGAATTAATGCCCCATGCAATTCTCTAAGAGCCAAAGGCCCACATGCTTTGATATTAATAACCCTCATTTTCGTTTTGTGTTGGGCTTTGAAAATTGCATGGGGCATGCCAGACTATTTGCTCCATCTTTAATCAAAATTCCCTACAGGCTGAAATAACCAAGGGCACAAAAATTCTCTCTCACAAAAACCCCTTTTCATCATTTCTCCAAAAAAAATGGTGAGCGGCGCACTCTTTTTTCATTAATATACATAGCTGCCGAAACTTGCAAAAAGACCTCTCTCTCCTTTAAAAAAAATAAACCTAACCCCTGCCGAAATTTGAAGAGAGACGCATCCATCATCATTGTCTCCCCTCTGTTAATACTCTATTTTTCTCAGAGCACCAAGTTTTTAATATCTTCTCTATTTGAAATCTCCTAGTGGCAAATTTCTTTTGGGTTGATCTCTCCTCTGTGCGCAAGTTTCCGAGAGGTGTTTTTTAAGAGCAGATTTTTTTTCCCTACATTCATTTTTGGGATCATCAGCAAAATTTTAAGAGGGGGTCTTCATCTTGTTTGAGCCGCACAAAAATTTCTTAAGGAGAGGCAATCAACAAAAATTTCAAGGCAGGCCGATTTTTTTGGGGTTCTCCTCGAGTTATTTTTGGTTGCTACCGAAACAATTTTTTGTGTGCATGTGATTTTCAATTTTGTTTGCAGGCTTCATCTAGGTGCAACAAATATTGTAGAGGATCTCCTCTTCATTTTGTTTCCCGTAGCCCAATCACAAGAGCCCCTCCTGTTTGCTCTTCCAATTAGCAACAAAGAGTTGCATGCAATGGGCAGGTATGCATGAAATTGGTGGAGTTAGTGTGAAGCCGAAATCCAATCAAAGGTGCCGCAATCCAAGTACCCAATATCACTTTCAGAGAAGGGGCAAAGCCGCAAGTTGCAATCTTTGGGGAGGTGCCACAAGTTTCAATCTTTGGTGGAAGGCGCAAGTTTCATCGAGAAGGGAGCCGAACTATCGAGAAGACATCGAGAGACCACTACTACTTGCCAGACGAATTCTGGCCCGTTCTTATTGATGAAGACATCGCCGCTGCACAATCTGAGCTTTCTAAACTCAATACTTTATTATTTTGTGTAGCAAGTGTGATAGATCTTCGTAAGGGAAACTTTACCATCTGTGTTACTTTTTGGGGACCTGACGACTTTGGGAGTCGTCACGGAGGGAGTGCATCTTACTAGATTGAGAGTGTAGAGCACGTGGTGTGCGTACGAGCTAGGTGAGAGTATATATGGGATCTTGACTCATTGTAGCTGTACTTGATTACATTTCTATCTAGTAGTTGCTTTCGGGGCTGGAGTAGGTCATGTGAACGACCGAACCAGGGTATATCTGTGCGTACTTTGTGATTGCATTCTATTTATCTTGTCTGTTGACCAGCGCCCCGCGTGATATGCGCGGCGGCACGGTGTCGTTTACCGCAAGTTTCACGGTTAGTGTAGGGTGCGGGAATATCGAACTCAGGGAGGCGAGGTTGTGCTTGGGTCAGGTAGGACCTAAATCACCCCGAAGGGCGAGCTAGCCCGAATCGGTGGTTGGTTGTCACGAAAGGAAATGAAAGCGTATGAACAAAAAGAAAGTAAACCCGGGACTTTGGTTTCCGACCCGACGAGAGGCTCTCGCCGCTACGGCCTACGGATATGGATAGCGATCGGGATTAGGGTCTAATGGTGAGACGTTGCCTCTGAAAGTGGTACCGGCGTCCAATGGACCCGATATTCCGGTCGGTGCCCAGGATGATACACCGGACTTCCCGGATTCGATCAGTGGGCACTCCCGTGTCCATAAACACTGATCGATCCCGGGAGCACTAAGTCCGCAACGATATCTCCCGACGTCTCATCCTGCCGCTCCCGCGTGCTAGGATTCGGCGTCTACGCTAAGGGCGTGAGCTTTGGCTAGGGAGTCAACCGTCAAGTTTATTCCCCCTTGGCCCGACGGTCAAAGGCGGTCTTGTTCCCGCCGATGACAATGAAACGCCCCGCGTAACCGTTAGATTCCTACTCCCTATCGATTCCCTAACCCTATGGACGCATCGGGAAGAGCCCCCGAAGGGGCTTCCACCAAAATCCCAGATTTGGGAACTACTCACAAAAATTCATGAAAAAGCAATCTAAATGAAATTTAACCGTTAGAATCATAATCCGACAATTGCAATGCGGAAGTAAAGGAGTAGTAAAGACAATACTAAAAAATTAGAAAGATCTGAAAACTTACTTAAGAGTAACAATTACAGCCGTCACAAGGAAATAAAACAGTAAAAAAATACAACTCTCTCATTTCTGGAACCCTAGGGGTCCTATATATAGATTTTCGGATCAACCGATCGGGTGACAAGTCAACCGATTGGTTGATCCGTTACAGATAAATCACAGAAAACGGCGAGTTTTCACCCGATCTCACGAACCGATCGGGTGAGTTCTTGAGCGACCGGTTGGATCTTGGAGGAGTCGGGTGAACCGGTCGGTTCGACGCCCGTGTCTTCAGCTCTTTTTCTCAGCTACAGATGAACCGATCGGGTGAGAGTCACCCGATCGGTTGGAATTCTGCTCGAAAAGACATAGAACAGCCGCCCGCAGAACCGGTCTGTGAACCGGTCGGGTGACTTCTTCGTGAGCTGCGGTAGCGACCGGTTGGTGCACGCGTGCATCACCCGATCGGTTGGAGATGACCAACCGACCGGGTGAGGGGCAGAAAGATGAATACTTCGCCGTTTGACCCCCTGGATCACGCGTGACTTTTCCCGTTGCTTCGGGGACTTGGGATATCATCGTAAAAGGTCCCCTATGTGGTCGAACTTCTGCAATCATGGACAAACAAAGAAAAGTGAAAGAAAACGGGAAAACATACGAAAACGAATAAGAGACGGCGGAAAACACGGAGACACACAAAAGAAAACATGCGTGAATATATGAAATATAGACGCACGTCAAAATCCCCCAAGCTGAACTCTTCCTCGTCCTCGAGGAAGACGAGTGAGAGTGGGAGCTCGGAAGGGAAAAATAGAGAGGAAGAAAGAAAAAGAAAACTCTAAGCCCTAGATCGTCCATCAGAGCCATCAAAATCAAAAACGACACACCCAGCAAGCAAACGCCAAATCACACCACTAAACCTAGGAAAGCGAGTCCAAATAAGTGTCGTGGGTCCACGCAGTGAAGCGCGAGTGAGCGTGGTCGTGTGCTAGCAAATGGTGATGCTTTCTACGATGTGCTACAAGGCTCGATATACACAAATCCAAGATATGACCCAAATATCGAATCGAATTGAATTAAGCGACGAATATAAGTTCGAGCATGCATGAGAATAGAGAGAATAGGAGCGTATCATGCATCGGGGACTCCACAACTAGGGTTAAGGAAATCACGCCACTATAGCCTAGATACTAGCTAAATAGCTCCTAAGCCAAGTGTCTTTGATAACGACGGGGGTTGAGATGATGTGGAGAAGAACACTCGGTGCAAATTCTCGCCTTCCCTTTATTCTTGGCAAGTATGAAAATATTCACACGGGAATTTTTTTTGGGTTTTGGGTATTTGCATATTTTTTTGGCTTTTTTGGCTATACAATCTTTTTCTTTTCTTTTCTTTTTGGGTTTTTCTTTTCTTTTTGATTTTTGGGATATTGGCTATGCACATGTGTACTCTCCCAAGTGGGAGAACGGTACACGACGAGGGGATTTGCACCAAGTAAAACAAAAAAGAAGTCGAAATCTAAACACTCGGGCAAAGGCGGCTATTCTTGCTAAATAGAGCTCAGGCTAATTGGGTTATCGTAGTCCTTGGTTGTGGAATCCCGACGCATGTGAAATGAAGTATACGATATATATATAGCATGCATATAGAAGCAAATACCGCATATTCAATATCGGAGCATGATAATCTAGGGGTCATTCCTGGACAGGTATATAAAGTAAAATCACAAGGCAGAAGCACACCAATTGCTAGTCACGACACACGACTCACAAAAAGCTAAGTGGACCCACGATGCGTGAAATGCAAGAGGACTCGGAATCCTAAGGTTAGTGAGTGTGATTATCGATGCAATGCTAGGTGTGTGTGACTTTGTGGCGATTCATCATAGGATTCATCTCTAGAAAAAAGAAGAAAAGAAAAAAAAAAGAAAAACACGATGGAAGACGACACAAAAAACGAAAAAGAAGGACACAAACGACGCACACAGTGCGACTCCCCCAAGCTGAAGTTTGCATTGCCCTCAATGCAATATGAGTGAGTACGGGAGGGCAATGAAGATGGGGGGGAATAAGCACAGACACGAAAAGAAATGAAAACGAGGAAAACACATAGATGAAAATGAAAAAGAGAGAAAGAATGAGAACAAAATCAAACAATACGAAAAGAAAAGTAAAGATAAAATCACACGACACGACACTCAAAAAGTGAAAAACAAGCACACACACACAAAAATGAGAAAAACAAACAAAACACGACAGCACACCCAAAACAGACGTCCCCCAAGCTAGACCAGAAAGTGCTAGCGAAATGATATGATCAATGAAATCCAGATAAGTGCAAGGGGGAGTCAAAAACAAAAAGAGGGGAAATCAGAAAGCAGCAGAAGGTGAGTCCTCGTCATCCTCGGAAGAGGGCGTGGATGGGTGGTCGGGGGAGGCAGGGGGTGTGCGGAGAAGTGGGGAATGAGGTGAGGGTATAGGGGCAGTGGTGGTGTGAACTATGGGAGGAGTGTCGGTGGTGGTGGGTCGTGGTGGTAGGAAGGCGATCAAGGCTGTGGTGAGAGGAATAGAAATGGAGGAAGTGGATGTGGTGGTGACGGTAGTGGGAGGTGGTGGGAGGGATCTGGAGCGTACCGGTAATTTCCTCCGGCGCACGTATGGAGTGACGGAGGAGGATGGAGGTAGCGTGAGTGCGGTGGAAGTGGTCGGGAGGGGTGAAGTGGATGTCGGGATGGGATGTGAAGAGGGAGGAGAAGAATGTGGTGAGGGGGGTGATGAAGGAGGTGGAGAGTGGGAGTAATGGAGGAGTAGGGGACGTGGGGGAGTGGGGATCGGTTGTTGGAGAAGAGGGGAAGACGAAACGACGATGAGATTTGCGATCGGGCAAAGGCGGAAACAAGCGGGTGTCGGGGGGTATTTATAGGGTTTTAAGTCGAACCGATCGGGTGACTTGTCACCCGGTCGGTTGACGGTTAGGTCGAAAATCTTGCCGAAGAAATGCTACAGGCGAACCGGTCGGTTGACTTTTCAACCGATCGGTTGGCCGCTCCACTAAATTTCCCGAGAACTTAGGGCTTCTCACCCGGTCAGGTCAACCGATCGCGCTCAAACTCAACCGATCGGTTGATATTCCTCAAAATTTTCCGAGAGTTCTCCCCAGCTCACCCGGTCTGCCACCCGGTCTCTTCATTACTCAACCGATCGGTTCATTCGGGGACAGATCTCGGCATGTATCTGATGCATCCCAACCGATCGGGTGAGTTATCACCCGATCGGTTGGGGCTTGTTTCCTGCAAAAACCAAGAAATTTGATTAAGTCCCCTAACGGATGTTCTCGCGGCTGACTTTATTTAAAGAAATAGATAAAGTAAAGTAAAAAAATAACGCTAAAAATTAGAGAAAAAGTTTAGAACATGGGTTGCCTCCCATGAAGCGCACTTGTTTAACGTCGTTGGCTCGACGCCCGCAAGAGATGCTCATGGTGGCTGATACGGGTGATGCCCAATCTTAGGCATCTCTTCCTTGTTGGAGCTGAAGGCGCTCGGGGTAGTCAGCGGCTGGAAAAATACTTGATCGACCACCCCCCCCCCTTTGTTCTTGAGATCCGGGGGCTTTTCCTTGGTGTTGGCGCTTCCCGCCATCTTTTTCAGGATTCGGACCTCGTCTTTAGTGAGGTCCGTGAGCTCTTTCCCCGTTCTCTTCACAGGAGGAAACTTGGGGAACCCGGGAGGGGTCGTTCTCGCTGCACTTGGTTTTCCAGCAGCTTCTTCGTCTTCGGGGCCTTCTTCATCTTCAGAATTCCCCAATTCATCGGGGGGGTTTCTCAGGAGAATCTCCCAGGAGCTCTCCTCCACAGCCTTTTCTTCTTCTATCTCAAGCAGATTACACCGGAGGTCATCAGGAGGGTCGGGGTGCTTCATAGATAGTCCCAGGTCAAACTCAACTTTCTCTCCGCTGACGTTCAAGGAGAGTTTTCCGTTCTTCACATCTATAAGAACGCCAGCAGTGGCCATGAAAGGCCGTCCCAGGATAATGGGGGTGTGTGCGTCTTCGGGCATGTCCATGACTACAAAGTCCACATGCACATGCACCCCTCTCACATTCACGGGGAGATCATCAACAATTCCCATCGGATATTTGACCGACCGGTCAGCTAGTTGTAGGGTCATCCCAGTGGGCTCCAAATCACCCATTCATATCCTTCTGTACATCGACAAGGGCATCAAGCTAACACTCGCTCCTAGATCGATGAGTGCACGATTAATCTTCACAGCCCCGATCGTGCAAGGGATAGAGAAGCTCCCCGGGTCCTTGAGCTTTGGCGGGTTATCCCTCTGGATAAGAGCGCTACATTCTGCCGTCAGCACCACTTTCTCTTTACTCGACCCTTTGGTCACCAAATCTTTTAAGAATTTTGCATAGGAGGGGATTGTCTCAATTGCCTCCAAGAAGGGGATTTGCAGGCTTAGGTCCTTGACCATGGCGAAGAACTTCCCATATTTCTCATCAATTTTCGCCTGAGCCAACCATTGTGGAAATGGCACAACGGGTTTATACACTCTTGGGCTCTCTTCCTCCTTCTTCTTCTCTTCTTCAGATACTCCCTCCGGAGTCATGGGATTTGATGACGAAGCACCGGTGTCGTTTAATTTTTCAGTCGGTCTCTCAACGACCAATGGTGCTTCCGGGTTGCTAGGGGCACTCTAGTAGGAATTTGTGTCCCGCTTCTCAGAATGATAGCGGACACATTCGCGTGCTCGTGCACAAGTGCCGATGTTTGTGTTGCTCCTCGAGGGTTCACCTCCGGTTGTGGCGGCAATTGGTTTTGTGACCTTGCGAGGTTCGCCACCTGTAACCCCAGCTGGGTTACTTGGTCCGTTAGGGTCCGCTGGCCCATTTCCAGCTTTTGGTTGATCCTCTCCTGGTTGGTAATATATTGAGTCAAGAGAGACTCAACCGGAGAGACGGCCCTCTGTTGGCCATACTGCTGCTGCTGGAACGGCTGCTGATTCCTGGGAGCGTACGTTTGTTGCTGAGGTTGCTGCTGAAATGGTTGCAGCTGACCCTGATTCTGCGGTGGTCTAGCCGGCTGATAAATTTTTTGCTGTGGCTGCTGAGGCGGCGAGGGCTGAAATGGTGGGCTGTAACTGAAATTCGGGTGGTTCCGGTTGTTGGGAGAGTAGGCCGGGTTGGAATTTGTCCTTGGCGGATATGGCGCATTCCCCGTGGGGTTGTAAAATAGTGCGCTCGCCTGATCCAACGGTGGTGAGATGTCACCACCGTCGAATTCCCCAAGGAATTCGGACTCTACTGCAGAAACTTGATGTGTACCGGCTCCACCGGCTCCAACCATCAGTGCGGAGATCTGGGTCGAAAGCAAGTCAAACTTGCTCGAAAGTTTGTCGACGTCCTCGACTCTGTGTATACCCCCAGTTCTTGGTGTGGCTCTCTCGTCACACCACCGCTCATTGTTGGATGCCATGTTTTCCAGAATATTCCCGGCATCTTCCTCGCTTCGGGACATGAAGGAACCCCCAGCTGCGGCGTCCATAGAAGATTTAAGGTCATCCCTCAGCCCATTGTAGAACAGATTGATAATCTGCCACTTCGGAAGCTCATGATGAGGGCATCTTCTTTGCATCTCTTTATATCTCGTCCAAGCCTCATGCAAGGACTCGTGGCTGGCCTGGGAGAAGGAGGAGATCTCACTCCTCAGCTTCATGGTCTTCCCCGGAGGAAAGAACTTTGTCAGAAAAGCGTTGGAGAGCTTCTCCCAGGTGTTGAAAGTATTGGGGTCCTTCCCCCTTAACCACTGCTTGGCCTTGTCCCGCAAAGAGAAAAGGAACAGCTTCAGACGGATAGCCTCTGTAGTGACACCATTAATTCGGAAGGTGTCACACTTCTCCAAGAAGGAGTCCAAGTGCTCTACCGGGCTCTCCATGGGCGCACCCGCAAACTGGTCCTGCTGGATCCATGTCACTAGAGACGGCTTCAGCTCAAAGCTTTGGGCCGCAATAGCTGGAGATCGGATGGCAGAAGTCGACTCGATGGATGGCATCGAGTACTCCAGCAGAGACTTGTGAGGTGGGGTGTTCTCCTCCATGGATTCGGGATCTTCCCTTCTTCGCTTCTCGGCGGCCAAACGCCTAAGGGTGGCGTTAATCTCTGGATCGAGGGGGATCAAGTCGTCAAGACTCCTTGAACTCCTGCGCATGAAAAACAACAGACACCCGTGAAGCGACAAGTGGGAAAGAAACAGATAAAATAAGAAATAAAAATAAGAAAAACAAATAAGAAAAAGAAAAACAAGAATGCGAAATTTATCGCGAGGTAGGGATGTGAGCTAGACACGAGGGTTCAAGAGATCCTAAGATATCAAGCACGTTGCCTCCCCGGCAACGGCGCCATAAACTTGACCGGCGCCCCACGTGATATGCGCGGCGGCGCGGTGTCGTTTACCGCAAGTTTCACGGTTAGTGTAGGGTGCGGGAATATCGAACTCAGGGAGGCGAGGTTGTGCTTGGGTCAGGTAGGACCTAAATCACCCCGAGGGGCGAGCTAGCCCGAATCGGTGGTTGGTTGTCACGAAAGGAAATGAAAGCGTATGAACAAAAAGAAAGTAAACCCGGGACGTTGGTTTCCGACCCGACGAGAGGCTCTCGCCGCTACGGCCTACGGGTATGGATAGCGATCGGGATTAGGGTCTAATGGTGAGACGTTGCCTCTGAAAGTGGTACCGGCGTCCCATGGACCCGATATTCCGGTCGGTGCCCAGGATGATACACCGGACTTCCCAGATTCGATCAGTGGGCACTCCCGTGTCCATAAACACTGATCGATCCCGGGAGCACTAAGTCCGCAACGATATCTCCCGACGTCTCATCCTGCCGCTCCCGCGTGCTAGGATTCGGCGTCTACGCTAAGGGCGTGAGCTTTGGCTAGGGAGTCAACCGCCAAGTTTATTCCCCCTTGGCCCGACGGTCAAAGGCGGTCTTGTTCCCGCCGATGACAATGAAACGCCCCGCGTAACCGTTAGATTCCTACTCCCTATCGATTCCCTAACCCTATGGACGCATCGGGAAGAGCCCCCGAAGGGGCTTCCACCAAAATCCCAGATTTGGGAACTACTCACAAAAATTCATGAAAAAGCAATCTAAATGAAATTTAACCGTTAGAATCATAATCTGACAATTGCAATGCGGAAGTAAAGGAGTAGTAAAGACAATACTAAAATATTAGAAAGATCTGAAAACTTACTTAAGAGTAACAATTACAGCCGTCACAAGGAAATAAAACAGTAAAAAAATACAACTCTCTCGTTTCTGGAACCCTAGGGGTCCTATATATAGATTTTCGGATCAACCGATCGGGTGACAAGTCAACCGATCAGTTGATCCGTTACAGATAAATCACAGAAAACGGCGAGTTTTCACCCGATCTCACGAACCGATCGGGTGAGTTCTTGAGCGACCGGTTGGATCTTGGAGGAGTCGGGTGAACCGGTCGGTTCGACGCCCGTGTCTTCAGCTCTTTTTCTCAGCTACAGATGAACCGATCGGGTGAGAGTCACCCGATCGGTTGGAATTCTGCTCGAAAAGACAGAGAACAGCCGCCCGCAGAACCGGTCTGTGAACCGGTCGGGTGACTTCTTCGTGAGCTGTGGTAGCGACCGGTTGGTGCACGCGTGCATCACCCGATCGGTTGGAGATGACCAACCGACCGGGTGAGGGGCAGAAAGATGAATACTTCGCCGTTTGACCCCCTGGATCACGCGTGACTTTTCCCGTTGCTTCGGGGACTTGGGATATCATCGTAAAAGGTCCCCTATGTGGTCGAACTCCTGCAATCATGGACAAACAAAGAAAAGTGAAAGAAAACGGGAAAACATACGAAAACGAATAAGAGACGGCGGAAAACACGGAGAAACACAAAAGAAAATGTGCGTGAATATATGAAATATAGACGCACGTCATCTGTGTTTATAACTGCGTGTGGTTGTTCTGGGTTGCACGAATATTTTTAATAGCCTATTCACCCCCCTCTAGGCTACGATCCAGATCCAACAAGTGGTATCAAAACCAGTTTAGAGGATCTAGCCTAGATTTTTAGATGACCATGAATATATCTGATTGTGCTTTTGCTGAAGGTCAGTCTATAGCCCGTCCCCCTAAGTTTAACGGTGTAGACTTTGCATATTGGAAGGCTAGGATGAAAATCTATCTAGTGTCTGTAGATTATGATGTGTGGGATATTGTTGAAAATGGTTATAGTCTACCCACTATTAAAATTGAAGACACTGTTATGATTAAGCCTAAAGACAAGTGGGATTTAGCTGATAAGAAACTTTATACTCTTAATGGTAAAGCTATGAATGCGCTTATATGCTCTCTTGATAAATCTGAGTTTAATCGCATCTCACATTGTCTAACTGCGCAGGAAATCTGGCATACTCTGGAGGTGACACACGAGGGAACATCGCAAGTGAATGAATCCAGACTTGCGTTGCTTAGCACAGAATACGAGAGCTTCCGCATGCTACCAACAGAATCTGTGAAAGAGATGTTTGCGAGGTTCACGGACATCATCTACAAATCCAGTTCCCTCGGTAAGCCATACTCTAGCCATGAACAGGTACGAAAGGTCTTAAGGGCGCTACCAAGCTCGTTCAGGCCTAAAGTCACCGCTATTCAAGAAGCTAAGCACTTATCAACAATGAAAGTGGAGGACTTGATAGGCAACCTGATGTCACACGAGCTTGAGTTGCAGAGTATAGAAGCCAGAGAGAAACCTGAAGAGAAGACCAAAGCTTCCACACCATTAGCTCTTCAAGCTAACGACGACGATCTTGATGAAGAGCAAGCCCAATGGTCAGAAACTTCAGAAGATGCATTCAGACTGATCAAGGAAGAGCTGAGATGGGAAAAAGGTTCATTCGTTCTAATAATTCTAATTTTGGTAGAAATTCCTATGATCAGAAAGCTATTAATAGAAGTGAATGTTTTAAATGCAGGAAGAAAAGGCACCACATAAAAGATTGCCCACAACAACACACAGCTCAAGTTGCAAAAGGAAAAACGAAAGTGCTGACGTGGGACATGGATAGCGAAGCTGAGGAGGAGGATGAGGAACACGAAGCCCACTCATGCATGGCATTAATGGCCAAACACAATGAGGTAGGATCTCCCACTAAAGCTGAATTGTTAGAAATCTTGAAAGGAATGCAAAATACTATTAATGAGCTAGAAGCTGATGTGGATAGTTATAGGAATGATAACTTTGATATGCAACAATCTGAGTATGACATGTCTAAGGAAATTGAAAAACTGAAAACTGAAATTGTTGCATGTAACACTACAATTGATATGTTAAATAAGGAGAAAGCTAACTTGCCTGAAAAAATTGATTGTCTTTCATGTCCCTCTTTATTAAAGGATATTAGCATGTATAAGCTAGATAAGATAAAGCTAGAAGCTGAAAATGAATTGCTTTCTGAAAAGATTAACATGCTAAATCTTGAACTTAAAGAAAAAATGAGGGATTTTGAAAAGAAAGAAGAGGAAAACAAGCAAGCTTTCATTAGTAAATGCACTTTGCTTGTGGATGAAAACGATATCTTGAAATCCAAAGTCACCACCCTAGAATTGTCATTAAAGAGATTTTCCATTGGAAAACAAAATTTGGACATTATTCTTGGAAATCAACTTTATGGCAATAATAGGCGAGGACTAGGATATGGTCTTAAAAATGTTGAAAAATCAAAATTTAAAAAGTTCACATTGTAACAACAAAGGTTGGAAATTTTCATGCTAAGTGCTTTACATGTGGATGCGTTGGTCATACTTCATATCATTGCAAATATAGGAACAAAAACATTAAGTTCAAACAAATATGGGTTCCTAAATCTTTGATGACTAACGTGAGTGGACCTTGTTGGATTCCAAGGTCACACACGACACCTCTTTTGTAGGTGGATGGAAATTTGACGAGGAGCGATAAATTGAATGTCTCATTATTTTTTAGCTCCCTAGTCAAACGACGACGCGAAGGTATATCTCATTTTTTGAACTTAATGCATACCTTCATAGCTTTTTGTGTGCATGACTTTTTTGTGTGTGCTAGTAGTTGCATTGCTATGTGTGCATGATTTTTTTTGTTTGTGTGATTGCATCTCATGTTTGCTTTAGTACTTCATGCATTTAAAAAAAACTGAAAAACTGAAAATAAAAAAATGGTGCTTAAATGTGTATCTTTTCTCTTTGATCCATTATTAAAGTATGCACGAATGATTTTCATATCCATGTAGAAATTGGTGTATTATTACTTTTGCTACATGCGCATGTTCATCTTTCTAAATATTCAGGGCATGTTTAATGAATGAAAATAACTTGAATTCTACACCACCTATTTCACTTCCACATGTATTATTATTGTTGCACATTTGGAGATATCGTTTATGAAGTATGGAATGTGAATGTAGGAGGAAAACTTAACTGAAAATCTAAGGGATATGATATACCTTGCCATGGATAAAAATTGAGCAAAAGAAATTGTTGGTATAAGTATTTAAAAAAAATGTGAAAACAAAAGATAATTGCTCCGTATGGAAAATGGATACAATCCTTGGCAACGGTATTACCCACGAGTATCCAACATAAGCTTTATGGGTAAACTTTAGCGTTGGTGTATTTGCTCGTCAAGCAATGCCACCCCCACATCTAAGAGTCCTTATAGGCTATGTTTTGGGGTGTGGTAACTTGAACTCATTTTTAATGAGGTGGGAAAAATCAATCCTAGGTGGTAGAATGTTATGTGGAAAATGTGGATTGGTTTTGGATGACTTTCTTAAATGAGTCTCCCTATGTGCTTCAATTTTAATTATCACATGTACACGTTGGTGTTTGAAGTCTTAGTTGTTTAATTTCATTGGAATTTGACTTGATTATTTCATGATTGTATACATGCAATTGTTGGTATTGGCTTATAATGCTCTCTTTTTGTATGGTATATGATTTTGACTTCATGTTATAACTTTTGATGATAACAAAGGGGGAGAAAAATTTGGGAAGATTTGATATTAATGCACGTGAAAATATGATTGTTTGATTAAGGGGGAGGCATTAATGAATATTGGGGAAGCACTAAAATAGGGGGAGCATGCTTATTGTTAAACTTTGCACATCGGTGTTTGCACATCATTATATATCATTACATGTCACCCTCTATCGTCACACTTTCACACACACCTTTTGGAACTTTATTGTGCAAATCTTATATCTAGTTTGTTATCATCAAAAGTGGGAGATTGTTGTTAGCAACGATCTGTGAACTTCGTGTTTGATGCTAACAAACGTGTGTGAATGATTTTAACGCGTGTGGTCAAGTGTTTCAAGAAGGCTTGTAGAGACTCATTGTGAGACATGGCCAACACGATGGGAAGGAGATGTTTTGCTCGGTTTGGTTCTTATCTACTAGAGCCCGTTCTCAATTTCAACCAAACCAAGTCCATCATCCCTAGCCATTGGATCCTCTTATCGCATCTCACAATACCCTAACCTATTTGCAATCCCAAGAGGTGCACGCAAAATTTCATTTTTATTCTCCCTGACGTTTTTCTCCTATCAATCAAAACAAAGGCCATGGCCGAATTAATGCCCCATGCAATTCTCTAAGAGCCAAAGGCCCACATGCTTTGATATTAATAACCCTCATTTTCGTTTTGTGTTGGGCTTTGAAAATTGCATGGGGCATGCCAGACTATTTGCTCCATCTTTAATCAAAATTCCCTACAGGCTGAAATAACCAAGGGCACAAAAATTCTCTCTCACAAAAACCCCTTTTCATCATTTCTCCAAAAAAAAATGGGGAGCGACGCACTCTTTGTTCATTAATATACATAGCTGCCGTAACTTGCAAAAAGACCTCTCTCTCCTTTAAAAAAAATAATAAACCTAACCCCTGCCGAAATTTGAAGAGAGCCGCATCCATCATCATTGTCTCCCCTCTGTTAATACTCTATTTTTCTCAGAGCACCAAGTTTTTAATATCTTCTCTATTTGAAATCTCCTAGTGGCAAATTTCTTTTGGGTTGATCTCTCCTCTGTGCGCAAGTTTCCGAGAGGTTTTTTTAAGAGCAGATTTTTTTTCCCTGCATTCATTTTTGGGATCATCATCAAAATTTTAAGAGGGGGTCTTCATCTCGTTTGAGCCGCACAAAAATTTCTTAAGGAGAGGCAATCAACAAAAATTTCAAGGCAGGCCGATTTTTTTGGGGGTTCTCCTCTTAAAAAAAATCACAAAAGGAGTTATTTTTGGTTGCTGCCGAAACAATTTTTTGTGTGCATGTGATTTTCAATTTTGTTTGCAGGCTTCATCTAGGCGCAACAAATATTGTAGAGGATCTCCTCTTCATTTTGTTTCCAGTAGCCCAATCACAAGAGCCCCTCTTGTTTGCTCTTCCAATTAGCAACAAAGAGTTGCATGCAATGGGCAGGCAGCAGCTACACTTCATGAAATTTAAAAGGTAATTAATTATACTTTGTTTCAATTAAAAAGCTAATCATTTCTTTGTTCTGTTGCAGGTACGCATGAAATTGGTGGAGTTTGTGTGAAGCCGAAATCCAATCAAAGGTGCCGCAATCCAAGTACCCAATATCACTTTCACAGAAGGGGCAAAGCCGCAAGTTGCAATCTTTGGGGAGGTGCCACAAGTTTCAATCTTTGGTGGAAGGCGCAAGTTTCATCGAGAAGGGAGCCGAACTATCGAGAAGACATCGAGAGACCACTACTACTTGCCAGACGACTTCTGGCCCGTTCTTATTGACGAAGACATCGCCGCTGCACAATCTGAGCTTTCTAAACTCAATACTTTATTATTTTGTGTAGCAAGTGTGATAGATCTTCGTAGGGGAAACTTTACCATCTGTGTTACTTTTTGGGGACCTGACGACTTTGGGAGTCGTCACGGAGGGAGAGCATCTTACTAGATTGAGAGTGTAGAGCACGTGGTGTGCGTACGAGCTAGGTGAGAGTAGATTTGGGATCTTGACTCATTGTAGCTGTACTTGATTATATTTCTATCTAGTAGTTGCTTTCGGGGCTGGAGTAGGTCGTGGGGACGACCGAACCAGTGTATTTCTGTGCGTACTTTGTGATTGCATTCTATTTATCATGTCTGTGCTTATAACTGCGTGTGGTTGTTCGTGGGTTGCACGAATATTTTTAATAGCATATTCAACCCCCCCCCCCCCCCCTCTAGGCTACGATCCAGATCCAACACTACCGACTACGAGACTAACCTATGCGGGACAAGACAAGACGGTACAAGACAAGACTGGACAAGACACGTGTGACTCGAAGGGTTCACGCCTTACGATTCGATGGGGATCAGACCCTCTCCCCGTGCGCACGCTCAACCCGACCCCAAACCCAAGTGCTTGGACAAGACAATATAGGACCACCCACTCTGCTAGGTGAGTGCCTCTATCCTACGGTCTACGGGGACATTTACTCTGCTAGGTGAATGATGTGCGTCCCGTAAGTTATTCTATACCATTGTATGGACCACTCACTCTGCTAGGTGAGTGCCACTATCTCCACGGTCTGCTGGATCACTCACTCGGCTAGGTGAATGCCGAGCTTTCCGTTGGTGTTCTGTAACAAAGATCACCCACTCTGCTAGGTGAGTGTCTTATTACCCGCAGGCTATGTAAGACATGACGTGTAAGATCTTCACGACATGGCAAGGGCAAAGTTATTCTAGGGTGTCCTCACGCATACACACACACAGATAAAACCTATGGTAGCAGTTGTTGTTGATTCTAGGGTGTCCACACACACGCACACACAGATAAAACCTATGGTGTCAGTTGTTGTTGATGTGCCCGGACTTCGTCATCAAGTCCAGGCTGTCGTGGGGTGTCCCAGACGCTATCATTTCACGTCTGGTTCTATTGTTATTACTTTTTACAGTTTAAGGAAAACAATGACCTAAACGTGGCAGAAAGTACAAGTGTATACACTTGCTTGCGATGGCGAGAGCGTCGTCTATCCGGAGCGTCCCGTCGAAGCGGTGCGTCAGCGAGGATCCATCTGAAACGGGTCAACGGTGGTGTCAGGTCATGTTTTTTTTTGTCAAACCTATTACTGTTTGTTTATAAAATTGGCGGGACTACCCTAACAGTCAAAAAGTCACGTTTTTGATGTTTTGTTCGGCCTAGATCGACGTCTATCCTATGTGCACAGAAATTCAGTTCGTTCGTCGATTTTCTACGGTGGACAATGTTTTAAAGATGCAGAAAATAACTTTAGTTCATGTTGACCAATTTTAGATTAGGTTTTGATGAGCTACGATGTGGGTTTTACTACTCGTTAGGGGAACCAACCTCTTGACGTCGTTCAAAAGCGGAAGTCGGGTCTGACGGCGAAGCGTCAGCGGCGTCTGGAACTCCTCGGCCGCAGATAGCCTAGCAAGGCACCTCTGGACAGCGAGGTGGTGGCGTAAAAACAGCGAGCAAATATCGATCCTCCTCCCGTTACGGGTAGCGCAATGGATCTTCATGACAACGGCGACATCGGCTAAAAACATGTGTGTACGGTAACGCACGTGAACTTCGAGGGTCCAAGGGGGCTGTCGGTAGATGAAGTAGGATCAGTGAAAGATACTCGGCCCGGTGGGTGGCCGACGGCGTGAGCATACGGCGGTGGGGGGGCGTGAGAAGCCGGAGAGGACAGATTCACGCAACGTTCGTTGTCGCGTGTCTCAGCAGAAATCCAGCGATGAACAACGACAACGTAAAGATGCAGAAGCTAAAGGACTTCAAGATGAAGCCAACGGTGGTGGAGTTGTCGCCGGATGTGGTCGGAGGTGGTCGTGCGCCGGCATTGAAGTTCAGCACCCAGATCTGTCAAAAACAGCCAATACGGCTTGTTCCGACGAGTATTCCAGGAGCTACAGGTAAGATATGAGCGAAGGAAAATTGCAGTTGGTAGGGGGTTTCGATAGAAGTCCAACGGCGGTAGGATGGTCGTCGTAGGTGGCCGGATGACCAGTGGTCGCGAGTTTGAAGTGGCGGCACGCAAACTGTCAAAACAGCGGCTAGATCTGAGTTCCACGGGGTTTTCGAGGAGATCGAGACGTGGAAAAAGGGTAAGGGGAATTGGTGATGATCGGGGGTCAGAGAGGAGTTGAATGGCGGTGATGGTCGTCGCCGGCGGCGGCGGACGGACGGTGGGCGCGGCTATTTCTGGCGAGGTGCACAGTTCTGGAAACTTGCGGCCAAGGGGGTTGTTTGCTTGGGTTTTTGATGTCTTGGAGGGGTGGAGATGGAGGAGAAGGAGGTGGAGGAGGCTGTGGTCAGAAAGGGGAGGCTTGGGGTGGCCGTCGGCGTGGAGGAGGAGGAAGCAAGGGCGGCTGAAAATGGGTTTGCGTGGAGATGATATTTCGGCCAGGTTTGATCTTATGAAGATGAGTTTTTTTTGCTATTTGGCTTTGTGATTTTGGTTAATTGGGAGAGAGAGATAGGGATAGAAGGAGTGGAGTTTGACATAAATGAGGGTGACAATAGAGACTGATGCATGATTCCCTCATACGTTGGAGAGATTTGAGGGATTGATTAGGATTTGGTTTAAATTTGGATTTGAAAAAGTCAAAGGCTAATTAGGGATGAGAATTGATTAGGGGATAATTCCCGCTACGGGCATCAGAAAAATAATCCGAAAATACCGAGATGATCGAAGAGACGAGAAGTACGGGGCTACGGGGGTTGGTCGCATGCTAATCCTACCGAAAATTATCATAAAATCGAGAACTGAGCGTTAAAGCCAAAAGCCCAAAACGCTCTTCCCTTCAAAGCTGTTTTGCAAGAAAATGAGCCGAGAAATGACGTTCCCAAAAAAAACTACTATAAACTACTACACTTCCATACGGTCACAACGACATATCACATCGTATATACCAAAACCAAGAAAGTGCCAAATAAAATACGCACACGAAACGAGTCGTATGCGTAGAAAATACGAACGGTCGGAAAAGCGGCCGTTACAGGAATCATCTGTAATCCGCACAAATCGCGGAGAGAACAAAATGGAGGTTATGAATCCTCCTTCGAGCGCCACGTCGGACAACATTCCGAAAACTCCCAATTCTCAAAAGAACAGCCCACACGAAATCGGCTTCGGATTCTGCGTGAACAATGTCTAAATAGTGCTAAAATTAGGATTCCAAGCCAACTAATTTGCAAAAGAACAGAGGGAAGAAATAATATGGGGCGCATGTGGCTCATCCTTAATGGGTTGTCAGCGATGTCCATGGCCTACTACAAATGAAAAATTCCATGCAAGTAGGATCATCGTATATGTTAATCTTTGAGAGATCAAACTAGCTAACCTGGCAGTCGGCCCACGCCCATGACTGACGCGGCCCAATAGTACCTCTCGGGCCGTTTCGAGTAACCTTAGGGTTTTTTTAAAACCATCCTCCTATATATTGGAGAGGATTTGGTCCCGCCGGCGCCCGTCGCCGCCGGTCATCGTTCCTTCGATTTTCAGATTTTCAGTGTATTTTTCTCTTCAATCTCTCAAATTCAATGTTTATTTCATTGTATTCTTCTCTTTTAGAACGGAATACTTCTTTCCTTTGTTTTTATTTTTACTTCATAAGATTTATCCGAGGTTTATAACACAAAGGATTCAGATGTTCTTTGAAATCTGTTATTTTTACAATATGTAAATGTGCAACCTTTTGACGTTTCTGATCTGTGTCTGATCTTCAGTGACCGGCGATCTGATTGTTGGGACAAGATGCAAAACGAAGAGGGTCTGGTTGTGGATCTTTACATCCCGAGGAAATGGTATTTATTGACTTCTTTTGCTTTCGTTGCAGATTTTTCCTTTATGAGTGTTGTATTTTTATAAATTTTTTTAGCTAATTTGAATTTAAAATAAAAATTTCAGTTCTGCGACGAATCGGCTTATCGGCGCTAAGTACCATGCCGCCGTCCAGATCAATATCGGGCATTTAGACGAGAATGGGAACTACACCTGGCAGTACACCACTTTTGCACTCTCTGGTTTCATCAGAGCTCAGGTTTGGTTTCTGTTCTTAGTATTTTTTGCCTTTAATTTGTCGTCCATTCTTTGTTTTTCTGTTGTTTTAATCACTATGCTGTGGTTTTTATTTACATGTATGCTTTTGTGATTTTATGATTATCCTCATTGTTCAACAAAGCTATCTGATATTAGAAAGCAAATCCCCTGAAGTCATATTAGCATGAGTGATGCTATGTCACAATTCCACTGTTGCGAACACTTGTCTACTCTTGCTGTTTAAAAATGCTGATTTAGTAAGAAAAATTCATTTGTTTGGGTTTAGTATTTGAAAGGCATGTACCATAGCCATCCACATTGATAAAAAACTTGTCCAACATGACAAATGCATTTGCGTGGGACATATGTTCCGTATTAGTCATGAACTACACAAAGTGCACGGCCAACCCCCCCACACCCCCCCACCCAAAAACAAACAAACAAAAAACAACAAAAAAACAAAAAAAAACCCACACAATGAGGACACAGGACCCACACGGGCGTTTCGCTAGGTGCAAAATCGAGTTCAAATTGGGAAGAGTTGGTGTAAGTTGGGTATTGTCTTGGGGGGTTTTGCAGTTTTTTGACTGGGGCGTTGAAGTTGGGATTGTTTTTTGGTATTGTTTGAGTTTCTGGTTTTTTGATTAGGGGTGTGAGTTTCGGTTTTTTTGGGTGGTTTTTGAGTGTGTGCGTGCGCGCGTGCTCGTGTGTGTGTGTTTTTTTGGGGGGGGTGTGTTGGGGGGTGGGTGGGTGTGTTTGTGTGATGTGACATTGCTAAATGGGACAAACCCCATCAATCAGCCCTCACTTGTAATATAGATGTCTGTTTGAATGTTGAGGCTTGTTGTTTTCGACCATTCTGAGTTGAGTTTTTTTGGGTAGGGCTTCGAAGAACTGTCATCCATTCTAAGTGACCACTATTAAAAATGATCCACGTTGGCTGAAAGGTCATTTGTAACTGATGATGAGCAAAAACTCTGTACAAAACAAAACATTATTATTCTGGACTATTCTTGACTATCTGCATCTTTTCTTTGGTTCCTCAACATGAGGACCATTTAGACTCTGTCAAATGGCTCTTGTCAAGTACTCTGTACAGGATTGCTGTGGGTCATGAAATTTCTGCATCCAGCTTTTGTTACTTCGTCTACTTCCAACTTCCAAGTCTCAACGTTGTCAAAATTGGCTGATGGTTGCGAGGGTATCAAATGGTATCCGTGAAGAGTCATAGCTTTGGTAGACCGAGGGCATTGTAGTGCCCTGTGGTAGCTACTGCACACGTACTAGAGGGGGGGTGAATAGTACTTAAAATAATCAAGATAGTTATTCCTAATTATTGTGCAAGAAACAAACGATAATGCGGAATTAAACAACTATCAACAAGAATTAAAACATACGCAAACAAACAATATTACTGGGTTCGGATCCACCCAAGTCTCCCCGACTTGTTCCCGGTGATCCTACGTCCCAACCACCCGGATCCCCTCTGGATACTTGAGTTAGCAACCCTAACTCAAGATTTCCACTAAACCCACTTGCGGAAACTCCACAAGTGCAATCGACCTACAATCGATTCCCGTGAATCCCACAACCCGGGATCACACAAACTCTCACAACCGAGAGTGTACAACAATTCAATGAAATAAAATGAAATAAACTCTTACCGTACAAAATCCTATGCCTTGAGTAAACTTACCAAATTAGGGCAATGATGGATTTTGAGGAGAGAATGTCACCAAACCGAATCTCCACCAATAAGATCAGCGATCGAAGGCTAGGATGGAGGATGGTGACTTTGGATCAAGCTCTAGGCTTGGAAGGCTCACAATGGAGAGAATTTCTCTTGAGGAAATGGCTCAAAGAGTTGAGGGAGAGATTCTTGTGAGGAAGAGAAAGCTTTAGAATGGAGTAGAATAGCTTCTCTTAGATTTCTCCAAATCTCTAAAAAATGGCAGCCTTGAAACTTATGAAAGACCCCCTCCAACTATATATAGGATAGAGGAGAGAGGGAGAGAAAAAACATTTCAAGAAAAGCTCCAACGGCTCTATTCTGAACCAGACTAGTCGGTCAAAGAAGGATCACTGACCGACTAGTTCATCAACTAGTCGGTCGGTGATACAACGTAGACCGACTAACGATAGAACAGCCAAGAAGTCGAAGTACAGGCAAAGACAACTAGTCGGTCTAAGAAGACTTGCCGACCGACTAGTTTCACAACTAGTCGGTCGGTGAATGATCTTTGACCGACTAACGTCGAAATAGAATAGGCTGACTTCAAGTTGACTTAGTCGGTTTAAGAACAAATGCTGACTGACTAGTTTCTCAACTAGTCGGTCGGTAAACGTTCTTTGACCGACTAACTCGAAACAGTAGCTCAGGCTGAAAATGACTGTACATAACTAGTCGGTCTGAGAAGGACTCCTGACCGATTAAATCGTCATCTAGTCGGTCGGTGACTCTTCTTTGACCGACTAACTGTAGTCATGGAAAGAGCTGAATATAGAGAAGGCAAACTAGTCGGTTCATGTAGAGTTGCCGACCGACTAGATCGTCATCTAGTCGGTTGGTGACTCTTCTTGAACCAACTAACTTGCACTCGAAGCCGAGGGAAGAAGCGATAGGCTTCGGGAAAGTTTCTAATGGCTTCTATGAATATCCTAGCTCTAAGATATGAGCGAAATGAAGTATATAATGTAAGTCATACTCAAGGCTTAACATTCTAATCTATGAAGCTAGAAGACTATAAAATAAACCTTACGAGTCGTCTTCAAAGCTTCAATCTTCATTCTTGACTTCAATAAAACTCCTTGAGCTTCAACGAAGCTCCAGGCACACGATCACGCGAATTGAGAAGTCTTGAGGCGTCGCTTTTGATGTTCGTATTCTTTTGACGACGATCTCCATAACTGCGCTCACAAATAAGTTAGTATACATTATTTATGTTTGCTCATCATCCAAAACCAAATCCGGGGAATCATATCACAACAGGCATATCCTCGGGCCAACATCTTCCACTCATCTAATAAAATTAACTATTCTGTAGCCTGATTCATTAAAGATTTGAAGTCACTTGATGTTTCTTTATCTATATAATTGGTTTTTATTATTGTTATCATCAGCATGACAACTGTGATGCTTCTTTGATAGTATAGAAATCTTTTGTTTTTTTTCATTGCACAACATGGTTGTATGTAATGCAATACAAGAACTATTTTGCATTTTCTGGTATAACCTTGGTTTTTGTACTCTTACTTCCTAATCATTTATTTTTGCAAATGTAGAAAAGTTTGTATAAGATTGCTGTGTCTTATCTTTCTCACCATAAAGCACATATCGAAGGCTTAGAGATGAAACTGCGAAACTTTCTGTGAGCTCAAAACTTGTGCAAGAATTAGTTACCAAGTCATCTTATCTATATAAAGACCTCAACTTTTGTTGAAGGTCATTCGAGGATGACAGAAATTCTGTTTCTTTTCTTTTCTTCCCCCTACCCCGACAATCAAATCAACCTATGAAAAAGCCATTTGAAAGGTTTCGTAATTTGACAGATTTTGGGGTTTGCTTCTCCAGTAAACATGTTAAGTTTCTCCGTATGATTTCTTTTGTAGGGGGGGTAATTTTGGAGTCTCCTAAGTTTGTATCTCTTTATATGATTCATAGAGATTTTCCTAATATCGCTCTTGTTGAAATTATATCATGGCTATCTTATATTTCTCTTTATTCCATCACTCCCTTTTCCATTATTGAACGACAGATACCATTTTAATTTCCTTTAGTTAAGTACAGTTTTTCCTGAAATGACTTATAAATGCATGTTTCTGGGTTATTGTAGCTAGATCCCTTGTGTAGATATTAGGACCATCGTTGATTTCAATCGAATTATTGGCTAGGACCTTGGTTGATTTCAATTGTTTTATTGCCAGGGAGATGCTGACAGTGCCCTGGATAGACTCTGGACCAAGAAGCGAGCTGAAGTCCGACAGTAACAGTCGAGCTCTCGCATCTTCTATCGACCCTTGGTCTTTATATGAATTGGAATCTATATTACTTGATTGTTTTGTTTAATGAGGATGGATTGAAAAAATGAATCCCATCGAGGATTGCTGGAATCGTTTAGTTTAAATCTCTAGTAACGTTTTTGGTGTTGATGTGCGTCTAAAGACTATAACCTACCTATGATCACAACTGTTTTGTCCGTTTTGCTTAATGGTTTGTGTCTGGCATTGATTTGTGCATTTTAAAAGCATGATAATAATGTTCTTCGTATGATATACATCTCTTTTAGAGAGCATGTGTAACAAAAAAGTACACCTTATGCGGAGGAGAAAATGTCGCATATGAAAAATGTTCTTTTTGGGTATCATTTACCGCCCTCCCCGTAACCCCTGATGTTTGGTGAGAATTCAAATATTTGTATGTTCCATGCATATCATCTTAAACGTAATTAGGCGAGTCAGATTCACAACTTCATACAGCAAATTTTGTTAATTCGTACCGATTCCACACTGTTTTTTAATTACACTGAAGTAAATAAAATCTTGATTTAATTGAAAATGGAATGAAATTAGAATCTTCATTTAAATAGAATTTTGGGAATAATAAGAGCACGTAATCAAATGGAGAGCCCCATTGGAATTACACTTCCTTCTACCTACGTTGGAGTTTTAACTTCAAATTTCACTATGGCACAACGATAAAATATATGAAATAAATCGAACGATACCTTCTTTTTTATCTTTATTTTAAAGAGACACCGATTGGCCTGACTTACGGCCCACTTTAAGCCTTCCCGGCCCTGTGGTTAAAAATGGTAAATACAGGACAATGACATGGGTAAGATTGTAGCACAACTCCATATAATACTATTTAGTGAATTGCTTTGCGTACCCACAGTTTTACCCCTGCGCACATACCACTTATTTACAAGTTTGCTATTACTTTCGCCCACATATTACTTATTTACAAGTTTGTTGGAACTACTCACTGCGTACTCAGAGGACCAAATTTCCGAAAATGTTCCTGAATGTGCGTGGCGAGTAAAACGGTCAAACAGTGGCGGACGGCGACGCCACCCCCTCCTCCAACCTTTCCAGTATTACATCTCCTCCTCTGGCCTCCCCAGACACCCTCTCTCTCTTCCCTACTGACCATTTCAAACCCTAGTAAATCGTCAAAATAATTTTTAATTTTTTTGAATTTAAAGGGGGCAGCAGTCCGACCTGCATCATCCCCCCCTCCGATCTCCCCAGTCCCATCTCCATCTCCCCTACCGCCCATTCCAAACCCTAGTAAATCGCCTTGTGAGTCCTCGGCGGCAGCGGGAATCCCACCACGCAACTTATGTTCATGTGAAAGATCTCAAAGGTACCAGATCTCCGCCATCCTCATGGGTTACATTACCCTGTAAGTGCTTATTACGTGGTTTGAGAGCATATATTATTCTATCTAGTATTGTTGCTTATAATCAGGTCCCAAAAATCCACGTTGCAGCTGATGTGTTTTGATTAATTTGATAGATTTTTAAAAGTTTCTCGTAGAATTGGAAGTTGCAATATAATTTAATGAATCGTTCCATGGATTCGGCTGTTGGGCTGTAAAGATGATCAAGTCAAAATAAAATACATCTGTGTACACTGTAAAAATAATCATGGCCTTTCCAAATAGAAATTTGCAATATCATGATTTTTATAGTTATGATCAGTTGGAAGCTACAACCGTTATTTGACAGAGGTCGACTATTCACAACAAAATAAACCCATTAACATACGTCAATTATCCTCATGTGTGGCTCCAAGCCTCCAAGGACCCAAGAACATCACTCTTCTTATCGGATCCTCAGACCCATACCCACCAGGTTTCGGACTCTCACCCATCATCATGTCTTTGGACCCAAACTCCCTCCGACGATCGCGGCCGCATCACAAGCCTTTCTCAGCCTGTCTCCAATCGCTCGCTTCACCTCGTGGCCCCATGTTCCCTCTCCGTCTTGCAGATGCGGCGTCTTCATGATCCTAAACCCGACCCGATTAATAAATGGAGCTCCGTAAACCAGACCAAGTGAAGTTCTAACGTGCGTATGGGTGGGTATTTAAGGGCAGAAAAAGGAGAAGGTGATCAGCTAGACAGATAGCTGATGTGGAAGGATAAGGAGAAGCGGTAGCAGTCGCGGTCGCGGGTCACGGTCGGGTCTGAAATTTGCGCCCCGGTGGACCCGAGATTCTTGTTCCTTATGTCACCTTTTTTACTTGCATTTGGCAAGCTTGTGTGATTGACTGGTCCCCACGAGAGTGATGGCTAGCATGCTTGATGAACCCAACACATTTAGTTGAGGAGGTGGTTGTTATGTACAAATATCCGGATGAGACCGTACAGGAACAGTAAAGGAGGCTCTATCCTGTTTTATTTGGGCTCGGTCCTATGTATAGAATGTATTGAGCTGGATTGCAAGTGAATGCTCAACGAAGGATATGAGATGGGGGCCACGGCCCAGACATGAAGTTCCGGTCTTAGCGGGGCTTTGGCCCATCGCGGATGGCATCCACCGAAGGTATGATGTTTCAAGTTCATGCAAGTACTATATTGCTTTGGTGATTGGCGGTTCACATCTAATTTGTGCATTGAGTTGGTCAGAATCAACAAAAGACCAGACTCCAACCACCAGACGTTTAAAGTTCATTTATCAGACACCGCCTGATGCACTATTCAGGCGTCTGTCATGTCTTCTTCAGACGTCTGAATAAATGTGGAACAGAAAGACAGAGTTATGAAAACTAGTTCCATTGATCAGGTGATTGAAGCTCATCGACAAGATGTCTGTACCACTGTGCAAACGCCTGGTGACTGGACTTCCTAGATTTTTGGCCATCTCAAACGGATACGCCAGACGTCTGGTGGATGTAAACTAGACGCCTGGCCATAGGCTGAAAGCATGATCTAGAGTGTTTTGGACATTCAACCTATTGGGATGGATTTTAGGAAGTTCATATGGATCACTAAGATGGAAATGATGTAAATGAATATGTAAGTGTATCTAATCAAGGCTTACAAATATTCTATTAAAGAAAGAGAAAAAATACATATAGAATCATAAAAGATATTACATAAGCTTCAGGACTCTTCATGGCTTCAATGCATCTAAATGCTCCATGCCTTGAGTCCACATCCCATCACCAAACTGTTTTGTCTCCCCCTTGATGTAATCATAGCTAATTATCTGAGACTAAAACATATTGAGACATTAGTAAACAAATAATGTGGCGATCATCATCAAAACCATATTGGGCCTAATGACCAATATCCAACACACTGTATCTGGCTAGTAAATTTATAGCAAATGCTATATTAGGACGTGTGCAATTAGCCATATAAATAAGTGCTCCGATTACACTTAGATAAGGGACTTCAAGACCAAGAATATCATCCCCCGAACAAATGTGGTCTTTATGTACATCCAAAGAGCGTACTACTATATGTGTACTGAATGGATAATATTGGTCAATGTGAAATCTTTGTAATAATTTCTTAGTGTATGTGGTTTGGTGTAACATGATTCTATTTCTTAGATGTTCAACCTGTAAGTCAAGACAAATTTTGTTTTGCCTAGGTCTTTCATTTCAAATTCTTTTGTCAGGCTTGCACATATCTCGATGATCTCTTTAAGAGATCCAATGAGATTTAAGTCGTCTACGTAGATTGCAATTATTACAATTCATGTTCTCTTAGCTCTTATAAAGATGCATGGCAGACTACATAATTGTGGAATCCTCGTTGTACTAGTAATTCGTCTGTGTTGGAATATTGAGACTCATCCCAGTGGTTTTGATGATGTGCACAAGTGATATAAGGACTAACAATTTTATTCCAAGTGTGTATATATATATTTACTGATTGGAGCCATTGTGACGCAAATCGAATACTTAAAGCTACGATCAAGACCTCTACAAATTGAAGCACATGATGATCTTAGATCATGAAGCAAATGTAGAGCTGAGAACAAGAGGAGATAGCTCAAGATCAATGAGCAAAATGAGGAGCTTAAGATATAGTGTGTGAGTAACTACTTAGATTTGTAAAGCCAACAGTATGTCTCATACACACATTCCAAAATCCTCTGAAAGTATTTTTAAATTACATTACTAAGTATATTTCATAAATATAATTTTTGGAAATTATTTTGGAAATATTTTGAGGTATATATTATGAAGTATCTCAAAATAGCCGATTATTTTGATTGATAGCCGACTATTTTGTACAAAGATTTTGTAAAAACTCTCTATCAAAAAAATAGCCGACTATCTTAAATAATAATGGACTATCTGGAGAAGATAGCCGACTATCTGGGTCAACACAAGCCAGATTTGGAAAATTGCCTTGATTTTTGCTAGCCGTTAACTAGCCGTTAGAGTTGACTTTGAGAGCTGAGTTTATGCTGATTTTGAGCAGAATTCAAGCTTCTATTTGCCTATAAATAGAAGATGTTTTAAGATGTTTTAAACAACAATTATTATTATTGAAAAACTCTCTACATTGCTCAAAATCTCTCTCTCTCTCTCTCTCTCTCTCTCTCTCTCTCTCTCTCTCTCTCTCTCTCTCCATTCTTTAAGATTAAAAGTTCCAAAGCTATTGTTTTTAATCTGAGTTCTAATCTCTTATAAGATCATTTTTCAGTAATCTTTTTAGCCTTTTTGTTAAACATGATATTTTGATCTCCAGGCTCTAATTGCTTTTTATTTAAGATTTAAAATACAAGTTCTCTTATTTTAATCTTTGTATCGATTTTAAATCTCATATTTTTCAAAGATTAAAATACTTAAAAGTTTCGATCTCCAAAGCCCAAGTGCTACATTTTAGAGAATCGATTTTCAAGTCAAAGTTTATTTGATCAAATCGTGTTTGTATTCCATATCATATATTTGATCAAATAAGAATTTTTCTTTAGACATATTTTCACTCACAAATACTATTGGCTATATGAAAACTATTGTACTGCATTTCATATTTGTTATAAGTCTTTGAAGACGACTTTGGATTGTAAATTCCTGTGTTATAAGGGAATAGTGGAAATCCTAGTTTTGCTGTAACTAGGTGTTGAAATTCCTAGCGAGGGAAGCTGGGTGGTTGTATGAAGTCCTCTTCGTTTGAGGCAAGGTTTGCTCTCGTTGAGAGCTAGTGGATTTGTTACTGGAGTAGGATACAGTGGGCAAGTGGGACTTGCATATCCAAACCAGGGTAAATTATCATGTGTTTGCGTTGTGACTCTGAGTCTCTGACTCTTTTATTATTGTTGCTTGTACGCTTTCATTTCCGTTGTTCTTAACTCTTATATATTACAAGCATATAATTGTTGATTAAGTTCAAATTTGAGGCAACTCAATTTGATACTTCGTCAACACATAGAAGGATCGTTGTTTAATTGGAAAAAGACTTATAATTGTTAACAACCCTATTCAACCTCCCTTCTAGTGTTGTTTCCCATCCACAAGATCCAACAGTCTGTTATACTACATTCTTCCTGATTGTTAAAGACCATATAATGATCTTTGTAGCTTAACAGAATAAACGTCCCGAGGTCTATCTTTTAAAGTTGTAGGTAATTGAAAGCTATCAGAAAGTTTCATATAAATCTCTTTATCGAAATTTCTATATAAATATACAGTCACAACATCCATCATCTACATATCTAATCCTTCATTTGCTGTTAAGCTTATTAAAAATCAGAAAGTGATCGCATCCATCAACGGTGAGTATGTTTCTTCATAGTCAATACACGGTCTTTAAGAAAATCCTGAGTAACAAGCCTTGCTTTATAGCGTGCAATCTCATTACTTTCATTTCTTTTTCTGACAAATACCAATTTATATCCTACAGGTTTGACACCATTTGATATGTGGACTATTGGACCAAATACTTTGCGTTTCTTAAGCGAGTCCAACTCTGCTTCTATTGCCTCATTCTACTTTGGCCAATCATTTCTCCGTTTGCATTCAGCAACGGAAAGTGGATCATTATCATCATTGCTTTCAGTGACATGAATGTCAATTTTACCCCGCTCGACCTGTAATGCCCTGCTAAGCTACTGCACAAGTACTAGAGGGGGGGTGAATAGTACTTTAAAATAATTAAGAAGATAATTCCTAATTATCTTGCAAACTCTACCAAACAATGCGGAAATGCGGAAATGTAAATGTTAGACAACAAAGAAGACAATCGCAAACAAGCAATATTACTGGGTTCGGATCCACCCAAGTCTCCCCGACTTGTTCCCGGTGATCCTACGTCCCAACCACCCGGATCCCCTCCGGATACTTGAGTTAGAAACCCTAACTCAAGATTTCCACTATGAAATACTTGTGAAGAACCTTCACTAAGTCAAATCATACACAAAGGAAATTGTGACTCCCACAACCCGGGATCACAAACACACTCTCACAACCGAGAGTGAACACTTACAATATAAAAGTAAATGAAATACGAAATTGCTTACCGACAAAATCCTATGCCTTGAGTATAACTTACGATTTAGGGCAAAACGGATTTTGGGGAAGATGAAGAGGCACCAAACCCTAGCTCCAAGGTATAGATCAGCGATGGAGAGCTATGAGGTTGTTGGTGACCTAGGATCAAGCACTTGGCTTGGAAGGCTCACAATCAATGAATCTCTCTTTTGAAATAAGAGTGAGGGAGAGATTCTTGAAAGGAAATGAATGAGCTTTAATGAGAATGAATACTTTCTCTTTGATCTCTAAACTTCTCTTAATATCAGCCTTGAGTGCAATGAATGCAGTACTCCAAGTATATATAGGTTAGAGGAAAGAGAGAGAGAAAACCGTTTCAATTAAAGCTCCAACGGCTTTATTCTGAACCAAACTAGTCGGTCAAAGAACAACCACTGACCGACTAGTTCATCAACTAGTCGGTCGGTCAAACAGCATGAACCGACTAACTGGTGAACAGTGAATAAAAGAAGTTTCAGACTAACAGAACTAGTCGGTCAAAGAACACTTGCTAACCGACTAGTTTCACAACTAGTCGGTCGGTGAGTGAACTTAGACCGACTAAGAGATAAAACAAATAGTCTGAGTACAAATTGATTTAGTCGGTCCAAGAACAAAAGTTGACCGACTAGTTCATCAACTAGTCAGTCGCCAAATGTGCATAGACCGACTAACGATAAACAGTAACTAGGCATGTACAGGGAAAGCTCAACTAGTCGGTCTAAGAAGCATCACTGACCGACTAGTTCACAAACTAGTCGGTCGGTGAGTCAACGTAGACCGACTAACTGTAAACAGTAAAGAGCTTAGAATTGAGAAGGTAAACTAGTCGGTCCAAGAAGCATTGCCGACCGACTAGATCACCATCTAGTCGGTTGGTTCTTCTTCTTGAACCAACTAACATGCACAAGAAGTCGCGAAACGAAGCCCGATGCTTCGGGAAAGTTAGTATGGACTTCTTACAAGTTCCTAGCTCTAAGATAGGAGCGTTATGAAGATTAAAACGTAAGACCTACTCAAGGCTTAACATTCTACGGAACGAAGCTAAAAGACTATAAATAAAACTTAACGAACCGTCTTCGAAAGCTTCGATCCAAATCTTCATGACTTCTAAAATGGTCCAAAAGCTTCAATGAAGCTTTTGGCATACGATCACGTGCTTTGAGAAGTCTCGAGACGTCGCTTTGGATGTTCATATGAATTTGGCGACGATCTCCATAACTGCGCTCACAAAGAGTTAGTTCACGATATATTTATGTTTGTTCATCATCCAAAACCAAATCCGGGGAGTCCAATATCCAACATTCTCCCCCTTTTTGGTGATGACAAACCAACATAAATAATAATTAAAAATAATGATTCAAATGTAATTTACTTACTCCCCCTGCATTGATGACACGTTGATTCCAAAATGAATAATAATAATACGCATCAAGCAGACGAGTAAAGTATAAAAATGAGAATCCATTATTGAAATATCGGATTTGAAATCCAATTTTTATATCTTAACTCCCCCTGAATCTAACATATCAAATTAGATTCTTGGAAAAATACTTTAAATTATCATTTAGCTCATCGTCATTATTATATCTCTCCCCCTTTGGCATTAGCAAAAAGAGTGGGAGGAGATCAACGACAACAACAATGGCTTCAAATAAAAGCACGGGAGTCGTAGAATACGACCACGGTCCAAATGACACCAAAGAAAAAATACGAATTAAATCAAAGCGTGTCAATGAGACCAAAGTCGAAATTCGATAAATAAAATCATCAAAACTCAAATTAATTTTACGAATTGAGTTATGTAATATACTCTCCAATATCAACATTCTTGGTTAATTTAGTGCATGGAAAACAATTCTATGTTTCCATAGAAATAATTTCTATTTAACCAAGTTATTATCGTCGAGCGACGAAATCAAACATCAGAGACATACAGAATATAAAATGTGCACAACATAATGTAAAAGTTAACATCGATGTATATATATAAATGAAGCATGAGTACAACAGAATGATACATCCGTCAACATACAAAAGAGCGATCCAACGATCGGGGCACAAAATACATCAAAATATCACAACATATAACATATGTCACTACGGACATCAGAGTATCACATACATACAAAAATCTCAGAACATCATCAGAGATACATCAAAATACATGAAGATACATCAAAATATCAAAATATCCAGAACCACACTCTATCCTACCCAAACTCTCTCACTACTAGATCCATCATCCAAAGAGCATCGGAGAGTCCTCAGAGAAGCTCAAGAGGCAGCAGGAGGATCTGCAGCAGCAGCAGGCTCTGCAGGAGTGGAGGTGGTCACCGGATCAGTTGAAGTGTCCACGGGAGCGACGAGAGTGGCCTCGGGAGCACCAGAAGTAGTATCCATCGCAGGTATGGTGGCACCATATGTGCTCTCGGGCTCAACGGCAGAAGAGGCTGCAGCACCAGAAGTGCCCTCAGGGGCACGAGTAGAAACACGAACAAGCTCCTCAATCTCCTCCTCATCCAACTCCTCCTCGTCAGAGACTGACGGAGGGATCTCAATACCCAAACGTGAGGCGATACGAGTAAGTATCTCCTCAGTCCGAGCATAACGAGACTCCATACGTCTCACTGAACGTGCGAGCTCGTCAAGAGTGGTAGAGGGAGCAGCTGAGGCAGAGGCAGAGGCAGACGCTAAAGGGGTCGTCCTCTGAACGTGACGGAGCGCCGCAAGAGACTTCTTGACGGCCGTCGCATTCAGAGGGGGACCGAGGGGACGCTCATCATCAGGTGGCAAAGGGACACGGAAGTGACGAAACACGAGTGTCAGAAGGCACGTATATGGGATATGAGCAGACTTCGTGGACTTCTGGATACACTCGAAAGAATCCATCTTATCGAGTATGATCCGAGCCCAGTTAATCTCGCTCCCCATAAAGATGGCATTGATCAACTTCAGGAATGGCTGGGAAGGCAAAGAAGAGGAGCCGTACTTAGGAAGTAAGTACGACTTCAAGATCAAGTTAAGAACCCAGCCATTAGGCTTGAATGACTTAGAGGGGACGCCAATCATGGTAGGAGGAATCTCATGGAAAATCTCAGAAAGGATGACCTGATCGAGGGAAGAGATGTCATCGACGGAAATATCTGAAGGGAGGAGGCCAGACGACGAGCAACCGATCAACTCTCCTAAGATTTCTGCCGTGAGGACAATCGGTGTCCCCAAGACAGTCGTCACAATAGAGTGGGTCTCGTCATACTGACCCCGGACACGGTTGGCGTAGAAGAGTTTGACCAGACGGGGTAAGGGTGTGGATTCGCCTTAGGGTCATATCGAAGATAATCGATAAGACCGGAAGACGACAGAAGATCCGCTAGGCCTGGGAAGTCAGAAAACTATACGAAATGCTCCAGAAGCAGCGGATAGTGTTCGATACGGTTATATGCCGTGAGACACAACGGGTCGTCGCGACATAATGAGATATCGACACCACCTACTGGCATCGGACCCTTTCCCTTAGGCTGACGTGAGGAAGTACGGGGTCGAGAGCTAGATACAGGTTCCCTAGGAAGGGGTGTAGGATCCCTATGGGTCTCGGTCTCAGGTATGTATTCCGTGTCGTAATCAGGAGGTGTAGGGGCACGGAATGAAGCAGGTGAAACGGTTTGCTTCCTAGGCTGAGATCGGGGCTTCGCTATCGCCGTCCTCTTTAGCTTAAGAGGAGGCGACGATGACGAAGGGGGTTGGGTTGTTTTCAAACGGCGTTTGGGTTGCGACGGTTCCCTAGGGGGCGATTCTATGGTCATAGGGGACTGGCTCGAGGGTTGGATCGGAATACGGGTTCTCGCCATAAGCGCGATGAGACACGTACGAATCAACACAAGAAATCTAGGTCGAAACCTATACAAACCCTAGCCAAAACCCTAAATGCAGAAATCGATACAAACCCTAACCCTAGAGAGTAGAAAACCTAACCCTAGACAGCTAGGAGGAGGTTAGAACAAACCTTAGGGGAGATCGACGGAAAAACGGCCGGAGATTTGGTCGGAAAACGATCGGAGAGGGAGTGGAAGACCAAGGGACACGGCGGTTTTAGGCTAAGAGAGAAGACAACGATCGACTAGAAATGAATTAAGTCGAATAGAATGAGTTTAAGTCGTCAGGAAGTCGAAAAGACAAGACAGTCCCCGTCACAATTAGTCGGTCACAGTTCAAGCACTGACCGACTAGATCACAATCTAGTCGGTCGGTCAATGAGCTTGAACCGACTAATTGTAAACAGTAACTGAAGCCAAAAATTTGACAAGAATTAGTCTGTCTAAGCTCATTCACTGACCGACTAGATCTGAATCTAGTCGGTCGGCCAATGAACTTGGACCGACTAAGAGAGTCCAAAAATTTGAAAATTGAAAATTTTGAGTTCTCTCCTAATCGCACTTGGACGAAACATCGAAATACTCTCACTAATCATTATACTACCCCATTAAACATCGAAAATCTGAAATTTGACGTTTACGAACAAATCGAGCGAAAATTCCGAAAATTCAACGAAAAATCCAGAAAATTCCAATACATCAAGCATGTGCAAATATAATGAAATTGAATAGCATGCAAGATTATTGAATAAAAATGAATCCTAAATCTCGGATTCACCCATAATCCCCAATTCTCGACGTAACCGCACAAAGGAGTCTTCCTTTAGGGGTTTCGTGAAAATATCGGCGATTTGCTTCTGGGTTTCAACGTACACTAATATGATGTCCTTTTTAGCAACATGATCATCTAAGAAATGGTGTCGGACAACTATGTGTTTCGAACAGGAATGGTGTACCGGGTTCTTAGAGAGACAAATTGCACTTTGGTTGTCCACCATGATAGGGCAAGTATCACAGTTTATACCAAAGTCTTTAAGTGTGTGTCTCATCCAAAGAACTTGAGCACACGCGGCACCGGCGACAATATATTCCGCCTCGGTGGTTGAAAGTGATACGGAATTCTGCTTCTTGGAAAACCAAGAGACAAGAGAATTTCCTATAAAATGGCAAGTGCCACTAGTACTTTTCCTGTCGGATTTACATCCCTCATAATCTGCGTCACTATATGAGATTAACTCATACGTGCTAGATCTTGGATAAAGTAATCCAAAATCAAGTGTGTAACTTAAATAACGGAAAATACGTTTTACCGCTACTAAGTGAGATTCCTTAGGTTGAGACTGATAACGAGCACATACACATACGTCAAACATAATATCGGGCTTACTTGCGGTAAGATATAGTAAACTACCTATCATACCTCGATATAGACGAATGTCTACATCTTTTCCGCCCGTATCTTTATCAAGATGCGTAGTCGTACTCATCGGAGTCTTCTTCCCGGAGGCATTCTCCATTCCAAATCGCTTTAGCAACTCCACCGTATACTTCGTTTGGTGGATGAAGATTGCTTCGTTCATTTGGCGAATTTGGAGACCTAAGAAATACTTGAGCTCACCCATGTGGCTCATCTCAAATTGATCCTTCATCACATTAGAAAACTCTTCGCAAAGAGCAAAGTTAGTAGCACCAAAAATGATATCATCAACATAAATTTGAACTAAAATTATATCATTATTCGAATACTTAACAAATAATATGGAATCAACTTCTCCCATTTTAAAACCCAAATCCAAAAGAAAATTCTTTAAACGGTCATACCAAGCTCGAGGAGCTTGACTCAAACCGTAAAGTGCTTTCTTAAGTTTGAAAACATGATTTGGAAATTTTTCATTTATAAAACCCGGAGGTTGAGAAACATAAACTTCCTCAACAACATCTCCGTTTAAAAACGCACTTTTTACATCCATTTGAAATAATTTAAAATCCTTATGGCATGCAAAAGACAACAATAATCTAATTGATTCTAATCTAGCTACCGGAGCAAAGGATTCTTCGAAATCGATACCTTCCTCTTGCCGATAGCCTTGAGCTACTAACCGAGCTTTGTTCCGGACGACGATTTGGTTTTCGTCGGTCTTGTTCTTGAAGATCCACTTTGTCCCTATGACGGTGTGGTTCTTCGAAGGTAATGGAACAAGCTCCCAAACCTCATTCCTCTCGAATTGAATGAGTTCCTCTTCCATGGCAAGGATCCAAGCGCTATCTTCGCACGCTTCATTAATATTCTTTGGCTCTATCGAGGAGGCAAAGGCACAATGAGCGAAGTAGTTCACTTGCGATCTCGTCTTGACACTATCATGAATATTACCAATGACTTGCTCATGAGGATGGTCACGAACGGTATGAAGCCGTTTGGGAATTCCCTGATCACTAGGAACATTCTCTAAAACTTCATTAGTCGGGTTAGTATCAATAGAATCAATAGAATTAGAATTACCAATTGAATCACATAAAACATCCATGGAGTCATCATCATTAGTAATTCTAGTTGGAACAAATCCTTCATTAAATGAAACATGAAGTGATTCCTCGATCGTTGAGGTTCTTTTGTTGTATATCCGGTAGGCTTTACTACGAGAGGAATATCCAACAAAAATCCCCTCATCGGATCTTGGATCGAATTTGTCCAAACTACCATACGTGTTCTTAATAAAACATTTTGCACCGAAAACACGAAAATGTTTAACTTGAGGCAACCTACCAAACAACGATTCATAACAAGTTTGTTTAGTGCCGGGCCTCAAAAGTATCCTATTAAACACATAGCAAGCGATATGTACCGCTTCCGCCCAAAATTGATGGCCAAGTTGGCTATCATCAAGCATAGTGCGAGCACATTCCACTAGCGTCCTATTCTTTCTCTCAACAACACTATTTTGAGGAGGTGCGCGAGGGAATGAAAAGGTGTGTGTAATACCAACTTCATCACAAAAAGTTGAGAAAGACTCATTCTCAAATTCTCCTCCATGATCACTACGAATAGTGACAATGGTGTTTCCAATGAGATTTTGTACTTTCTTTACAAAAATTGTGAAGTTTTCAAAAGCATCATTTTTATTACACAATGAAAATTCCCAAGTAAACCTAGAAAAGTCATCAACGATGACAAGTCCATATCGAGCATTTCCTAATGAAGCAACTCTAGTTGGCCCAAATAAATCTAGATGTAATAGCTCTAGAGGCCGCTTAGAAGAAATGCTTTTCTTAGGTTTAAACGACGATTTTGGAAGCTTGCCTCGTTGACACGAGTCACAAAAGCTTTTCTTTTGAAAGACTAGCTTAGGGAAGCCTCTAATAGAATTTAACTTGGAAAGATTAAATAGTGTTCCAAAGTTCACATGACCAAAACGTCGATGCCATAAGTGTTGTTCACTTGTGTTGGAAATGAGACATTGTTCATGTGATCTTGGAAGATCTAGGATATATATATCCTTATGGCGTGTGCCAGAAAATAATACATCATTAGTATTTTTATTCAAAATATGGCACATTCCTTTCGCAAAGCTATCTTTGTAACCTTTGTCACAAAGTTGACTTATTGAAATAAGATTGTGGTTTAATCCTTTAACAAGGTAAACATCACATATTAGGGGTTTAGAAGGATTACCCACTTTACCAACACCTATGATGGTTCCGCTCTCGTTGCCTCCAAAGACGACGCGGTTTCCATTTGCAATGGGCACCACTCCGGAGAGCAATTGAGCGTCACCCGTCATGTGTTTTGAACACCCGCTATCGAGTATCCAATTCCTCTTGGAGCTAAATTTAAATTTGTTGCTCCTTTTCTTTTTCTTGAGTACCTAAAGATATAAAATATCGTATCATGGTACCGAAGGTCATTGGGTCCAAAAGATTATACCTTTGGAAGCCAAGTCCAATTGGACTTAGACTTCCCCACATAATTATCACTATGCACAACATCCATGAAATACGAATTCAAATAAATTTGTTTTTCATTCATGCTTGTGTCCTTTGGGCTCCAAATTGTGAATATTTTGGGAGCCCTCATCCTATTGGGAGCATGCATGCGTTGTTGATTTCTACGTGATGCATGACGTGGATAGGCATAAGGAACATGATGAAATGGTGCATTATGAGAATTATTCATACGATGATGTGGGACATATGCATGTGGGGGAACACGTGCATGAGGGTGTCTCACAATGTGTGCACATGCCCATGAACGTGTAGCATAAAAATCATCATATGTGTGAGCCGGTGGAGTAGGACGTGTGTTCCTACGTGGCAAGGTATTTGTGTATATGTAGGCATGAACCTTCTTTGGAGGTCCACCCAAAGTGGGTTTCTTTCCAAACGAGGGTGTGTACGAGGTGGAAGCACCATTGGTAGATGAACTACCAATAGAGTGTTTGCTACCACTCGTTGAGTCACCGGAAGTTGGCCTAACAAAAGTAGTGGCCGATTTGGATGAACTTCCCATCGTATACCCCAAGCCAATGTGGTGATTGGCCGGAAGTAAGTCACTTAGGATTTTATCCAAACGGTCCTTACACTTATTGAATTTATCAATTCGGCCTAATGTGCTCTCATATTTCTCGGTGAGAGAACGCAACGAAGCATCCAAAGTGGATACTTGCGATGTGAGCACATAAACACGAGATTTGAGATTTTCATTCTCAATACTCAAAGTCGAGTTTTGAGAAGTCAAATCCGCTATCTTGTGTTCCTCCGGATCCTCAATGCTAACATGTTCAAGTTGAGACTTTAGATTTACAATCTCATTTTTCAACTCTTCAACAACGGTGTCGTTGTTGGTGATGATAGTTTTAGGTGAGGTTTGGATGCTAGCTAAGTCATCTTTTACTTTAGTATATCTATTTACTAATTTAGTGTATTTAGACCATAGTTGCTCATTAGCATTTCTAAGGTCATCTATGGTTACCTCATCGCCTTCGTTGTCGCTATCATCGGAGGAAGATCCTTGTTCATTTTCCTCTCTAGCCATGAAGCACATGTGTGCTTGCTCCACTTGCTCATCATCCGACTCTCCGCTTGAGGAATCCTCGGAGTCGGTGAATGTCCCGACAAGCCCCTTTTTGTACCCTTTCTTGTACTTCTTGGACTTGTCGAACTTTGGCGCCTTCCACTTCTCCTTGTGCTTGTTTTGAGGACACTCCGCTTTCATGTGTCCTGGCTTGTTGCATTGAAAACACAAAGGAGAGGAGGCGTTAGAAGAATTAAACTTCGATTTGTTTTTGAAGTTACCTTTCCGGAAGAACCGGTTGAACTTCTTCGCCATGAGAGCCATGGACTCCAAGTCCAACTTGTCTTTCGAGTTTTCATCATCGATCGATGTGGAAGTTGATGGAGCGGCCTTGAAAGCAATAGCCTTCTTCTTTGGCTCGTCTTGCTTTAGGTAGGACTTCAACTTGTCCTGCAACTTCAACTTGCTATCCTTGCGTACCTCATATGACATTAAAGTACCCATTAGTTGAACAACGGTATAGGTTTTCATGTCATTACCTTCCTCGATGGCGAAGGTCCGTTTCTCCCAACAAGAAGGAAGTCCATCGATGATCTTCGAGACTTTCTCCTTTTGGGTGTAGGTTTTACCGAGAGCCTCCAACTCATTTGTGATGTCGACGAAGAGAGCATAATACTCCTTCATCTTCTCACCCTGTAGCATATGAAATAATTCGTAATCTTTATTTACAACTACGAGTTTAGAGTCGCTTACCCTACTTGTTCCTTCATGCAAGATGAGGAGGGAGTTCCATATTTGATATTCACTCTTACATGTGCATATCTTGTTGAAATCCTCGGGCTCCAAAGCGCATTGCAAGGCGTTCATTGCCTTGGCATTGCTTACCTCTGCGGCGACCTCTGCGGTAGTCCACTTCTCGAAATCTTCTTCGACGGGCTCGACATACTCCTTCATCGTGGCCCTCCATAATGAAGCACTCCGGAGGAAAGTTTCCATCCGGTATTTCCAGTACCCGTAGTTGGTACCGTTGAAGAATGGAGGCCTCGTCAAGGAGTGTCCTTCCATCACCGAAGACGCTCCTTCACGGTTCCTGAAGGTGCTATAGTCGGAAGGTGGACGAACGGTCTTGTTGTCGTTGGCAGACATAGCTATAGACTTGGCTCTGATACTAAATGTAATGCCCTGCTAAGCTACTACACAAGTACTAGAGGGGGGGGTGAATAGTACTTTAAAATAATTAAGAAGATAATTCCTAATTATCTTGCAAACTCTACCAAACAATGCGGAAATGCGGAAATGTAAATGTTAGACAACAAAGAAGACAATCGCAAACAAGCAATATTACTGGGTTCGGATCCACCCAAGTCTCCCCGACTTGTTCCCGGTGATCCTACGTCCCAACCACCCGGATCCCCTCCGGATACTTGAGTTAGAAACCCTAACTCAAGATTTCCACTATGAAATACTTGTGAAGAACCTTCACCAAGTCAAATCATACACAAAGGAAATTGTGACTCCCACAACCCGGGATCACAAACACACTCTCACAACCGAGAGTGAACACTTACAATATGAAAGTAAATGAAATACGAAATTGCTTGCCGACAAAATCCTATGCCTTGAGTATAACTTACGATTTAGGGCAAAACAGATTTTGGGGAAGATGAAGAGGCACCAAACCCTAGCTCCAAGGTGTAGATCAGCGATGGAGAGCTATGAGGTTGTTGGTGACCTAGGATCAAGCACTTGGCTTGAAAGGCTCACAATCAATGAGTCTCTCTTTTGAAATAAGAGTGAGGGAGAGATTCTTGAAAGGAAATGAATGAGCTTTAATGAGAATGAATGCTTTCTCTTTGATCTCTAAACTTCTCTTAATATCAGCCTTGAGTGCAATGAATGCAACACTCCAAGTATATATAGGTTAGAGGAAAGAGAGAGAGAGAAAACGTTTCAATTAAAGCTCCAACGGCTCTATTCTGAACCAAACTAGTCAGTCAAAGAACAACCACTGACCGACTAGTTCATCAACTAGTCGGTCGGTCAAACAGCATGAACCGACTAACTGGTGAACAGTGAATAAAAGAAGTTTCAGACTAACAGAACTAGTCGGTCAAAGAACACTTGCTAACCGACTAGTTTCACAACTAGTCGGTCGGTGAGTGAACTTAGACCGACTAAGAGATAAAACAAATAGTCTGAGTACAAATTGATTTAGTCGGTCCAAGAACAAAAGTTGACCGACTAGTTCATCAACTAGTCGGTCGCCAAATGTGCATAGACCGACTAACGATAAACAATAACTAGGCATGTACAGGGAAAGCTCAACTAGTCGGTCTAAGAAGCATCACTGACCGACTAGTTCACAAACTAGTCGGTCGGTGAGTCAACATAGACCGACTAACTGTAAACAGTAAAGAGCTTAGAATTGAGAAGGCAAACTAGTCGGTCCAAGAAGCATTGCCGACCGACTAGATCACCATCTAGTCGGTTGGTTCTTCTTCTTGAACCAACTAACATGCACAAGAAGTCGCGAAACGAAGCCCGATGCTTCGGGAAAGTTAGTATGGACTTCTTACAAGTTCCTAGATCTAAGATATGAGCGTTATGAAGATTAAAACATAAGACCTACTCAAGGCTTAACATTCTACGGAACGAAGCTAAAAGACTATAAATAAAACTTAACGAACTGTCTTCGAAAGCTTCGATCCGAATCTTCATGACTTCTAAAATGGTCCAAAAGCTTCAACGAAGCTTTAGGCATACGATCACGTGGTTTGAGAAGTCTCGAGACGTCGCTTTGGATGTTCATATGAATTTGGCGACGATCTCCATAACTGTGCTCACAAAGAGTTAGTTCACGATATATTTATGTTTGTTCATCATCCAAAACCAAATCCGAGGAGTCCAATATCCAACACGACCGAGCTGTGACCCCAAGGATTGGGGGAAATTTTCAAAGGGGCCGCTCGACCGAGCGACCCACCTCGTTCGATCGAGCGCCCCTCTGCAGACGACCCCCATTTTGCCTTGGAACTCCCTGCCTACTATGCTCGGTCGAGCGACTAATACTCAACCAAGCGGCCTCCCTCTCCGACGAGCCAAAAAGGAGGCCATTCTCTGCCCACTATGCTCGGTCGAGCGGCCTACCCCGCTCGACCGACGACCTACCCCGCTCGACCGAGCAACATCCTTTCCCAAATCTTGAAGTTGAAGCCCCAAGATGCCGCTCGGCCAAGCGACTCATACCGCTCGACCGAGCGGCCCCTTCTCCAAGTGCCCGACAGCAAGGGACGCGCTCAACCGAGCGGCTACCCCGCTCGACCAAGCGCGTCGTCGACAGCTTACAGAAAAGGCGTTTTAATGGGGTTCGAGGCAGATTTTTTGGGAAACCCGCAACTTATTGGGTTTTGTATATAAGTAAACGATTTTATTAGATTAGGTTAAGCTTTTATTACTAAGAAAACTCTTGAGCTATCATTTTGGGAGAGAGTTCTTGTGTTAGTTTTCTTCGATCCATTCCTTGGTGAACAGTTCGAACTCGTTAATTTTTATATATTTCTCTTTTCTATTGCATTCTCCATACATTGATATTAGTTTTGTGATGTTTGCTCAGTTTTTGATGGATTTCGCTACTGCTTTCATTGCTATTGCTATTAGGATGCTAGAGTAGTGTGATTCTAGGGCTTATGGATGAACCCTAGGATCCTATGGATTGGATGTTAGGTTAATCCTAGTTGGACGAATATAGGGTTGCTCTATAGTGGTTTGAACAAGGGTTTTGGGAGATTAGCCTTAGAATTGGAGGATCACGAAAGCAGCTCCATATTCTAGGAAGAATCCCCACGAATTCGATTAGGGCTTAGTGGTCGCTTTTTAGGGCTCGTGATCACGAGAGTTACTCGAGAGCTGGGGGTGGTTACTAATCCTCAATCCGCTAGTCGATGACTACGAAAGTAGCCCGATTGCTAGAACCATCTATAGCGTAGCATCCCAATCCGTATATCACGCGAGTGGATATGGATTGTGACGCGGAACCAGTGTCGAGAGTAATGCACACATTTTCGTGCAAAGCTGATTACGAAAGCAAAGCTGCACATGGGAATGCGTTAGACGAGTAGGACAACGAAAGTTAAGTACACATTTCCATCCACAGATGTAACGCTCCTACCCTCATCTATCGTCCAACGAAAGGATTCTTGACCTGACATCCATGACCGAAGGGCCTAATGGGGACTCCCGAATCCCTAGACTTTTATTATTTCGTTAACACACTTTCGTGACAATCAAATTTTATGTGACAACCCCCGACTACATATTCTCACCCTTTCAAAAAGCTAAACACTAAACCACCGCATCCCTAGAGAACGACAATATTTATATACTAAAACCATCGTGCACTTGCTGTGATTCGCACCCCTGGGTGTAAGCCTGGAGGACGGAACACGTTTTTGTCGTCGTCGGGGAGGCAATGGTTTGTTTTAGTTTTGGGTTAGAGATTGCTGGTTACACCATTCACACTATCTCCCACCAATCTTTTTGTTTTATTTTTATTTTGTTTTCTTGTTACTATTTTTTCTCTTTTTGCTCATGATCTCCACAGTTGTCTTGAGTTCTTCTATTTTGCATGATAACACATTCGCAAGGAGCAGAGAATCTCTTAACCTTTGGATCCTGAGATCGAGGCAACCTCGCGACGACTCGTAGCAGAAAGAAGGGAACGAGAATCAATGGTTGATGATTTCCACAGACCCGCTCCTCCACCTCCAAATTCGATGTTGATCCGAGACTACATGAGGCCTGGCACCATCTTGTCTTCTTCCGTGGCCGTACCATCAATCCATGAAGGAAACTTCGAACTGAAGACGTGACTTATTCTGTCAGTACAACAAGATTGCTTTCACGGGCTCCCGCACGAGAACCCCAGTCATCATATTGAAGCATTCTTGGCGAAATGTGCCACATTTCAGATGCAAGGGATCATCGACGATGCAATCATGCTGCGACTTTTCCCCTTCACCCTGAAGGATAATGCACATTATTGGTTGAAGTCCCAAGGGCCCAACACACTTACGACTTAGGAAAGTTGGCGGAGGCCTTTGTCACCAAGTACTTCCCTCATTCGAAGATGTCCGTCTTTGGAATCAGATCACGAACTTTAAACAAGGAGGACAGGAGACGTTGTATAAAGCCTGGAGCGCTTCAAGGACCTCCAACATCAGTGCCCGAACCATCGCATCCTGCCATGAAAATTGGTCTTGGCCTTCTACAATGGAATGCAGTCGGACACTAGGATGATCGTCGACGCCACGACGAATGGCACTAAGCTAGAAAGGAACCGACTGAGGCCTTGAGAATCCTAGAGGATATGGCAGCCAATAACCAGCATTGAGGAGACGACCGGTCTGCCTTGACTATTGCCAGGGCATCAGGAGGAGGCAGATTTGAAGTCAGCGAGGTGGCGAACTTCGATGGCCATCTCGACTCTTTCACTCAACAGATGGCCCAGATGGAGCACATTAGGCCTAGTTCACCCATCGCCACAGCATACGCCACTTGTGAGAAGTGCGTCGAACAAGGCTCCACGGTAGAAATTGCTCCTACCACACACTTACTGCACCAATAGAGGATGCCAATTACACCTTCGATGATAGAGGAGGCAATAGCGGATCATACGGAAATCAACCTTGGAGGAACCACCCCGGTTTTCAATACGGGAATAGTAGCGGAGCTCAACAGCAGCCCCATCAGCTGCAATAACAGTCCTACCCTCAGCAATAGCAGCAAGGCAGGCAAAAGGCGTTTGTCTCTTACAGGCCACCTGGATATCATCAGCGCCAGCAGCCACTACCCCCACCGCCACCACTTCAGCAGAAATCCTCTTTGGAGTCCACCATGGAGAAGTTGATAGAGGAGCAGGAAAAACTCAACCGTGACAATGCAGCTCACAACAAGGAGCTTTCTACCATGTTGGAACAACTGAAGGAGCAGCTGAGCCAACTTTCAAGGGCTCAAGGCAAGCTTCTGGCCCAACCATAAAAGAATCCAAGAGAGAGCGCATGCACTATTACCACTCAGAGAGGCTTATCGACGAAGGACCCAGAGCCTCTGGTACTGATTCCAATCACTTCAACACCAAAGGAGGTGATAGATGAGTGGCCAGCAGCTGCTAATGGTGGTGACAATGAGGCTGAGCAGTAGCTTGTGAATGTTAAGAAAGACAACCCTCCAGTGGGAAATGAGGTGATTAAGGAGAAGACGAAGCCAGCTGAGAAGGAAAAGGCTTGCCCCGCTTCAGTACCATTCCCAAGTAGATTGGCAAGGGCCAAGAAGGCGGAGAAGTACGCCAAGTTCATTGAGCTGCTGAAGGGAGTTGAGCTCAACATCCCATTCATGGACGCCCTGACGGAGATACCCTCATACGCCAAGTTCCTAAAGGCACTAATTTCGGGGAAAAGGAAGGCAGAGCAAGTGATGTTGGTGGAGGAGACGTCGTCATTTCTGAGGAGCAACAAATTGTCAAAGAAGCTCCCGGATCTGGGGAGTTTCACCCTTCCATGCTCCATCGACGGCTGCCCCATCAGAAGAGCACTAGTAGATCTGGGAGCCAACATCATCTTGAAGCCATTATCCATCTTCAAGCGCCTCAACATCGGGACGGAGCTAGAGTCGACGACGACGATGATCTAGCTAGCGGATAGATCAATGACACAACCAGTTGGTGTGGCCAGGGACGTCATACTAAAGATTCCCGGTGGGGTGAGCGTGTCGGTGGATTTCGTCGTCATGGACGTGTCAGAGGATGGCGGATCCCAGATCATACTTGGTCGCCCATTTTATGCAATAGTTAGGGTGCTGATCGATGTTAGAGAGGGTACTCTTTCCCTCAATGTGGGAAACATTGAGATGGAATTCCGGCTGCCCAAGCCGATGAGGGAGAGAGAGCCTACTGCGGATGCCGGCTACCTGGAATTGATTGAAGACGAGCTCGTTGAGGAGTTCACGGCCGAGGAGATCTTTTCGGATCCATTGCTGTAGAGCGAGGAAGTCGGTATAAACCCGCGTCACGACAAGGCGGTGGTGGCCTACCTACAGGTGCTGGACGAGGATCCAGATGCTGGATTGATAACGCATGAGCACTCCATGCTCTCCTTAGAGGATGTAACGGCCTGTATTTTTCCAATACTTTCAAATTAAGTATTTAAAGAAAATTCAATTTTAATTGTATTTTATAATGGTTTGTTAGCAGTCTTAAACTGATTTCAAAAATTTCCTATAAAAATATTTTGGAGTACCAGACTAGTTATGGAATATTTTGGTAAAATCGAATTTCATCAAATACCTCTGAAAGATCTGATAAAAATTCATTTTCGGATATTGCAGTTTTGGGTCAATGAATTTATTTTCTATTCAAACGTCTTCAGAACGTTTTCAAACTTCTGCAGTAGCATCCTATGATCATTTAGGGCTCCCCACATTAATTTCGTAATTTTCTGATATCATTTCAATAGAGAACCCGCAAACCCGCTTTCTAAACGTTTTGGCCAAAAACTAGTATTTCCGTAGCCCAAATCCTGTAACGGTCTTTGTATTCGCCATCCTCGCAACGATACGATCCCGTGGGTATGTTTTCGTAATTTTTGGACACGTTTACTAGTAGGGGCATTTTCGTAATTTTGTTACACTAACGACATTCAGTAACGAGTTTTTACCTATTACTAATTATCACCTTAATTACTTTCCTAATTACTTAATTAACAACCTAACCTACCCGTTCTCAGCTACCCACAACCGTATCTAACCCCCCCTCTCTCTCTCTGCTAACACGTTCCCCCATCTACCCTATATCTAAGCCTATAAATATTCCCCCCAGCCCATGTTAAGGCTCACAGATCCCTCTCTCCCTCTTCATATTTTCGAAACACAAAGCCAGGCCCGTAATTTTCCGCAGCTCATCTCCCTCACTCTCTCTTCTCCGTCACTCTCTCTCAGCCTCTCTCTCCCCGCCCTATACTCTGACGAGGCCCACGACAACGTCGCCCCGCTCGACCCACGCCCGTGCCTCCGACGGAGCACCGCCTCCCGCTCGACGTCGTCACCCACGAAGAAGCCCGCCAAATTCGCCGCCTTCCCTCCGAAGTCGATGCTCCTCCGACGAGCAGCTCCGACCCATCACCGCAACGCCCCGAGCTCGCCGCTACTCCGCCTCTCATCGCCGTCGTCTTCCGCTTCCGATTGCATTTCCGATCAGCTCGAGCCCCTCTCCCGCTCTCCGATCACCACGGCGCTCCGCCTCCGAGAGCTCTCCACCGCCGCCGCTAGCTGCCGATGCCGCCCCGCCTCGCTTCGCCGTCGTCTCCCTCCGCCACCGTCGAGCGCCGTCCGATGCCTCAGCCCCCCCCATGCTGCACACGACGAAGGCAACGGTAATATATACAATGGCAAACTTGTAAATATGAATTATTTCGTATTTCGTATTTTTAATTATTTTTAAATATGGTTTATTGGTTTTAAAATGATAAATAATTATATAAGCCCTAGAAAAATGTGTGACTAGCTCCAGAAAATCAGAAATGACATTCTGGACCCAATAGCGCTAGTTTCATCTCAATCCGACGCTTAGTTTTTCCAGAATTAATTTTTAAGCCTATAAGTTAAATCCGTTATTTTCGTTCAAAAATCCGTATCTTCTTATTTTTACGTAAACTAATACTTGAGAAAAATATATGTTATATAACTCTCCGATACGGTCATATTGACACCTCATTTGCAACTTTCCGATGTAGATAGCACCCAGAATAAATTCCTGAATAAATACGCCACTAATTGAAAAATAGTTTTTAATTAGTTTTTGAGCTTTTAAAAATTCTAAAAATTACTATAAGCTTTAGAAAAATATTCCCTCTTACAGTAAAACTATTTTTAGCATATATAGCATATATAAAAATTTAGAACGCTTTTCATCACCGTCTTAATCAGTTTAAGTCGTTAACAAATTCCGTTAAATAGGTTAGTTAGTTAATAATGTTTTGATAGGTTGATTTGATGTCTTATAATTAGTTAATAACCATGGAACTGATATCGCCAATCTATTGACGCAGAAAAACGTGCATCACGTTACCATCGCCTGGACACTCACACCCACGTCAAGGCAAGTATTTTTAGTAATGAATTACAAATCTGGTCGTTCCAACTTAGTGCTAAATCTGATGTACTTGTCAATTTCTGGTAGCCCATTTAACTTGTTCTCAATTTTGTTGCTTTCTAATTTAAATGGACTAGTCATATCAATGTTGATCATTTGGAACAATTTTCCACATGCTTGTAACTAAATTGGACTACTTTTACAGTTTTACTATCTGCATGTTAACAAGATAAATCAATTGGGAAAAACGAGTATGTTACAAACACACATGTGATAACCATCGATTACAGATGGGGTGAAACCATCGAATACAGATGGAGTGAAACCATACATCGACTACAGATGTAATGGAACTTAGTCAGTGAACAGACATACACAAAGAGCCGTGTTGGCTACTCCCGTCAGGTCATGTGTGACTAGTCTGGCTCGTGCTTCAGTATGGTCACATATGACTAGTCTGGCTCGTGTCCCAGTAAACGGCGGAACACTTTGGGGTGGGGTTGGTCCATTGCAGTAGGGTTTGTGAGTGTGTCTCGAACATGACTACGGCCCCTCCGGTGGAGGCAGCCATTGTGTTGGAGCGTCACGGTAAAACCACCGGTGATAAGGTGTATCGAGAACATTTCACCTACCCAGGCATGGACTTATCACATGCACAAACAATCAAATACTCAACATACAACTGTTTTACTTTACTTATAACTTCTTTACTTTTAACTGCAAAAATATCCATGCATGCTCATACTTTACTTTTCTGCACTTATTATTCATAACTGTGTACTAACGCTCTTTTGTCCTCTTATAGTTGTTCCTCGTTTCATTACTTTAAATATCTTGCCGAGCTTATCGCTGACATATATTTCAATGTTTTATGAAATATATGTTAGGTTTAGAGACAGAGTACCTTGAGGACCCTACTTTTGAGGATCCCATCTTAGAGGTGAACACCACTGATCAGATTTACGAAGACATTGAGATCCTCCCCGCGGAAGGCTAAAGCGGAACGTTTATATTTCAGTTTATTATTTGTATTGTTATTTTTAGGTGTGTTTGCTTTCAGCAGATTGTACGGCCATGCTAGGCCTTGACTGTTTGTGTATTTGCTTTGGACGCTGGTAATGTAATGTAATAAATATTTGTGCTGTTTCTGAGAAACTCGCGTGCAGGGACCTGCCTTCGCTAATTAAACGCTTAGTGTGCTTAAGTCAAAGAAGAGAGAAAAAAATAATCACCCCTTCTTTGCTTTAAGCACATGCGGACCCGCTCGCGTCCTCGCCCCCAAGTATACTGGGAAGCGGGGCGTGACAGGTTTTGGTGGTGGCCCACGCGAAGACTTTCGCATTAGTGAGGCAGAACCAGTCGAGACGTCAAATCTTCACCATAACAGCCGCGAAGACTGAGTCGGATGGACAAGTGATTTCAGGTATTACTTACACCCTTCTTTTATAGTGCTTATATTACATGCATGAGTTACTTTTTATCTTTTGCTAAGATATTGTATTGATAGCCTCTTATCCAGCCCTATCCCTTTTGATTCGTGAGCCACTCACTACTTCATATCCCGAGGATTTGTAGAGAAACATTTTATTCATGTTGACTTTTTACCAAATCGCTTGAGCATCACTACTGCGAGTGGAGTAGTGAGGACTTCTACTGGATGTCGATTTTGCCCATAGTGATTTGTGGATACGAGTTGTTCGCAGATTTTATGGTAGTCGACATGACAAACTTCAATGCGATGTTCGGCATGGATTGGTTAGGAAATTTCTACGCTACTATCGAGTGTCACAACAAGAAAGTAGTGTTTGAAATCCCTGATCATCCTGTGTTGAATTCATGAGAGGAAACCGTTCACTTGGGCCTATCAAGTTTCGGGCCAAGCCGAACGAACTAATCATTGCATCAATGCAGGTTGAGCCATGCTTTTGTAACGCCATCGATCTTCATCACTAGCAACATTTCTTTAGCTAATGATTGCCTTCTGATCATTCTACTAATTCTTATAATTCTTCCTAATCGCTTTTAGTTCGCCTGAACTCTAGTTACGTTTATTCTAAGGAGGGTAGCATTCAATTTTCGATCACCAGAAGTTCGAGTTCGACAACGGAAGCGAATCGAGGGACGCTCAGAAGTATTGGAGGATAGTGCTGGTGATTTGAGACGAGCCAAACCTGACGTGTAAGTATAGGCTGTTTGCGTCTTTTGAGCTAGTGTTTCTCTTCTAGCCCCTACTTCTATCTTGTACCCGTCTTTTCTCTCCAAGGGTTTGACTTCCTTTCCCACCGACCACTTTCCTCCCCCATCTTTATTTCGTTTGTCCGTTTCCCCCCCTCGAGACTCGTGCCCGCCGAACCCTACCCTACCTAACCCCGACTTCGGTGCCCCCCTTTCCCTCTTTTTAACCCCGCTCCTTCCTCCGCAAGCCACCCCGTGGCTTCCCTCAGACATCACCCTCCTCCTCCTCCCGGCCTCTCCCCCAAGCGAGCTCGATCGGACCCCGCATCGCCACTCCGATCTCCGATCCGCCAGCTTCCGCTTCGCTCCATCCCGTAGGCCCTAGCTCCCCGCCATGGATCGCCAGCCCGTCGGAGCCCTCGCCGCCGCAGATCGCCAGCCGCCGATGGCCCACCAACGACCTTGGGGTCTGTTGGGCGTAGCAGCAACCCTCGCCGCCACCCATGCTTTGGCCGTGTGGTCGGGATATTGGGAACCCGCCGCCATTGGTATCATTGGGAGCTCCTTTTTCTGGTTCTTCCCCCTTGAGCTGCCCAGCTTCGAGTGCTTCTTAGGGGTGCTCCTTAGTACTTGTAGGATCCTGAGTTTTTGGTCGTTGAACTGCTTAGGGCTGATGGTGTTTACCGTAGATGTCGACCAGTGGTATTGGCAAGCAGTATCCTTAGGATTGGGTATTGGCATACTTTTGGGCTTAGGCGTTGAAGTTGGATGTCGGTCTTGTGCTCGGATTTGGGAGACGGCTAGGATGTTGGTTTCTTGTTGGATGTTATGGAGACTGCTGGGACAAGTGGTAGCGATGATCTTGACCCGCGAGAGTTGGCCTTATACTTGTCTGTATGTGTTGATCTGGGTAATGGCTTGTAATCTGGTAGCATGGCAGATGAAGTCCTTTGTGTCCAGCTGGTTAAGTTGTAACCGTAAGGACGCACTAGGTTTATTCCTCACGTTTTTGTATGTTATGGCAATAATTTACATGATTGAGACCATGTAATCATCGTTTATATATTCTAGACGTTCCGTTCTTCTCTTTGGTGTGCTTGCTATTGACTTTTCACCGGATCAGGTCCCAAGTTCAGATGTCATCATCATCCTCATTATCATTTCCGAGTAATGCCATTATTTTATGTTTTGCCTACTTGATAAATCAAAAGTAGCTATGGTGATAATAATATATTGGTGACATCCCATATTTTATTATCACATTTCATGTTATTTACAACCTGATTTACAAAGATTACTATCTTTTCTATCATTTATTTGCTTGAGCTTCTTTATAATATCAATTATTTGTTTCAAAAATATTTTAAATTCCGAGGACGGAATTATTTTTAAAGGAGGGTAGAATGTAACGGCCTGTATTTTTCCAATACTTTCAAATTAAGTATTTAAAGAAAATTCAATTTTAATTGTATTTTATAATGGTTTGTTAGCAGTCTTAAACTGATTTCAAAAATTTCCTATAAAAATATTTTGGAGTACCAGACTAGTTATGGAATATTTTGGTAAAATCGAATTTCATCAAATACCTCTGAAAGATCTGATAAAAATTCATTTTCGGATATTGCAGTTTTGGGTCAATGAATTTATTTTCTATTCAAACGTCTTCAGAACGTTTTCAAACTTCTGCAGTAGCATCCTATGATCATTTAGGGCTCCCCACATTAATTTCGTAATTTTCTGATATCATTTCAATAGAGAACCCGCAAACCCGCTTTCTAAACGTTTTGGCCAAAAACTAGTATTTCCGTAGCCCAAATCCTGTAACGGTCTTTGTATTCGCCATCCTCGCAACGATACGATCCCGTGGGTATGTTTTCGTAATTTTTGGACACGTTTACTAGTAGGGGCATTTTCGTAATTTTGTTACACTAACGACATTCAGTAACGAGTTTTTACCTATTACTAATTATCACCTTAATTACTTTCCTAATTACTTAATTAACAACCTAACCTACCCGTTCTCAGCTACCCACAACCGTATCTAACCCCCCCTCTCTCTCTCTCTCTGCTAACACGTTCCCCCATCTACCCTATATCTAAGCCTATAAATATTCCCCCCAGCCCATGTTAAGGCTCACAGATCCCTCTCTCCCTCTTCATATTTTCGAAACACAAAGCCAGGCCCGTAATTTTCCGCAGCTCATCTCCCTCACTCTCTCTTCTCCGTCACTCTCTCTCAGCCTCTCTCTCCCCGCCCTATACTCTGACGAGGCCCACGACAACGTCGCCCCGCTCGACCCACGCCCGTGCCTCCGACGGAGCACCGCCTCCCGCTCGACGTCGTCACCCACGAAGAAGCCCGCCAAAGTCGCCGCCTTCCCTCCGAAGTCGATGCTCCTCTGACGAGCAGCTCCGACCCATCACCGCAACGCCCCGAGCTCGCCGCTACTCCGCCTCTCATCGCCGTCGTCTTCCGCTTCCGATCGCATTTCCGATCAGCTCGATCGCTTCGCCGTCGTCTCCCTCCGCCACCGTCGAGCGCCGTCCGATGCCTCAGCCCCCCCCCATGCTGCACACGACGAAGGCAACGGTAATATATACAATGGCAAACTTGTAAATATGAATTATTTCGTATTTCGTATTTTTAATTATTTTTAAATATGGTTTATTGGTTTTAAAATGATAAATAATTATATAAGCCCTAGAAAAATGTGTGACTAGCTCCAGAAAATCAGAAATGACATTCTGGACCCAATAGCGCTAGAAACATCTCAATCCGACGCTTAGTTTTTCCAGAATTAATTTTTAAGCCTATAAGTTAAATCCGTTATTTTCGTTCAAAAATCCGTATCTTCTTATTTTTACGTAAACTAATACTTGAGAAAAATATATGTTATATAACTCTCCGATACGGTCATATTGACACCTCATTTGCAACTTTCCGATGTAGATAGCATCCAGAATAAATTCCTGAATAAATACGCCACTAATTGAAAAATAGTTTTTAATTAGTTTTTGAGCTTTTAAAAATTCTAAAAATTACTATAAGCTTTAGAAAAATATTCCCTCTTACAATAAAACTATTTTTAGCATATATAGCATATATAAAAATTTAGAACGCTTTTCATCACCGTCTTAATCAGTTTAAGTCGTTAACAAATTCCGTTAAATAGGTTAGTTAGTTAATAATGTTTTGATAGGTTGATTTGATGTCTTATAATTAGTTAATAACCATGGAACTGATATCGCCAATCTATTGACGCAGAAAAACGTGCATCACGTTACCATCGCCTGGACACTCACACCCACGTCAAGGCAAGTATTTTTAGTAATGAATTACAAATCTGGTCGTTCCAACTTAGTGCTAAATCTGATGTACTTGTCAATTTCTGGTAGCCCATTTAACTTGTTCTCAATTTTGTTGCTTTCTAATTTAAATGGACTAGTCATATCAATGTTGATCATTTGGAACAATTTTCCACATGCTTGTAACTAAATTGGACTGCTTTTACAGTTTTACTATCTGCATGTTAACAAGATAAATCAATTGGGAAAAACGAGTATGTTACAAACACACATGTGATAACCATCGATTACAGATGGGGTGAAACCATCGAATACAGATGGAGTGAAACCATACATCGACTACAGATGTAATGGAACTTAGTCAGTGAACAGACATACACAAAGAGCCGTGTTGGCTACTCCCGTCAGGTCATGTGTGACTACTCTGGCTCGTGCTTCAGTATGGTCACATATGACTAGTCTGGCTCGTGTCCCAGTAAACGGCGGAACACTTTGGGGTGGGGTTGGTCCATTGCAGTAGGGTTTGTGAGTGTGTCTCGAACATGACTACGGCCCCTCCGGTGGAGGCAGCCATTGTGTTGGAGCGTCACGGTAAAACCACCGGTGATAAGGTGTATCGAGAACATTTCACCTACCCAGGCATGGACTTATCACGTGCACAAACAATCAAATACTCAACATACAACTGTTTTACTTTACTTATAACTTCTTTACTTTTAACTGCAAAAATATCCATGCATGCTCATACTTTACTTTTCTGCACTTATTATTCATAACTGTGTACTAATGCTCTTTTGTCCTCTTATAGTTGTTCCTCGTTTCATTACTTTAAATATCTTGCCGAGCTTATCGCTGACATATATTTCAATGTTTTATGAAATATATGTTAGGTTTAGAGACAGAGTACCTTGAGGACCCTACTTTTGAGGATCCCATCTTAGAGGTGAACACCACTGATCAGATTTACGAAGACATTGAGATCCTCCCCGCGGAAGGCTAAAGCGGAACGTTTATATTTCAGTTTATTATTTGTATTGTTATTTTTAGGTGTGTTTGCTTTCAGCAGATTGTACGGCCATGCTAGGTCTTAACTGTTTGTGTATTTGCTTTGGACGCTGGTAATGTAATGTAATAAATATTTGTGCTGTTTCTGAGAAACTCGCGTGCAGGGACCTGCCTTCGCTAATTAAACGCTTAGTGTGCTTAAGTCAAAGAAGAGAGAAAAAAATAATCACCCCTTCTTTGCTTTAAGCACATGCAGACCCGCTCGCGTCCTCGCCCCCAAGTATACTGGGAAGCGGGGCGTGACAGAGGATCACGACCCGGACGTCGTGGAGATAAAGAAGTTAGTCGCTGCAGCATCCCTAGGGTGCCCCAAAGAGAAGAGAGGATCGGAGACGAGAGAGGACGAGAGGACCGCTAAGGGTCCGAATGAGGCGTTTAACAAACCAGCTCCACATGGGTTGGTCGGCAAGAACAACAGGTGCATCTTACATGCACCCAACATCTAGCCTCGCTAATTATTAGGGGTCGAGCTAATGACCGTAAACAAGCGCTTGGTGGGAGGCAACCCGACCTATTTCCCCGTTATTTTGATTCTAGTTCAATTTTTCATGCCTTTTAGTATAAAAATTTTAAAACCCAAAAATAACTGATGCATTTTGGTTTTTCACAGGAACTCGACGATCACGACGTCAAACGAGAGATGGGAAGCATACACGTCGAGCTGGAGGTGATGATTGAGGAGGAATACGACAAAGTGAAGAGCATGCAGCCTGTAGCAGGTCGCTCGATCGAGCGCGTGCCTCGCTCGACTGAGCACAGCCCCGTCAGTAGGGGCACAAGACAAAGGAAAATCTCAAGCCGATCGGTTGATGCCTAGCTCGCTCGACCGAGCGGAAGACCCAAAGAGCAGCCTGAACCTAATGTGGATGGGGGCCGCACTTTTGGCCAAGCGGTCGGACGCTCGATCGAGCGCCTGGGCGCCCAGGTGCCCCGATAAAATCAACTTGGGGTGCTCGCTCGAACTCTTCCCAGAAATTCGAGTGAGTGCCCCCAACATTCTACTCGAGCGATCCCAAAGCCCCCCTCCCCTCGATCGAGCTCAACCCCAACCTCCCCTCTCCCTCCTCCCCTTTCGACCTCCCCTCGTCCACCACCACCACCTCCTCCACCTTCCCAAACCCACAAGCCCTAATTTCCCTCTCTTCCCCCAAATTCGACCAAATTCAAAATTTAACCCAAATTCGAATTTTGAAGTGCTCGGGAAGCTTGGCGGGAGATCACCAACCATCTTGGAGGACATTGCACGTAGGAGCATGTGGATTTCATCTTCGCTCGCTGCCGATTGGGTATACTCGTCCCTCTCTCGTTATTTTCATTTATATATCATATTGATTGTGGTATCTATTAGTTTGATTGAGCACGATAGCAATGACTCGTAGGGCACACATCCACACACCTTCACCCACACCACCACCACCACCACCACCCAAAAAGAAGAAGGGTACCCTCCCTAGGGCATGCACCACCACACGCAATCCCACACCTTCACCACATCCATCACCTACACACCCACCTGCCAAGAGGAAGCGCACGGCTCATGCTTCCTCGTCTAGGACACAAGCCACCACACGAGAGACCGCTCCACCACCACCTCCTCCACCCCACCACCCCGACCTGCATAGCCCAAGAGCGTGCCCCTAGAGACTTACGACATCAAATTCATGGACGCCACACATCGTCACAAATTTACCGAACTCTCTCAGCGCCAAGTCATTTCCACCAAATTCGTCGACTTAGGAGCCCTAGAGCAGCTAGGACTCTTGCCAGAGGTTAGGCATATGTATCGAAAATTAGGCCTAGAGCACTTATTAGGGTTGATGGTAAAGACCTACACTCACCTCACCCTAGAAGCCCTCAGCTCCTTCCATTACACTGATAGGGGGATAGCGTTCAGGCTACTGGACAAGGAGCTAGATTTCACTTATGGAGGACTCCGTAAACTGTTCCGATGGCCCGCTGTCCCCGTTGATGGTTCTGCCTATCATCCTGGCAAGGATTCTCCCCCTGATATTCACTCCACTCACTTCTGGGAGAGAATCTACGTCCTACCCATTTTTAGCATCAGTCGCTCCAAGTCATAATCAATTATCCATCCCTGCATCCGATTTGCCCAGCGCCACCTTGCCACCACCATACTTTGCATGTCTGACGCCGGGACCATGTCTATCATCAAGCTCGTCCTCTTGTGGTCCCTCGCTCTCCCCGCTGAGGAGCGGATGGTTGGCACCTACCTTTCTGCATATTCTATAGACCATGCCCAGGTCTTCTGTGATCGGCTGCTCTTTACTGCTACCCAGTAGAAGGACCCCATTTGTTGTGGTGGCTTCTTCACCCTCATCACCCATCGAGCCCATCTTGCCCTCCCCGATGACCTATTAAAGGCACTGGGCCCTACCACACTATCACTTAGCGTGCTATCTTGCATGCATATCATTAGGGTCCACAGTGACCGTCACTGGGTGTACCTTCATTGGCGCTTTAACACCGATTTTCATGGTCCTTCCTAGCCCAGAGTAGACCTCTGTTGGCCCCCAGTATGTAGATTGGATCCTCCCCATGTAGTAGCGAATTCCTTCCATTTATGAGTTGGAGCTCAATGATGAGCTGGTTGCTCACCAGCCTGCTCAGCAGCCGGGTGCCACCCTACCACATGTTGAGGAGCTGCACCCTAGTGAGCCCTTACAGCGGCCCCTTCTCTCCCCACTTCTGTCAAGGGCCCTGCATCATCTACTGAGGTACTTCATTCTGATGTGACTGTCGACCTTCCTGTCCCCACATCACCACCCCCAGAGACCATGACAGTGCCTGCCCCACTATCTGCACATATCTCCAGCACTGTTTCTGCCATTCTTACAGAGAGTGTAGTGATTTCTATCCATACATCTGATGCCACCACCTCTACCGTGTCTGCACCAGCGGTATACATCCCAGCCTCCACTGCTCCTGGCTCCATAGCCCCAGCTTCTGCATAGCTTACACTCCATCTACACCATACTTTACCTATACAGGGGCCCACTTCTAGAGGTGAGTCCAGCAGCTCTCGCATCCTCGATATTTCTGCTCGATTATATGGGGTTGAGCATACTGTTGTTGTGTAACGACCACTTTTCACTGTACGTTGTTCGTGCACGTGCTTTTGGCCGTGCACGTGTTTGTGAACACTTTAGTGTGATATGCCGTTGTGAACGTCTCTGAGAGTATTAAATAGTGGCACTAAGTTGGAACGACGTTTCTCGAGTCGTTTTCCCACAATTTAATCTTATTCGATGAGACGTTGCGATTCTCACTTTTGACACGAGACGTTTCTATTTTTAGTTTCGTCGTCCGATGTCAAAATGGAGATCCGTCTTCTTAGTTACCTCACTTTCGTCATCACGATCACCCCGATATTTATTTTATAATTTTTTCGAGTTTATTTGACCACCTCTATATTTTTAACAAGGTTTATAATATTTTTAATAATTAATTTTTTAATTAATTTCGGCCAAATAAAATTTATTTGAGTTTTAAACGTTTTAAAGAATTTTTGAGCCAATTTTGTAACGACTGCTTTTCATGTATCTGGATTTTATGTATTATAATATATGTTTTGGTGGATTTTCTCCTCTTGTGTGGTTTTCGCCTCCGTAGTTTTCATTTTCGATCGATTCGTCGTACTTTCTCGCTTCTTTCTTAGGATTGTCGATTTCGAAGTTTGTCACTCGTGACGGGCTTCATAACGGTCGTATCTAACTATTAGATCAAGCCTAGGAGTCTTAGGAATCGATCCCGGGGCCCCGCGCTCCGTATCGGTACTTTCTGTGCTCATTAGTCGGTGTAAGAAGGGCCACCGACCGACTAGATGACGATCCAGTCGGTCGGTAATCCTTCTTGGACCGACTAGTTAGCTTTCTAAATTTCTCAGGAGTTACTGTTTATCGTTAGTCGGTCTAAGAACGTTGGTTGACCGACTAGGTTGCAAACTAGTCGGTCAGCAATGCTTCTTGAACCGACTAACTCATCAAATTATTTTTGTATCAGTTACTGTTTACTCTTAGTCGGTCTAAGAACGTTCATCGACCGACTAGTTGCCAAACTAGTCGGTCAGTATTTGTTCATGGACCGACTAACTCTAGAATCCTAATTTCACCTGTAGCTACTGTTTACACTTAGTCGGTCTGCGTTGGTCGACCGACCGACTAGTTGTCAAACTAGTCGGTCAGTGGTTGTTCTTTGACCGACTAACTAGTGCTGTAAACCCTAGTTTTGCCCTAGCCGCCAGCCTAGCCTATAAATACCCAACCCAAACGTTTTCTTCCCCTCCAACTCGACCCTAAACCCTAAAATCGCCCCCATTGATCCACCACCTTCCTCCAAGCTCCATTGCTTCATTCCAAGCCCTAAATCCATCATCCAAACCATCCATCTACCTTATCTACCTCTCATCTTCCCCAAAATCTCACCAAAACCCATCAAATCCCCAAAATCCCCCAAAACCCTAGTTTCCCCAAACTTCTCCAATCTTTTCCAGATCTGATCCTAGGGTTCCCCGAAGTGTTTCTTCCGCCTCCTCTCGGTAAGAAATCGATTCACCGATGTTTTCCTAACCTATTGTAATTTTTATGAAACCCTAATAAAATATTTGTGTTTTGATGATTGTTCCCCATAACAGCGATTCCCCGTAGGCTAGCATCCGCGGAAACGAACTTTCGAAACCGTCAACCCCGGTGATAGGCAAGTGAAACTTGCATCTCTTAATTTAGGCCGTGTCTTAGGCCATTTACCTTGCTTTAGCGTAAAAGAGACTAAACGGTGAAAGGATAGCCGTTTAGACGCATTTGACCTAGCTTGACAACGAAGCTTGGTCCGTCACCCTCATCATGCTAGTATGTCACGTTTAATTTCAATTAACGGTACGCAATCATTTGTTCATGTCATTGCATAGTGATTAATTATTGTGATTGTGTAGCACACGCTACAATGTTATATTCCTGGCTCGTGTTCCAGAAGCGAGCCATGTAGTTGGAAACCCCAACGCTCGGATACCGGCTAGGTGCACCCCTATGCCAATTACACTTCCTGGCTCGTGTTCCAGAAGCGAGCTTAGTGAGTTGGTAACCCCAACTGCTCGACACATATGGGTGGGGTAAGAGATAAGCGGACTGAGCCCCGAGTTGGCCTGATCCGCCACTCCGGCCAGCAGGTGGACTCTCTTTAGTGCACAAGTGATTAATAGTGATAGAGATAAGCGGACTGAGCCCCGAGTTGGCCAGCAGGTGGACCCTCTATGCACTAAGTGATAAGTGATAAGTGATAAGTGTTAAGTGTTAAATGATAAGTGATTAGTGATTTGGTAGCTTTTGCTACATTGTGCATGCTTGTCTCTTTTAAACTGTTGCATCATACTTAACTGCCATGTCATCGTTTAATGTTACACATGCTAGGCTGTTAGTCACTTTCAGCTTCCTTGCTCAAGTCTTTTAGACTTGCTGACATGTGCCCCTTTCTCTTTTGGGTGACGCATGTTAGACCCTGAGCCTGAGTTGCTTGCTGAGGGTGAGTTGTTTGCGGACGCCGAGCTTGCGCCCGTGTTGGGCGAGGACTTTGTGGACACCGGGGACCAGCCCTAGTGCCTTCGAGTGTTTTACTTTTGTTAGATAGTTGTTTTGTTATCGGTGCGTAGCACCCATACTTCGTTATGTCGTAGTTCTTTTGTTTGGCCTTGTTCTGGGCCTTTAGACTCTTTCTTTTAGCCTGGTGGCTTTTCTGTGATGTTGAATATTTTGTGGACAAACTTTGGGATTGGTATTTCATATCCGTCTCATGCCATTATTATTATTGTTGTTGTTTCGATTGCAATTACAGGGACCTGCTTATACTAATTACGCTTATCGGGCGTGTAGCTTCACAGCTCCACGCTCGAGCGGACCTTCTCACGCCTCGCCTCCATTTTCGGGGAGCGGGTCGTGACAGGTTTTAGTGGTGGCCCATGCAGGTCCAACTGTAACTGTAAATATCGGGATAACGATAATAATGCAAGATTGCCCAACAGATAATTTCGACATCTGAGCCCTAAGCTATGAGTCTAATTGTTTTGTTTTCTGCGTCATTAGATGGCAGGAAGGCGAATCACCTGTGGGGGTGGTAGTGGTGCGCTCCCTCATGACGAGGAGCCTGAGCGGGAGCCCACTAATGGGGAGATGATGAGGATGATGTTGCAGATGATGCAGGTTCAGCAGGGCGTGCTGCTGCAGGTGCAGAATGCTCCGGTGGCTCGAGCTGCTCGGGTGGTGGAAGCCCCTCGCCCTGAGCCCGGGGCGAAGCAGTTCAGAGAGCTGGGTCCTGCGTATTTTGGTGGAACCGAAGGTCCTCTAGCTGCTGATGAATGGATGAGAAATATCGAGGACAACCTGAAGATGTCCAAGGTCAACGAAGTTAGTTGGGTTGACTTGGCGAAGCGCCAGCTGAAGGATAACGCCAGAAATTGGTGGGATGCTGAGGAAAAGATGTTGGAGGAGCCGATCGTCTGGGCTACCTTCAAGGCCAGATTTAATGGTGAGTTCTTCCCGAAGGCTGCCAGGGAAGAGATGCTGCAGCGTTTTATCGATTTGAAGCAGGGAAGCTCGTCGGTGGATCAGTACCACCAGGACTTCATGAGGCTTAGTCGGATTGCACCAAAGATGGTGCAGGACGCTGAGGAGCGAGCTCAGAGGTTCCTTCAGGGACTTGCCTCGGAGCTCCAGAGTTTTGTGACCTCCTATGACCGGGAGTCATATCAGAAGGTTCTAGTAGCAGCTAAGAGGCAGGAGCTGCTCGTGAACCAGAGGAGGGGGTCTATCGTTGGCGCTGGGAAGAGGCCTATGGAGCAGGCGAGAACTGTGGTTCGACCTGGATTCAGGCCGAACCAGCCTGTTCAGTTCAAGAGGCCAGGAGGGCCTGTTCGGAAGGTTTGCCATTTCTGTGGCAGGGAAGGTCATATCAAGGAATCATGTAGGAAGTTCTTGGGGCAATGTATCGCCTGTGGAGATCCCGCCCATGCTATCAGGGAGTGCCCGAGGTTGAAGCGACCTTGGGGGACACCTATTGCTGCCCCGCCGTTGCAGCAGAGAGCTCCGGTGCCCGCTGGTCGTGGGGTGCCCCTCGTCCCGCAGAGGCAGGCTTTTGAGCGGGCTGCTCCGCCGAGGAGGCAGGCATTTCTGATGACCGAGGAGGAGATCTCGACCATGGATGAGGTCATTGCAGGTAACTTTCGATTTAGATTGTTCCTTCCTTAATAAATTGATTGTTAAATTATGTTGGTTGCTTGTGTATGAATGTTGCTAGAGTAAGATTTGATTGATTAGACTGTTTGTTAGGTGTGGTTTTGGTTTGCACGTTCCCCGCCCGAGTCCTCTTTGACTCTGGTGCATCGATGTGCATTTTGGCCCAGAGCTTCGTGGAGAAGCATTCCTTGTCGACATCCCCTCTCTCCAAGAGTTGGAATATCGTTACAGGGAATGGAATAGTCACGGTGCATCGTGGGTGCAGTCCTTGCTCTGTGGTGGTTTGTGGACATGAGCTTTATGCTGATTTTATTGTCCACAACATCACCAACTACGATGTGGTCTTTGGGATGGATTGGCTTGCGAGCTTCTATGCTACGATTGACTGTCGAAGGAAGAAGGTGGTGTTCGAGATTCCCGGACATCCAGTGTTTGAGTTCAGTCGTGGTAGCAGTTCGCTTGGTCCTGTCAGATTTCGAGCCAGGCCGGTGGAGGCGGTGGCTATGCAGATGGAGCTGGAGTGGCCAGCTGTGGTGCGAGATTTTGGCGACGTCTTCCCCGAGGAGATGTCTGGTTTGCCGCCTGATCGAGCTTTGAAATTTTCTATCGATCTTGTTCCAGGTGCGCAGCCGATTTCGAAGGCGCCTTATCGTATGGCACCTGCAGAATTGGAAGAGTTGCGGAAGCAGTTGGATGAGCTGTTGCAGAAGGGTTATATTAATCCTAGTGTGTCTCCGTGGGGAGCACCGGTGTTGCTGGTAAAGAAGAAGGATGGTACGCGTCGCATGTGCGTGGACTATCGGGAGTTGAATGCGGTGACCATTAAGAATAAATACCCGTTGCCTCGCATTGATGAAATTTTTGATCAGCTTGGAGGTTCGAGGGTGTTTTCTAAGTTGGATTTGAGGAGTGGTTATCATCAGTTGAAGGTAAAGAAGGGAGATGTTCCGAAGACGGCTTTCAGGACGAAGTATGGACACTATGAGTTTGTGGTTATGCCTTTCGGCGTAACTAACGCGCCCGCAGTTTTCATGAATCTGATGAACCTGATTTTCTACGACTTTTTGGATAAGTTTGTCGTTATCTTTATTGACGACATTCTGATATATTCAAAGTCGGAGGAAGAGCATGCCTCGCACTTGAGGACGGTGTTGGAGATTTTGAGGAAGCATCGTTTGTATGCTAAGTTTTCGAAGTGCGAGTTTTGGCTGGATAGAGTTGCTTTTCTGGGGCATGTGGTGTCTGGAGGTGGTATTTCAGTGGATCCCGAGAAGGTTAGGGCCATCCGGGAGTGGCCTGTTCCGTCGTCTGCGTCTGAGATTCGGAGTTTTCTCGGACTTGCTGGTTATTATCGGCGATTCATTAAGGACTTTTCTCGTATTGCTGAGCCGATGACCAGGTTGACGCGGAAGGATGTTGCTTATGTTTGGTTGGGTGATTGTGAGAGTGCTTTTGGTGTTCTGAAGGAGAGGTTGACGACTGCCCCTATTTTGGTTGTGCCTGATCGCAGCGGTGGATTTGAGATCTTTTGCGATGCTTCCGGCAAGGGTCTCGGTTGTGTGTTGCATCAGCATGGGCATGTTGTGGCGTATGCGTCTCGTCAGCTTAAGGTTCATGAGAAAAATTATCCGACGCATGATTTGGAGTTGGCTGCCGTTGTGTTTGCTCTTAAGATTTGGAGGCACTTCTTGCTGAGTGAGAAAGTGAAGATTTTCACCGATCACAAAAGCTTGAAGTATATTTTCACTCAGAAGGAGCTCAACATGCGACAGCGTCGATGGTTGGAGCTTATGGCGGATTATGATATTGATTTGCAGTATCACCCTGGCAAGGTGAATGTGGTTCCAGATGCTTTGAGTAGGCTGCCAGCGGTGATGATTTTGACCTCGCAGTGGAGATTGCAGCAGGATTTTTGCGAGTCTGGAGTGGAAATTGTCCTTCCTGGGGAGGCTTCTTCGTTGATGTACATGTAGGTACAGTCGACGATCGTGGATCGGATTAAGGCTGGCCAGGCCGAGGATCCGAAGCTGGTGAGGATTCGGGAGATGGTGGAAGCCGGTCTACGGACTGACTTTTTGATTCATGCGGACGGCTCGCTGAGGTTTGGAGCCAGGTTGTGTGTGCCGGCTGGGGATATTAGAGAGGAGTTGATGGTGGAGGCACACAGTTCGCCGTATTCTGTGCATCCTGGTGGCACCAAGATGTACCAGGATCTTCGTCTGAATTATTGGTGGCATGGCATGAAGAGGAGTGTGGCTCGGAGTGTAGCCAAGTGTTTGGTTTGCCAGCAAGTGAAGGCGGAGCATCAGCGTACGGCCGGGTTGCTACAACCGCTTCCGATTCCGGAGTGGAAGTGGCAGCACATCACTATGGATTTCGTGACTGGACTACCTCGGAGTCCGAAGCAGAATGACGCGATTTGGGTGATCGTGGATCGGTTGACCAAATCTGCGCACTTCATTCCGTTCCGAGTGGGACAGTCCACGGAGGTGCTAGCGAGGAGATATATGGAGGAAGTCGTGCGACTTCATGGAGTCCCCGTGAGTATCGTGTCGGACAGAGACACGAGGTTCACATCTCAGTTTTGGCAGAGTTTGCAGAAGAGTTTGGGTACGCGTCTGAGTTTCAGCACGGCGTACCATCCGCAGACGGATGGCCAGTCCGAGAGGACGATTCAGATTTTGGAAGACATGCTGAGGGCGTGCATGTTGGATTTCAAGGGTTCGTGGGAGGACCATCTACACTTGGTGGAGTTCTCTTACAACAACAGTTTCCAGGCGAGTATTGGCATGGCGCCTTTCGCCGCTCTTTATGGGAGAAAATGTCGATCGCCATTGAGTTGGGATGACGTTGGTGATCGGGAGTTGTTGGGACCTGAGATGATCGTGGAGGCCGTGGATATCGTCAGGAATATTCGGGAGAGGTTGAGAATTGCTCAGGACCGTTTTAAGCATTGGGCGGATGCTAAACGTCGTCCTTTGGAGTTTCAGCCGGGTGACCATGTGTTTTTGAAGATTTCCCCGAATCGTGGTGTGATTCGTTTTGGGAAGCGTGGAAAGTTGAGCCCGCGATACATTGGACCGTTTGACGTTTTGGAGAGGGTTGGCGAGGTAGCTTATCGCTTGGCCTTGCCGCCGTCTTTGGAAGGAGTTCACAATGTTTTCCATGTGTCGCAGCTTCGTCGATACATTAGCGATCCGTCTCATGCGGTGGATTTTTCGGAGATTACCGTTCGCCCCGATATGACGTATGACCAGCATCCAGTGCAGATTCTGGACAGGCGTCAGAAATCGCTTCGGAACAAGATTGTTAATCTTGTGAGGGTGATGTGGCGACACGGTTCACCTGGAGAGTCTACTTGGGAGAATGAGGATGAGATGCGAGAGCGTTTTCCACTTTTGTTTCCGGACTCGTGAGTTTTGGAAATTCCGAGGACGGAATTTTTCTTAAGTTGGGGAGGATGTAACGACTGCTTTTCATGTATCTGGATTTTATGTATTATAATATATGTTTTGGTGGATTTTCTCCTCTTGTGTGGTTTTCGCCTCCGTAGTTTTCATTTTCGATCGATTCGTCGTACTTTCTCGCTTCTTTCTTAGGATTGTCGATTTCGAAGTTTGTCACTCGTGACGGGCTTCATAACGGTCGTATCTAACTATTAGATCAAGCCTAGGAGTCTTAGGAATCGATCCCGGGGCCCCGCGCTCCGTATCGGTACTTTCTGTGCTCATTAGCCGGTGTAAGAAGGGCCACCGACCGACTAGATGACGATCCAGTCGGTCGGTAATCCTTCTTGGACCGACTAGTTAGCTTTCTAAATTTCTCAGGAGTTACTGTTTATCGTTAGTCGGTCTAAGAACGTTGGTTGACCGACTATGTTGCAAACTAGTCGGTCAGCAATGCTTCTTGAACCGACTAACTCATCAAATTATTTTTGTATCAGTTACTGTTTACTCTTAGTCGGTCTAAGAACGTTCATCGACCGACTAGTTGCCAAACTAGTCGGTCAGTATTTGTTCATGGACCGACTAACTCTAGAATCCTAATTTCACCTGTAGCTACTGTTTACACTTAGTCGGTCTGCGTTGGTCGACCGACCGACTAGTTGTCAAACTAGTCGGTCAGTGGTTGTTCTTTGACCGACTAACTAGTGCTGTAAACCCTAGTTTTGCCCTAGCCGCCAGCCTAGCCTATAAATACCCAACCCAAACGTTTTCTTCCCCTCCAACTCGACCCTAAACCCTAAAATCGCCCCCATTGATCCACCACCTTCCTCCAAGCTCTATTGCTTCATTCCAAGCCCTAAATCCATCATCCAAACCATCCATCTACCCTATCTACCTCTCATCTTCCCCAAAATCTCACCAAAACCCATCAAATCCCCAAAATCCCCCAAAACCCTAGTTTCCCCAAACTTCTCCAATCTTTTCCAGATCTGATCCTAGGGTTCCCCGAAGTGTTTCTTCCGCCTCCTCTCGGTAAGAAATCGATTCACCGATGTTTTCCTAACCTATTGTAATTTTTATGAAACCCTAATAAAATATTTGTGTTTTGATGATTGTTCCCCATAACAGCGATTCCCCGTAGGCTAGCATCCGCGGAAACGAACTTTCGAAACCGTCAACCCCGGTGATAGGCAAGTGAAACTTGCATCTCTTAATTTAGGCCGTGTCTTAGGTCATTTACCTTGCTTTAGCGTAAAAGAGACTAAACGGTGAAAGGATAGCCGTTTAGACGCATTTGACCTAGCTTGACAACGAAGCTTGGTCCGTCACCCTCATCATGCTAGTATGTCACGTTTAATTTCAATTAACGATACGCAATCATTTGTTCATGTCATTGCATAGTGATTAATTATTGTGATTGTGTAGCACACGCTACAATGTTATATTCCTGGCTCGTGTTCCAGAAGCGAGCCATGTAGTTGGAAACCCCAACGCTCGGATACCGACTAGGTGCACCCCTATGCCAATTACACTTCCTGGCTCGTGTTCCAGAAGCGAGCTTAGTGAGTTGGTAACCCCAACTGCTCGACACATATGGGTGGGGTAAGAGATAAGCGGACTGAGCCCCGAGTTGGCCTGATCCGCCACTCCGGCCAGCAGGTGGACTCTCTTTAGTGCACAAGTGATTAATAGTGATAGAGATAAGCGGACTGAGCCCCGAGTTGGCCAGCAGGTGGACCCTCTATGCACTAAGTGATAAGTGATAAGTGATAAGTGTTAAGTGTTAAATGATAAGTGATTAGTGATTTGGTAGCTTTTGCTACATTGTGCATGCTTGTCTCTTTTAAACTGTTGCATCATACTTAACTGCCATGTCATCGTTTAATGTTACACATGCTAGGCTGTTAGTCACTTTCAGCTTCCTTGCTCAAGTCTTTTAGACTTGCTGACATGTGCCCCTTTCTCTTTTGGGTGACGCATGTTAGACCCTGAGCCTGAGTTGCTTGCTGAGGGTGAGTTGTTTGCGGACGCCGAGCTTGCGCCCGTGTTGGGCGAGGACTTTGTGGACACCGGGGACCAGCCCTAGTGCCTTCGAGTGTTTTACTTTTGTTAGATAGTTGTTTTGTTATCAGTGCGTAGCACCCATACTTCGTTATGTCGTAGTTCTTTTGTTTGGCCTTGTTCTGGGCCTTTAGACTCTTTCTTTTAGCCTGGTGGCTTTTCTGTGATGTTGAATATTTTGTGGACAAACTTTGGGATTGGTATTTCATATCCGTCTCATGCCATTATTATTATTGTTGTTGTTTCGATTGCAATTACAGGGACCTGCTTATACTAATTACGCTTATCGGGCGTGTAGCTTCACAGCTCCACGCTCGAGCGGACCTTCTCACGCCTCGCCTCCATTTTCGGGGAGCGGGTCGTGACAAATTTCCAGCTCATTTGGACCGCATCAAATCCTTGTGTGAGTTGGAGAAGTTGAGATTCAAATTTTAAATATTTTTGAACTTCTAATCCTATTAGAATTAGCCCTAGACCTAGTCAACCCATCTACACAATATAAACAACCCCTAGGAAGACCTATTTTTGCAAGAAATTAACCCTAGCCACTTCCAAAACTCAAATTTGACGTTGCGACGATTCGTCGCAACGTTGCGACGAACAGCTCCCCCACCGACTGAAGAAACGGCCTCCGTTCGCCCGCTCCGACCGATAGCCAAGCCCGCACCAAGCTTCGTCCGCACCGTTGCACAGCCGCTGCATCGCAACCCCGCACCAAGCCGTGTCCAACCGAGAGATTCTCTGTCAGACCGATAGCCGCCCCCGCTCACGCCCGCTTCTTCGCACCGCACCAAGCCCGCTCCGCCCCGTGTCCGACCTAAGCGCTCCCCCGCTCACGCCCGCATCGCCGCTTCGTTGCAATGTTGCAACGTTGCAACGACCCGCCCAAGCGCCCGACCGGCCCGTTCCCCCGCACCGACCGAAGGAAGCCCCCGCACCGCTGCTGCGACCGACCCCCGCTGCTGCACAAGCCCGTTCCCCCGCACCGACCGAGCTGTTCCCCCGCATTTGGCTGTGTCCGACCGAGAGCAAACGTCGCAACCCCGCACCTGTCGCACCACTTGCCACCGTGGGCCCCCCAAGTTATCCAGAGGTATTGTGGGTCCCCCATAGGTCCCTAGGACTACTGTGGGCCCCACCTAGGTGCTTTCTCTCTGACGATTTGCCGCGTACAACGTTGCGACACGTCGTAGCCCGTCGTCGCACGAGCTAGCCTTAGAATCTGGAATCGTTGCTCCGGTTGATGCTCTGAACTTTCCAGCGAGGAATCTATATTGGAATCAGGACTTGGAGCGCGTTCTCTTATTCCAACCCCCGGCGTCGCTACCCGATGCCGGTGTAGCTTTCGCGTCGTGTTGAGATAACGCTTTGCACCCCTAGGACCCCCAACCCATTGCCTGTTAATCAAGACTAAAATTGATGTTTTTAAAATGTTTTAAATGTTTTAAATTCACTAATCAAGATTAATAATATGGACTTTAGGCCGGTGGACTTGTGCACGTAGGATAATTGTGATTCTGGACACTCTTGGACGGTGTTTCTCAGACGTCGTACTTGCAGGCAAGTGAAACTTGCCAACTCTTGTGTAGGGCCATGCTTTTAGGCCACTTCCTTGTTTTCAGCGTAAATGATAGCTGGCTAGACGCCTACTTGATCTAGTTTGACAACGAAACTAGATCCGTCACCTAAATGGATCTAGCTTGACAACGAAGCTAGATCCAACTCTTTAAACTTGTTAATCATGCATACTAAACTGTCACGTTTACTTTCCTTAATTGTACGCACTTTTAACTGCCATGCATTGCATTCTACATGTCATCCAAGTTGATTGTTGCATTCGTAGCACACGCTACAATATTTGTACTTGTACTCCTTGAATACTACTTCCTGGGAACGGGCCTCATGTGTTGGTCAAAAGCCAATGCCCAGTTTCCTTGTCTGGCTAGGTGCACCCCTAGACCAACAAAATAAAACACTTCCTGGCTCGTGTTCCAGAAGCGAGCATTCCCGTTCTGGGGTAAGGCCCTGGCTCGATACACGTGGAGGGGTAGGGATAAACGATCACCTGAGCTTAGGAGTGGCCCGATCAGCCCTCTAGCCAGAAGGCGGAATCTCTGTGCACGAGGTGCTTACTTTCCTTATCTTGTACTTGTCTTGTGAATGATTCATGTAATACTTGTCATCCATGCCATGTTTAAATGACATGCTCGTACCTTACTTTACTTTACTCTACCTGTTGCACTCATACTTTAACTGCCATGTCATCGCATTCATGCTAGAACTGCTAGGTTGCTTTACTTGTGCCTACTTTCAGTTTCCTTGCACAAGTCTCTTGTAGACTTGCTGACATGTGCCCCTTGCTCTTTTGGGTGTCACATGTTAGACCCTGAGCCGGAGACCGTTGCTGAGTACGTGATGTTTTGCTGACACTGAGCCTGAGTCCATGTCTGCCCAGGAGGAGTTTTGTGGACACCGGTGACCTCTCTTTGAGACTTTGCTGAGCTTCCTTCTATTTTAGGTTTTCTGTTAGTTGTCGGTGCGTAGCACCTTTGTTTTGTACGTTGTACTTTTGTTGGCCATGTTTGGGCCTTTAGACTCTTTTTCTTTTAGCCTGGTGGCTTTTTCTGTGATGTTGAAACTTATTTTATGGATATTCTGAGATATCTCTTTTGTCTCATTTCATTATTATTATCTTGTTTCGTTCGCGTTGCAAGGACCTGCAGTTCTAAATTTGATTGACGCTTATCGGACTTGCAGCTTTGTAGCTTCAAGTCTGAGCGGACCTTCTCACGCTTCGCCTCCATATTTTTGGGAAGCGGGGCGTGACAGGTTTTGTTGGTGGCCCATGCAGGTCCAGTCTTGCAATTGCGAATTAACGGAACAACGATAATAACGGAATGTCCATTAAATAAATTGCAACATCCGAGTCATAAGCCCTGAGTCTAGTCGTTTTCTTATGTCACTAGGTGGTAAGAAGACTTAGTTAGACGTCTGTTCTTGCCAGTTAGAGGCCTCTGATTGTTAGTTAGACTCCATGTCAGCAATTGATTTAATCGTCGTAGGAGTTACCTTAGTGGTTCTTGTCTAACTCTGACCATATCAGACTTCTAGAATTTCCTTCAGTCGTTCGCTTGGGTTCATCGATTTTGGACCAAGCTGAACACATTCCATTACCGTCTAGCCCTTAGAAAGTCTTAGCGCTTCGTTCCTTAATCTTTAGTTGTTCGACCGTAGGGGTTTTCCCCGTAGATTCCCCTGATTCACATCCTAGGCGTATGTATGTTTTGATCATCCGACCAATTTCCTAGCCTCGATTCACGAGATTGCCTCTTGACGCTCGACGTCAATCTTCGAACCTCTCCATTACAAACCTTGAATCTTCTGAAAGTATTTTTCGATCTCCTCTTTCCCTAAGTTTAAATTGTTCAAAATTTTTATATAAATATACTTATCTTTGTACTCCTCGTTGATTTAATTTTTTTTAAAACTTTTGTCGAAATTTTTGAATAATAGTTTATAATACTTTTTCAGCCTACACTTTTGTACCTATGAAAATACATATTTCCTTTCATATATTAATCTAATTCTAAACCGTACTTTTATATTGCCCAATTCGATTTATAATTTTCCTTCTTATTTGTGTTATACGAATGATACGTCGTGTTTACTTTAATATACTTTCAAGACACATGGAATTTCAGCTTTCAGCAGGTTGGTTTTGCTCGTCGTTTTCGCTACTTCAGATTTTTGCAAAATTACTATTTTCATAACCACTTCCTGCTTTAGACCCTCCATGATTTGATTTTAAAGATTTGCTATTCGATCTTGATAATTCTTATACTAAGTCATTATTATTTTCTTTCCGCTCACCATACATGCTTTTAGGAAAAATTTCTAAACCAAATTGAATTTCAATTATTTTTATACCCGTACCAGGCTCGTTGTGCTTGTACGCTAAGAGCTTAGTGTAACCAGTTTTATTTTTGACAAATCCTGATTTCTCTAAAAGAAGTTTCAATATTGGTTTTCCATAGCCTAAAGTTTTGAAAGCATGTAACCTGAGTTTAAATTCTTCCGTTACTTGATTTCATTCTTTGACTTTCAAAAACTTTTGACAACATTATATTAAATTACCGCCGTATGATATTTTCTAAAAACTACGTCCTTAACGTCGTGTGAATGATTTACTTCCTTTTCTTAATGATTTCCGATGAGTCAATAAAACATTTTCTCTTATTATGAATATTCGACTCAAACTTATTTCAACTCGCTTTATCGATCTTCAAATATTTTATACAGATGAGGAATTCCAATTTTTGAAGAACAACAGTTTTCAATTTTGCGTATCTTAGCTAATGCTACTTACCCTATTTTCTTTTCTCACCCTATGTAAGTATCACTACACCTCCCTTCACTCAACCTAAACACCACCATTGAGTCAATGTTTCGTTTAACCAAGCTGTCTCCTTGTATTCGTCCTATCTGAACTCGTGCTTATCGATCTTTCCCTCGTCACGCTTTCGACCTCGACCTCCCTTTGTTGCTTAGACCTTAGTGCCCGTCAATGTCTGTGTCAACTCTAAGTCGTTAGTAGGCCCTTGGACCTTATGAGGTAGTTGTAGTGCACGTACCTGAGTTGTGTACGTGGGCTTGAATGAGTTTTCCCCCATAGTATATTGATGCTTGCCTATTGTGTGATATATATATATATATATATATATATATATACTCGGAGTTATTCGTGATAGTATGAAGTGATAGTGTGTTAGTATTTATAGATTTTTGTGTGGATAGCTATACCATACTAGGGATGCCTGTGTATATAAGAGTTAGTGTTGAAATATCTAAGTTGTGTATGTAGTTAGAGATACTTGTAATGGTTGAAATAAAATGATTGGTAAAGCTATGTTTATGCTAGGTGTGATAATAATAAGTGTACGTATAGCTAAGTGAGTAGGCCTATTGAGAGACCCACATGTTAGTACGTGTGAGTATGTGCTCGTACGTAGATATGAATTGTGCTTAGACGTAAGTAGTTATGTTTTGATTGCATAGGTGATATACATATGGTAATAGGGTTATAATTTTGATTGGTACTGCTTGCTTTTACGGGATGTTGCATGCGTGCATACCGTGAGGTATACACGACTATTGCACATCTTAATTATGTATGAGTAGATGTGTTAGTATAGTAATTATAGGTAGTAGGCTATGGTGTGAATATATACGTTACATATGCGTGACTATACGATGAATGCGTATGTATTAAGGAGTGTATTATAATTATACGTGCGCTGATGACTGTATCATTATTATGGTATATAGAGTGATTGAACTATGTGAGTATTACCTGAATAAATATTAAGTGTGATCGACTTATGGTATGTATATGGTTGTATTGGTAGACACATATATATTGGAAGTGGTATTGGTATAGGTATGAATGCCGTGTTACATATGTAGAATATTCTGATATGTGTACTGAGTCTCACTCAAGCTTGAGTGGGTATACTCTAAGTATATTGAATGTATGTTTGTAGTTTGAATATAGAAATGTTTGATGTATGTATAGTGATAGAAGTGTTTGTGCCTGGTTGTGCTACGCACATGATTGTGGGTCGCTACACCAGTATATAGTTATAGGTGTTGGACTTGTGGTATAGTTATTTACTAAGGACTTGCTTGTGTGCTAGCTAAACTAGGTGCATAGATGCGCCAAGTATATAGTGGTGTGATTGGTATGTATAGGGATGGAATGTTAGCGTGTATGGGTGTGCACCATGCACGGGTAAGTATGTGCCTAGTTATAGTTATTGGTGACTATAGTATATGTGGCGTGTCGTAAATACAGTTATAGGACCGTATGTGATGTGAATATATGGTGAACTATTTGCATGTATTTGAATGACTATATATTGTGAAATTATAGTAGTGGTGAATGTATATTAGATATAGTGAAACTTGATTAATAATGGTATGGTGTGACTACATGAGTTGATGTGTTTGGTATTGGATGTGTACTAGATAATATTAGAGGTCGTATACCCATGTTGTTTGTGCATATGTAGCTATCTATACGTAGAGCAATGATTGTATTTGCTAAGTGTGAGACTATCCTTATACGAGTATCTGAAATATTGTTTTGTGTCTAGGTAAGTAGTAGTTATATAAGGGATGTATGCTTATATATGTATATGATTGAAATACATGTATGAAATTGACTGACTATAATAGGTATAAGTGTATGACATACGTGAATATATATATATATACATGTTGGTAATGTTAATGTTTGACTACCTAGTGCATATATGAGCACCTGTAATGACTATACCTGGTTTGAATTATTATGACTTGATTGGGGTAGTTACTAGAGCGACTAGCTATATTAGAAAGTCCGAGGACGGACTTTATTCTAAGGTGGGGAGGATGTAACGACCACTTTTCACTGTACGTTGTTCGTGCACGTGCTTTTGGCCGTGCACGTGTTTGTGAACACTTTAGTGTGATATGCCGTTGTGAACGTCTCTGAGAGTATTAAATAGTGGCACTAAGTTGGAACGACGTTTCTCGAGTCGTTTTCCCACAATTTAATCTTATTCGATGAGACGTTGCGATTCTCACTTTTGACGCGAGACGTTTCTATTTTTAGTTTCGTCGTCCGATGTCGAAATGAAGATCCGTCTTCTTAGTTAGCTCACTTTCGTCATCACGATCACCCCGATATTTATTTTATAATTTTTGGAGTTTATTTGACCACCTTTATATTTTTAACAAGGTTTATAATATTTTTAATAATTAATTTTTTAATTAATTTCGACCAAATAAAATTTATTTGAGTTTTAAACGTTTTAAAGAATTTTTGAGCCAATTTCTAGCTCATTTGGACCGCATCAAATCCTTGTGTGAGTTGGAGAAGTTGAGATTCAAATTTTAAATATTTTTGAACTTCTAATCATATTAGAATTAGCCCTAGACCTAGTCAACCCATCTACACTATATAAACAACCCCTAGGAAGACCTATTTTCGCAAGAAATTAACCCTAGCCACTTCCAAAACTCAAATTTGACGTTGCGACGATTCGTCGCAACGTTGCGACGAACAGCTCCCCCACCGACCGAAGAAACGGCCTCCGTTCGCCCGCTCCGACCGATAGCCAAGCCCGCACCAAGCTTCGTCCGCACCATTGCACAGCCGCTGCATCGCAACCCTGCACCAAGCCGTGTCCGACCGAGAGATTCTCTCGGTCAGACCGATAGTCGCCCCCGCTCACGCCCGCTTCTCCGCACCGCACCAAGCCCGCTCCGCCCCGTGTCCGACCGAAGCGCTCCCCCGCTCACGCCCGCATCGCCGCTTCGTTGCAACGTTGCAACGTTGCAACGACCCGCCCAAGCGCCCGACCGGCCCGTTCCCCCACACCGACCGAAGGAAGCCCCCGCACCGCTGCTGCGACCGACCCCTGCTGCTGCACAAGCCCGTTCCCCCGCACCGACCGAGCCGTTCCCCCGCATTTGGCTGTGTCCGACCGAGAGCAAACGTCGCAACCCCGTACCCGTCGCACCACTTGCCACAGTGGGCCCCCCAAGTTCTCCAGAGGTATTGTGGGTCCCCCATAGGTCCCTAGGACTACTATGGGCCCCACCTAGGTGCTTTCTCTCCGATGATTTGCCGCGTACAACGTTGCGACACGTCGTAGCCCGTCGTCGCACGAGCTAGCCTTAGAATCTGGAATCGTTGCTCCGGTTGATACTCTGAACTTTCTAGCGAGGAATCTATATTGGAATCAGGACTTGGAGTGCGTTCTCTTATTCCAACCCCCGGCGTTGCTACCCGACGCCGGTGTAGCTTTCGCGTCGTGTTGAGGAAACGCTTTGCACCCCTAGGACCCCCAACCCATTGCCTGTTAATCAAGACTAAAATTGATGTTTTTAAAATGTTTTAAATGTTTTAAATTCACTAATCAAGATTAATAATATGGACTTTAGGCCGGTGGACTTGTGCACGTAGGATAATTGTGATTCTGGACACTCTTGGATGGTGTTTCTCAGACGTCGTACTTGCACGCAAGTGAAACTTGCCAACTCTTGTGTAGGGCCATGCTTGTAGGCCACTTCCTTGTTTTCAGCGTAAAAGAGACTAGTCAGTGAAATGATAGCTGGCTAGACGCCTACTTGATCTAGTTTGACAACGAAACTAGATCCGTCACCTAAATGGATCTAGCTTGACAACGAAGCTAGATCCAACTCTTTAAACTTGTTAATCATGCATACTAAACTGTCACGTTTACTTTCCTTAACTGTACGCACTTTTAACTGCCATGCATTGCATTCTACATGTCATCCAAGTTGATTGTTGCATTCGTAGCACACGCTACAATATTTGTACTTGTACTCCTTGAATACTACTTCCTGGGAACGGGCCTCATGTGTTGGTCAAAAGCCAATGCCCAGTTTCCTTGTCTGGCTAGGTGCACCCCTAGACCAACAAAATAAAACACTTCCTGGCTTGTGTTCCAGAAGCGAGCATTCCCGTTCTGGGGTAAGGCCCTGGCTCGATACACGTGGAGGGGTAGGGATAAACGATCACCTGAGCTTAGGAGTGGCCCGATCAGCCCTCTAGCCAGAAGGCGGAATCTCTGTGCACGAGGTGCTTACTTTCCTTGTCTTGTACTTGTCTTGTGAATGATTCATGTAATACTTGTCATCCATGCCATGTTTAAATGACATGCTCGTACCTTACTTTACTTTACTCTACCTGTTGCACTCATACTTTAACTGCTATGTCATCGCATTCATGCTAGAACTGCTAGGTTGCTTTACTTGTGCCTACTTTCAGTTTCCTTGCACAAGTCTCTTGTAGACTTGCTGACATGTGCCCCTTGCTCTTTTGGGTGTCACATGTTAGACCCTGAGCCGGAGACCGTTGCTGAGTACGTGATGTTTTGCTGACACTGAGCCTGAGTCCATGTCTGCCCAGGAGGAGTTTTGTGGACACCGGTGACCTCTCTTTGAGACTTTGCTGAGCTTCCTTCTATTTTAGGTTTTCTGTTAGTTGTCGGTGCGTAGCACCTTTGTTTTGTACGTTGTACTTTTGTTGGCCATGTTTGGGCCTTTAGACTCTTTTTCTTTTAGCCTGGTGGCTTTTTCTGTGATGTTGAAACTTATTTTATGGATATTCTTAGATATCTCTTTTGTCTCATTTCATTATTATTATCTTGTTTCGTTCGAGTTGCAAGGACCTGCAGTTTTAAATTTGATTGACGCTTATCGGACTTGCAGCTTTGTAGCTTCAAGTCTGAGCGGACCTTCTCACGCTTCGCCTCCATATTTTTGGGAAGCGGGGTGTGACATGTTGAGCTGTGCAGATCCGTTGATACACTAACGTGTCATGAGCAGCAGAACAACGACAAGCTTGATCTCATCCTTCAGCTTCCTCATGCACCACCCCACCCCCACCGGGGGGTAGTGTTGCCCGATTATCGCTTCTCGCTATTCCCTTGTCTCCCCCTATTATTTTGGTGCCCATCTGTCCTCACGGGGCCTAGCTTCGTCCAGCTTGGGGGAGTCACAATTTGAGGTGTCCATCATCATGTCCATCATCATCATCATCATCATCATTTGCATACCATGTACATATGCATCTTACGACCATGCATTCACATCTTTATTTTATTTTCTAGGATTTTCATTTTTATCTTTATCCCACCCATCCCCCTTAGTGTTGTTCTCCTTTTCTACGTGCGTGTTCTCAGCAGCGAGGACACTGCTGCATTCAGCTTGGAGGATGAGCGATATCGCTTTATTAACTTTTTATTTTTTCACTTTTTATTCTCATTTCTTTCCCTTTTCACCCCATTTCCCCCTTTTAGAATCATCATTTTATTCTCTTTTTGACTGTTTGCATGCATCTTTTCTTTTCTTTTCGCTTTTTTATTAGACTAAAGATGATTCTCCTATGATTGCACTATAAGCTACGCACACTCAACTTATTACACACCAACATAGAATTTTTCTAAGTCTATTGCACTTCATTGCAAATATAGAATGGATTTTATATTGAACTCCATACTTTGATGAATTAAAGATATTTCCTTGATTAGAATGTGATTTAATATGCTTTTCCATGAATAGATTTCATTTCTCCACAATGAGTATTCTCGAAACAGTTAAGCTGAAAATTGCATGATTAATTGAAAATTGAATGAAAAATTGCTTGATTATGTGATAACGATACATTTTCATAGTGAATGGTAATTCAATAGAGTTTGGATAACCCACAATACTTGAGTAATGTTGATTAGAGATTCTGACGCTGACATGTCCCGAATTCTATCTTTTTCTTTTTATTCTTGCATATAGCAAATTACGATCTTCGATCTTGCTTTGCATTCCATCGCGTTTACGCGAGTTTTCAAAAATCCCAAAAACATAAGAAAAACCAGAAATAAAAAAAAACTAGTTCCTAAATAAAGGCCCGAGGGGTTCTTCGTAACCCGATGCCCTAAAATCGTTTGGTCTGGGATGCATAGGCCGCCTTTTGTATATATTGAGTTTATCTCGTGTATATAAAGAAAAATATATTAAAAAAATGTATAGCCAAAAATTTTTTGTAAAAAGATAAAATCCCACATCCTTACCCCACTTTCTATATAGAATAGGGACATGGCAAGGTCGAAGATTTCTAGGATTCACGAAAGAGTTTAGTGCGGTGATCTCCAAATTCAATTGAATTCATTATCTTCATTTATGAAAAATCAATTAAATTTATCTTGCATGCTTGAAATGATTGATCATGATATTATACGCTGGTTAGAGAATGAGTTGTGGAGATTTGAATTCGAATCATGGATTTGGTATATTAATTATATGCTATGATAGGAATTTCTCTCTAATTTCATATCGTATACTAGACTTCAAGTTCGTCTCATTCGCTAAAAATCCATCCTCTATAATCAATATTAGACTTGATAAATTCTTGTGAGTTGTATGCTTCTAATTTCTATGTTAGAGTGTTGCCACGTGCTCATGAGATGAGGAGACGATTTAGTCGCTTTTCTTATCTTTGACTTCCTTTCTGTTTCATTACTTTTATCCTACATCGAGCTTTTTTTATTCGTCTTCCTCAAGGACGAGTAAGAGGTAAGCTTGGGAGATTTTGATGTGTCCATATTTTCTATGTTTTTATCGTGCATTTACATAGAATTTTGATCCCTAAAATTCACATTTTTATATTCTATCGCGCTTTTCACGATATATTTGATTCTTGCGATGTTTTGTGGACTTTCAAGAACTTCGGTGCGATTCGGAGCGTTAATGGGTGATGGACATGGATTTTAGAAGCCGGAGCTCACGTCGCCACGCTCAACGACCCATAGGAGCTAATGAAGAAGGAGAGAATAGAAGGAGAGAAGAAGGAGAGAAGAGAAGGAAAGAAGAGAAGGAAAGAAGAAGGAGAAAGAGAGAAGAAAGGAGGAGGAGTAGGGGGTTTCCAGATCGCTCGGTTGAGCGGCCTACCCCGCTTTACCGAGCTGTGACCCCAAGGATTGGGGGAAATTTGCAAAGGGGTCGCTCGACCCAGCGACCCACCTCGCTCGACCGAGTGCCCCTCTGCAGATGACCCCCATTTTGCCTTGGCACTCCCTACCTACTACGCTCGGTCGAGCGACTCATACCGCTCGATCGAGTGGCATCCCTCTCTGAATAGCCAAAAAGGAGGCCATTCTCTGCCCACTATGCTCAGTCGAGCAGCCTACCCCGCTCGACCGAGCGACTCATATCGCTCGACCGAGCGGCCCCTTCTCCAAGCGCCAGACGGGAAGAAGCAAGGGATGCGCTCGATCGAGCGGCTACCCTGCTCAATCGAGCCCGTCGTTGATAGCCTACAGAATAGGCATTTTAATGGGTTTCGCGGCGGATTTTTTGGGAAACCAGCAATTTAGTGGGTTTTGTATATAAGTAAACGATTTTATTAGATTAGGTTAAGATTTTATTACTTAGAAAACTCTTGAGCCATCATTTTGGAGAGAGTTCTTGTGTTAGCTTTCTTCGATACATTCATTGTTGAACGGTTCGAACTCGTTAAATTTTTTATATTTCTCTTTTCTATTGCATTCTCCACGCATTGATATTAGTTTTGTGATGTTTGCTCAGTTTTTGATGGATTTCTCTAATGCTTTCATTGCTATTGCTATTATGATGTTAGAGTAGTGTGATTCTAGGGCTTATGGATGAACCCTATGACTGTAGGGATTGGATGTTAGGTTAATCCTAGTTGGGTGAATCTAGGGTTGCTCTATGGTGGTTTGAACAAGGGTTTTGGGGTATTAGCCTTAGAATCGGAGGATCGCGAAAGCAGCTCCATATTCTAGGGAGAATATCCACGAATCCGATTAGGGCTTAGTGGCCGCTTTCTAGGGCTCGTGATCACGAGAGTGACTCGAGAGCTGGGGGTGATTACTAATTCTCAATTCGCTAGTTGATGACTATGAAAGTAGCCCGATTGCTAGAACCAACCATAGCGTAGCGTCCCAGTCCGAAGATCATGTGAGTGGATATGGATTGTAACGCGGGAACCCGTGTTAAGCGTAATTCACGCATTCCCGTGCGAAGCTGATTGCAAAAGCAACGCTGCACGTGGGAATGTGTTAGGCGAGTAGGACAATGAAAGTTAAGTACACGTTTCCATCGACGGATGTGACGCTCCTACCCTCACTATCGTCCAACGAAAGGACTCTTGACCCGACATCCATGACCGAAGGGCATAACGTGGACTCCAGAATGCCCTAGACTTTTATTATTTCGTTAACACACTTTCATGACTACCAAATTTTACGTGACAACCCCCGACTAGGCATTCTCACCCTTCCAAAACGCTAAGCACTAAAACACCGCCTCCCTAGAGAACGACAATCTTTACATACTACAACCATCATGCACTTGCGGTGATTCGCGCTCCTGAGTGTGAGCCCGGAGGACGGAAAAGGTGTATGGCCTATTGGTCCAAATACTTTGTGTTTCTTAAGCGAGTCCAACTCTACTTCTATTGCCTCATTATACTTTGGCCAATCATTTCTCTGCTTGCATTCAGCAACGGAATGTGGATCATTATCATCATCGCTTTCAGTGACGTGAATGTCAATATAAAGCATGAAGTTATCATCGAGGATTGTGCTTTTTCTGTCCAACGCCTCCCATATATGTACATTATTTAATGATATTTCAGTTTCTCCTGGTTTTTTGTTTTCATAGGATTCCAGGAGGGGTGAGGGTATGTACATGGACTCATTTTCCTATGGGGGTATTGTCTCAAGGTCTCTAGGAGTATTTCTTTTTCTTGGATTTTTTTGTTTTTGGAACCTAGTGGTCTGCCTTTTTCAATTGAGGAACAACCACTTCTGCTGCTATTGGATTGCATCCATGCTCGAGGATGCCTGTAATACCCAATGTTCATAAATACGAGTATTTTATACGTATTTATAGACGTATTTGTAGGTATATAATTATTGGGTATTTTTATTGATTTTTATAATGACAAAATTATTTTTGATAATTTTGTATCTGATGGGTTTTATGGGTCCTTGGGCTATAAATCGACGTCCGGCCTAAGTCGGGCGGACGACGAAAGCAAATATGCAGCAGAAAAATATCTTAAAACATTTTCTAGAAAGCCCTAATGAATAAACCCTAGCCAGAATCTCTGCTATCCCAGGGTTGGGTCCGGCCAACCCCTAAGGATAGATCTATCAAACTATTGCAATTATAAATGCATGTAAATTAAACTACAAACCATTCACTTCGTTTTCGCAAAATACGAATTGTCGTTTTCAGCAACATTTCTTTATCTCCGAAGCAATACCATGCATTGGGGCTGAGCCGCTCCTCCCGAGCCGAATCGCATCCCGAGCGGAACCGCGTCCCGAACCGAACCGCGTCCTGAGGCGAGCAACACCCTTGTCTCCAAGCCAACCACGCGCTCCAGAAAGTTTCACCTTGAGTGGATCCTCTGTCAAGACTTCGGAACCGATCCGAACTCCTTCGTATCTTTGCTAGAGCCCGATCAGGAGCAATGAATAATTAAGGAGAAGAGGGAATATTAATTTAAGCTTAGATCCAAGCTTGCTCACGTTTAATGGAGCTTGGTTCGAGTTTCAAGTAGGTGTGTTGGCCCCAATTATATAGGCGGCTGATCCATCCCCTATCTCAATTACCGATGTGGGACTAAACGCGTTTGGAGAATTTTCTTAACACACAATATGCATTTCACAAAGACAATGTTTGGTCAATTAAATCTCTCCAACCATTGATCTCCAAGAGAGATATCATACATCGTTGCGAAGAGGATTGAATGATGAACACGTAGGAATAAATAGCGCTCCATTTCGAGTTCGTTTGACCCCCTCAAACGGACTTTAAAGTTGGCCAAAAACCACACATTTTCGCAAACTGCAGTCACCAAAACCAATGGGCACGAAGGCCTAGAACGTGGGGGCCACGTGGGCCCCAAGTGTAGAGCCTAGCATGTACGGACGGACACGGGCGCCCGCCTGCCCTAGAGGGCATGGGCGCGGGCACCCGCCTGCCCTAGCGGGAGTGGGCACGGGCACCCGCCTGCCATGCCGGTTAGGCGCCCGCCTAGCGGGCACCTTACCCGCAATGTCCAAAATGGGCTATTTGCATAGTTTTGCCTCTATTTTCCAATTTAGGAGTCCGCTTTGGTTACCATTTGAACCTGGGTTTAGACCGGGACGTTCTTGTCATCCAGGTACACATCTTATGTGTTCATCCTATATAAAATATACTCGTAAACATTTTACGACATATTCAAAACCTCTTGCATCATATGCAATTTCCCACATCCTACATATTCTAAAGCTTATATCGTAAACTATTTGTGACACAATAAATTCCCATACATCCAATGTATAATCTTTCTAATATCTATCTATTACTTGACTACGGTCTTACTCTGCGTGAGACCCTATAGCCTTGACCCTACTACAGTTGGAGCTCGAAACCCCAGATAACAAAGACCACGAGCAGCAGGTGACGTCCCTATTTCAGTATCATAATTATGTGGTTAACTCATCGACATGAATATTGTCGAGATCACCCTGACTGTTTCTGTGATGAATACCACAATTTTAGTCCCTTTGTCAAAACTATGCCGCTTAGTCAAGCTTAGGGTATGGTCAACTGTCAACCCCAATAGCTCGAAGCCGGTTAGTTTTCATCAATCTTTAGCCAAACAACGTTGGAATTCTTCCAACATACTCTGTTCATAGTTTTTACTAAAGATCGAACTAACACGTGCGACATTAACTCCCCATAAACGGGAGAGACAAATCCTCTCTTGGTCATTACTTTTCTCTCACGCTTCAAGTGTCACCTAACCACAATCCTTTCAACGGGGCTTGTCCCGAGGCTAGATCAGAGATTTAAGTGACATCATCCACGTACATGTTCGTACAATGAACTCAAGTCAAAGGATGTTCTTATCATCACCGAGAGTTATCATTGACAGATTAGTCAATGTTAACCATTTGAAAATTCTTATTGGGTCATTCGATGAACTCATTCTCTGATAAGCACCTATGTCTCATCTTCGACTTCGCCAAGTCAAACGACCATGAGATCATCGTCACCACTCTATGGTGAAGACAAAGACACAATGGTCTATCTGATGAATCGATATCCCGTTCTCGAAACATCTACGACCATGAACGATTTTAGACCTATGCTACAATCGGTCAAACACTTCTCCATGATCGAGATCTCCTTCTTGATACATGTTTGACCTCGCATTAAGCCTTGGGAATTTACCTAAGTTCTAATGAAGAGTACATTATAATTAACTTAGGTAAATTCTTACCAAACAGCTTACTATTATTTCAAACAAGATGTTTGTACACATACACAGGGATAAATTACCTCGAGGGCATACCCATCTCCCAACATCTCCCACTTGCACTCAGGCCTATTTATCCCTATATTTCATGCCACATTTACATATAAATCTTTCTAGACTTCATGTGGTAGACACGTCGTGAGTGGATCTGCTAAAACGTCTTCTGTATAGACTTAAGGGGTTCTATGTTTCTTCTAAATCAGAGATTTGAATCTCATCCAAATCGTTTCCTTGGTCTCTTGGAATCCATAAAATTTGTCTTGCATGGATCTCATCCAGCTTATCATCTTCTACTAGAATAATCCAAAATAGTCACTGGTCATCTGCACAAATCATAATCATTTCTGATAAAGTGTCAAAATCTTTGACCACATTGTCAAAAGATATGTTCTGGTTCCTTGATTCATTGCATGCCTTTTATTTGCTCCCACTGACCTTGAAAACTCTATAAGTTTGTTCTTCTAAATCATATTTAAAAAACATACATATTCCAGTATTCATGGTCATCATGAGCATTGACATTGAGTCTGATCCGAACAGATCTGTACACAGTTGTTGGCAAGGAAGTTTCATCACAATCTGATTATAGGAGTTCTGATGATAACCGTTCTCAACCAGCATAACTTGTACTTCACTATTTTCCATCTGTACCACTCTTCTGTCTTGAAAAGTTCACTTGCAGCCAAAGGGAACACTTCCTTTGGCAAGTCTTCTAAGGTCCATACTTTATTTACGTGCAGACCTTTTTCGAATCGCATCACGCTATTTTTCAGCGTCCCTACTCTGAATGATATCTTGGAAGTTGACTAGGCCATCATCAACTATGATGTTTTACTCGACTTCTTCATCTCACAAGGCTCGAGTAATCATGTAACTTCCTAACGATTGATTTAAAGAATATCATATTGATAAAGTCTTCACGGAACCTTATCAAGAACCTAGGTATCAAGATCTGGGGCTTAACCCAGAGGGAGGATTGTAACTCAGAGTCACTTGCTATGTATCGCACCATGTCTAACAGAGTGCGATTCATGCTCTCCAACACATCGATGTGTTGTGAGACTTAACCTGAGAGAAAATCTCGTTCTCTTTTAATTACGCAAGAATTACGTAGCAAAGTATTCGCCTCTTTGATCTGATAGAAGTGATTCAAATACTTTTGTTATTGTTTTCTCTATTTCATCAGACTTGTGTTTCATCAAGAACATGTGTCATAATAAAATAAGAACACCATGTCCTGGCTAATTTAGACTTGGGTCTGGATACATTCGTATGTACGAAACCACGAGTTCTCTAACTCATTCTCCCAATGTCTTACAGAAGGGGTTTTGGCTATCATACCTTTGAGACAAGACTCACAAGTGTCTTTCGACTCATAATACGAGAGGTCAAAAGACCACTCTTTATGTAACTTGTCAAGTCTGTTTTCTTCGGTACGGCCTAGTCAGTTTTGCCATAAATTTATTTTGTTACTAAACTTGCGCATTCATGTATTAACTCTTAATACAACATTGTTATATGTAATAATCACATCAAAACATCTCTTTTAAAATAATGTGACGACATTCGCCAAGTGTGATACATGTCACATATGGCCTAAAGACAACTTTTGTTCATTAGCCAATATGTGATACTATCTTTTCCTTTGTATTCTGAAATTTTAGACATCAAACATATCCTATTTTCAGTTCCTCCTATTTTTGCCTTTTCTCATGATACACCAAACATTCTTTCTCAATGAATTATCCTTAGTGCCTTCTCCTTTCTAAATCATATTTAGAGTTTTCATGTCCTACCACAACTATCAGATGTGCAAGCATCACATGCATTCAAACACGTGAGCTTTACAACCTTGAGGAGACTCAACAAGTTGTTTGTCTCGAGATTTAATTTGGATACATGGTCTTGCACCACTCTTAAACTTATCTTCGAGTCAAACAGTTTGATCGAAGTTTCAAACCTTGCGGATTGAAATTGCTTCCATACAACCTTGAGGAGACTCAACAAGTTGTACAGAGAAACATGCTTTGAACATCTGTATGTTCAAGCTGCCTCTACTCATAGAGGTCAGTGTTAAGTAGCGTGCTTTTATTGTGTTAGAATTTAGAGCTTAATGAAATCATTGTCCTTGACTCACTAGGAAGGACACTTTAATATCAGTGAGAACATAGTTTGGTTTATCAAATATTCCTTAACCAATCATTTTGTCCACTTGACTTATTTCTTTTAAGGATATTACAATTTGAATTCCACTTCGGTAAAACATAGAATTACCCGAGTTTAGCATATGTTCATGATTTTTAAACATAGTTAAAATGGTTTTTATTCAACTATATCATCCCACTATTTTAGCGATCATCTTAAGCCATATAGATGAACGAATATAGTTAGTTAATGTGAGAGGGACCCAACCACCCTGAGTTTCACAACCTTGAGGAGACTCAACAAGTTGATCGACTCTGCAGTTGGTAGATAAACTCTTTACCAACCACATCACATGTGACTCCCTATTGGTTTTTACCCCTAGTCACTTATGATATTGAGGAGACTCAACAAACCATAATAACTAGTCTAGTCGAACCTTTATTTTTATGTCTAATATTAACTTACACCGATACTCGAGGAGACCCGACACAGCGGTTTGGGTTAATACCAAACTACATCACATGTATGATGGAGTCTGTTTCTAAAAGAGACCATGTCATAGCTTGAGGAGACTCAACAACCATGACAGGCGTCTTGTTGTCCCGTAATCCAAAAACAAGGAGGGCTACGGCTAATCTTGAAGAAGATTTTTAACGTATTTGACTAGATGTAATCGATGGTTTCACGTAATCATAGTTCGCATCATTGGTCCAACGGAACACGGCCAGGGATTTGGCTAGGCCAAGATCAATATCCCCAGTCGAGCTAGGGTGATCCACAACACTAGTCAAAAAATGCTAGACCAGATCATGATCCTTTAAGGATACTACTTATTCATATGTGTAACATCGACTTGAAATGGCTTCATTAAAACTAGTTATGCTATCAACTAGTTGAATACTAAAATTCAAAATTATTAGGATTGGTTAATAACTTTTATTAAATTCCTTATCAACTATAAGGATTTTATGGTGCTATCCTAAATATGTATTAGGGATTTAAAATTTAAGTTGTAACAAATTAAATCATAGCATTTTCCAAAATTATTATTAGAACAATTAAAATAATAATTATAGGGGATGGCTACCCTAATCAAGTATTAGGAGTTTAATATGTTGCAATTATTTTTAAATCATAGCATGTCCATCAAAAATTATCTTATAATTTTCTGAAAGCTTTTTAATGGCTATCCTAAAAACATTTCTTGTATTATCGCATAATCAACAAGAAATAATATAGCCAATATCAACTAAACATTTTAGCATGATAAACAGATCAACTAAAATATTATCTCATAAAATTTAGCTAATCATGCTACTTAAAAATTATCATATAATTTTAAAGATTTAATTATTAAAATTATCTCATGATTTTAAAATTAGATCTAATTTTCAAAAAACAATTTTTTGAAGATAGTATCATTACATGGAACGACAATTTAATAGCTTAATTAAAACCTCCATTTGATGGAGAAACATACAACATCATATGCACGTTATAATTGCCAAACCATAGATCAATGTAGACTGGCTCTGATACCAATGAATGGTTTTGTGGGTCATTAGGGTTATAAAATCGACGTCCGGTCTAAGTCAGGTGGACGACAAAAGCAAATATGCAGCGAAAAAATATCTTAAAACATTTTCAAGAAATCCCTAAAGAATAAACCCTAGCCAGAATCTCTATTATCCCGAGGTTGGGTTTGGCCAACCCCTAAGGATAGATCTATCAAACTATTGCAATTATAAACACATGTAAATCAAACTACATACCTTTCACTTCTGTAATGACCCCAACATTAATGTACGCATATTGGTAATTATTTTGGGCGTACATGTGTGCGTATAATTTTTGGAAATCCTTATATATTTTTCTTTAATTTTTGTGGCGAAGGAATTATTTTTTAAATGATTTTAACTCACCATTTGGAATTATCAAATGAAGTATACATGAATAAATACATGTATAATGGAAGATACCACGTATTAAGACATGTATTCTTATTTATTTAAAATCTAAAAACCTAATTTACCATGACATGCCACCTCATTTTTAGGTGTCATTTGTAGCTTAATCTTCACTTAACCCATCCTTATGTGTCATTAGGAGGATGACTCCCACCTAACCCTAAGGTACATGGCATGTGGAGAGGGTTTTAGGAGAGTGACTAAGCTTATGCAAAGTTTTAAAAGGAGAAATTTTAAGGAAAAAGAAAAGAACAAGAACAAAAAAAATCTCATCTTTCACTCTCTCCCTCTCCCTTCCAACCAGGCCGAATTCACCTCCTCCTCTTTCTCCCCTTGCACCACCACTCCTGTCACGCCCCGCTTCCCTAATATAGAAGGCGAGACGTGAGGAGGTCCGCTCAGACGTGGAGCTATGAAGCTGCAGTCTGATAAGCGTCTGTAAAAATTTCGAAAAGTAGCAGGCCCTTGCATTGCGACGAAACAATAACAACAATAATAAAGCAGATAAAAGAACATCCACCAACAACATCCAACAAATATTACAACATCACAGAATAGTCACAAAAGTGCAAGTCTGAACAATAGGCCTAAAGCATGGCCAAACAAAATAAAGAGAGATAGGTGCTACGCACCGAAACCTAACAACAACTAAGGAAAAGTAACAACTAAGGGGAGACTCCAAACATGTTACGCCTATTTGGCCGAAGCCCGAAAGACACGAGCCCGAAAACCCGACCCCCGGTCAAGAGCCCATCTGAGCACTCAGGCCCACTCGATAAGGCCCTATCGGGGACTCCCCCGAATGTAGATCCGACCCGGCCCCGGTAACATATGGGTCACTCACCCACTCCTGCGATAACCGCTCCCTCGATCCCACGACCACTTAATGGCAGTTATGGGGGGAGGCTGAGATGGCGCAGGGAGTGGCGACGAGGGGCGGATCGAGGGGGCACGATTGGGGGCGGACGAGCGACGTGGGTCGGGGGCAATCACGGCGGAGGTCTATAAAGGGGCTAGGAGGACAACAGGACAAGGGACCGCATCTCAGGTATCTAGAACCTAAGGTACTCCATCAACGACCTAGTTCCCCCATTTCATTTCCTTCCTCCCCCGCTCGCGCCGTGAGACGCCGTTCCGATCTCCTCACGAGTCGAACCGTCTCAGCCGGGCCTCCTCTTTCAGATCTCTGTCTGACTTAGGCATCGGAGGGGATTTGGCCGGAACCAAGGTCCGGCCCCCTGACGAGCGTTCTCGCCTACGCAGGTGGGCATCAGATCGACGGGCCGAGGCTTCCCCTCCGCCCCTCGCCGACCACACTACCAGCTGGACGATTGAGGCTTCCCCTCGTCGTCCGACCGCCGAGGCCGAGCGCAACCCACCGAGGCCGAGCGTCTCGACCCGGGCCGAGGCTTCCCCTCGCCCTTCACCGAACCCGCAACCAGCTGGACGATTGAGGCTTCCCCTCGTTGTCCGACCGCCGAGGCCGAGCGCAACCCACCGAGGCCGAGCGTCTCGACCCGGGCCGAGGCTTCCCCTCGCCCTTCGCCGAACCCGCATCTAGCTGGACGACTGAGGCTACCCCTTGTCGTCCTACCTCCGGGGACGCGCTCGTCTGTCCGAGGCCGAGCGACTCCACCAGGGCCGAGGCTTCCCCTCGCCCCATTTGCACCGAATCGAAGCCCCCGAGGGACCCAAGCGGGCCCCTTGACCACGTTGACCGGGTTCTCCGCGGTCAACGCTTTGTAGTGAGAAAACACTCTGAAACATCTGGCGCCGTCTATGGGAACCGAAAACCGTCCCACGAAGCAGTAAACCACACCAACAATGGCACGAGCCAGCAATGGAAGGAAGCGCATGCCCCCCATCCCGGAGGAGGGGAATGGTGCATCAAACGGCAACCCCGAGGACATACCCGTCGGCGGCCACCCCGCCCTCTCAACCGAAGAGACCGGCGGCTCAGAACTGGCCACGCAGGGACAGCTCCGTGCCCTGGCTCAGGAGACCAACGCGAGCCTCCAGATGTTGGTCACGACGGTACAGCAGCTCGTCGGCCCTGCGCCGTCCAACGGAGGCACGTTGGACGATAGCCATCGATGGGCAGGGGGTCCCCCACACTTGCGGTCCGCCGTGGTCGACGACCACGGGACCCAGAAGCCGAACACGGAGCGTTGGTTCACGCTGTCCGGCTCTCGTCAGGCGAGGTCACGCGCCTCCTCCCCTTATCGTGAAAGGAGCCGAAGAGAAACCGAAGGGACGGAGGGCGAATCGATGACGGCATCATCTCGTCGGTCACGGTCGTCCCGCCGCAGGAGAAGCGAATGACACCACTCAAGAGACGGATCACGGCGGAGCAGGATCTCCCGCAGGAGGAGTCAGGTGCGTCGGGTCAGCCCGACCCCCAGCGTGGCGAGGGCCGCGGAGCCAGCCCCGCTGGCGCCTGTGCTACCTCCACCCCCGATCGAGCCAGAGGCAGGCGACTACCGCATCCCCGGGGGCATCCACGGAGACCGGTGCCCCTTATCACGGAGAATAACCGACGCACGGGTCCCCTCTCGATTCAGGATCCCGGTGCTGGGAAAGTACGACGGGATAGGGGACCCGGGACACCACGTGATGGACTACGAGGGGGACATGTCCTTCCAGGGAGCTGACGATGACCTGCTTTGCCGGGGCTTCTATTCTACTCTCAGGGGAGCGGCGAGATCCTAGTACCACAGCCTGCCCGGCCGCTCCATCGACAGCTTCGAGGAACTCACCCAGTTGTTCTGCAAACAGTTCATGGCGGGGAGGCTGATCAAACCTGGTGCTGAACATCTGTTCAACATAGTGCAAGGCCCGGCCGAGCCGCTCCGACAGTTCATGCGTCGCTACAATGCGGAAAGGCTGAACGTGAACAACCCTCCCGACCTGGTGGTCCAGACGGCCCTTAAGAAAGGGCTTCGCCACAGAGGCCTCAAGAAGTCCCTACACAACGATCCCCCGAAGGACCTCCCCGGGATTATGGCGAGGGCCGAACGCTTCATGCTGACCGAGGAGGCCTTGGCCGAGGATGCAGGAAAAGCCACTCGAAGGACCAAGACTGGCGACAGCGGACGAGTCAGCCCCGAAGGGTACCGGACTGAGAAGAGGCCGAGGAACAGACAGCGGGGAGAAAGCGCGAGGGACACCACCCCAGACGCCGTCCTCGCCCAAGTACAGAAGGAAGAGCGAGCTGATCGCCCCCCACCAAAGGCTAAAAGAGGTGGGAAGAACAGGGAGAAGTACTGCAAGTACCATAAGGATGATGGCCATGACACTGAAGATTGCTGGCATTTGAAGAAGGACATTGAGAAGCTGATGAGCCGGGGGCACGCCAGGAACCAGGCCGATGAGCCGGCCCACGGAGAAGGGACCTCCACGCATCCAGACAAGGGGAAGAAAATCAACACCGTCCAAGGTCCCCTCCGCATCATAGAGTGAGCAGGCGATGTCTCTCCCCCCGGTTGCAGCCTAGTAAGAGGGAGTTATCTAGGTTTACATCCCTCTGTCTAGCTTCTTTTCCTTCTTTTTCCTTTTCCTCCAAATGTACCGGTCCGACAGGACTCTTGAGAGTACAAATGCATTCCCTTTTTATCTTTTCTTAAATCCCCGACAGAGTTGACATGTCACCAATAGCGCAAAAGAATGGGGACCGCCGCCTCACTGGAGGAGGAAGAAGAGCTTTGCCCTCGCCGACCGACCCCAACGCTCATAAGTCTGGGGGCAATTCCCCCAGCAGGCACGAACGCTGACCGGTCCTGAGTCGAGGAGCTTTGCCCTCGCCGACCGACTCTTGCGCTCGCAAGTCTAGGGGCAGTTCCTCCAACAAGCACAGGCGCTGACCGGTCCTAAGCCGAAGAGCTTTGCCCTCGCCGACCGACTCCTGCGCTCATAAGTCTGGGGGCAATTCCCCCAGCAGGCACGAACGCCGACCGGTCCTAAGCCGAGGAGCTTTGCCCTCGCTGACCGACTCCTGCACTCGCAAGTCTGGGGGCAGTTCCTCCAACAAGCACAGACGCCGACCGGTCCTAAGCCGAGGAGCTTTGCCCTCGCCGACCGACTCCTGCGCTCATAAGTCTGGTGGGCAATTCCCCCAGCAGGCACGAACGCCGACCGGTCCTAAGCCGAGGAGCTTTGCCCTCGCTGACCGACTCCTGCACTCGCAAGTCTGGGGGCAGTTCCACCAACAAGCACAGACACCGACCGGTCCTAAGCCGAGGAGCTTTGCCCTTGCCGACCGACTCCTGCGCTCATAAGTCTGGGGGCAACTCCCCCGAGACATGGACGCCGACCGGTCCTAAGCCGAGGAGCTTTTACCCTCGCCGACTAACTCCTGCACTCATAAGTCTGGGGAGAATCCCCCCAGCCAATGCCAACGTCATCCAGTCCTAAGCCAAGAACAAGGCAGCAACGCAAAGTACACGAGAAATCCGAGTAAGTCAATTTCGTTTATAACAACTAACCAGGGTACAAAAATGTGTCCTATTTACAGGGAGTCAAGGCGAAGAGACCTCTCTACAAATAATCCACTCACGACGAATGACAAAGTTCGTCACCTACAGAAGATAGGTCGACCCTGACAGAACAAAATTGGTTGACAAAAGACCCAAGGTAGTTAGCCCAAGTTAGCAGCCATGCAACCAGCAATTATTGGCCCCGGAACCGGTAGCGAAGCCGAAGGAGATAGCGGGATCCATTCCAAGTAGACTGGCCCAAAGCGAAGTGGATGCTTAAAAATTTGAGGATAAGGCCAGGCGGGACGGCTTAGGGGGCCCGGGCTCGGGAGGACACATCCTCGGGCACTTCGCCCTGCTCGGAGCGAGGGGGATCGACCGGCAGAGGGGATTGCCGAACACGCTCCGCACATTCCCGGAAGGAAGACTGTACGACTTCGACGATCCGAGGGGCGATGAGGTCTTCATACTTACCGAAGGCCTCCCTGAGAACCTCGAAGATCCTCTTCCCCAGGGTCTCGATGACACCCTTCTCCACCTCCTCTGCGAGCCGCATCACCTGGCGCCGATCCGACAGTTCCCTCTGAAGCTCCTCCCTCTCCAAGCGAAACGACTCCGCCGCTTCCTCAGCCGACTGATGAGCATCCTCCAGCTTTCCTTGGAGGTCACCCACTCGTCCCTCCAACTCGGCCACACGGAGGTTGAGGCGCTGAGACTCCATCTGGGCCTCCGTCATGGCCACCTCAGCCGCCCCGGCCCGCTCCTGAGCCTTCATGGAGGACTCCTCCAGCTCCCTCAAGCGGACGGCTCGACACTGCAACTCCACAGCGAGTGCTGAACCCTGAAAAAACGAGACATGAGCTAAGAAGAGGATAAAGAGAAAGAGAGAATAGCAAGATAACCGAACCTGTTGAAGGATCCAGACCACGGAATCCGACATCTTGTCGGCCGGGATCTTCTTGAGGAGGCTGCAGTCCCGGGGAGGGACGGAGACCTCGGCAACCTGCTGGGCCAGGGCTCGGTCAACAAACATCGAACTCCCAGGGACGACGATCGAAGCCAAATCGCTCGCCAACAAGGCCCCGACCCCCGGTGATACAGGCGAAGACGCTGCGAGGGGGGTGGCTGACAAAGCTACCGAAGGATCCCCGGCGGTCGCCACGGGAAGCGCGAAACCTACCGGACTGGAGGGATCCACGTCCTCCCTCCTCTTCTTTCCTCCGTGGGGCTCCGAAGGCACCGGAGGGGAACGCTTCCGCCTCGCACCATCCTCACCCCCGGGAAGGGGATCGCCAGAAGAAGAGGCGGGAGGCGCGGCCACCACCTTACCCACGGAAGGCTCGGCTCGGCGCACTTCCTCCTCAACGGTCCTCCGAGGCGCCCTTCCAGAGGTACTACCTCGGCTCCGAGCGGCTCCACGACGGATCAGCTCATCGACGTCACGGACGAACTCGTGGCCTGCCATCCCTGCAAAGGAGACCGAAATCAGGATGAGTCATAGGGCGATCCAAAGATGAAAAAGCGACCTACCCGGAGACCACAAGACGGCCTTCAGGAGTAGGTCGTCCAACAAAGACCAGATGGACTTCGATTCCAAAGGAAGAGCCAACAGCAGCGCGGTGGTCGCCTGGTCGACGTCTGAGAGAGCTAGCGACGGGCGAGGCTGGACAGAACCGCCCCAACTTGTCAAAATCTGGGCATCCCCCAGGAAAACCACAAAGACGTAATCAGAACTCCAATCCCCCGACCAGCGAGGCAGCCCGATCAAGCACTCCCTCCTCGAGCGGGCTCGGAGCTGCAGCCATAACCCCGGGCCGACCGTCTGGATCTGGTAAAAATGGAAGAGAAGGGGGAGGGACGGCTCCAGGCCGCGGGTGCAGCAGAGTGTGGCGAAGCCCGTCAGTACCGCAATCGAGCAAGGGGTAAACTGACAAAGCGGCACCATGAGATACTCCATGACCTGGATAAGGAAGGGATTGAGCGGGAAACGAAGACCCAGGTGAAACATTTCGACGTAGACGCCGACTTCATTACTCCTCGGAAGGCAAATCCGCTCGTCGACGAATGGAACTCGGACATCGTACGGGAAGCAGAGATACCTTTCCCGGATCTCCGAGACCACCGAAGGAACGGTCCTCGACGGCATACGGAGGATGACCGGGGGCACGTTGAGACGCACGGCAGCCGACGCCACATCGTCGCAGGCGTAGTCTGGGAGTAGCTTCCCATTCCCCTTATCTTGGAGGGGACGACCCCCGGAAGAGGAACCTGATCCCACTGGCCGGGGCCTGCCCCGCCTGGACTCTGGAGAATCCCTCGCCCCTCGGCCAGAACCGCCTATCCTAAGAGCAGCCATAATATGAGAATGAGAAAGAAATTACCTTTTGGCTAGTTTGAAGGAGGCGAAGAAGCGAAGGCGACGGGAAACTCCGAGTTGTAGAAAGCCTAGAGCAATGGGAAGAGCAAGAAAGGAGAGGAGATCAACGCAGCTGGGGATCTTATATATCGGACGCAGGGACGAATTCGAAGCGCCTGACGATAACGCATGGCAGGACTCGAAGAACCGGCGGCGTTTCGAAATCGGCGCCAGGGGAAGTCCAATCGATCCGCCTCATCATGACCTACATTTATGACCACGCCTCGATTAAAGAGCCACTCGGAATCCCAGGAGGCACAGCGGCCGAACCAAGCAAGCCAAGGCCGGTCGACCCCCCCAAGGGCGACTCACAAACCCCTCGGCTTCTCGACTTAAGACGACCCCACGAGCGATGGGGATGAGCTTGCAGCTACACGTGACAGCATCAGAAGACCAACGGCGCTTCGGAGCCCGCGCCTTAAAAGTATCGAACGGACCAACTCATGATGACGACCAATAAATGAGTCGACATCGATTGGCGAGCCTGTCAAAGTCGGCGGAAGTCACATCGGCCGAGCCGAACCGGCCGAGGCCGATCGACCCGACCGATGGGGGCAATTGTTACGCCTATTTGGCCGAAGCCCGAAAGACACGAGCCCGAAAACCCGACCCCCGGTCAAGAGCCCATCTGAGCACTCAGGCCCACTCGATAAGGCCCTATCGGGGACTCCCCCGAATGTAGATCCGACCCGGCCCCGGTAACATACGGGTCACTCACCCACTCCTGCGATAACCGCTCCCTCGATCCCATGACCACTTAATGGCAGTTATGGGGGAAGGCTGAGATGGCGCAGGGAGCGGTGATGAGGGGCGGATCGAGGGGGCACGATTGGGGGCGGACGAGCGACGTGGGTCGGGGGCAATCACGGCGGAGGTCTATAAAGGGGCTAGGAGGACAACAGGACAAGGGACCACATCTCAGGTATCTAGAACCTAAGGTACTCCATCAACGACCTAGTTCCCCCATTTCATTTCCTTCCTCCCCCGCTCGCGCCGTGAGACGCCGTTCCGATCTCCTCACGAGTCGAACCGTCTCCGCCGGGCCTCCTCTTTCAGATCTCTGTCTGACTTAGGCATCAGAGGGGATTTGGCCGGAACCAAGGTCCGGCCCCCTGACGAGCGTTCTCGCCTACGCAGGTGGGCATCAGATCGACGGGCCGAGGCTTCCCCTCCGCCCCTCGCCGACCACGCTACCAGCTGGACGATTGAGGCTTCCCCTCGTCGTCCGACCGCCGAGGCCGAGCGCAACCCACCGAGGCCGAGCGTATCGACCCGGGCCGAGGCTTCCCCTCACCCTTCGCCGAACCCGCAACCAGCTGGACGATTGAGGCTTCCCCTTGTCGTTCGACCGCCGAGGCCGAGCGCAACCCACCGAGGCCGAGCGTCTCGACCCGGGCCGAGGCTTCCCCTCGCCCTTCACCGAACCCGCATCTAGCTGGACGACTGAGGCTACCCCTCGTCGTCGTACCTCCGGGGACGCGCTCGTCTGTCCGAGGCCGAGCGACTCCACCAGGGCCGAGGCTTCCCCTCGCCCCATTTGCACCGAATCGAAGCCCCCGAGGGACCCAAGCGGGCCCCTTGACCACGTTGACAGGGTTCTCCGCGGTCAACGCTTTGTAGTGAGAAAACACTCTGAAACAAAACGAGTCTAGGATTGGTCACCAGTGTCCTCGAATTCGGTCTCAGCAGGGACCTCAAACTCAGCGTCAACAAACTGCTCGTCCCCTGCTACCTGCTTTGTCTCGAAACCTGACATGTGACACCCAAAGAGAAAAGGGCATATGTCAGCAAAAGTCTCCCAAGAGGCGGAGGACTTTTGTGCAAGGATATACATAAAATAATGCAGCTAGCAGTTCTAACATGATGATATGGCACGACATTAAAAGAGTGCAACAATTAAATGAACAAGATAATAATAATTAAGCACGGTGTAGCAGAAAGCTACAATTCACTATTTCACGATTCACGAATCACTGATGTATCACTTTGTGCACAGATTTTCCGTCTTTTGGCTGAAGTGGCTGTACGGGCTCACTTCTATGCTCAAGCGATCATTTAACCCTACCCCTCCACGTGTATATGGACTGGCGCCCATCTTCTGGATCACGAGCCAGGAAGTGTTATTGGCATAGGGTTGTGCCTGCAAAATAGGTGCCTAGCCTCAATAGTTACAATTATTGTAGCGTGTGCTACACAATCACGATAAAACAATTTGATGCATGAATGACATGGCAAGATGCCGATAAGAGTGCGTACAATTAATTGAAAGTAAACGTATCAAGAGAGCATGAAAAGATAGCATGGTAAAGGTGTCGGATCTAGCTTCGTTGTCAAGCTAGATCTGGTAAGGGCGTCTAGGCGACTATCATTTCATCGCCTAGTATCTTTTACGCTACTACACAAATTGGCCTAAAACATGGCCTAAATAATTACTGGCAAGTATCACTTGCCTGTTTCCGGTGGTATCGGTTGTCGTGGGTTCATCTCGACGGGTATTACGTGTCGGTATTTTCGGTTCTCTATTTTGGTTAAAGAATTCACAGAATTAGATTTTTCGTGAGATAATCAAAATATCGGGTTAATCCCCGAATTGGGTTCGTCCAATTTTATCGGGTTCTCTGGCTAGGGTGATGTCTATATGTGTTTTACTAACCTGATACACCTTATTTTTTACACTTATATTATTACCCTAACATTATTAATTAATAAAATGCTGATAATTAAACGTCTAATCAACATTATTACACTAATTACCATGCCAAGATAAGGGTACGGTTTGCATAAAAACTCCACCTACTACCACCTACTACAACCCTATTATAATACCCATCAAATATATCATCTCTTACAACTGTCACATACTCATTTAATTAAAACAAGGGTGACCCCCTAATTCAATACCATCTGTCACTCTTCTTTCTCACTCTCTTTCTAATAAAAACTGTTAATCTTTAATACCATATTCTTTACTCCTCTGTCACTTCCCCCTTTCAAATTTATTAAGGCTGTCATCTTTTATTCATTCTTTAATTCTATATTTCTTTAATACTATTACTCTTTCCCCTCCATTCTCTAATAAGGCTACACTTTAATAAGGTTTGAAATCTCTCATTTACTGTCACTATCTCTCCCTCTTACTGTCTTCCGTCTTCTCTTTTCATTATTCTTTTTTTTGTTCTCTCATGGTTCGGCAGCAATCAAGACATGTGGAGGGCTCATGCGAAAATAAGAGAGAGGAGGGGCTCACCTACGCACGGCGACGGGGAGGAGATACAGGCCGGCGGCGGCTGCCTGGGCGAGGGCGGCTTCTGCGGGTGGCGGTTCACGGCGAGGGCGGCGGCGTGCTGGCGGATTGAGGGTGGAGGCCGGCCTAGGGAGGAGGAGGAAGGAGAATTTGTTTGCTGTAGGATGCGTTTGCAGAATGATGAAGGTGGAGTTTCTGGTTGTGGAGTTTCTGGTTTTCAGCAAGTTTGGCGGAGGAGATTACGAGCTTAAGAAGTTGAGCAGGGGGAACACCTTTTCCCATTGTCAAACCAGACATTAATATGATTAGGATAGAATTTATTACCATCTTTAGACTAAGGGTAGAGACATATTGCTTTGCTCAAACGAAAACAAAGAGAAAGCCAACTTTGATTTCAGAAGATGTATCTGGTTGTTTAAAACGTGTGTGTTGTCGTGTAGTTAAGGGTTAAGGCATTTACGTAATTAAGTAAGTTTAATTAGTCATCATTAAAAATGAAAAAGTAATTAGTGAAATTAATTAAAGTAATTAAGACTTTGTACTTAGTAAATTGTAATTAGTAGAATAATTAAGTCAAATTATTTTAGTTAAAACTTGATGGTAAATAATGACGACACGGTAAAACGAATTCAGTGACGCGCTCACGTCGACACGTACGGACGAAAAGTTATCTGAATGACTGAAGTAAATACTGGTACGCACAATCGAAAACACGCTTAAAAATACTGGCCGTTACATTCTACACACCTTAGGAAAAATTCCGTCTTCGGAATTCTTATCAACTAAAGAGCAGGAAACAAATATGGATAACGCTCTCGTATCTCATCTTCCCGCTCCCAGGTAGATTCTCCTGGCGAGTCGCGGCGCCACATCACTCTGACTAGATCAACAGTCCTATTCCTGAAGACTTTCTGACGTCGATCTAGGATCTCCACTAGTTGCTGTTCATACGTCAGGTCTGGTCGAACAGTAATCTCAGAGTAGTCCACAGCATGAGAAGGGTCGTTGATATAACAACGGAGCTGGGACACATGAAAGACGTCATGAACCCCCTCCAAGGACGGTGGCAAAGCTAAGCGATAAGCTACTTCTCCAACTCGCTCTAGCACATCGAATGGTCCAATATATCTCGGACTAAGCTTGCCTCTCTTCCCAAATCGAATCACTCCTCGATTTGGTGAGATCTTCATGAACACATGATCTCCAGGCTGAAACTCCAGAGGACGTCGTTTAGCATCTGCCCAATGCTTATAACGGTCCTGGGCGATCCGAATCTTGTCTCTGATATCTCGCACAACATCAACTGCTTCCATTATCATCTCTGGCCCCAAGAGCTCTCTATCACCTACGTTATCCCAACTCAGTGGCGATCGACATTTTCTCCCGTAGAGAGCAGCAAATGGTGCCATGCCAATGCTCGCCTGATAGCTGTTGTTGTAAGAGAACTCCACCAGGTGCAGATGATCCTCCCACGAACCCTTGAGATCCAACATACAGGCTCTCAACATATCCTCCAAGATCTGTATGATACACTCTGACTGGCCATCTGTCTGCGGGTGATACTAGTACTGAACTTCAGATTGGTACCCAGATTGGTCTGAAGACTTTTTCAGAACTGAGATGTGAACCTCATATCACGATCTGATACAATGCTCACAGGGACTCCATGCAAGCGCACGATCTCCTCCATATACTTCCTTGCTAATATCTCTGTGGATTGCCCAACTCGGAAAGGTATAAAGTGCGCGGACTTGGTCAATCGATCAACGATGACCCAAATCGCGTCGTTCTGCTTGGTGCTCCGAGGTAAGCCGGTCATGAAGTCCATTGTGATGTGCTGCCACTTCCACTCGGGAATCGGCAGAGGTTGTAGTAGTCCAGCAATGCGATGATGTTCAGCCTTCACTTACTGACACATGATGCACTTGGCAACACTCCGTGCCACACTCTCTTCATTCCATGCCACCAGAAATTCTGTCGAAGATCCTTGTACATCTTAGTACCCCCAGGATGAATAGAATAAGGCGAACTGTGAGCCTCATTCATCAACTCTTCTCTGATATCTCCTGCAGGTACGCAGATCCTGCTACCATATCTTAAAGATCCATCCGCGTGAATCAGAAAATCTGTCCGTAGTCCTGCTTCGACTTGCTCTCTGATCTTCTTCAACTTAGCATCTCCATCTTGAGCAGTCTTGATTCGATCCATGATCGTCGATTTGCATGTTCATCAACGACGATGTGACTCCCGGTAGAACAACTTCAACGTTCATCCTTCGCAGATCCTGCTGCAATCTCCACTGAGCTGTGAGAATCATCACTTCGGGCAGTCGACTCAAAGCATACGGTACGACATTCACCTTCCCAGGATGATACTGATGATCGATGTCGTAGTCTACCATCAATTCCAACCATCTGCGCTGTCTCATATTCAGCTCTTTCTGAGTGAATATATATTTCAAACTTTTGTGATCAGTGAATATTTTCACTTTCTCACTCAGTAAGAAATGTCGCCAGATCTTCAGTGCAAAGACGACAGCAGCTAGCTCCAAATCGTGGGTCGGATAATTCTTCTTATGGATCTTCAATTGTCGCGAAGCATATGCGACCACATGATTGTGCTGGTGCAGAACGCATCCAAGTCCCTTGCCCGAAGCGTCGCAGAAAATCTCGAAGCCTCTGCTTCTGTCCGGAATAGCTAAGACTGGTGCAGTAGTCAGTCTCTCCTTCAAGGTAGAAAGAGCTTGCTCACAAGAGTCTGTCCAAATGAACTTAACATCCTTCCTCGTCAATTTCTTCATTGGCTTAGCTATCCTCGAGAAATTCTTGATAAATCTGTGGTAGTATCCAGCCAATCCAAGGAAACTCCTGATGTCCGATGTCGATCGAGGTGTAGGCCATTCACTGACAGCTTTGACCTTCTCCGGATCCACTGAGATACCAGCTCCTGATACTACATGCCCAAGAAATGCAATTCTATCCCGCCAGAATTCACATTTGCTGTACTTGGCATACAGTCTATGGTGACAGAGCGTCTCTAACACCATCTTCAAATGTTTTGCATGCTCTTCCTCGCTCTTCGAGTACACCAGGATGTCGTCTATGAAGATCACTACGAACTTGTCGAGGAAGTCATAAAAGATAAGGTTCATGAGATTCATGAACACAGCAGGAGCATTGGTCACACCGAACGGCATGACAACGAACTCATAATGCCCGTACTTAGTCCGAAAAGTGGTCTTGAGTATATCGTCCTTCTTGACTCTGACTTGATGGTATCCGCTCCGGAGATCCAACTTCGAAAATACCTTCGATCCACCAAGCCGATCGAAGATATCATCAATGCGGGGCAGCGGGTACTTGTTCTTCACTGTGATCTGATTCAACTCCCGATAATCAATGCACATTCTCCTCGAGCCATCTTTCTTCTTCACCAGTAAGGCAGGTGCACCCCAGGGAGATACGCTGGGATGAATGAAACCCTTCTGTAGTAGCTCATCCAACTGTTTCCTCAACTCTTCTAATTCTGCAGGAGCCATACGGTACGGTGCCTTCGAAATTGGTTGAGCTCCTGGCATAAGATCGATGCCGAACTCTAACGCTAGATCGGGCGGCAGTCCAGAAATGTCTTCAGGGAAGACGTCTTCGAAATCTCTCACTACTACAGGCTTCTCTGGTTCAGCAATTAAGATGCAAGGGTCAATCAGTAAGGCTGGGCTCGGAACTTGACAGGTCCAAGCGAGCATTCTCCGCCGACAAACTCGAACACTGGGTGGTCAGGAATTTCGAACACCACTTTCTTCCGGTGACAGTCGATCGTGGCATAAAAAGCTCCTAACCAGTCAATGCCGAGAATAGCATCAAAGTTGGATAGGTCGTGGACAATGAAATTAGCATATAGTTCGTGTCCACTAATCACCAACGGGCATGGTCTACATCCCAATGCAACCTTTACTACACCATTCCCAGTTGTAATGTTCCAACACTTGGAAAGTGTATAGGTGGGTATCGAGTGTTCGACTACAAACTTCTGAGATAGGATGCACATGGAAGCTCCAGAATCGAACAAGGTCAAGGCCGGGTGAGATGAAACTAAGATGACACCTAAGGGTAACATGCAAGTAGATTAAACATGGATCTGACTAATCGAATATAATGCATAAATAAGGAAGAATAGTATAGAGAATACATGCAATAACTCCGTCCTCAGCATCCGCATCTATTGCATTCATCGTGAAAGCTTGTCTCCTAGGCTGAACAGCCTGCTGGAAAGCCTGCTTCTGGGGAATGAAAGGCATTCCACGTCCACCGACTACCGGAGCTCTCTGCTGCTGAACTCCAACTGGTGCCTTCCACGGCTGCTTAGCACTTGGGCAATCCTTCAAAGTATGCGAAGCGTCGACACAAACCAAGCACTGGCCTAGAAGCCTCCTGCACTGCTCCTTCACATGACCAGTCTTGCCGCAATGACTGCACATCTTCTGACTAGGCCCACCTGGCCTCTTAAACTGCACGGACTGATTAGGCTTGAACCCAGGCATAACCACAGCTCTGGCCTGCTCCATAGGCCTCTTTCCCGCACCTGAATATTGCCCTCTCTTCTGATTGGCAATCAGCTCCTGCCTCTTGGCAGCTATCAGTAACTTCTGGTAAGAGTCTAAGTCCGAAGAGGACTTCAGACTCTGCAGCTCCAAGGATAAACCCTGCAAGAATCTCTGAGCACGATCTTCAGCGGTCTGAACTAAATTTGGCGCAAAGCGGCTCAGTCTCATGAACTCTTGGTGGTACTGATCCACTGTCAGATTTTCTTGCTTCAGATTGATAAACTGCTGTATCAGATCCCTCCTGGCAGCTCGAGGGAAATACTCCTCATTAAATCTCGCCTTGAAAGTGGTCCAGGGGATAGGCTTCACTAACATCTGCTCTTCTGACTCCCACCAACTGCGGGCATTGTTCTTCAGTTGCTTCTTCACCAAGTCAACCCATCCAGCCGGGTTAACCTTCGAGAGAAGCAGATTATCCTCTGTGTTCTTCATCCATTCATCCGCAGTTAATGATCCTTCTGACCCAGTGAAATATGACGGGCCCATCTCCCGAAATTGCTTCACTCCCGCCTCGAAGCGAGGGGCATTCTGAAGCATGCCCTGCTGAACCTGCATCATCTGATGCATCATCCACATCATCTCAGCCATGGTGGGTTCTCTATCAGCATCCGCAACACGTCCTGCTCCACCACCAGCTCCAGATCCACTACCAGCTCCTCGGGTAACGCGTCTACCAGACATCTAAGACAAGGAAATGTTCAGGTTAGACTTAATCATGACTCGAATGTTATGAATAATTAATTGGATGTTATTATCATTATTGTTGTTCCGATATTTCACAGATGCAAAAAGGACCTGCATGGGCCACCACTAAAACATGTCATGACCCGCTTCCCTAATATGGAAGGCGAGACGTGAGGAGGTCCGCTCAGACGTGGAGCTATGAAGCTGCAATCTGATAAGAGTCTGTAAAAATTTCAAAAAGTAGCAGGTCTTTGCATTGCGATGAAACAACAACAATAATAATAAAGCAGATAAAAGAACATCCACCAACAACATCCAACAAATATTACAACATCACAGAATAGTCACAAAAGTACAAGTCTGAACAATAGGCCTAAAGCATGGCCAAACAAAACAAATAGAGATAGGTGCTACGCACCGAAACCTAACAACAACTAAGGAAAAGTAACAACTAAAGGGAGACTCCAAACGAGTCTAGGACTCGTCACCAGTGTCCTCGAATTCGGTCTCAGCAGGGACCTCAAACTCAGCGTCAACAAACTGCTCGTCCCTTGCTACCTGCTTTGTCTCGAAACCTAACATGTGACACCCAAAGAGAAAAGGGCACATGTCAGCAAAAGTCTCCCAAGAGGCGGAGGACTTTTGTGCAAGGATACAAATAAAATAATGTAGCTAGTAGTTCTAACATGATGATATGGCACGACATTAAAAGAGTGCAACAATTAAATGAACAAGATAATAATAATCAAGCACGGTGTAGCAGAAAGCTACAATTCACTATTTCACGATTCACGAATCACTGATTTATCACTTTGTGCACAGAGTTTCCGTCTTTTGGCTGAAGTGGTTGTACGAGCTCACTTCTATGCTCAAGCGATCATTTAACCCTACCCCTCCACGTGTATATGGACTGTAAGGACCCTGTCTATGGGAAAAACACTAGAAGAGGTGTTGAATAGTGTTTATGCAAATTTAAAAGGAATTTACGCCAAAAAAATGCAATCCAACAAATAGTGCGGAATAGAAAAACAACCCAAAAAGAAACACACGCAAACGCAGAGATGTTTCAAGGGTACGGATTACCCAAGTCAACTCCCGACTTGTTCCCGGTAATCCTACGTCCCTACCACCTGGATACCACCGGATACTCAAGTTAGAACCCTAACGTGAGGTTTCCTTAAAGCCCACTTGTAGCAACCCTACAAGTGCAATCGAATACAATCGATGTCCTTAACTCCCACAACTAGGGAGCAAGCAAAACCACTCTCACAACTGAGAGCACAACTCAAATAACGAATGTTATGAAATAATGAAAAACAACACTTACAATCACCTATGCCTTGAAGTAGAACTTGAAGGAGGAGTGTGATGTGTGTTGAAGAACTCTCTTAGAAGAGAGGAGAAGCCCTTTCTCTTGACTGCACCAATTGCCTAGATGATCACTCTTTGGTTCTAGGTTGGAGAGCAAGAGAACAAGATTTGGAAATACTTAGGGCTTTGGATTTGAGAGCTTTGATCTTTGGAAATGAAAGCTTGATAGATTTTGCAATGAATGAGTAACCTTCCAATGGAACAGTAAAAGTGCTATTTATAGCTTTCTCAAATCCACAAAACAGTTTAGGCAAAAACCCAATTGGAATACATGAGAAAAATCTCAACGGATAGAATCTGAACTCGCGACAGTCGACTGTTGAATAATCCACAGTCAACTGTTGCACAGACAGTAAGGGTAGGTGAGAATTCATAATGGTAACTTACCACGTGGACAGTCGACTGTTAAACCAACAGGCGACTGTAATTTCTTCGACAGGCGACTGGCCGAGAGATGGGTAAGTTAGACAAATACTGGAAATGTCATAAGTAACAGGACAGACGACTGATGCAAGGAATACAGTTGACTGTTCAACAGAACAGGTGACTGTAGATCCATAAACAGAAGACTGTCAAAAGCATGAGAAATTTCCAGAGAACTGAGTCAAAGAAAGGACTTACAGACAGGCGACTGTTACAGCATAAACAGTCGACTGATCTAATAAACAGTCGACTGTATATACAGCATTAGTCGACTGGCCGTAAAAGTCAGATCAAACAAAGTTTGGGCAAGGATAGACATGCGACTGATTTACAAAACACAGTCGACTGTCACTTGGACAGGTGCCTGTGAATCGTTCATCAGTAGCCTGTACGAAGTAATCAGAGAAGGCCCAAAACTATATTGTAATAGTCTGTGCATAACAGGTGACTGTAGAACAAAACACAGTCGACTGTTTTAAACAATCCTAGCACAAACAAAAAAGAATTGAATTGGGATCAAAGGACAATTGATCTAATGAAGTCCTATGACCGAATGTAAATGTGTGTGAGTGCTCCATCAAAGTTCTACTTCTAAGCTACATACTAGAAGAGATAAAAGAAAAATTACATTGACGAATAATCTCTTCTTTTCATCGTATGAGCTTGAAGTCTTCACGGATCTTCAATCATCATCCACGATCATCCAATTCATGTCATTTGCCTTCAATGAAGTTTGTGAGTCATCCATTGCTAGTAGATCTTCATAATTAGCTTAGGCAATGGATCAACTGCAAAATAGGGGATTAGTCACAAGTATTTATGTTTGCTCATCATTAACACCAAGTAGGGAGAAGTCCAATACTCAACATTCTCCCCCTTTTTGATGATGACAAACAAACATAAACAAAAAGATAAATAATTGTGCGCAATGATAACTTACTCCCCATACATAGATGCCAAACAAGTTAGTCAACAAATATTTGGGCATCTACATAACAATTGAAGCAAATAAGAGAGATAAGGATGATTTTAATTCAAGAAATCTAGGAATTAAAATCGCTATTCATTGTAATCTTACTCCCCCTGAATCTAAGGCAACGTGAATCTTAGATTCAAGCGTTAGAACATACTTAGCACATCCATTATGAATCTTGTATATTTATTTCTCTCCCCCTATGGCATTATCCAAAAAGGTGGGAGCAAATAACAACAACAATAATAGTGCTAAATACGAACTAACAACAATCAAGGAGTATAAAGATATATCAAATCAAAAACTCATAAAATCGCATCATATACACATGTGAGTAATGGAATTGAAGTTCAATATCAACATTAGATATATAGACAAAAATAGTTTCAAAAGAGATTTCACAAATGCATCATACCAGAGATAGCATGATAAAACGAATACCAAATTCATATATTGTCTCAAAAGCACATCAGAGAGAGTATAGCATACATGGAGACAACATATCATACATCACACAGATAAGATAAGCAGTATAGCATAGTGTGACACAAGATAAACAACAACATCATATATAGATATATAAAAGATGAGTACATCATCGGGTGGACATTTACATGTCCATCACAAAAAGATACATCATGATCAAGACAAAAAAATATCATCATGGCGACAGCGAAGTTCAACACCATACATATATAAAGTCACTGACAACATCATCCAGCATACATCAAAAAATCAATCATCACCAAACTAACACCACTCAAACACCTATCTAAGAGTGAGCGTCTCCAGGGGCTGCAGAAGAGGAAGCAGGCTCTGTGACAGCAGGTGTATCTTCTGGAGGAGGATCAGAGGGAGCAACAGTAATAGCAGCAGCATCAACAGCAACATCCTGAGTAGAAGCTACTCCAGGAGGCTCAACAACATCAGTGGGCTGAGGAGGAACATGAAGCTGGGGAACAAACTGTCTCAGATCCTCAGGGAAGGGTATTCCCTGATGGAGGAAAGAGAGGGACAACAATCTGTAAATACTAGAGACCATCTCTAAAAGAATATCACGAGATGGTGGAGCAGAGGATGAAGGCAGGTCAGCTGGAGGAACAGTGGATGAGGATGGAGCTGAAGTAGATTTCCTCTTCTTCGAGGTAGTCTGCAGAGCCGAAGAAGATTTCGACTTTGCAGAAGCGTTGAGGAGAGGACCAAAGGGCATGGGCTCGTAACGAGTCAAATCAAAACCAAAATGACGGAAGACACGAGTCAGAAGACCACCGTAAGGAATGTGAGACGAGGAGGTCGTGAACTCAACCCTGTCCATCCTATCAATGAGGACACCGGCCCAGTTCACGGGCATGCCAGAGAAAATAGCATACATACACTTCAGTATTTCCTGAGACGGCTGGTCAGATGATCCATATCTCGGCAGGATGTTGGACTTCACCACTAGGTGAACAGCCCAACCTCTCACAGAGAACATAGATGACCTGACACCCGAATCAAGAGCTAAAGGTACCTATCGAAACATATCCCGGAGGACAGACTGGTCAAGGTCGTCAATAACAGAGATGCTGATATCAGAGGGAAGGGAACCAACAGAGGGAATCCTAAGAATAGTCCCTAAGAGAGAGGGAGTGATCTGAATGTGGGTTCCCTGAACGACAGTATAAAGGATGCCGGTAGACGAATACTCACCGCAAACACGGTTCGCATAGAAGAGCTTCACCAGAAATGGATAGGCTCTGGGGGACTCGCTCTGAGAGAAGCAAAAAAGATCGGCTAGGTGAGTAGCAGAAAGAATGTCAGAAAGCCTCTCAGCAGTGAAGGCGGGAAAAACAATGTACCGCTCCCTAAGAAGGTTAATCCCTAGAAGAGAGTGAAATTTTTCCAAGCAGAGATCGTCTCGACAAACGGGAACAAGGGGATCAGAGGGGGTACGACAGGAGGCTCTTCTGAAGAACTCGAAGCTGAAGGGGGGTGATGGGGGTTCTCAGCAGCATGCTCACTGATGTGAACACCAGTGGGCTTGTGCTGACGAGTGATCAAAGGCTGAGCCTCGGAAGAGGAAGCTGAAGGAGAGTAACCCTGCGAGGAAGAATGCACGGGTGACTCGGCATGCTTGGTTCGGGCTTGATAAGGTTTCTTCTTCTTGGCTATTGGTTTCTTGGGTTCCCTAGGTCGTTTAGGAGCAAAGACGTTCTCTTTTCCCTTACCCTTGGGTGCCATGGGATCGAGAGAGAGAGAGAGAGAGAGAGAGAGAGAGAAACGATACACAGAAATCGGAAGACAATGAACCAAACGAAAGGCTAGAGAGAGAGAAGCAAACCAAGTAGAGAAGAAATGACGAACGGGGAGGAGGAGATTGACGGAAATGACAGCACGAAATCGACTCACGAAGGGAAGAAGATCGACGGTTTTGGAAGAGAAATCGAGCGGGAATACGAAGCGGTCGAATCGGATGAGAGAGAGTCGACGTGGGGAAATGATCGAGCTTCTCGAATATAAAAGTTGGGAAATGAATCTGGGCCGTTGAATCAATGAATCGGCGGCTCAGATCAAATCACATGAACCGTCACAACAGAAGACAATCGACTGATGAACAAAAGTCAGTCGACTGGTTGAAGTGATAACAATAAAGCTCAGAAAGATGGGCAGTCGACTGGCAAGTAACATGCAGTCGCCTGTCCATTGGACAGTCGACTGACATATACTCAACAGTCGGCTGGCCGAGAATTAATACAGTTCATCAAAACAGCAGAGAACACTATAAGAATTCGACAGAGAGAACAGTCGCCTGATGACTAAAATGCAGTCGCCTGTTACACTAATAGTCGACCCGTAAAACAGTCATCAGTCGGCTATACGAAAGATACCAATTCTCAGACTGAGGAGATAGAGTAGGGCAATCGACTGTCGAAGGTAGGACAGTCGTCTGTCCTGGTCCAAAAATGCACAGTGAGATAGAATTCCAGAGAATAAGAACACTCACCCTAGGACCTATACTCAAATTTCAAATACAACATAAAAACAGTATAAAAACAATAACTCCATTGAAACACAAATCACTACCATCAAAATCAAAAACTCATGAAATCAATTAAATCACAATTGCCTTTCTTAATATATAAATATAATAAAGCACATGATGATAGGCAACAAAAAGATATGAGCTCAAAAAGGAGTTATAACATGAAATATTGAGCTTCTAGATTTCAGATTCACCCATAATTCCCAATTCTCCACGCAACCTCACAAATGAATCTTCTTTAAGAGGTTTAGTGAAGATATCAGCAATTTGTTTTTGGGTTACAATGTACTCTAAGATGATGTCCTTCTTAGCTACATGATCATTTATAAAATGGTGTCTCACGTCTATGTGTTTGGTACGGGAGTGGTGTACCGGATTCTTGGAAAGACAAATAGCACTTTGATTATCAACCATGATAGGGCAAGTATCACAATTGACACCATAGTCACTAAGAGTGTGTCTCATCCAAAGAACTTGTGCACATGCAAGGCCCGCGGCAATATATTCCGCTTCAGTCGTGGACAATGACACCGAATTCTGTTTCTTAGAAAACCAAGAAATTAAGGAATTTCCTAAGAAATGGCAAGTGTCACTAGTACTTTTCTTGTCGGACTTGCATCCGGCAAAGTCGGCATCACTATATGAGATTAACTCATATGTGCTAGACTTAGGGTAAAGTAACCCATAATCTAGAGATTAATTGAGATAACGAAATATTCGTTTAACCACAATCAAGTGTGACTCCTTAGGTCTTGCTTGATATCTAACACAAAGGCATACGGAAAACATTATATCGGGCCTACTAGCGGTTAAGTAAAGTAAGCTACCGATCATACCTCGATATAGATGAACGTCTACATCTTTTCCGCTTTCATCCTTATGTAGATGAGAAGTAGTACTCGTGGGAGTCCTTTTGCTCGAAGACGATTCCATCCCGAATAGCTTAATAAGCTCCCATGTGTACTTTGTCTGATGTATGAATGTGCCATTCTCCATTTGTCGAATTTGCAATCCAAGGAAGTAGGTGAGCTATCTCATGTGGCTCATCTCAAACTCATCCTTCATAGACTTGGAAAATTCTTGACAAAGATTAAAGTTAGTAGAACAGAAAATAATATCGTCTACATAGACTTGAATCAAAAGAATGTCATTTTCATAATCTTTAATGAAAAGTGTAGAATCAACTTCTCCAATTTTAAAACCTAAATTCAAAAGAAAGGTCTTAAGTCGATCATACCAAGCTCTAGGAGCTTGTCTCAACCCATACAACGCTTTCTTAAGTTTGAAAACCTGGTTTGGAAATTTCTCATGAATAAAACCGGGAGGTTGAGAAACATAAACTTCTTCATTGACAAACCCATTTAAAAATGCACTTTTAACATCCATTTGAAATAGTTTAAAATTCTTATGGGATGCAAAAGATAAAAACAACATAATAGTTTCTAATCTAGCTAGGGGGCAAAAGATTCTTCGAAATCAATACCTTCCTCTTGCCGGTAGCCTTGAGCTACTAACCTTGCTTTGTTCCATGTGATTACCTCGTTTTCATCCGTCTTGTTCTTGAAGATCCATTTGGTCCCAATGACTTGGTGACCACTTGGAAGAGGTACGAGTTCCCAAACTTCGTTTCTCTCGAATTGCATTAGTTCTTCTTCCATTGCCACTACCCAAGAGCTATCCTCACAAGCTTCTTGGATGTTCTTTAGCTCAATGGTAGAGACAAATGCGCAATGAGAGAATTCTTCAATTCTCGATCTCGTTCGAACACCCACACCAATATCTCCAATTATTTGGTTATGGGGATGGTTACGAACGGTCGGATAAGCTTTGGGTATACATGTATCACTAGGAACAACTTCAACAACTTCGTTAGAAGTGTTAGTCTCAACAATAGAATCATTAATCTTAACATTATTAAGAGAATCACAAAGAATATCTACATTATCATCATCAACATGAGGAAAATCAAAATCTTCATAAAAAGATACGTGAAGTGATTTCTCAATCGTTGAAGAAGTTTTGTTGTATATCCGGTAGGCTTTGCTACGTGTGGAATATCCAACAAAAATTCCTTCATCGGATCTTGGCTCAAACTTGTCTAAATTACCAAATGTGTTCTTTATAAAACATTTTGAACCAAAAACACGAAAATATTTTACTTGAGGCTTTTTACCATAAAACAACTCAAAACAAGTTTTGTTCGTTCGGGGTCTCACTAGGATCCTATTGAGCACATAACATGCTGTGTGCACCGCCTCTGCCCAAAATTGTAGTCCTAAATGACTATCATGGAGCATAGTGCGAGCACACTCAATAAGAGTCCTATTCTTTCTTTCTACAACACCATTTTGTGGTGGTGCACGAGGAAAGGAAAAATTATGAGTTATCCCGGAGTCATCACAAAACTTTGTAAACGACTCATTCTCAAATTCTCATCCATGATCACTACGAATAGTGATAATGGTGGATCCTTAAAGATTCTGAATCTTCTTTGCAAATTTGGTAAACTCTTCATGAGCTTCATTCTTATTAGTTAAGAATGAAACCCAAGTAAATCTAGAAAAGTCGTCAACGACAACTAATCCATAATGAGCATTACCTAAAGAAGCGGTTCTAGTTGGCCAAAATAAATCTAGATGAAGAAGTTCTAGGGGCCTCTTAGAAGTAATCCCTTCTTTAAGCTTACATGAAGATTTACTTAGTTTACCTCTTTGACATGAATCACAAAATTTTTTCTTATAAAAAACAATCTTAGGAAAACCTTTGACTAGATCATGCTTAGCTAACTTATATAAGTGCTTGAAGTGAACATGACCAAAACGGCGATGCCATAATAGTTTTTCACTTGTGTTAGCAACTAATCAATGTTCTACGGTTTTAGGCAAGCTCAAATAATAAATATTTTTACGCCTAATTCTGGAAAATAAAACATTTGAATCACAATCAACAATAGTACACAATCCTTCTCCAAAGTTAACCTTGTAACCTTTGGCACAAAGTTGACTAATGGAAATGAGATTGTGACACAAACCACTAACAAGATAAACATTAGTAATTAAGGATTTGGAAGGATTACCAACGATACCTACTCCAATGATGGTTCCCTTTTGATTACCTCCAAAAGTGACCGTTGCACTATCCTTGATACTAATCACTTCGGAGAGCAACGAGGGATCTCCCGTCATGTGTTTGGAGCAACCGATATCAAGAATCCATCCTTTCACTTTAGAGATAATAAGACATTTATTGCTCTTCTTCTTTCTCTTGGGTACCTATATAATATACCATAAGCTAATGGTACCCAATGTTTGTTGGGTCCAAGGGGATTAGCCCTTTGGAAGCCAAGTCCAAGTGGACTTCCGCTTCCCAACATAATTTTTATTCCTAATGACATCATGGAAAAAGGAATCAATATAAGCATTCCTAACATTTTGGCTAGTGTTCTTAGGACCCCAAATCGTGTAAGTCTTGGGAGTCATATTCCTAGTTGCATGCATACTTGTTGAATTTCTACGTGGTGCATGCTTTTTAGGAAGATGATTTCTAGCATAGAGATGTGGTGGAGGATATGCATGGTACATTCTAGGATGATATGTATGCTTGGGAACATGCATATTATATGAAGCATATGGATCATGCATGACATGTGTAGGATGAGCATACATGAAAGAATGATGCGTATGAGCATACGTGTGTATAGGAGCACGTACATGAGTATTTCTCATGTGTGGTTGTGTACATGACCGTGGGTGCGGAGCATAGAATGTGTCATGATTATCCACTTGTGAAGTAGGATGTTTCCTACGTGGATGAGTGTTAGTGTACATATAAGCATGGCCTTGCTTTTGGTTTCCACCCTTAGTGGGTTTCTTGCCAAAAGGAAGAGAAGGTGAAGTGGTGACATTCTTGGTAGGATTGCTACCTATAGTGTCTTTGACACCACTTGTGGATGCACTGGAGGAAGGCCTCAGAAAATCTATAGTGACACCACTATAAAAGGTGCGATCATTAGATGCATTCGCTTTCACAAACCCAAGACCAACACGATGTGTGGCCGGAAATTAGTTTGCAAGCAAATCATCCAATTGTCCTTTTCCCTTATTGAATCTCACAATACGGGAGGACATGAGCTCATATTTCTCCTTTAAAGAAGAAATGTTGGTATCCAAGGTGGACACCCGTGCTTTGAGCTCGTGCACTTGAGTTTTAAGAGAATCATTCTCTTAACCCAATTGTGTGTGACGTGTAACTAGATCACTATTATCCTTAGGATGTATTTGATCTAATTGAGATTTGAGGGTATTCACCTCATCTCTCAAAGTGACATTTTGAGAAGCTAAGTTTGCTTTCTCAAGAGTTAAAGTATCAACAATGGTGTCATTGTTGATAATGCATGGAATGGATGACTTGGTACCATTTGATTTCTTTAAGCTAGTGTATCTAAGCATTAAAGATTGGTATTTAGCAAATAGTTCTTCATTAGCAATATGAAGTTCATCCATTGTTACCTCGGTGTCGTCCATGTCAGAATCACTCTCATCGGAGAGTAGGTCTTCTAGAGCCATGAAACACATGTGGACGCTCTCACCCTTCTCATCATCGGAATCGCTTGATGATTCATCACTTGAGTCGTCGAATGTACCTACGAGTCCTTTCTTCGTGTATCTCTTGTTCTTATTGGACTTGTGGTACTTTGGTGCCTTCCACTTTTCTTTGTTGTTTAGCATTGGGCAATCCCTCTTGATGTGCCCTGGCTTATTACACTTATAACAAAGAGAGGAAGTAGCATTAGTAGACTCAAAACGTTTGTTTGAGGGAAATTTACTTTTGCGGAAGAAGCGTTGGAACTTCTTCGCCATTTGGGCCATTGCACCCAAATCCATCTCGTTCTCGGATTCCTCACTATCGGAGGATGATGAATTGGCATTAAATACCATAGCTTTCTTCTTGGCCTTCGAAGTATTCATCATGGCTCAAATCTTCAATCGGTCCTCCTGTCTTACTTCGTAAGACATAAGAGTCCTGATGAGATTCACCACGGTGTAGTTTTTTAAGTCATTGACCTCCTCGATGGCGATTGCTCTTATTTCCCATTTGGAGGTCATCCCCATGATGATCTTCCTTACCTTATCCGGTTCGGAATATATTTGGCCAAGGGCTTCCAATTCATTGATGATGTCGATAACACGTCCATACATCGATGCAATGCTTTCATTGTCCTGCATATGAAATAAATCGAAGTTTTGCACGACAACATATAACTTTGAAAGTTTTACCTTATTCGTTCCCTCGTGGGTAACGATGAGATGGTTCCAAATTTGATATGCACTCTTACATGTGCATATCTTGTTGAACTTATTCGGGTCCAACGCACAATGAAGAGTGTTCATTGCTTTAGCGTTGTTGATTTCGGCGGACTTCTCGGAAGTCGTCCATTCGGTGGACTCGACGTATTCCTTGTGGAGGGTTCTCCAAAGCGAAGCACTCCTAAGGAACGTCTCCATCCTGCATTTCCAATAGCTAAAATTTGTACCATTGAAACGCGGAGGGCGCACCATAGATTGACCTTCGAAAAGTGTGGACGCTCCATCACGATCGTGATTGTTGTATGAAGGCGGCGGTGGAAAGTTGTTGTTGTTGGATGCCATAGATGTAACCTTGCGCTCTGATACCAATTGTAAGGACCCTGTCTATGGGGAAAACTCTAGAAGAAGGGTTGAATATTGTTTATGCAAATTTAAAAGGAATTTACGCCAAATAAAATGCAATCCAACAAATAGTGCGGAATAGAAAAACAACCCAAAAAGAAACACACGCAAATGCAGAGATGTTTCAAGGGTTCGGATTACCCAAGTCAACTCCCGACTTGTTCCCGGTAATCCTACGTCCCTACCACCCGGATACCACCGGATACTCAAGTTAGAACCCTAACTTGAGGTTTCCTTAAAGCCCACTTGTAGCAACCTTACAAGTGCAATCGAATACAATCGATGTCCTTGACTCCCACAACCAGGGAGCAAGCAACACCACTCTCACAACCGAGAGCACAACTCAAATAACGAATGTTATGAAATAATAAAAAACAACACTTACAATCACATATGCCTTGAAGTAGAACTTGAAGGAGGAGTGTGACGTGTGTTGAAGAACTCTCTTGGAAGAGAGGAGAAGCCCTTTCTCTTGACTGCACCAATTGCCTAGATGATCACTCTTTGGTTCTAGGTTGGAGAGCAAGAGAACAAGATTTGGAAATACTTAGGGCTTTGGATTTGAGAGCTTTGATCTTTAGAAATGAAAGCTTGAGAGATTTTGCAATGAATGAGTAACCTTCCAATGGAACAGTAAAAGCTCTATTTATAGCTTTCTCAAATCCACAAAACAGTTTAGGCAAAAAACCAATTGGAATCCGTGAGAAAAATCTCAACGGATAGAATCTGAACTCGCGACAGTCGACTGTTGAATAATCCACAGTCAACTGTTGCACAGTCAGCAAGGGTAGGTGAGAATTCATAACAGTAACTTACCACGTGGACAGTCGACTGATGAAGCAAGGACAGTCGACTGTTAAACCAACATGCGACTGTAATTTCTTCGACAGGCGACTGGCCGAGAGATTGGTAAGTTAGACAAATACTAGAAATGTCACAAGTAACAGGACAGACGACTGATGCAAGGAATACAGTTGACTGTTAAACAGAACAGGCGACTGTAGATCCATAAACAGACGACTATCAAAAGCATGAGAAATTTCCAGAGAACTGAGTCAAAGAAATGACTTACAGACAGGCGACTGTTGCAGCATAGACAGTCGATTGATCTAATAAACAGTCGACTGTATATACAGCATTAGTCGACTGGTCGTAAAAGTCAGATCCAACAAAGTTTGGACAAGGATAGACAGGCGACTGAGTTACAAAACACAGTCGACTGTCACTTGGACAGGCGCCTGTGAATAGTTCATCAGTAGCATGTGCGAAGTAATCAGAGAAGGCCCAAAACTATATTGTAATAGTCTTTGCATAACAGGCGACTGTAGAACAAAACACAGTCGACTGTTTTAAACAATCCTAGCACAAACAAAAAAGAATTGAATTGGGATCAAAGGACAATTGATCTAATGAAGTCCTATGACCGAATGTAGATGTGTGTGAGTGCTCCATCAAAGTTCTACTTCTAAGCTACATACTAGAAGAGATAAAAGAAAAATTACATTGACGAATAATCTCTTCTTTCCATCATATGAGCTTGAAGTCTTCACGGAGCTTCAATCATCATCTACGATCATCCAATTCATGTCATTTGCCTTCAATGAAGTTTGTGAGTCATCCATTGCTAGTAGATCTTCATAATTAGCTTAGGCAATGGATCAACTGCAAAATAGGGGATTAGTCACAAGTATTTATGTTTGCTCATCATTAACACCAAGTAGGGAGAAGTCCAATACTCAACAGGACTGGCGCCCATCTTCTGGATCACGAGCCAGGAAGTGTTATTGGCATAGGGTTGTGCCCACAAAGTAGGTGCCTAGCCTCAATAGTTACAATTATTGTAGCGTGTGCTACGCAATCACGATAAAACAATTTGATGCACGAATGACATGGCAAGATGCAGATAAGAGTGCGTATAATTAAATGAAAGTAAACGTGACAAGAGAGCATGAAAAGATAGCATGGTAAAGGTGTCGGATCTAGCTTCGTTGTCAAGCTAGATCTAGTAAGGGCGTCTAAGCGACTATCATTTCATCGCCTAGTATCTTTTACGCTACTAAACAAATTGGCCTAAAACATGGCCTAAATAATTACTGGCAAGTATCACTTGCCTGTTTCCGGTGGTATCGATTGTCGTGGGTTCGTCTCGACGGGTATTACGTGTCGGTATTTCCGGTTCTCTGTTTTGGTTAATGAATTCACAGAATTAGATTTTTCGTGAGATAATCAAAATATCAGGTTAATCCCCGAATTGGGTTCGTCCAATTTTATCGGGTTCTCTGACTAGGGTGATGTCTATATGTGTTATACTAACCTGATACACCTTATTTTTTACACTTATATTATTACCCTAACATTATTAATTAATAAAATGCTGATAATTAAACTTCTAATCAACATTATTACACTAATTACCATGACAAGATAAGGGTACGGTTTGCATAAAAACTCCACCTATTACCACCTACTACAACCCTATTATAATACCCATCAAATATATTATCTCTTACAATTGTCACCTACTCATTTAATTAAAACAAGGGTGACCCCCTAATTCAATACCCTCTGTCACTCTTCTTTCTCACTCTCTTTCTAATAAAAACTGTTAATCTTTAATACCATATTCTTTACTCCTCTGTCACTTCCCCCTTTCAAATTTATTAAGGCTGTCATCTTTTATTCATTCTTTTATTCTATCTTTCTTTAATACTATTACTCTTTCCCCTCCATTCTCTAATAAGGCTACACTTTAATAAGGTTTGAAGTCTCTCCTTTAGTGTCACTATCTCTCCCTCTTACTGTCTTCCGTCTTCTCTTTTCATTATTCTTTTTTTGTTCTCTCATGGTTCGGCAGCAATCAAGACATGGGGAGGGCTCATGCGAAAATAAGAGAGAGGAGGGGCTCACCTACGCACGGAGATGGGGAGGAGATACAGGCCGGCGGCGGCTAACCTGGGCAGGGGCGGCTTCTGCGGGCGGCAGTTCACGGCGCGGGCGGCGACGTGCTGGGGGATTGAGGGTGGAGGCCGGCCTTGGGAGGAGGAGGAAGGAGAATTTGTTTGCTGTAGGATGCATTTGCAGAATGATGAAGGTGGAGTTTCTGGTTGTGGAGTTTCTGGTTTTCAGCAAGTTTGGCAGAGGAGATTACGAGCTTAAGAAGTTGAGCAGGGGGAACACCTTTTCCCATTGTCAAACCAGACATTAATATGATTAGGGTAGAATTTATTACCATCTTTAGACTAAGGGTAGAGACGTATTGCTTTGCTCAAACGAAAACAAAGAGAAAGCCAACTTTGATTTTAGAAGTTGTATCTGGTTGTTTAAAACGTGTGTGTTGTCGTGTAGTTAAGGGTTAAGGCATTTACATAATTAAGTAAGTTTAATTAGTCATCATTAAAAATGAAAAAGTAATTAGTGAAATTAATTAAAGTAATTAAGATTTTGTAATTAGTAAATTGTAATTAGTAGAATAATTAAGTCAAATTATTTTAGTTATAACTTGATGGTAAATAATGACGACACGGTAAAACAAATTCAGTGACGCGCTCGCGTCGACACGTACGGACGAAAAGTTATCTGAATGACTGAAGAAAATACGGGTACGCACAATCGAAAACACGCCTAAAAATACTGGCCATTACAACTCCCACCACCAAATAGCCTCTCCTTTACTTCCTTCCACCACCTAGAACACTACCACACCTCTCCTTGTTCCTCGAATCAAGTTTTACACCCAAAAATCCATACTTTTGGTACTCGTTTTGGAGCTTGGAGTTGAAGAGGGACGGGGTTTTGGAAGAGTAGAAGGAGGAGCCCAAAAAAGCTTCAAGTTCTTCAAGGAGAAGACGGGCCAAAGTGTTTTTTTGAAGGACATACTAAGATAGGACTCTCTAGCATCATAGTAGGATTTTATTTTAGAGCTGGTTTTAGACTAAGATTAGAGTAACATAGAAACTATGTGTTAAAAAAAATTAAGTCATGTCAGTTTAGACCAAATTGTGTCATGTTGTTAATTTTATTTAGTACCATGCTTGGTTGCTAAATGGATTTCAAGTTAGTTCTAAGTTTCATGTCTTATTGCTTTCATGTTAATAAGATAAGTGTAGACAACTACATGTTATAATTCCTACTCCATGTTAGTATGCTAAATTGCTCTCTAGTTTTCTTAGCTTGCCATGTTATGTTAGTAATGTGCCAAAATCATGTTAGTAATTATGATTAGTAAGTTATTATAATTTGAGCTTAGCATAATTATACTAGTATGTTACTATGTTCATATGAAAATGCTAAGGTCTTTATTAATGCTAACATACCTACAAGTTGCTAATGTCAAGTGAGAACAAATATGCTTCAAGTACTTATGTTGATATGTTTCCAAGTTAGAAAGCTATTATGCAAGTTGTGATTCTATGCCATTATATGACATTAAACTAGCATGTGGTAACTAGAATGTAAAGTTGTGTTAATATGCTAATATATGTCATTACGTTAACATGCATAGTTCTCCTTATGAAATAAGTAGTATTGTAGTGTGCCAAGTTTTAGGAGCATACTAGTCATTTTTCATTATGATTAGTAGCATGTTGTTAGTAGCATGTTGTTAAATTAGTAAAATAAGTATGCCATGTTCTCACTATGATTAGTAGCATGTTGTTTAGTAGCATGTTGTTAAATTAGTAAGATAAGTATGCCATTTTCTCATTATGATTAGTAGCATGTTGTTACATGATTACATCATTATGTTAATAGCATGTTGTTAAACTATCATATATGTTAGTTGTTAATATGAAGCAGGTAAAAAATTAGTAAGTTTTGATAGTTGTAGGAATTGGGTTATAATATGATTAAGTTTGTAACCTGTTAAATATTTCCAATTACCAACATAGTGATAGGTTAATTTGTTAAGTACATCTCAATGTACGCTAATGTCAAATATTATGCCATATCACATGTTAGTAGATTTTATGTATGTTAAATGCCATGATTGTTTAGATTGATTCTTTTGTTATTTAGTGGTATGTTACCATTTCATGTTATTGTAATGTGTTATGTGCAATAGTAATGGACGAAACTTGATTATATTGTGGAAAATAAGCATTAATGTGTATGAATGCTCTCTTGTGAATGATTATGCGATGTTCCTAGTTAACAACACAACATCGACGAAAAGAAAGAAATGGAAAGATGTGAATGCGGTAATGAGACCGTGAAAAAAATGTCTAAAATAATGAATTTGTCCCATAAATTGAGAGTGAGGAATTTGAGGGTAACAACATGGAAATCTCGGTCTACCTTGAGGTATGTGAGATTCCAGACTTGGAGTTTGGGGGAAACATGGGTAACTTTTAGGAGTTAAGGATCGGACATATTGTCACGCACCGCTTCCCATAATAATTGAGAGCGAGGATGCGAGCGGGTCCACATGGGCTGAAGCGATGAAGCTTAAACCCAATAAGCGTCTATGATTAAAACCATACGCAGGAACCTACATGCATTCAGAAGCAACAAAAATAACTATGGAAATTAAAGCCAACATCCACATGAGTACACAAAACTAATAAAGGCCCCAAACATGGCCAACAACACAGAGTTCAACAAAAGATGGGTACACACCCTACGACAGAATTGTAGTAAAAGAAATCCTAAGTAGCAGCAGTCAAAGTTCAGCGACTAGTCCTCAGTGGGGGAAACTTCTAGATCAACGTACTCCTGGTCCAATGGGTAAGTCTGATCAAGCAGCTCGTCCTCCAGATACTCTGTCTCGTGACCTGGTATACAGTTTAGACAACATAGAAATGTATGTCAGCAAGGGTCTGGCAAGCAATAGTTACAAATGGGACCCTTGGCAAGGTTTTCAAAGTATTTTGCATGTCGGTTAAAGCATTTAATGACCGAATGAACAATTTAACATTTCTAAGCATTATGAACAAAAATGACATCAGCATGGAAATTCTAAGATAAGTAAACCAATAACAATTTTACTTGTTAGGCATTTAAGATGGCAGTTTTCAAGCTATTCTTGAGTGTTTCTAACTAGTGACTAAGACCCATGTCGTTAGGCAGATAGCAAGTGAATCGACCTTCTCGTGCCCTCGAAGGTGACCCGTTTACTTCCGGCTAGTGCCCGCGAGCCCAACCCCACCCATGTGTACTTTCTGGACCACGAGCCAGAATCAGCCAAATCGGCCTACAAGATGTTTCATTAGCCAAACCGGCCTGCAAGCTAGCCAAACCGGCCTGCAAGATTGTCATGGTGTTCGAGCAGCTCAAGATGTCAATGTATGTCCAAAATTGTTTGCAATTTACAAGGTGTGATCAGTTAACTTATTGAAATGCCAAACACACGCACACACTGTTTTCATTTGGCATTTCACTAACAGTACACACGTGGAGTTTTTGGTGTCATTGTGTCACATGTCATTTTTCATGTACAAGATGTCATAGTTAAGTCTCCCAGAACTATCTATGTGTAAAAACGTCTAAAAGAGCATCATTTAAAATGTGTATTAAATTGCGCACTTGTGCCCAGGTGATCGCAGGGAAGGCGCTGGTAATGCTGCGAAGTTGGAATTCCAATATCAGTTAAATGATCCTTAACGAGTTAATCACCATATTACCATTATATAATAAGCTGATATGGGTGAAAAGTTAAAACTTATATATGTTATAACTACGTACTGTTATTTATATACATAAACTAATATTTTATGCATACAGTAACATTATTATACTAATCTTACTAACTTACTAACTTACTGATATTAGATTAAACTAACTTATATGCTAATATTTTAACACCCACATACTGATAATATTATAAAACTAATATTATAATAAAACAGACGTACTGATGTAATTAAACTAACATGATATACTGCTACTAACATCATGCTACTGACATTATATAGTATTAACGTACCGATATTATAACTAATATAATAATGAAACTAAGTTATTACAACTTACTTGTTATCGCTATTTTGCTCGCATGAGCAGGCATGTGCAGCAGCGACTAGTGGATGGCGAAGGCGACAGCGAGCGACGATTGCAGCTCGAGCTGCTATAGGGTCGAGTTGTCGAAGGAGGCAGAGGAGCGGTCGTCGTGGGCTTGATAGAGGGAGGTGCGGCAGTGTTGGGTTGGGAACGGGAGTGACGTCGGGCGTTGCGTGGAGGGTTGTTGGAGGGAATGGGGTTGGCGCTTGGAGGTTGAGTAGGCGAGGGTGGCGACAGGAGGCGGACGTCGGTGAGGGACAGATGATGGAGGGAGGGTTTCGCCGGAGGGGGTATGGGCTGTTGAGTCAAGGAAGGAAGAAGATGGGGTCGAGGAGGGAGGTGCCGACGTCTAGCTAGGTTCGGGGTGGAGGAAGAAGAGAGTCACAGGGATACGGGGGCTTGAGGGAGTTGTCGGAGGGAGACGATGGGAAGAAAGAGTTTGTCGGACGTTTGGGGAGGTCACCGGAGTCGGGGATGATGGTCGGAGTGAGGGTTGGTGGTGTCGGGGCTGTAGGAGGGAGAGATAGGGTTGCGGAGAAAGAGGAGCTTGGTGCCATGAGTTTTGATGGGGGGAGATGATGGTTGAGGTTGCTGCGGGGCTGTTGGATGAGGGAGGCGGTAGTGGGCTACTGCTGTTGGAGGCGTGGGATGACGAGGGATGAGTCGGAGGTCGACAGGCACTGGGAGTTTTGTTATGGGTTCATGTCCTTGCGTACGAGAGGGGAGAGAGGCTATCGGAGGGTTGAGAACTTGGCAGTGGGAGATGAGATTTTAAGTAGAAAAGGAGGAGAAGAAGAAGAAGGTGAACATGGGGGGGTTTGGTTGTTACATGATTGCGGGAGTGGGGGTGTGGGCGGTTGCGAGAACGGCGGAAAACTGTTGAAGGAATCCGCATGAGATGACGTTGGGCTGGGGGATTCCCATGCATGGGTTTAAGGAGATTAGGGGGATGTAGTTAGTATATTTGATTAAAAGAAATCGGCTTAGTTTTAAAAAATTTGGATTTTAAAATTTAAACTTTGAAAAGATTAATATATAAAAATTATTAGATTTTTTACAATTTTGCCCTTCGACTCGGCGTTGCTAAAAAATTATAAGGAAAATATCGGGACGATCGTGACATCGAGAGGATCGTAAATACGAGGTCCGATCGCGAGTTCGAGCCAAGGAAATAATAATAAAAATCAGAACGCTAAAATTCACATAATACGATGCATTAAATAAGTACGTACGAAAATACGTACGACAGAACGTGGCCGTTACATTCTACCCACCTCAAGAAAAATTCCGTCCTTGGAATTTCTATCAACTAAGAAGCATGGAACAAATAAGGATAATGCTCTCGCATTTTATCTTCCCGCTCCCAGGTGGATTCTCCAGGCGAACCATGATGCCACATCACTCTCATAAGGTCGATGACCTTGTTCCTTAGCGTCTTCTGACGGTGATCTAAGATCTGCACCGGCTGTTTCTCATATGTCAGGTCCAGTCGAACCGTAATCTCTGAGTAATCAACAGCATGAGAAGGGTAAATGATGTAACGGCACAGCTGAGATACATGGAAAACATCATGTATTCCCTCCAATGAAGGCGGTAGTGCTAGACGATAAGCTACCTCTCCAACTCACTCTAGCACATCGAAAGACCCAATGAATCTCAGACTGAGCTTGCCTCTCTTCCCAAAGCAAATCACTCCTCTGTTCGGGGATATCGTCAGGAATACATGATGTCCTGCCTTGAACTCCAAACGATGACGTTTAGTATCAGCCCAATGCTTGTACCTATCCTGAGCTATATGAAGCTTATCCCTGATAGTACGCACTATATCCACAGCCTCGACTATCATCTCTGGTCCCAACAGCTCTCTATCACCAATGTCATCCCAATTCAGAGGAGATCGATATTTTCTTCCATAAAGTGCAGCAAATGACGACATGCCAATGCTGACTTGATAACCGTTGTTGTAGGCGAACTCCACTAAATGCAAGTGATCCTCCCACGAACCCTTAAGATCCAACATGCAAGCCCGCAACATGTCCTCCAATATCTGAATGGTACGCTTCGACTGTCCATCCGTCTACGGGTGATACATAGTACTAAAACTCAGACTGGTACCCAGATTCGACTGCAGACTCTTCCAGATCTGAGATGTGAATTTCGTGTCTCGGTCGGAGACGATACTCATAGGAACTCCATGCAATCGCATAATCTCCTGCACGATTATCGTTCACATCACGACGTATGCTAGAAAGAAGTTATAAAGGTATAATAAATATAATTACCTCCATATACTTCTTCGGAAGTATCTCTGTAGATTGTCCTACTCGGAAGGGTATGAAATGCGCAGACTTGGTTAATCGGTCAACGATGACCCAAATCACGTCATTTTGCTTGGTGCTCCAAGGTAGTCCAGTCACGAAGTCCATGGTGATGTGCTGCCACTTCCACTCTGGAATCGACAGAGGTTGAACCAATCCAGCAAAACGATGACGTTCAGCCTTCATTTGTTGACACACAAGGCACTTGGCGACGCTTCGAGCTACGCTCCTCTTCATACCATGCCACCGAAAATTTAGACGAAGATCCTTATACATCTTGGTACCGCCAGGATGGTTAGAATAGGGAGAGCTGTGAGCTTCATTCATTAGTTCTTCTCTGATATCACCTGAAGGTACGTAGATCCTACTACCGTATCTCAGGGAGCTATCCTCATGAATGAGAAAATCCGTCTGAAGTCCTTCAACTTGCTCTCTGATCTTCTGCAGCTTTGCATCTCCAGATTGTGCAGCTTTTATCCGATCCACAATCATCGACTGAATTTGCATATTCATCAACAATGATGTGACTCCAGGCAAAACAACCTCTAAATCCATCTCCTGCAGATCTTGTCGTAGTTTCCACTGAACTGTAAGAGTCATGACTGCTAGGAGTCTACTCAATGCGTCGGGTACGACAGTAACCTTCCCTGGATGAAACTGAAGGTTGATGTCGTAATCAGCCATCAGCTCTAACCATCTGCACTGCCTCATATTCAATTCCTTCTGGGTAAAAATGTATTTCAAACTTTTGTGATCAGTGAAGATTTTCACTTTCTCGCTCAGTAAGAAATGTCTCCAAATCTTCAGGACAAAGATGACAGTAGCTAGCTCCAAGTCGTGAGTCGGATAATTCTTTCGTGAACCTTCAACTGCCGAGAAGCATATGCGACCACATGACCATGCTAGTGCATGACACATATAAAGCCTTTGCCTGACGTGTCACAGAATATCTCAAATCCTCCAGTCCTATCTGGTATAGTCAGTACTAGTGCATACGTCAGCCTTGCTTTCAATATCCCAAATGCCTGCTCACAAGAGTCTGACCACATAAACTTGACATCCTTCCTCATCAAATGAGTCATGGGCTCGGCTATCCTCGAGAAATCCATGATGAATCGATGATAATAACTCGCCAATCCTAGGAAACTCCTGATATCTGATGCTTATCGATGGGTAGGCCAATTGTTGACCGATGCAACCTTCTCTGGGTCGACAGAGATACCGTCGCCCGATACCACATGTCCATAAAATGCAATACGGTCTAGCCAGAATTAGCACTTGCTGTACTTGGCATGCATCTGACGACGACGAAGCGTCTCCAAAATAATCCACAGATGCTCATTATGCTCTTCTTCGCTCTTCGAGTAGACCAATTATCATCGATAAATATCGCCATGAATTTATCCAGGAACTTATAGAATATGAGATTCATGAATAATGCAGGAGCGTTGGTCACACCGAACGGCATGACAACGAACTCGTAGTGTCCATACTTGGTCCGAAAAGCTGTCTTGTAGATATCTTCATTCTTGACCTTCACCCGATGGTATCCACTCTTGAGATCTAACTTCGATAAAACTCGCGATCCATCGAGTTGATCGAAGATATAGTCGATGCGAGGTAACGGGTACTTATTCTTCACAGTGACATTATTAAGCTCCCAAAAATCCATGCACATCGTTCTCGATCCATCTTTCTTTTTGACCAACATAATAAGGGCACCCCAGGGAGACACACTGGGATGGATGAATCATTTCTGTAATAGGTTGTACAACTGCTTCCGTAGCTCTTCAAGTTCTACAGGAGCCATACGGTAAGTTGCCTTTGAGATCGGTTGAGTATTCAGCATCAGATCGATGCTGAATTCCAGAGCTCGATTAGGCAGCAATCCAGAAATATCCTCCGAAAATACATCTTTGAAATCTCAAACCACTGCAGGCTTCTCCGGTTCGACTTGCATAGATGCGACGATCACTTCGTTCGGTTGGGCTCGAAATTTGATAGGTCCGAGCGAACGACTACCACTGATGAATTCGAACACCGGATGGTTGGAAATCTCAAATACTACTTTCTTCTTGTGATAGTCCATAGTAGCATAGAAAGTTCCTAACCAGTCCATGCCAAGAATCGCATCAAAGTTAGGCGTGTCCAGGACCATGAAATCTGCATATAGCTCATGTCCGTAAATCACCAAAGGACATGATTTGCATCCCAATGAAACCCCACCACACTACTTCCAGTAGTGATATTCCATCTTTTGGGAAGTGGGTAGATTGGAATCGAGTGTTTGACCACGAATTCCCAAGATAAGATACATATTGAAGCTCCGGAATCAAATAAGGTCAGAGCTGGGTGGGAAGCCACTAAGAAGACACCTAAGATTATAATGATTAAAACTTAGCAAAGGGGGTCTAACTAACAAGCATGAAATATGAAAGCAATATGAAATACTAGATTTAGATGTTACCTGTGATCACTTCATCCTCAGCCTCAGCTTCTGCAATTGTCATAGTGAACGCCTGGCGCTTCGGCTGATTGGCCTGCTGATAAGCTCGGTTCTGCGGAATCAGAGGCGGTCCATGCTGAGCAGGTCCAGGTGCTTCTCGCTGAACAAGTCCAGGCACTCCTCGCTGAACAGGTCCAGGTACTCCAGCAGGTGCTCAACGATCCTTACCATGGGGGAAGTCTTTCGCAGCATGGGTAGATGCTTTGCAGATCAGACATTGGTTCAGCATCCATCTACGATCATTCTTTTGATGCCCGGTCTTGCCATAGAAGAAACAGGTCAGCTGAGCTCGGTCGACAGAAGTAGCTGGTCTCTTGAACTGTGTGGTCTTGGGAGGCTGAAAATTGCCCTTGGGCACGATCCTAGGTAGCTCCATGGGACTCTTAGTTTCTCCAGCTTGAGGTCCCACTGGAAGTTTGACACGACTTCATGCTTTCGTGCGGCATTCAAAACATCCTGAAGGATCGTCAGTTTCGTCGAGGTCATCGATGCTTTAACTTTGGGATTCAGGCCTTGGCGAAACTGAAATGCACAATCCTCTGGATCCTCGACCATGTGGGGTGCAAAGCGACTGAGCATAGAAAACTCGGTCGCATACTCATCAACGGTCATATCTCCTTGGACCAGATTGGAGAAGCACTGCTGAAGCTATTGTTTGGTCATCTTGGGAAAATACTTGGCATTGAACCTTTTCCGAAACATGCCCCAAGAGATAGGCTTTACCAAACGCCTCTCCTCTAGTTGCCACCAGCTCCTAGCATTATCAGTGAGTTGGAGCTTCGTAACATCAACCCATCCTGCCTGAGGGATACGAGCAGCACTCAACTTGTCTTCAGTCCCTTGGGCCCATTCTTCAGCATCTAGAGGCCCTTCTTTCCCAGAGAAGCTCTTGGGTTGCAGCTCATGAAATTGTTTAACTCTGGTTTCAGCTCGCGGGGGTGGTGGTGCAATCTGAGCAGACTGTTGACCCTGCTGAATCAGCCGCTGCTGGATCTCCAACATGCCTCTCATGACTCCGAGGAGTTCATTGATATCGGAAGTGCCACTTCTGCCAGCATTGTGTCCTCCTGCCATGCTGAAACAAGAAACTTGAGTAGATTTATGTGTACGAGATAAATCTGGACGTTTTTGGCTACTGATAGTATTTTTACTGTTATGAAATTTGCATAATGTACGACCTGCATGGGCCACCACAAAAACCTTTCACACCCCGCTTTCCATAATACTTGGGAGCAAGGATGCGAGCGGGTCCGCATGGGCTAACGCGATGAAGCTCAAACCCAATAAGCGTTTGTGATTAAAGCCATACGCATGAACCTGCATGCATTCAGAAGCAACAGAAATAACTATGGAAATTAAAGCCAACATCCAGAGGAGTACACAAAAGTAATAAAGGTCCCAAATATGGCCAATAACACAGAGTTCAACAAAAGATGGGTACACACCCTACAATAGAATTGCAATAAAAGAAATCCTAAGTAGCAGCAGTCAAAGATCAGTGACTAGTCCTCAGCGGTGGTAACTTCTGGATCAACGTACTCTGGTCTAATGGGTCAGTCTAATCAAGCAGCTCATCCTCCAGGTACTCTGTCTCGTGACCTGACATACATTTCAGACAACATAGAAATGTATGTCAGCAAGGGTCTGGCAAGCAATAGTTAGAAATGGGACACTTGGCAAGGTTTTCAAATTATTTTGCATGGCAGTTAAAGCATTTAATGACTGAATGAACAATTAACATTTCTAAGCATTATGAACAGAAATGACATCAGCATGGCAGTTCTAAGATAAGTAAAGCAATAACAATTTACATGTTAGGCATTTTTAAGATGGCAGTTTTCAAGTTATTTTTGAGTGTTTCTAACTAGTGACTAAGGCCCATGTCGTTAGACAGATAGCAAGCGAATTGACCTTCTCGTGTCCTCAAAGGTGACTGATTGAACCGGAAAATGCGCAAAGGAAGCACGCCTTCCACTCCCAAGTGTAGGAGCGTCAATACAATACATGATATATATCCGGTGAGACCGGTGTCGAACCACAGGGAAGAGTCGTTTGAGAACGCACATTTGGTCAAAAATGGATGCAGGATGGCGAGAAATCACCTGGTATATTTACAAGTTTTCGGTAGAGGAGAGAATGTGAGAACGACTAGTGGGGGCCACCTACCAACTCTACATGATATGGACAAGGGTTCGAGAGCTCAATCAAGAGAAGAGGCGATCTTGGCATTCAACCAAACACTTGGCATGCGGTATGGTGAAGGGTGTAGAAGGAGCTCTTTTGAGGCATTCCTCACTATGGAGCGAGGTCAACGTGGTGAATAGTGGGAGACTAAGCTACTTGCTCACTACGAGTGGCTTGTTAGGCCTACCAACGAATGACGACCTATGTGTGGGTTCGAATCATCCGCATGAACTCATAGCCCAATCACAAAAGATGAAAGCCCAAGCACGAAATGAGAATTAAAACATACCCAAGCATCGAATCAAACACACAAACACCATAGATTAAGAGGAAAGCATGTAAATGAAATAATCTATATTACAAAAGAGGGAGGTTTTTGCATCTTTGTCCCATGTGACAATGTCACATCGTCACATAGGACAGCCTTCTTAAACCTAAAACTCCACCCAACACCCAAAAACACACCCAAAACCAAACACCCAAAAACACACCCAAAACCAAACACCCAAAATCACACCCCCAAGCAAAAAAACCAAAAACCCCAAGACACTACACAACTCAAACCCACCATTCTCATTTTCACCCGTTTTTGCACTCATCAAAACACCCGTCTAAAAAAATTGAAACCCAAAAAAACACAGGGAATGTGCAATCAAAGAGGCGGGCTGAGCTTTTGGGCGTCCGTTTCAATTAACCCCTCAAGCACATATTCGAAGGCGCCCGCACCGAATTTATTGTTCCGCGCCGAAGGCGGCCGTGCCTCTAAATTTTTTTACGCTAATTTGTTGTTCTTTTAAATTTTGGATGTAGAAATATTTTTTTGGGGTCAAAGATTTTGCGGGAAAAAATTTCGAATGCACCGTGCCCGCGGGCACGGGTTATGACTAGTTCATCTCTAAAATCATCCAATTACATACAATAACCCTAAATCTAATATACAAGAGAGAAAGAACGAAGTCACCCGAGGTGTCACTCCCGAGGTGGCGTGTTCGACTCCTTCTTGCGCTCCTCCAAGCTCCGATGAACTCCAAAACCCTAGACCTAGGATGGGGTAGAAAAGATAAAAAGAGAGAGTGGAATGAGGGGAATAGATAGGGAGAAGCCCTAAAATAGTGCTCAGCCTAAATGGGTCTGGAAACAGCCCAAACGGGTCAGATCCTTGTCCAAAACCCGTAACTAAAGCCCAATTCTGTAGAAATTTTCAGCACCGTCACCCTGTCTTACGAAAAATCATCGACCTCGGAATGACACATTCCAGGCGACGATAGAACTGTCACAAAGTGTACTACGACTAAAAAAATATCACGAGGCCGGAATATGCACTGGAATGATAGAAGAATTCTACACAAGTGAAGGCAGTGCAGAATTCTTCTTCTCTTCTTTTTGCTTCCGATAAATCTCCATAAATTCCAGAAAAATCCTGAAAAATAGGAAATGCAATAATTAGTGACAAGAAGTGGGGTTTAAGCATAAAAAAGTAATAAGAACTAAAATATCTACTTTGCACAATTACGAGCTAAATAGAGCTTATATGTAAAATATATACGCTAAAACCCAAGGAAATAGGGGGTGAAAATGATTTCCAATTGATTTCAAAACCAATATACACAATGTATGAAAGTAAATAAAAAATGACACTCTCCTCAATCCAATTCAAAGAAAAGTAAGGCAATAAGCACCGTATCACATATGTCGGAAAATATCACGATGTCATGAATACCAATCTTCAAGGAAATGGCCAATACAAAAGAAATTTCCTCTAAGTTGTGGGAGATGAGATTGCATCATTCATGTTGGTTATTTATTCTTTTTCTTTTCCTCTTTTTTTAATGTTTTTGTGCACTCCCCTAAATCTTCTCTTTCGTGTCCTCCCCAATGTTTCGTGGGGCACCGACTACTTGACAAGACTAGAGGAACAATGCACCTTTTCGTTTCTGTTTTTTAGTTTATGTTTTGCATTCACGCGATAACGCTATGAAATACAAACACCGTTGTCTTTGCATACACGCGATAACACAATAGAGGCAAAGGTATGGAATGATTTCTAAATCTCATCTTTGGCGTCCTCCCCAATGTTTCGTAGGGCACCGGCTACTCAATTTGATTAGAAAGACTATTCACTTATATTATAGCTCTCTTTCTCTCATTCCAATACAATCAAGCAATTCATCCACCCATTCCTTAGAAGAAAAACAAAGCATAACAAATTGGCCATCCCCTATCCAATCAAAATCTACATCATTCATCCCAACATGAAATCGCTTAACCAAACTTTTCCCAAATTGTTTCAAACAGAGCATCACGACATATGAAATAGTCTCATACATGACATATTAGCATTTGAATCCAAATTGGAAAAGAAATTAAAACACGCCAATCAAATATCCATAGGTTGATACCAAAATAGAATTTAAATCCAAATGTATGCATGAAGATGTAGCATGTAAGGGATCAAGCACAAAGCTAGCAAATGAGCAAGGAGGGCCGATGTAAGCTCGCAAGATATTGTAGATGACAAAAGGGATGTCTCCACACACAAAAATTTTTTTGTACAAAACAACTACCTAAACATCCTAAACATCCTAAAACAACCTACAACCCTCCCCCAACTAAATATATGCATTGTCCTCAATGGATAAAAGGGTAGTAGAAGCAAAAGTTGGAACAAACACACCTATTTAGTCGCCGCCCGAAGGCGGGTCCGCAAGTTCCTCAGTGTTCCGCTCCTTAGCCCACGAATCAAAGTATGGCTTCAAACGTTGTCCATTGACCTTGAATTCACTCCCATCTTTTTTTTTCACCAAGTTCACCGCTCCATGATTGTAGACATGTTTCACCACGAACTGCCCGGACCATCTAGATCTCAACTTTTCCGGGAAGAGATGAAGCCGAGAGTTGTATAATAGCATGCTTTGGCCTGGAAAGAATTCCCTCCTCAAAATCATCTTGTCATGCTCAAATTTCATGCGCTCCTTGGCTATTTTGGCATTGTCGTATGCATCCCGTCGCAACTCCTCCAATTCACAAATCTGCAATTTACGAAAATTGTTGGATGAGTCATAAATGGAATTAAATTGTTTAATTGCCCACAATGATTTGTGCTCTAATTCCACGGGCAAATGGCAAAGCTTTCCATAAACAATCCTATATGGAGACATTCCTAAAATTGTTTTGTAAGCGGTCCGATATGCCAAAAGTGTTTCCGGCAATCGGACACTCTAATCCTTGCGTGTAGGATTCATCGTTTTTTGTAGGATGTTTTTGATTTCTTTATTAGCCAATTCGGCTTGGCCATTAGTTTCGGGGTGGTAAGGTGTGGAAATTTTGTATGTGACCCCAAACCTCTTCATCAAGTTAGAGAATGGTTTATTACAAAAATGAGAGCCACCATCGCTAATAATAGCTTTAGGAACTCCAAAACGTGCAAAAATATTTTCTTTGAGAAATTTGAGCACGGTAGAACCCTCATTGTTCATACATGCAATGGCCTCCACCCATTTGGATACCTAATCAACGGCCACCAAGATATATGTGTACCCAAATGAAATGGAGAATGGCCCCCATAAAGTCTATGCCCCAACAATCAAAAATTTCAATTTCTAAGATCGGGTTTAAGGGCATCATGTTTCTTTTTGTTATTTCCCCTAACGTTTGACATGGCACACAAGATTTACAATACGTGTATGTGTCCTTAAACATGGTGGGCCAATAAAATCCATATTGTAAAATTTTGGCCACAGTTTTATGTGCGAAAAAGTGTCCCCCACATGCACCACAATGACAAAAATGTAATACACTAGCAAACTCGTCATTTGGCACACACGTTCTAACAATTTGGTCGGAACAATATTTATATAAATATGGATTATCGAAAAAGAATGATTTTACCTCATGTTTGAATCTCCTTATGTCCTAAATGGAACAAAAGTGAGGAACCTTACCGGAAACCAAGTAGTTTGCAATATCGGCGTACCATGGCAAGGAAGACACGACAAATAATTGCTCATCCGAAAATGCATCATGAATCGGTGCGTTGGCGGGCTCGTTCCCGAAAGTAAGTCGTGACAAATGATCCTCCACCAAGTTTTCCACGCCCTTCTTATCCTTGATCACGACGTGGAATTCCTGCAAAATCAATATCCATCTAATAAGCCTTGTTTTAGCGTCTTTCTTTGAAAGCAATTACTTTAGGGCCGCATGATCCATAAAAATGAGAATGGGTGACTCTAAGATATAGCTCCTAAATTTCTCCGAAGCAAACACTACGACAAGCAATTCTTTCTCCGTTGTTGTGTAGTTCCTTTGAGCTTCATCGAGGGTTTTGCTCGCGTAGTAAATGACACATGGTACTTTCTCCCTCTTTTGACCAAGCACCGCTCCCACGTCAAAATCGCTTGCATCACACATAATCTTGAATGGGAGGCTCCAATCCGGCACCTGCAAAATGGGAGAAGTAGTCAATGAACATTTCTATAATTCAAATGAAGATTGACACTCACGTGTCCAAATAAATTCGGCATCAAGAGTTAGTAAATGGCAAAGGGGTCGGGAGATGGCACTAAAGTCCTTGATGAACCGACGATAGAACCCCGCATGCCCTAGAAATGATCACACATCCTTCACGGTTTTTGGAGCCGGTAGCTTTTCAATTAACTCTACTTTAGCTCGGTCTACCTCCATTCCTTGCTTTGAGACTTTATGTCCAAGAACCATCCCTTCCGTAGCCATGAAGTGGCATTTCTCCCAATTTAGGAGGAGGTTCTTCTCAATGCATCTACTCAAAACCAAAGAAATGTTAGACAAACAAATTTCAAATGAGATTCTAAAAACCGAAAAGTCATCCATGAAAATCTCCACAATTTCAATCATATCACTAAAAATTCTTAGAACGCATCGTTGAAATGTGGCGGGTGCATTGCATAAACCGAAGGGCATCCTATGAAAGGCAAATGTGCCGAAGGGACAAGTGAAAATGGTTTTCTCTTGATCTTCCGGGGCAATTTCTACTTGGTAGTAGCCCGAATACCCGTCCAAAAAGCAATAAAATTCATGGCCCACAACTCTTTCTACAATTTGGTCAAGGAAAGGCAAAGGAAAATGGTCCTTGCGAGTCATGGAATTAAGCTTCCGATAATCTACACACATACGCCAACCGGTGGTGGTTCGTGTAGGGATCAACTCATCATTCTTGTCCCTAATGACGGTGATTCCAGACTTTTTGGGCACAATTTGGATGGGACTCACCCATCTACTATCCGAAATCGGGTAAATGATACCCACATTCAACAATTTTACAAGTTCATTTTTTACAACCTCCTTCAACGTCGGGTTAAGCCGACGATGCAACTCTCTCGAGGGTTTTGAATCCTCTTCCAAATAAATGTGATGTGAGCACACTAAAGGGCTAGTTCCCGTGATATCCGCTAGTGTCCAACCTATAGCCTTTTTGTGTGTTCTCAACACCTCCAATAAATCGTGTTCTTGCTTATGTGTGAGGTTAGAATTTATTACCACCGGGAATGTCTCACCCTCTCCAAGGTAGGCATACTTCAGATATTCCAGAAGTGGCTTTAGATCTAATTTGGGATGCTCCAAAGATGATGGTATTTGAGGTGGGGAGTCCGTAGGCAATGTCTCGAATCTCGGAACCCATTTGGTGCATGGTCCCGCATGTGTCTCCTGCACAAGAAGAGATTCATCAATATGCTCACAAAAAGAGTAAAGAAAATTTAAAGCATTATCAAATTTGGAACCAAAATGATCTTCAACACATGAGTCTATAGGTTCTGAAGCTAAAAAGTCAACCATGTTAACTTCATCGTATTCCCCCTCTTGTGGTGGAAATTTGCATGCATTGAAAATATTATGTTCAAGAGTCATGTTGCCAAAAGAAATTTTTAATTGGCCACTCTTACAATTTATCAAAGCGTTGCAAGTGGCCAAATGGTCTTCCTAGGATTATCAGGGTGGGATTCCCCGATGTGGGTCCTTGAATGTCAAGGACAATGAAATCAACGTGGTAATAGAATTTGTCCACTTGGACAAGCACATCCTCCACACAACCCCGTGGAATCTTACACTCCTATCCACTAGTTGTAAAACAACCGGCGTGCTTTTTAGTTCACCCAGTCCTAGTTGAACAAAAACCGGGTAAGGCAATATGTTAACACTCGACCCCAAATCCAAAAGTACTTGACCTATCCTCTTTGTGCCTATGGTGCATTCAATTATAGGGGATCCCGGGTCTCTAAATTTTGGGGGAGTGTTGTGTTGCACAATGGAGCTCACTTACTCCGTTAAGAAAGCTTTTTTCTTCACATTCAAATTCCTCTTCACCGTGCACAAATCCTTAAGAAACATAGCATATGTGGAAATTTGATTAATTGCATCAAGTAAGGGAATACTAATTTGACATCGTTGAAAAATCTCCCTGATTTCCGCTTGATAATTGTCCTTGGATGGTGGGGAGAGCCTTTAACGGAATGGTACCGGAGTGGAATAAGGATCGGGCTCCTTGGATGGATTCTTCTTTGTTGTGCCTTCACCTTGCGCCTCCTCTAGCACCAAGTCCGGTATTTGTTCCTTCTCTCCCACTTCTTCCACTTGTGCATCTTTAGGTGGCTCCACATTTTCAAAAATTTTGCCACTCCTCAACGTCGTCACCGCTTGGCATTGCTTCATTGAACCTCCAGCCGATGAAGAAGAGTTCATATTGGGGTTGGGCAATGGTTGGGATGGAAGCTTCCCCTTTTCTAGACTTGCGATCAACTTCGCCAAATGCTCCACCATTTGTTGATTTTGAGTTTGTTGGAGTTGTTGAAATTGTTGGAATTGTTGGCTTTGGGCTTGTTGCACTTGGATGAGTTGTTGCAACGTCTCATTCATGGAGTTCATTTGGGTCTCACTTCCTTCCTCTCTCTTGCTTTGGAAACCACCTCCTTGGTAATTGTTATTGAAAGGGGGTGCCTTGTACGGTTGATGAGATTGTTGTGTTGGCCATTGATGTTGCGGTTGTTGTGGCGTCCAACTCAAGTTGGGATGATTCTTCTAACTTTGGTTATACGTGTTGGAGTTGAAGTTTTGTCCAAACACTTGATTCGCCTCCGCATTAGGTTCTCTCAAAACCTCCTTCAATGTGGGAATGGTGGGGCAATTAGAAGTATCATGCCCCGTGGTCTAGCAAATGGCACAATTTTGCTCCATGGCTACATTCTTCACCGCTCTCAACTTAATGGCTTGGATATTCTTTTGCATAGCTTCTAACCGGGCTTCCATAGCATCATCAGTCTTCAAAGTTAAGCCACCACGAGTTGGTTGTGATGAAGAGGAGTCGCCTCTATCAAAGTCCGAAGTTGTGTCCCAAGTTTGTGCATTCTCCGCCACCATCTCCAAATAATCCCACGCATCATCCGGCTTCTTATTAAAAAATTCCCCATTGCATATTGTCTCCAAAAATTGCTTTAATGTCGGTAAGAGTCCTTCATAGAAGAATCCAATGACACAGCATTTCTCAAATCCGTGGTGTGGACATTAGAGTAGAAGTTCCTTTAGCCTCTCCCAAGTTTGATAGAATGTCTCATTGTTGCATTGGGTATAGCTCATGATTTGCTTCTTCAATCCATGTGTCATGTGCAAGGGAAAAAATTTCTTTAGAAACTCGGCCTGAAATTGCAACCATGAAGTAATTGAGCATGGTGGTAAAGCATTAAGCCAATTCTTGGCTTTATCTTTGAGAGTAAACGGAAATAACTTCAAGTATATCGTGTCGGCACTTGGTTTTCCATCAAAACATGTGGAACATACATCTTCAAATTCCTTTATGTGAAGATATGGGTTTTTCATCTCCAACCCATGGAAAGTGGGTAGGAGTTGAATTACCCCGGGTTTAAAATTAAAGGAGTTTGCATCCGTAGGTAACACAAAGCATGAAGCCGAGCTAGACCTCGTGGGTCTCAAAAGATCCCTCAAAGACCTAGGGACTTCGGCTTGAGAATTAGTGTCATGGTTACTAGTATTATCATTGTTAATGTTGTCTTGCTCCATGACTTGTGTGCGTGTTAGTCTATGTGTTCGAGGTGTTCGAAGCCACATAAACTAACCAAGCAATCGATGGTATGCAAAGAAAACAAAAACAAACAAAGTAAAAATTATATACGAATATGTATGAAAAGATGTTATAGTCACAAAGCAAAGCTAAAAGAAATGTAATTGTCGATGGTAAAACTGCTGTCCCCGGCAACGGCCCCAAAAACTAGGCTCGCTAGGAATATTACTACTTGGCGACCTCCTACACTTGGGAGTTAGCACGTGCAATCTTTTGTTCACGCTAAGTTTTTGTTTTAGGATGTTTAGGATGTTTAGGTAGTTGTTTTGTACAAAATTTTATGTGTGTGTGGAGACATCCCTTTTGTCATCTCCAATATCTTGCGAGCTTAACATCGACCCTCCTTGCTCATTTGCTAGCTTTGTGCTTGATCCCTTACATGCTACATCTTCATGCATACATTTGGATTTAAATTCTATTTTGGTATCAACTTGTGAATATTTGATTGGCGTGTTTTAATTTCTTTTCCAATTTGGATTCAAATGCTAATATGCCATGTATGAGACTATTTCATATGTCGTGATGCTCTCTTTGAAACAATTTGGGAAAAGTTTGGTGTAAGCGATTTCATGTTGGGATGAATGATGTAGATTTTGATCGAATAGGGGATGGCCAATTGGTTATGCTTTGTTTTTCTTCTAAGGAATGGGTGGATGAATTGCTTGATCGTGTTGGAATGAGAGAAAGAGAGCTATAATATAAGTGAATAGTCTTTCTAATCAAATTGAGTAGCTGGTGCCCCACGAAACATTGGGGATGACGCCAAAGATGAGATTTAGAAATCATTCCATCCATTTGCCTATATTGCGTTATCGCGTGTATGCAAAGGCGGCGGTGTTTGCATTTCATAGCGTTATCGTGTGAATGCAAAACATGAACTAAAAAATAGAAAAGAAAAGGTGCATTGTTACTCTAGTCTTTTCAACTAGTCGGTGCCCCCACGAAACATTGGGGAGGACACGAAAGAGAAGATTTAGGGGAGTGCACAAAAACATAAAAAAAGAGGAAAAGAAAAAGAAAAAGAGTATGAATAATTGAGTGAATAACCAACATGAATGATGCAATCTCATCTCCCACAACGTAGAGGAAATTTCTTTTGTATTGGCCATTTCCTTGAAGATTGGTATTCATGACATCGTGATATTTCCCAACATATGTGATACGGTGCTTATTGCCTTACTTTTCTTTGAATTGGATTGAGTACAGTGTCATTTGTTATTTACTTTCATACATTGTGTATATTGGTTTTGAAATCAATTGGAAATAACATTTGGGGTATGCCATGAGGATATTATGAGTTTGGTGCATGTTTTCATTTTAATCCGAATGTATCGCTTGTTTTGCTAGGGACTAGAAAATAGCTAGTTGGGGGTGTGATTCGGGGTATAAATTGCTTATTTCCCCCCACTTCTGGGTATTTTATGTGTATATCATTGTTTATTTTGGCGTTGATACGTGTGTTTTCGTGATATAGTTGATTATTAACGCCTAATCCATTTTTATACATAAAATACGATTTATATGGACTAATATTAGCTCCTCTTATTTTTCAGATACTCCTGGAAATTTTCCAGATTTTCTGGAATTTTTCCAGGATTTTTTTGAAGATTGGAACTATTTTTGGAGATTTATTGGAGCAATGAAGGATATTCTGGAATTTATCAGATACAAAAAACAAAAAAAATTAGGGTTTTTGTGCCCATGGCCCGCGGCCCGCTTGCTGAGCGGGCCGCTGCTTGCAGTAAATAAAAAAATACCGAAAATCGAAGCAGCCCAAAGCAGGCACGTGCCTAGCGCGTGCCCGCGCCTGCGGGTCCGGCGCCCCAGCGCCCAACCCGCCTCGCGATTTCCCCAAAGCGCGTGCGCTGTGTTGTTTTGTGGGTCGAGAGCCTAAAAACCTGACCCGCAATGCCCCTTGGGCTCTTTGGTGTGGTTTTGGAGCGGGTTTTGGGCATTTATGGACCCAATTGCAGACCCGAACTGTTGTGTGCATTTTTAGTGATCTTTGGGGCTGTTTTTGAGCCTACTCTCTGTTTTTTCTCAGCTTTTGGGGTTTGCTCTTGCTTGCTTTCATCTCAAAAACCATTTTCTAGGGCTTGGGAGATCAAGGGAGAAGGGGGAAAGCTTAACAGATAAGATCAAAGGGGGACTTGGGATCTTCTTAAGAGAGAGTTCTCTTGTATTTAAAGTTCATATTATCATTTCCCATTTGATCTTTGCTATTTGTAAGAACTTTTGAATGAATATTTTGGAATCAAAAATGGTGTCTGTGTGTATGATGAGTGGCTAGTTCCCTTGTGTGTGTTTATGTTGGATTGATGTATGCTGGGCTTAGATATTTCATTTCAAGCATGATTTTAATCTTTCATTGTGGACAAAATATTAAGTTAGAGTTGTTATTGGAACCCCTAGTGGGAAATCCAAAGAGAGGCTCATCCTAGTGGATCCCCTCTATTGTTGCCATATTGATTGCTCTCAAAGTTTCATTCATCACTTTTATTGCACCACATGTGTTCGGTGAAATGCCATATTATACGATCGCTCTCTCCTTAGTCGGATGAGAGATCGTAGTGATTTGAAATGAATTTATAAGCCCGACTACACCATGAAATCGTAAACACTCACACTTCTCATCTTTGCTTGCTTTCTCGCATTTTGCTTTGTTTGCATGCTTAATGGTAGTTTGCTTTAAAGATTCACTCAACCAATCCTCACCCCCAAAGGGTGGTATTTCTCACACCGCTTAAGCTAATTGTGACCGTTGTTGATTGTAAGCAAGTTGTCCCCGTGTTCGACCCTAGGCTCACTAGGAATATTACTACTTGGCGACCTCCTACACTTGGGAGTTAGCACGTGCAATCTTTTGTTCACGTCAAGTTTTTGGGAGCAGCGGCTCGCTCAGCAAGCGGTCCGCGGGCCATGGGCCCAAAAACCCTAATTTTTTTGTTTTTTTTGTATCTGATAAATTCCATAATCTCCTCCATTGCTCCAATAAATCTCCAAAAATAGTTCCAAGCTTCAAAAAATCCTAGAAAAATTCCAGAAAATCTGGAAAATTCCCAGGAGTACCTGAAAAATAAGAGGAGCTAATATTAGTACATAGAAATCGTATTTTATGTATAAAAATAGATTAGGCATTAATAATCCACAATATCACGAAAACACACGTATCAACGCCAAAATAAACATGATATACACATACCCAGAAATGGGGGGGAATAAGCAATTTATACCCCGAATCATTAAATATTAGGGCATCTATAGATCAAATGAAGCAAATGAGTAAGATATTCATGAATGAAATGATATGCTTGAATTCATGAAATCTAGGATTTTATAATCCACATTCATTGTATCTTACTCCCCCTGAATCAAAGGCAATTTCAATCTTAGATTCAAGTTTTGAATTAGAATTTACATAGCACATAATTATGATATGTTTATTTCTCTCCCCCTATGGTATTATCCAAAAGGTGGGAGTAGAATAACAACAACAATGTGCCAAATAAGTACTAAAACAATCATAAGAGTCTAAAGATGTACAAATCAATACTCATAAAACACATTAAGACTTAGTTGACTAAAGGAATGAGAGTCCAATGTCAACATTACGAGCCACATGTTAAAAATCGTCTCAAATCACATCGTATAAATAATATCGCATACAAGGAGACAATTGGTGGGAGTAGAGTAACAACAACAATAGTGCCAAATAAGTACTAAAACAATCATAAGAGTCTGAAGATGTATAAATCAAAAACTCATAAAACACATTAAGACTTAGTTGACTAAAGGAATGAGAGTCCAATGTCAACATTACGAGCCACATGTTAAAAATCGTCTCAAATCACATCATATAAATAATATCGCATACAAGGAGACAATTTCACAATATTCACACATATAAGATAAACAATGAGACAATGTGTGAATCAAAATGTAGTAACAGCATTTTCATATATATATAAGATCAAAGTTACATGGGTACAAAATACATCCATAACACCATGTACGTATACAAAAAGTGATCAAAATACATACAACATCCATTCATCAAAAACTCTAAAAAATAACATCAGAATACAAACTGACACTCTAGACTTTCAATCCTAACAAAAAAATCTAAGTCTAATGGTGAGTGTCCACATCAACAGCAGAGGAGGAGGCCAAAACAATCTGGAACTCCTGAGTCTCTGGATCAACCGTGGAATGCTCGGGAGGAGGATGAGCAGCAATAGTAGCAGAAATATCCTGATGAGCAGCAGCAGCGGAATGCTCCACAATCTCAGTGACAGTAGGCGGAGGAGGGTGAGTAGGCTGATGTGGAACAAAGCGTCTGAGGTACTCAGGGAAAGGAATTCCCTGATGCTGGAACGACAGAAAGAACAACTCATATAAGCCAGAAACCTGCTCGACTGAAAGGTCACAAGAGGGTGCAGCTGAGGTGGATGGATGATTTGGTAGATGGAAGGTAGATGACGAGGAGCAGGGATAGATTGCCTCTTCTTAAATGCTGACTGCAGAGCCGAAGAAGACTTCGACTTCGCAGAAGCATCTAGGAGAGGACCAAGAGGAAAAGGCTCGAAGGGGGTCAAATCAATACCAAAATGACGGAAAACAAGGGTAAGGATACATCCATACGGGATATAAGCGGATGCAGAAGTAAACTCGACCTTGTCCATCCGATCAAGGACACCAGCCCAGTTCACAGCCATACCTGAGAAGATAGAATACATGCATCTGAGGATCTCCTGAGAGGGCTGATCTGAAGAGCCATATTTTGGCAAGATGTTGGACTTCACCACAAGGTGAACAGCCCAACCTCTAGCCGTGAACATGGAGGCCCTGACTCCAGAAGAATGAAAAGTGGAGACCACATGGAACAAGTCCTGAAGGACAGTTTGATCAAGATTACTAACATCTGAAATAGAGATGTCAGCAGGAAGGGAGCCTGTGGAGGGGATCCTAAGAATGGTCCCTAAGAGAGTAGGGTCAAGACGGATACGGGTCCCATGAACCACAGTGTCTATCTCTCCTGTGTCACCATATTTACCGCGAATGCAGTTGGCATAGAATAATTTGACTAAGAAGGGATATGCACGTTGGGAGTCGATATATAAGTAGCGAAAGAGATCACCCAAGCGGGTAGACGATAGAATCTCATAGAGTCTCTCAGCAGTAAAAGCCTGATAAACAATAAACTGGTCACGAAGGAGCTTGATCCCCAGCATGGAATGGAACTTTGCTAGACAAGCGTCTTCACGGAAAATAGGGATAAGAGAATCAGAAGGAGGCACGGTAGGAGTTTGGTTATGGGGAGAATCGGAACTAGACTCAGGGTAGGTGTCAGCATCCACCCGAGAATGTTCGGCCTCAGCGACAGGCTCGTTGATGTGAACACCAACGCGTTTGCGCGGACGCTTCACAAGAGGCTCAGCTTCATAGGAGGAGGACGGAGAATAGGAACCTGAAGTGTCGGAAGGAGGAGGCTCACGGTTCTTGGTTCGAGCTTTGTGGAGTCGTTTGGTTTTGGCAATGGTAGGCTTAGGAATCCTAGTATGTTTAGGAGCAACAGTCTTTCCCTTGGTTTTGGGTGCCATTGCGCAATCAATCGAAACAAACAAAATGAAGAAAGCCGCACGATTTGAATCGACATGAGAAAGAACGATACCTAAGACTTGACGATCGATGGAGGAAGAGTCAATCGAACAAACAGTCTGAAGATTGGAGGAGTGATCGTCGACAGGAGCTACTAAATGACAAGAAATCGACGAACGGTGGAGTTCGAAGGAGGAAGACGAGGGATTTTTCGTTGGATGAGAGAGAAAACAAATGATCGAATCGACGACTCTCAAAGATATATGTAGGGTTCCAAGGAATCTGGGCCGTTGGATCGATAAATTGACGGCTTAGATCAAGTCATCGAACCGCCACAGCAGTAGACAGTCGACTGATAAACATTTTTCAGTCACTGGTCAATTAGATAGAAATAAGCTTGAGTTGATAGACAGTCGACTGTTCGATAAATCACAGTCGTCGGATAGACAGTCAATTGTAAGATACACATCAGTCGACTGACAAAGAGTCAAAATTTTGATGATAAAATAAAAAACGAGACTTCTGAAAATTTGGACAGGCACCTGATGACCAAATTGCAGTCGCCTGTCGAACTGACAGTCAACTGTATAATAGTCATCAGTCGCCTATGCAAAAAATACAGTCAGCTGTATGGGAAAGTAGAGATGGGCAGTCGACTGTCGAAGGAATGACAGTCGTCTGTCTTGGTCCAGAAATGTACAGTGAGGATAAAATCCAGAGGATAGATATAACTCACCCTAGGACCTATACTCTAACATAAATCTGATCATGAAATCAATATCAAAATATTATCGATTAATACACAAATCTCTTAAAACAATACAAAACTATCGAAATCAGCAAAAACTCATTTACACCTCTTAAAACAAATATATGTGAAACATATAATTTAACAAACGAAGAGAAGTAACAATGGTGATATGAGTTCAAATATGATATAACATGAAAGTGTGAACTCCTATAATTCAGATTCACCCGTAATCCCTAATTCTCCACGCAACCTCACAAATGAGTCTTCTTTAAGAGGTTTAGTGAAGATGTCGGCGATTTGTTTTTGGGTTTCAATGTACTCTAAGATGATATCCTTCTTAGCTACATGATCATTAATAAAATGGTGTCTCACATCTATGTGTTTGGTACGGGAGTGATGTATCGGATTCTTGGAAAGACATATAGCACTTTGGTTATCAATCATAATAGGGCAAGTATCACAATTGACACCATAGTCCTTAAGAGTGTGTCTCATCCAAAGAACTTGTGCACATAGAAGACCCGTGGCAACATATTCCACTTCAGTCGTGGACAATGATACTGAGTTCTGTTTCTTGGAACACCAAGGTACTAGGGAATTTCCTAGAAAATGGCAACTGTCACTAGTACTCTTCCTATCGGATTTGCATCCTGCAAAGTCGGCATCACTATATGAGATTAACTCATATGTGCTAGACTTAATCTAGTGAATGATTGAGGTAACGAAAAATTTTGTAGTTTAAAATTTAACTTTGAAAAGATTAATATATAAAAATTATTAGATTTATTACAATTTTGCCCTTCGACTCGGCATCGCTCAAAAATTACAAAGGAAAATACCGGGACGATCGTGCCATCGAGAGGATCGTGAATACAGGGTCCGATCGCGAGTTCGAGCCAAGGAAATAATAATAAAAATCAGAACGTAAAATTACACATAATACGATGCATTAAATGAAGTACGTACAAAACTATGTATGGCAGAACGTGGCCGTTACACATATGATAGATTTCTCATTCGCTTGTCACTCCCGTAAGGTGGGGGTTAACTAGAGTTAGAGAGGCCGGTGGTGTACTCGTGATGCACCATTCGGTAATTATTAGTTTTCTCCATTTGTCCCAATAAAAACCGAGATTTGTCTCACTCCTGCACCTTGCTCCGTTCAGGTGGGGAGTTACGAGAGGCCCCTCCAGTGTCCATGTCACTGGTTGAGGTACCATTTTTCACCCACCCGGGGTAAAGTCCGGCTCCTTAGCATCCTACACTCTACACAAGTTTCCAAATATTAACTAATCACGTAATTTTCAACTAATTTAATCTAAAATGTCGGTTCCTCAGTTTCCCTTTACTTTCAGCACTTGTGTGTCAGATTTATTTAAATTTATGCATTAATTATGTGATTATGGAGTCACCTGTAGATAGATGATTAGTCTAGCGGACCAGTTCTAAGACTGGATCCTACTATCGATGTTAGGAATTTCTACTGTGTTACGCATTAACGTGCCCTCTTTGTGGTTTTCAGGAGTGGGATCAGAGCAGCCTGTGTGGCTTCCGAAGACAGAGACCAGTTCCATCACCTCAGAGGTAGAGCATGCGGGTGACTTTGTCTAGTTGGACTTTCCTGGGGTAGATTAGTGGGTGTGTTATACCGGGTGTGGACACCTTTTGTACTTTTGGGTTGGGGTTTTCTCTTTTTGTTGTACCCCCACTTTTGTACCACCTTGTACAATTGATGTATGTATTAAGTACTCTGTATATATTATGTAATGTTCAGTTCAGTTATGTTTTCTTTTCAGTACTATGACTTTTTAAATTCTGTTGGAGCACCTTACTTTTCTTTTGTTGTATTATTCCAGTGTTGTTGCAGTGTCCTGCTTATTTAATTAATTTAACCACAATAATGCCCAGTAGTATTTTGATAGAAGGGCTCGAAGCCCAGAGTCTGAATACTACGGCGGCCTAGTCAACTACATATCTCTGTATTTGGGATAGCGGAGCGTGGCAACTTCGTTTCTGCTGAATATGAAGCGTCGTTTTTAGCAACATTTCTTTATCTCCAAAGCAATGCCATGCATTGAGGCTGAGCCACTTCTCCCGAGCTGAACCGCGTCCCAAACCAAACCGCGTCCCGAGGCGAGCAACACCCTTGTCGTCGAGCCAACCACACGCTCCAGAAAGTTTCACCTTGAGTGGATCCTCCGTCAAGACTTCGGATCCGATCCGAACTTCTTTGTAGCTTTGCTAGAGCCCGATTAGGAGCAAGGAAAATTGGGGAGAAGAAAGAATATTAATTTAAGCTTAGATCCAAGCTTGCTCACGTTTAATGGAGCTTCTCAGATCTGGATCTTGGTGCGAGTTTCAAGGAGGGGGGGTTGGCCCCTATTTATATAGGCAGATGACCCCTCCCCTTTCTCAATTACCGATGTGGGACTAAATGTGTTTGGAGAATTTTCTCAACGCACTACATGCATTTTATACAGGCAATGTTTGGCAACCATTGATCCCCCAAGAGAGATGTCATACATCGTTGCCAAGAGGGTTGAATGGTGAACGTGTAGGAAAAAATGGCACTTCATTCCAAGTTCATTTGACCTCTCAAACGGGACTCTAAAGTTGGCCAAAAACCACACAGTTTCGCAAACTGCAGCCACCAAAACCAATGGGCATGAAGCCCTAGAACGTGGGGCCCACATAAGCCCCACGTGCGTAGCCTGGCACGTGCTGAGCACGCGCATGCAGCGCATGCAGACAGGCATGGGCACCCGCCTACCATGCAGGTCGGGCACCCACTAGGCGCCTGCCTAATGGGCGCCTGACTCGCAATGCCCAAAATGGGCTATTTGCATAGTTTTGGCTCTATTTTCCAATTTTGGAGTCCGTTTTGGATGCCGTTTGAACCTGGGTTTATACCGGGACATTTCCACCATCCAGGTACACATCTTATGTGTTCATCCTATATAAAATATAATCGTCAACATTTTACGACATATTCAAAACCTCTTGCGTCATATGCAATTTCCCACATCTTAAATATTCTAAAGCTTATATCGCAAACTATTTGCGACACAATAAATTTCCATACATTCGATGTATACTCTTTTTAAAATCTACCTATTACTTGACTAAGGTCTCACTCTGTGTGAGACCCTACAGCCTGACTCTACTATAGGTGGGGCTCGAAACCCCAGACGTCAGAGACCACAAGCAGCAGGTGCCGTCCCTATTTCGGTATCATAATTATGTGGTTAACGCATCACATGAGTATTGTTGGGACCACCATGATTATGTCCGTGATGAATACCGCAGTTTTAGTCCCTTCGTCAAAATTATGCCGCCTAGTCAAGCCTATGGTATGGTCAACTATCAACCCCAATAGCTCGAAGCTGATTAGTCTCCATCGATATTTAGTCAAACAATGTTAGAATTCTTCCAACATAATCTGGCCAGAGTTTTTACTAAAGATCGAACTAACACGTGTGTAACTCCCCATAAACGGGAGAGACAAATCCTCTCTTTGTCATTACTCTCCTCGCATGCTTCAAGTGTCACCCAACCAAAAACTTTCAATGGGGCTTGCCCCGAGGCAAGATCTGAGATCTAAGTGACACCGTTCACGTACAGGTTCGTACAATGAACTCAAGTCAAAGGACCAACTTGCCTATCATCTCCGAGAGTTATCATTTATAGATTAGTCAATGTTAACCATTTGATAACTCTTGTTGGGTCGTTCGGTGAACTCATTCTCTGATGAGCACATGTGTCTCGTCTTCGACTTTGCCAAGTCAAACGACAATGAGATCATCGTCACCACTCCATGGTGAAGACAAAGACACAATGGTCTATTCGATATATCAATATCTTATTCTTGAAACATCAACGACTACGAACGGTTTTAGACCTATGCTACAATAGGTCAAACACTTCTCCATGATCGAGATCTCCATTTTGATACATGTTTGACATCGCATTAAGTCTCAGGACTTTACCTAAGTTCTAATGAAGAATACATTATAATTAACTTAGGTAAATTCTTACCAAACAGCTTACTATTACTTCGAACAAGATGTTTGTACATATACACAGGGATAAATTGCCTCGCGGGCATACCCATCTCCCAACAGTATCATGAATTGGTGAAAGTAAAGTATTTTGAATAAACTACATGTATTTGGGATGTATGCGAGTATATTTGAAAGTATTTTTATTTTATTAAAATGGAATTTGTTATAAACCCGTATGGTAACACCTAAGCTACTTGGTGTCATGTGTTTAGTAGCCTTTAAACCTTTAATTGACACCTAATGGGACACTTGTCTCTTTATTAACAAAGTAGATGGTGATAAGGATAGGTGATTAATTTTGTAAAGAAGGAGGAAAATGGAAAGAGAAGGGAGAAGCCAGTAACCTCTCCTCACACAACCCAACTCTTCTCCTCTTCCATATTTCACGCAACCACCAAGCCTCCCTCTTCTTTCTCACATAAGCTTGAACCCAACTTCTTCTCCCCGGCCAAGCTCTCGCACCACCATCTCCTCCACCGTACAGCCACCCCCCCCCCCCCCCACAGCAACCACAGACCCTTTTCCTTAGGGCTTGACGAAGTATGGGAAGAGAAATCGACTCGGAGAGCTTGAGAATTGTTAGGGTCTTCAAGGAGACGAAGGGCCCCAGACTAAGTAAAGTAGGGTTCTAAATAAGTTAGTTAGGATTCATTTTAGATCGCGTAAGTTTTAGGAATTATCGTCACTGTAGAAAATCGACAGCGGATGAAACCACATGACCGTGTCACTGGTGGTCGTTTGGTCACCAGGAGAGTCACACGCTCGTCAAACGTCCGTGTCTTGGATTTTTGACCCACATGGCCATGTCAAGCCACGACACGGTCGTGTCGTTTCTTGAGGCTCCAACCGCGTCGACTTAGACACTGAGCTTAGTTCCTAGACACGACACGGTTGTGTTATTTTGGGAAACGGTCGTGCTATCGCTTGAGTTGAGAACGACGTTGACTTAGACGGCATTCAACAGATCGAAGAGTTACCCTATTGACACGGTCGTGTCGACCTATCACACGAATGTGTGGAGCCCCATTTGAATTTTGACCACTTTGCCTCACACGACCGTGTGATTTTCACACAGTCGTGTGGTCTCTTCTTTCAGTACTTGAACACCTTAAACCAAACAGCCGTGTGGACTCTGCCACACAACCGTGTGAGTCATTTTTCTTGAGTCCTTCAGTATAACTCCAGACGGCAGCGAGACCATGTTAGTTCCAGATTTGTCAGAACTTTAGTTTTGTCATTTTTGCTACTTTTCAAGCTTCACAAATGCTATGATTTGAATGTAAATTTTGTAATGTGATATGATCCTATTTGTTGTTAAAGAATCCATGCAAAATGACAAATTCTATGATGTTCTTGTTATACCAATCATGCAAGGCAGTTCATGCAAATTGTTTATGAAAAATGATGCAATGAGATTGTTAACGGACACAAAAAGGTATTCATGATGAGATAATATAGAAATGAAACAAGAAAGATGAACTAGTATTTCTAATGGCCAATACCATGAACTAATGAGAAAATTGAGAGTGAGATGAGAATGATAAGTCTGGAGTCTTCAATCTATTCAAAAATGGGTGAATGTAACGACCACTTTTCGTGGTACGTTGTTCGTGCACGTGCTTTTGACCGTGCACGTGTTTGTTTTAGACTTTGTTTGTCCGTGAACACTTTCGTGTGATATGCCGTTGTGAACGTCTCTGAGAGTATTAAATAGTGGCACTATTTTGGAACGACGTTTCTCGAGTCGTTTTCCCACAATTTAATCTTACTCGATGAGACGTGGCGATTCTCATTTTTGACGGGAGACGTTTCTATTTTTGGTTTCGTCGTCTGACGTCGAAATTGAGATCCGTCTTCTTAGTTAGCTCACTTTCGTCACCACGATCACCCCGATATTTATTTTATAATTTTTGAAGTTCATTTGACCACTTTTACATTTTTAGCAAGCTTTAAAATATTTTTAATAATTAATTTTTTAAATTATTTTTGACCAAATAAAATTTATTTGAGTTTTAAACGTTTTAAAGAATTTTTGAGCCAATTTCCAGCTCATTTGGACCAGGTCAAATCCTTGGATGAGTTGGAGAAGTTGAATTTCAAATTTTAAATTATTTTAAACTTCTAATCCTATTAGATTTAGCCCTAGACCAAGTCAACCCATCTATACTATATAAGCAACCCCTAGGAAGACCTATTTTCGCAAGAAATTAGCCCTAGTGTCACGCCCCGCTTCCCTAAAATGGAGGCGAGACGTGAAAAGGTCCGCATCGTGAGTGGAGCTGTGAAGCCCCAAACCCGATAAGCGTCAAGTTAGTATAAGCAGGTCCCTGTAATCGCAATAGGAACAACAACAATAGTAATAATAAGAGAGGATATGAAATACCAATCCCAAAGTTTGTCCACAAAAATATTCAACATCCCAGAAAAGCCACCAGGCTAACAGAAAAGAGTCTAAGGCCCCGAACAAGGCCAAACAAAAAGCAAAACATAACAGAGTATCAAACTAGGTGCCACGCACCGACAACTAAACAGTCCAACAAAAGTAGCTAGACGACGACACTAAGACTGGTCCCCAGTGTCAACGTAGTCCTCGATCAACGCGGGTCCTGACTCAGCGTCAGCGAACACCACGTCCTCAGCAAGTAACTCAGGCTCGGGCTCTAACATGTGTCACCCAAAAGAGAAAAGAGGCACATGTCAGCAAGTCGAAAGACTTGTGCAAGGAAACGGGAATAAAGGTAAACTAGCAACCTAGCAGTTAAAACATGGTGCATGGCAAGTAAAGTAGGGTGGTAGCAAGTAAAGTAAAGGAGAGTACAAGTGGCAAGTGGTTGTTGTGACAAGTAGTGTCAGGTAACAAGTACAAGTACAAGGGATCACTCAACCAGTGCCCTATGCCCTCAGGCTGTGTTCAAGTGTCAAGTACAAGGGATCACTCAACGAGTGCCCTATGCCCTCAGGATGTGATGCGCTCGTCTTCTGGAACACGGGCCAGAAAGTGTATTTAACAATGATGGCGTAGTGGTGCACCTAGCCGGAACAAGTAGCACTAGTATGTAGCGATGCTACGCAATCACGATGAGTATTCAAGCATGCAATGACATGAGCAGATAATTCGCGTACCGTTAATTGAATTAAACGTGACAGGCAAAATGCAATGACATGAACATATTCGCGTACCGTTAATTGAAATTAAACATGGCAGTTAAAATGCAATAGCAGTTAAGGGTGCATGGATGACATGAACAGTTAATACGCGTACCGTTTATTTGAAATTAAACGTGACATACAAGCATGATGAGGGTGACGGACCAAGCTTCGTTGTCAAGCTAGGTCAATGGCGTCTAAACGGCTATCCTTTCACCGTCTAGTCTCTTTTACGCTAAAGCAAGGTAAATGGCCTAAGACATGGCCCAAATCAAGAGATGCAAGTTTCACTTGCCTGATACCGGGATTGACGAGCAATGAAGATCGTCACACAAGCTAACTACGGAATGGATCACTGTTATGGCAAAACAATTATTAGCACAATGATCCTAAATAAGTTTCTTATTAGAACCCTAATCATCTAATCCATCCATTTTATTAGGGTTTCACAATGTCAATGTGGGTTATGCTAAAATTAAAGGAATCGAGTATTACCGCGTAGGGAACGGAAGAATAACGCCGAGCAACCACGGCGACGGAAGAAACGCTCCGGGGAACCTAGGGTTCAGATCTGGAAATGATTGGAGAAGTTTGGAGAAATAGGGTTTTGGGGGATTTTGGGGGTTTTGGGGGGTTTGATGGAGATTTGATGAAGATGAGAGGTGGAAAGAGTGGAGGGAGGGTTTGGATGATGGAGGATGAGCTTGGATGAAGGAAATAGGGTTTTGGGGAAGATGGGGGCTCAATGGGGGAGAAATTAGGGTTTTAGGTCATGAGGAAGAAGAAGAAAACGTTTGGATGGGTATTTATAGGGTTTGATGTCGGTTAGGGCAAGATTAGGGTTTACTGCACTGGTTAGTCGGTCAAAGAGCAACCACTGACCGACTAGTTTGAGAACTAGTCGGTCGGTTGAACAACGCAGACCGACTAAGTGTAAACAGTAACCCAGACGAAAATTAGGATTTAGATTTAGTCGGTCAAAGAACAATAACTGACCGACTAGTTTGGCATCTAGTCGGTCGATGAACGTTCTTGGACCGACTAAGAGTAAACAGTAACTAGTGTCAAAAATAGATGATGAGTTAGTCGGTTAAAGAAGCATTGCCGACCGACTGGATCGTCATCTAGTCGGTCGGTGGCCCTTCTTACACCGGCTAATGAGCACCAAAAGTTCCGATACGAAGCGCGGGGCCCCGGGATCGATTCCTAAGACTCCTAGGCTTGATCTAATAGTAAGATACGACCGTTATGAAGTCCGTCACGAAAGACATACTTCGAAATCGACAATCCTAAGGAAGAAACGAGAAAATACGACGAATCGATCGAAAATGAAAGCTACGGAGACGAAAACCACACATGAGGAGAAAATCCACCAAAACATATATTATATTATAATAAATCCGAATACATGAAAAGCAGTCGTTACATCCTCCCCAACTTAAGAAAAATTCCGTCCTCGGAATTTCCGAATACTCACGAGTCCGGAAACAAAAGTGGGAAGCGCTCTCGCATCTCATCCTCATTCTCCCAAGTAGACTCTCCAGGTGAGCCGTGTCGCCACATCACCCTCACAAGATTGACAATCTTGTTCCGAAGAGATTTCTGACGCCTGTCCAGAATCTGCGCTGGATGCTGGTCATACGTCAAATCTGGGCGAATGGTAATCTCCGAAAAATCCACAGCATGAGATGGATCGCTAACGTATCGACGAAGCTGCGACACATGGAAAACATTGTGAACTCCTTCCAAAGATGGCGGCAAGGCCAAGCGATAAGCTACCTCGCCAACCCTCTCCAAAATGTCAAACGGTCCAATGTATCGCGGGCTCAACTTCCCTCGCTTCCCAAAACGAATCACACCACGATTCGGGGAAATCCTCAGAAACACATGATCGCCCGGCTGAAACTCCAAAGGACGCCGTTTAGCATTCGCCCAATGCTTAAAACGGTCCTGAGCAATCCTCAACCTCTCCCGAATATTCCTGACGATATCCACGGCCTCCACGACCATCTCAGGTCCCAACAGCTCCCGATCACCAACGTCATCCCAACTCAATGGCGATCGACATTTCCTCCCATAAAGAGCGGCGAAAGGCGCCATGCCAATACCCGCCTGGAAGCTGTTGTTGTAAGAGAACTCCACCAAGTGTAGATGGTCCTCCCACGAACCCTTGAAATCCAACATGCACGCCCTCAGCATGTCTTCCAAAATCTGAATTGTCCTCTCGGACTGGCCATCCGTCTGTGGATGGTACGCCGTGCTGAAACTCAGAAGCGTACCCAAACTCTTCTGCAAACTCTGCCAGAACTGAGATGTGAACCTCGTGTCTCTGTCAGACACGATACTCACGGGGACTCCATGAAGTCGCACAACCTCCTGCACATATATCTCCTCGATAGCGCATCAGTGGACTGTCCCACTCGGAATGGAATAAAGTGCGCGGATTTGGTCAATCGATCTACGATCACCCAAATCGCGTCATTCTGCTTCGGACTCCGAGGTAGTCCAGTCACGAAATCCATAGTGATGTGTTGCCACTTCCACTCCGGAATCGGAAGCGGTTGTAGCAACCCGGCCGTACGCTGATGCTCCGCCTTCACTTGCTGGCAAACCAAACACTTGGCTACACTCTGAGCCACACTCCTCTTCATACCATGCCACCAATAATTCAGACGAAGATCCTGGTACATCTTGGTGCCACCAGGATGCACAGAATACGGCGAACTGTGTGCCTCCACCATCAGCTCTTCTCTAATATCCCCAGCTGGCACACACAGCCTGGCTCCAAACCTCAGCGAGCCATCCTCATGAATCAAAAAGTCAGTCCGCAGACCGGCTTCCACCTGCTCCCGAATCTTCACCAGCTTCGGATCCTCAGCCTGGCCAGCCTTAATCCGATCCACGATCGTCGACCGTACCTGCATGTACATCAATGAAGAAGCCTCCCCAGGAAGAACAATCTCAACACCAGACTCGCAAAAATCCTGCTGCAATCTCCACTGCGAGGTCAAGACCATCACCGCTGGAAGCCTACTCAGTGCATCAGGGACCACATTCACCTTGCCAGGGTGAAACTGCAAATCAATATCATAATCCGCCATAAGCTCCAACCATCGACGCTGTCGCATGTTGAGCTCCTTCTGAGTGAAAATATACTTCAAGCTTTTGTGATCGGTGAAAATCTTCACTTTCTCACTCAGCAGGAAGTGCCTCCAAATCTTAAGAGCAAACACAACGGCAGCCAACTCCAAATCATGCGTCGGGTAATTCTTCTCATGAACCTTAAGCTGACGAGACGCATACGCCACAACATGTCCATGCTGATGCAACACACAACCGAGACCCTTGCCAGAAGCATCGCAAAAGATCTCAAATCCACCGCTGTGATCAGGCACAACCAGAATAGGGGCAGTCGTCAACCTCTCCTTCAGAATAGCAAAAACACTCTCACAATCACCCGACCAAACAAAAGGTATATCCTTCCGCGTCAACCTGGTCATCGGCTCAGCAATACGAGAAAAGTCCTTAATGAATCGCCGATAATAACCAGCAAGTCCAAGGAAACTCCGAATCTCAGACGCAGATGACGGAACAGGCCACTCTCTGATGGCCCTAATCTTCTCGGGATCCACTGAAATACCATCTCCAGTCACCACATGCCCCAGAAAAGCAACTCCATCCAGCCAGAACTCGCACTTCGAAAATTTAGCATACAACCGATGCCTCCTCAGAATCTCCAATACCGTCCTCAAGTGCGAGGCATGCTCTTCCTCCGACTTCGAATAGATCAGAATGTCGTCAATAAAGATAACGACAAACTTATCCAAAAAGTCGTAGAAAATCAGGTTCATCAGATTCATGAAGACTGCGGGTGCGTTAGTCACGCCGAAAGGCATAACCACAAACTCATAGTGTCCATACTTCGTCCTGAACGCGGTCTTCGGAACATCACCCTTCTTCACCTTCAACTGATGGTAACCACTCCTCAAATCCAATTTAGAAAACACCCTCAAACCTCCAAGCTGATCAAAAATATCATCAATGCGAGGTAACGGGTATTTATTCTTAATGGTCACTGCATTCAACTCCTGATAGTCCACGCACATGCGACGCGAACCATCCTTCTTCTTTACCAACAACACCGGTGCTCCCCACGGAGACACGCTAGGATTAATATAACCCTTCTGCATAAGCTCATCCAACTGCTTCCGCAACTCTTCCAATTCTGCAGGTGCCATACGGTACGGCGCCTTCGAAATGGGCTGCGCACCTGGGATAAGATCAATAGAAAACTCCAAAGCTCGATCAGGCGGCAATCCAGACATCTCCTCGGGGAAGACGTCGCCAAAATCTCGCACCACAGCTGGCCACTCCAGCTCCATCTGCATAGTCACGACATCCACTGGTCTGGCCCGAAATCTGACCGGACCCAGCGAACTGCTACCACGACTGAACTCAAATACCGGATGTCCGGGAATCTCGAACACCACCTTCTTCCTCCGATAGTCAATCGTAGCATAGAAGCTCGCAAGCCAATCCATCCCAAGGACCGCATCGTAATTGATGATGTCGTGGACAATGAAATCAGCACAAAGCTCACGTCCACAAACCACCAACGGACAAGAATTGCACCCTCGATGCACCGAGACCACACCGTTCCCTGTGACGATATTCCAACTCTTAGGAAGAGAGGACGTCGCCAAAGAATGCTTCTCCACGAAGCTCCGAGAAATAATGCACATCGATGCACCAGAGTCAAAGAGGACTCGTGCAGGAAATGTGCAAACCAAAACCACACCTAACAAGCAACTAACCATCAAATCCTAGTCTAGTAGCGATCATGAGCAAGCAACCAACATAATCAAATATCAAACTAACTAAGGAAGATGAATAGCTAGAATGAGCGTTACCTGCAATAACTTCATCCACGGCCATGCTCTCCTCCTCAGTCATCAGAAAGGCCTGTCCTCTCGGCGGAACAGCCTGCCGAAAGGCCTGTCTCTGTGGAACAAGGGGCGCTCCACGTCCAACGGGCACAGGAGCTCGCTGCTGCAACGGCTGTGCTGCAATAGGAGCCCGCCAAGGCTGCCTCGACTTCAGACACTCCCGGATGGTGTGGGCAGGATCTCCGCAGACAATGCACTGTCCCAGAAACCTCCTACACTGATCCCTGAGGTGTCCAGTCTTGCCACAGAAATGGCAAGTCTTCAGAATAGGCCCTCCTGGCCTCTTGAACTGCACCGGATGATTAGGCTTGAAACCAGGCCTAACCACCGCCCTGGCCTGCTCCATAGGCCTCTTCCCAGCTCCGGAAACATGTCCCTTCCTCTGATTCAAATTCAACTCTTGCCGCCTCGCAGCAATCAGAACCTTCTGATATGTCTCCAGGTCAGAAGAGGTCACAAAGCTCTGAAGCTCCAAGGCAAGTCCCTGAAGAAATCGCTGAGCTTTCTCATCGGCATCCTGCACCATCTTTGGTGCAAACCGACTGAGCCTCGTGAACTCCTGGTGGTACTGACCCACCGACAAGCTCCCCTGCTTCAGATCTATAAAGCGCTACAGCATCACCTGCCTAGCAGCCTTCGGGAAGAACTCTCCATCAAATCTGGACTTGAAGGTAGCCCAAACTATCGGCTCCACCAGCATCTTCTCTTCCGCATCCCACCAATTCCTGGCGTTGTCCTTCAGCTGCCTCTTAGCCAAACCAACCCATCCAGCCGGGTTAATCTTCGCCATCGCCAGGTTATCCTCAATGTTCCTTATCCACTCGTCGGCAGCCAGGGGACCCTCAAATCCATCAAAATATGCGGGACCCAGCTCCCGAAATTGCTTCGCTCCCGGCTCAGAGCGAGGGGCATCCGGAAGGGCCCGGGCAGCTCGAGCAAGTGGAGCATTCTGGACTTGCAGGAGCACGCCCTGCTGCACTTGCATCATCTGGATCATCATCCGCATCATCTCACCGTTGGTGGGTTCCCGCTCAGGCTCCTCATCATGAGGGGGCACACCACTACCTCCACCACGGGTGAATCGCCTTCCTGCCATCTAGTGACACAGAAAACGAAGCAGATTAGACTCATAGCTTATGACTCGGATATCGAATTTATTTGTTGGACAATCTTATATTATTATTGTTATCCCTGATAATTGCAGTTACAGAGAGACCTGCATGGGCCACCACTAAAACCTGTCACGCCCCGCTTCCCTAAAATGGAGGCGAGACGTGAAAAGGTCCGCATCGTGAGTGGAGCTGTGAAGCCCCAAACCCGATAAGCTTGAAGTTAGTATAAGCAGGTCCCTGTAATCACAATAGGAACAACAACAATAGTAATAATAAGAGACGGATATGAAATACCAATCCCAAAGTTTGTCCACAAAAATATTCAACATCCCAGAAAAGCCACCAGGCTAACAGAAAAGAGTCTAAGGCCCCGAACAAGGCCAAACAAAAAGCAAAACATAACAGAGTATCAAACTAGGTGCCACGCACCGACAACTAAACAGTCCAACAAAAGTAGCTAGACGACGACACTAAGACTAGTCCCCAGTGTCAACGTAGTCCTCGATCAACGCGGGTCCTGACTCAGCGTCAGCGAACACCACGTCCTCAGCAAGTAACTCAGGCTCAGGCTCTAACATGTGTCACCCAAAAGAGAAAAGGGGCACATGTCAGCAAGTCGAAAGACTTGTGCAAGGAAACGGGAATAAAGGTAAACTAGCAACCTAGCAGTTAAAACATGGTGCATGGCAAGTAAAGTAGGGTGGTAGCAAGTAAAGTAAAGGAGAGTACAAGTGGCAAGTGGTTGTTGTGACAAGTAGTGTCAGGTAACAAGTACAAGTACAAGGGATCACTCAACCAGTGCCCTATGCCCTCAGGCTGTGTTCAAGTGTCAAGTACAAGGGATCACTCAACGAGTGCCCTATGCCCTCAGGCTGTGATGCGCTCGTCTTCTGGAACACGGGCCAGAAAGTGTATTTAACAATGATGGCGTAGGGGTGCACCTAGCCGGAACAAGTAGCACTAGTATGTAGCGATGCTACGCAATCACGATGAGTATTCAAGCATGCAATGACATGAGCAGATAATTCGCGTACCGTTAATTGAATTAAACGTGACAGGCAAAATGCAATGACATGAACATATTCGCGTACCGTTAATTGAAATTAAACATGGCAGTTAAAATGCAATAGCAGTTAAGGGTGCATGGATGACATGAACAGTTAATACGCGTACCGTTTATTTGAAATTAAACGTGACATACAAGCATGATGAGGGTGACGGACCAAGCTTCGTTGTCAAGCTAGGTCAATGGCGTCTAAACGGCTATCCTTTCACCGTCTAGTCTCTTTTACGCTAAAGCAAGGTAAATGGCCTAAGACATGGCCCAAATCAAGAGATGCAAGTTTCACTTGCCTGATACCGGGATTGACGAGCAATGAAGATCGTCACACAAGCTAACTACGGAATGGATCACTGTTATGGCAAAACAATTATTAGCACAATGATCCTAAATAAGTTTCTTATTAGAACCCTAATCATCTAATCCATCCATTTTATTAGGGTTTCACAATGTCAATGTGGGTTATGCTAAAATTAAAGGAATCGAGTATTACCGCGTAGGGAACGGAAGAATAACGCCGAGCAACCACGGCGACGGAAGAAACGCTCCGGGGAACCTAGGGTTCAGATCTGGAAATGATTGGAGAAGTTTGGAGAAATAGGGTTTTGGGGGATTTTTGGGGTTTTTGGGGGTTTGATGGAGATTTGATGAAGATGAGAGGTGGAAAGAGTGGAGGGAGGGTTTGGATGATGGAGGATGAGCTTGGATGAAGGAAATAGGGTTTTGGGGAAGATGGGGGCTCAATGGGGGAGAAATTAGGGTTTTAGGTCATGAGGAAGAAGAAGAAAACGTTTGGAGGGGTATTTATAGGGTTTGATGTCGGTTAGGGCAAGATTAGGGTTTACTGCACTGGTTAGTCGGTCAAAGAGCAACCACTGACCGACTAGTTTGAGAACTAGTCGATCGGTTGAACAACGCAGACCGACTAAGTGTAAACAGTAACCCAGACGAAAATTAGGATTTAGATTTAGTCGGTCAAAGAACAATAACTGACCGACTAGTTTGGCATCTAGTCGGTCGATGAACGTTCTTGGACCGACTAAGAGTAAACAGTAACTAGTGTCAAAAATAGATGATGAGTTAGTCGGTTAAAGAAGCATTGCCGACCGACTGGATCGTCATCTAGTCGGTCGGTGGCCCTTCTTACACCGGCTAATGAGCACCAAAAGTTCCGATACGAAGCGCGGGGCCCCGGGATCGATTCCTAAGACTCCTAGGCTTGATCTAATAGTAAGATACGACCGTTATGAAGTCCGTCACGAAAGACATACTTCGAAATCGACAATCCTAAGGAAGAAACGAGAAAATACGACGAATCGATCGAAAATGAAAGCTACGGATACGAAAACCACACATGAGGAGAAAATCCACCAAAACATATATTATATTATAATAAATCCGAATACATGAAAAGCAGTCGTTACACCTAGCCTCTTCCAAAACCCAAATTGGACGTTGCGACGATTCGTCGCAACGTTGCGACGTTCAGCCCCCGCACTGACCGAGAAAACCAAGCAATTTACCCCGCTCCGACAGCTAGCCGCCCCCGCATCCATCGCCACCCGCATCGCAGCGCTTCGCCCCGCTCCGTTCCCTCGGTCTGACCGAGGGCTTGGCCCGCACCCCGCTCGCATCCGCTCCGCACAGCGCTCCGCATCGACCCCCGCCTTGTCGCCCCGCTCCGTACAACGCCTGACCAACCCACATCTCCGCACCGACTGATGATTGCAACGCTGCAACGTTGCAACGTCGCAGCCCTCGCATCCAAGCGCACGACCGACCCTCCCTACCGATCTGACCGAAGGAGGCCCCCGCACCCGCGCTGCTGCACACCCCCAAGCGCCGCACAGCCCCGTTCCCCCGCAGCGACCGAAGGATCTCCCCGCACCGAGGCTATACGACCGAGAGTCATTCGTCGCAACCCCGCATCCGTCGCACCACTTACCTCCGTGGGCCCCCCAAGTTCTCCAGAGGTATTGTGGGTCTCCCAAAGGTCCCTAGGACTACTGTGGGCCCCACCTAGGTGCGTTCTCTTTGACGACTTGCCGCGTACGACGTCGTCGCACGTCGTAGCCCGTCGTCGCACGTGCTAGCTTTGGAATCTGGAATCGTCGCCCGGGTTGATTGCTCTGAAATTTCCAGCGAGGAATCCAATTGGAATCTGGATTTGGAGCGGATCTTTTATTACAACCCCCGGCGTCGCTACCCGACGCCGGTGTAGCTTTCGCGTCGTGTTGAGGTAACGCTTTGCACCCCTAGGACCCCAAACCCAAATGCATGCTAATCAAGACTAAAATCAGTATTTTTAAAGTATTTTAAATGTTTTAGCAATCATTAATCAAGATTAATAAAACGGATGTAGGCCGGTGGACTTGTGCACGTAGGATTATTGTGTTTTGGACTCGTTGGACGGTGTTGCTCAGACGTGATACTTGCAGGCAAGTGAAACTTGCCAAATCTTGCTTAGGGCCATGTTTTTAGGCCACTTCCTTGTTTTTAGCGTAAAAGAGACTAGTCAGTGAAATGATAGCTGGCTAGACGCCTACTTGATCTAGTTTGACAACGAAACTAGATCTGTCACCTAAATGATCTAGCTTGACAACGAAGATAGATCCAACCCTTTAAACTTGTTGTTCATGCATACTAAACTGTCACGTTTACTTTCCTTACCTGTACGCTTTACTACTTGCCATGTCATGTCATCCATGCATTGAATGTCGCATTCGTAGCACACGCTACATACTTGTACTTGCTTGTCCCGGGCTAGGTGCACCCCTACGCCATACTTGTTAAAACACTTCCTGGCTCGTGATCCAGAAGCGAGCATTCCCGTTTGGGGGTAAGGCCCTGGCTCGATACACGTGGAGGGGTAGGGTTGAGTGACCACTCAACGTAGAAGTGTGCCCGTACAGCCTCTTCAGCTGTAAGGCGTGAACTCTGTGCACAAGGTGCTTACTTTTCTTGTCTTGTACTTGTCTTGTGAATGTCATGCCATGCTCGTACTTTACTTTGCTTTACTTTACCTGTTGCACTCATTACTTAAACTGCCATGTCATTGCATCATGCTAGAACTTTTAGGTTGCTTTTACTTGTACTTTTAGTTTCCTTGAACAAGTCTCTTGTAGACTTGCTGACATGTGCCCCTTGCTCTTTTGGGTGTCACATGTTAGACCCTGAGCCAGAGACCGTTGCTGAGTACGTGGTGTTGCTGACGCTGAGCCTGAGTCCATGTCTGCCTAGGAGGAGTTTTGTGGATGCCAGTGAACCTTCTTGGTGACTTTGCTGAGCTTTCTTTTGTTTTAGGTTTTCTGTTAGTTGTCGGTGCGTAGCACCGTTGTTTTGTACGTTGTACTTTTGTTGGCCATGTTTGGGCCTTTAGACTCTCTTTTATCTCAGCCTAGTGGCTTTTCTGTGATGTTGAAACTTATTTTATGGATATTCTGAGATTATTCTTTCGTCTCAATTCATTATTATTATCTTTGTTTCGTTTCGCGTTGTAAGGACCTGCAGTTTAAAAGTGATTGACGCTTATCGGACTTGCCGCTTTGTAGCTTCAAGTCTGAGCGGACCTTCTCACGCTTCGCCTCCACGTTTTTGGGAAGCGGGGCGTGACAGGTTTTGTTGGTGGCCCATGCAGGTCCAGTCTTGCAATTGCGAGTTAACGAAACAACGATAATAACGGAATGTCCATTAAATAAATTGTAACATCCGAGTCATAAGCCCTGAGTCTAGTCGTTTTCCTATGTCACTAGGAGTAAGAAGACTTAGTTAGACGCCTGTGTTTGCTAGTTAGAGGCCTCTGATTGTTAGTTAGACCCCCTGTCAGCAATTGATTTAATCGTCGTAGGAGTTACCTTAGTGGTTATTGCCTAACCCTGACCATATTAGACCTCTAAAATTTCCTTTTGTCGTTCATTTGGGTTCATCGATTTCGGACCAAGCTGAACGTATTTCATTACCGTCTAGCTCCTTAGAAAGTCTTAGCACTTAGTTCTTAATCTTTAGTTGGTCGACCGTATGAGTTTCCCCGTAGGGTCTCCTGATTCATATCCTAGGCGTATGTATGTTCTGATCACCTGACCAAATTTCCTTGCCTCGATTCACGAGATCGCCTCATGACGATCGTCGTCCATTTTCAAACATCTCCATTGCAAATCTTGAACCTTCTGAAAATATTTTTCAATCTTCCCTACCACTAAGTTTAACTTTGTTC